>JBBMOL010000063.1:631825-1263650 GCA_037954665.1 Laguncularia racemosa | reverse complement strand
TTATGCTTAGATGGAGCAGGGAGTAGAAGAAAAAAAAATCGTTTATTTAAGGATATTACTAAGATAAGAGCCATCAAGAGTATACCAATCTCCATTTGTAATTGGAATTTCCTTTTCATCACATAAAAGAAATATGATGATGTTCGTTTGGCATATCAGGCTGCAATTCAGGGTTACATACTTAAATATATATATATTTTAAATTGCGTAAATATTGTATTTGTAAAATATATTCTTAAAATATGTTGCGGATGCGCGAATTACGTATACAACATATTTTGCCTATCCAATGCATCTCGATATGCGCCAATTACGTGTGTGGAGTGAAACTACGTGTCCCTCCGTGTGCCTCACCGTGCCGCTAGTGAACATCCAGCTGGTACAGATAGTCTATGTTGACTAATGGGTGCGATGTGAGGAAATCTGCCTCAAGCCCACACTTGAAGCAATATGGTTGCCCTTCCAATCTTATGTGCCGACGGTGAGGACATGACACATAGTTAGCAATACAACCACACCAGACATGTGGTCCTCTAGCTATATGTCCAAGCGATGTCGAAATGTTCTGGCAAAGGTAATTACATCGCGTGGACGAATGAGCTAGATTTATCGGCGAAGATAAATTCCCTTAAGAATTGTAGAATATATGCACGAGTAGCTCAATGTATTTACTCCACATTGACGTTTGGTAGGATCAGCTAGAACATATTACTGAGTCATATCATACTCATGTGGCCTCCCCTACCGTTAGACCCTAGTCTCGCCCTTAGCAGTTCTTCACAAATTGCTCCTCAATCCAGGCAACTACTCTTATAACTACCTATCAATCCACATGGAGTCTCAACTGGATCTCAACATCCTGTAACGTGATGGTAAACTCCCTCGTCATCATGTGAAATGTATGTGTCTTTAAACGCTATCTCTCCACCAATGCTATAATCATGTGCCAATCAAGGGGTATGTATGACAGGCGACTTACACCTTCAAATCCAACCAGCTGCAAGTATGGTTTCATTTAAGCATCGAATGGGATTGTACGCTCGTCATGTCGAAGTGACAACTCATGCTATCGCATAGCGAGGGTTGCTTGCTTCTATGCCAACAATGTCAAATGTTTTCCTATTTCTAATGTAACATAAACTAATTAATAAGTAAAACATCTGTTACCTCTTTGTCCCAAATTGCTTGTGATCGATAATTGACCTGTTGCATTAAGATTGAAGGATCGAAAGGTTTAGGCTCTATCTATTATGTAAAACTGTACAAATAATTTACATTTGCAATTAATACAAAATTTTTCACTAATTAATTTTATAGCAATTAAATAACGATATATTAATGACTAATAACCTTTTAATTAATGGATGATTAAGAACTACTTACTTTTATAACTAATTCTACAACCATACAGATATTTCATATTTCAACCCACTACAACATTTTTTCACTACTTAATTTAATGGTAAATAATTAATGATATATTAATGACTAATCTCTTTTAATTAACGAATAATTAATAACTAATTAATTTTATAACTTATTCTACAAAAACATACAAATAATCTCACCTTGCAATAAATAGAAAATATTTCACTAATTACTTTTACAACAAATAATTAACCATATATTAATGACTAATTACCTTTAATCAATGGCTGATTAAGAACTACTTACTTTTGTGACTAATTCTACAAACCATATAAATGTTTTACATCTCCACTCAATACAAAATTTTTTACTAATTAATTTTATAGCAATTAATTAACGATATATTAACGACTAATTCCCTTTGATTAACGGATAATTAATAACTAATTAATTTTATAAATCATTTTATAAAACCATACAAATATTTTCACTTTGCAACAAATACAACATTTTTCATTAATTAGTTTTACAACAATTAATTAATGACAAATTAAAGACTAATCATATTTAATTAACGGATAATTACCAACTATTTACTTTTATGACTAATTATACTAAACTATAAAAATATTTTATATTTCCACTAAATACAAAATTTTTCACTAGTTAATTTCTTAGTAATTAATTAATGATATTTTAATGATTAATCACTACTAATTAACAGTTAATTAGTAATAACTTAATTTACGTCTATGTTTACAAAAATACATTATAATAACATATATGCATAATTCTTTTACTAATGTTAATTAATCACTAATTAATAGTTAATTAACAATAACTACTATTTCAATAAAATTTATGTAGTATATATATTTACTCTCTTTTTTTGCATTTATCAAAAGTAATACAACAACAATAAAAATAATTTTTGTCTTAAGAAAACAAACCGAAATCTTGATGAAGAAATTTTCACACACGTATTTGTGTAGACTAAAACTTGCGTAAAACACAAATTGTGAAAGCAAAAATTTGTAAAGTGAAGTTTACGAAGAAAATTCAAAGATCGAAATGTGAATAAATGAACTGAACTGAGGATTCGTATTTATATTTGAAAGTATCAGTGCAAATTTTTTCCCATGTATTACTGTGTAAATTTACTATATCACTTTTAGGTTTGCAAACATACTTTTACAATAATTTTATAGGTTTGCAGATATAATTTTGTAGGTTTGCAAGTATGCAATGTTATAGGTTTATAGGTTTACAGTAACAGATTCTTAAGATTAAAAAAAAAATTATACTAAAGGCGCATGCCTCGTCCGCACCTTTAGTACAATTTGCAGTAAAGGCGTAGATCGAATATGCACCTTTAGCCTGAAATTCTTCAGCAATCCTAAAGTCACATACATGATTCAAGCCTTCGCAACCTATTTTAAAAATATGTTTTATAGGTATAATATTTAAGTAGTTTAATATATATATATATTTTAAGTATGTAACCATTCGTTTTGATCGCAAGAAGTTTGTGAAAGTGACGAAGCAAAAATATGTGTGTAAGGGTAGGATTTATTTAAATTAGATTGTCAAAGTAGGTTTTTAATATATATATATATATATATATATATATGTCGATATCTAAGATTGATCTATATCGTGTTGTGATTACAAAATCTATCAAAAATCTTTAATTAAAAGATATCATTTGCTAAAAGTATTAAAAAAATTATATCATAAACACATTAAAAAATAAAAACCGTATATAGAGAGTACATAAATATTGCAAAATGGCCCACTTTGTTCATCTTAAGCATCCGTCATGCTGACAGCATGCCTCTGAGAAAATATGCATCAAGTCCGATCCTGGACTAAGCCGTGGAGTGGAGATTTATATTGGAAATTGGAATACACTGGCAAATTTTCCTAGGCATCCTACTAAACTTCTAAGACTTGATTAGGTCAAAGGTTTTCAATCAATTCGTAAATTATGGAAGTTTAGGCATCCAAACTAGCCGAGTTGAACTTACGAGGCTTGAAGGAGGACATTGTGTTTATGGAGGGGACATTGCTGTATCCATGCAGTGGAGAAAGCTCACATAAGTTGCTTGAGTTAATGAGCAATCTCTTTTCCCTCTTTTTTGATTTCTTTCCTCTTAGGTAGAGTTAAAATCTTGAATTTCACTGTCTGCATATATCTTAGTGTTTTAATTTACTATTCCAAAATTAGCTTCCTTTTATTTATTTTGTTGTCTAGTTTTAACATTGATGTAGCTAGAAGATCTCTGGCAAGTATAACATCTAGTTATTTAATGATTTCATAATAATTTTTACTTGAAAAGTTTGTCTTAAAATGTAAATATAAATGCTAGGTGCAATATGATAGATGTTAGGATTTGGATCTCTCTATTTACTTCCGATATACTTGTTATTAAAGCATTGATGTCCAAACTATATTAAAAAATTAATTACAACTAGTTAAAGGTCTACACATGCATGAGTTTTAATTTAATTTTATATATTTATAAAAATAATATATTTACTCAAAAGCTTATGGAAAAAAAAAGTAGCAAGAATGACTAATCTCCATTTAATGAATGAATTAAATAAAGTAAAATTAAAATGGCTATTTGATGAAAAATGAAAGTAACATATTAACAATGTGAGTTTGTAACTTGTTTTAAATACATTACTATGATTTAATCTAAATTGTTGTTTTTATACAATCATTAGTGGTCTTTCTATACAAGTGCTATATTATTGAGAAAGGTTACAACTCTTTATAGACACCTAGAATTATGCCATTTTCTATTGAGGCACGCAAACGCTTTAGCTCTTACTATTCTTTTCATAAGGATATGTGTCTTGGATTAATTACCAAAAAATATCACTAACGAAAAAGTGTAAGTGATAAAAGTTAAAAACCATAAGTAGTGAAAAGATATTATAAAAAGGTATTGATAGGTGCTTAACTAGATATAATTTGAAGCGTAAAATAGAGAGTTACATGGGGCTAGACACAACCATATTTATTGGTCGTGTATTTCTTAGAAATAATTAACTTTAAAGCATGACTTAGACACACCTCTAAAGACGACCGTGTCTAAGTCGTGTCTGCTACAATGTCTAGTTTTCTAAGTTTTTTATCAATGAATTTGACACAACCTAAAGCACAACTGTGTTAGATAGTGTGTTAACCTAAAAAACAGATTTTTTAACACTCAATATATAAAAGATAAGCGGGACTCAACCAGAAAAGAAGAGAAGACATTTTTATTTATTCTAGGATTTTTTAAGACTAGAAAGCTATTTTTCTATACATCAAGAATTCGGGGTTTTTCTTAGATTTCTTTGATGATGCATGTTTCTACATCATTAAGGATTTCTATTTTCAATATGATTAGAGCTTAAGTTTTCTTAGTATGGAGACTTATGAATTCTAAGATTATTATGTGACCAAATTTATTATTATTTAATGAATTCTTATATTTCTTGATCACGCATATATTTTTTATATTGTTAGATTAATATTTCTAGAATATTATTCTATCTATTTAATATTATACATTAGGATTGAGAAATCTAATGTGTAATTAAATTTAGCATGTTTGAAGAAAATTGATATAATTTTAGAAATAAATTACATAATTCTTCCAAAATTTATTAATTTGTTTAAGGAAATTTACTATTTTTAATGCGATTTTAGAAATATGCTATGATGAATAGATTCAAATAGGTATTTTAAGATTAAGGTTAATAAGTTTGAGAAAGTTATTAAATCAATTTAGAAATTTCCCCAGTTAATGGAATCAAGAAGGAATTAAATGAATTTTGTAAATGTCACACAATAATTTCTAGGTGAAACAAAATCTAGTTACTAATTTTATCATCTTAAAGTTAATTATAATTTATTTTGCACTTTTTTTCTTTCAATTAAATCTTAGTTCATTAGTTAATATTCAGTTATAGGTATTAGATAAATTAATCTCTATAATTTACTGGTTAGATAATAGGATATAAGATAGTATTGTTATTCATAATCCCTATGAAGCAATATTCGCATTAATATACTATATTACAAAATTTGATAGGTATACTTGCCTCCATCAAGTTTTTGGCGTTGTTGCCAAGGATTTTGATAAGAATATTAATCACTTTATTAATTTAACCATTTCTTTTTTATTCCTTGTTTTTAGTTTCTTCTCTTTTTTAGTAGCATATAACCAGAAATACTTTATCAGACACCTTGATTTTTTGTTCAAAAATTGAAAGAATAGCCAGGCATTTATGGAGAACAGTTCGGCAAATAGTGGAGGAATTAAATCAAGGGTCTCCTCAGAATTAAGGTATAAGAGGAAGAGGATGAGTTGGAAATCATAGGTAACAAAAATAGAACCAACAGTAGGCAATGTCTGATTACTCTAAATCCTCTTTAGTTAGAGTTGACTCAAGTATTGTCAAGCCACCTGTTGTTGTCAACACCTTTCAAATTCAACATCATATCATCTAAATGGTGCCATAGTTCGTCCAATTTGACGAATTACATCATGAGGACCCTAATGCTCACATATTAAATTTCTTGGAGATTTGCAACACTTTTAAGATCAATGGGGCTTCAGACAACGTGATCAAATTGTAACTCTTCCCTTTCTCATTAAAGGGTCGAGCAAAACAGTGGCCAAATTCATTTCCAAGGAGATCTATCACTACTTGGGATGATATGGCTCAAAAGTTCATTGGAAAATACTTTCTACTTGCTAAAATTGCCAAACTCCAAAAGGGCATATCATCCTTTACTCAATTGGAGGTCGAGACCTTATACAACACTTGGAAGAGATATAAGGAGCTATTGAGGAGGTGCCTACATCATGGCCTACCCCTATGGATGCACATTCAAACTTTCTACAATGGTTTGAATTTATTAACCAGGCAAATGATAGATACCACTGTTAGAAGAACATTGAATACTAAAACACTCAAAGAGTTCAATCCATGATTGAGGACATGGCTATAAAAAGCTCTCAATAGGAAAATGCTAGGGTGAGAAATAGAGCAATGTGTATCTACAAATTAAATGTGATCACAACTTTAGCCAATAAGGTTGATGCCATTACTAGGAAGTTAGATGCACTTTCTATTAATCCCTAATGTAACTCAAGAGAGGTTGATGTAAAGAGAATTGAGACTTAATATCAATGGGAACAAGTGGATTATTTAGGAAACCCCTCTAGACCACAAAACAACCCATATAATAACACTTACAATCCAAGATGGAGAAATAATCCAAATTTCTCTTAGAGCAATCAGATTCAAAATTAACAAAGAATGAATTCGCCCCCACTAAGATTCTAGCGACCCCCACTATAAGAGAAGATATCAGGTTTGGAAGAACTTTTTATTAAATATATTCAAACCAATGAGGCTTAATTGCAAAATATTGAAACTTCTCTCAAAAATCAATAAGCCTCCATCCTTAACTTGAAAAATCTAGTGGGTCAACTTGCAAAAATGATGGCTGAAAGACAATAAGGTATACTATCAGGAAACACTGAGACGAATCCTATAGAGCATGTGAAAGTGATAACCCTTAGAAGTTGAAAGGAATTGCAAGTTAAATAGAAAATTAGTGGGGAATTAGAAAATAAAGACGTGGAAGTTAAGGAAAAAGAGAGTGAAGAGCCACCAAAATGAAGGAATATGGGCCACCCATACCCTATCCTTAACGCTTGAAGAAAGACCACTCTGATGAGCAATTTAGTAAGTTTTTCAATCCGTTTAAGTTGTTACACATTAACTTACCCTTTGTTAATGCCTATCATAAATACCTAAGTATGCTAAGTACTTGAAGGAACTACTCTCGAATAAGAAAAAGCTGGAAGAGATATCAATTGCGACATTAAGTGTGAAATGCTTCGTGCTGATGCAAAATAAGTTGCTACGAAAATTGAAGGATCTAGGGAGTTATACTCGACCTTGTCTTATAGGCAATTTATCAATAAATAGAGCTTTAACTGACTTAAGCGCAAGTATAAATTTAATGCTGCATCATATGTTTAAAAAGTTAGGATTAGGGAAACCTAAACTAACACATATGAGCATTTAATTAGCCAATAGGTTTATTAAGCACCTCATAGGTATTTATTGAAGATGTATTGGTTTAAGTAGGTGTATTCATTTTTCCAGTGGATTTTGTAATCGTAGATACAGATGAGGATATTAAAACACCATTAATTTTAGGTTGCCCTTTCCTAGTTGCTATTAAGGCAATTATAGATGTAAGAAATCATACATTAACTCTAAAAGTTAGGGATGAAGAAAAAACATTCAAGACGTCTAACACAATTAACAACCCCCTAAGAGTAATGATACCTATTATTTCCTAAATATATCTAACTTACTTGGTTCCACTTGTGTACAGGATGGTATTTACCTAAACCTAGTTTGACAATGTCTCATTTATGGTAAGCAAAAGGGTCTTGATAAATTTAAGCAATTTGAATACTAAAATTTTCATGGTCGTCCACCTAACTAGCAAAAGAGAAGTGTGTCGAGCCATGACGTCAAACAAAAGTGCTTCTTGGGAGGTAACCCAATTTTAGTTTTCTAATTAAGTTTTCCTTAGTTTATTTTAATTTAATTAGATTTATTTTCATTTTTACACTTGGTTACTTAAAAAAAAAAAAAGCAAGCCAATTATTTTATGTGAGTTTGACACGGCCACCAAACATAGTTGCGTCAAGGATATGTTGAATACAAGACTTTTTTGGATGTGACATGACCATTAGACATGAGTATGTTAAATTTATATTAAGATTGTTTGTAGAAAAAAAAATTCCCAGAGTTAAACGACTTTTTGACATAGTCATGTTTGGGTCATGTCTAATGGGATTTTGAATTTAACTTTTTCTGAGAGAATACACAACCCATAGACACGATCATGTTAAGGTCGTGTCACAACAAATAAAGAATGTTAATTATTTATGAGAGTTACATGAACTTTAGACACAATCATGTTTAAAGTCATGTTGGGTGTGCCCTATTTCAATTTTTTCCAAGAGATACACGGTTGTGTCTAAACCGTGTTAACCTTAAATTAGTTATTTTAATTTTCTAGGCTTGGACACAAACAGATGAGGAGATTTTGATCTTGATTACAGTGTTTAATTTCATTGTTTCCTTTACTATAACTAACGAGACTAATATGGCTTGCTAAACTAGATTGTAATAACTTTTTCTTTTCTTTTAACTGTTGTTTTAGTTTTCTGTTCCTTTTTACCTTTTTGTTACTTTTACATGTTTAAAGCAATCAAGATCAACCATTTTACATGTTGAGCATGTTTTGCAATGGAACAGATGTCATATTCAGAAGAGTACTAGTTTTTTTCCCCACTACCTTCCTCGATTTTTTTTGTTTACTTTGATTTTTTATTTTGATAGTTTTTCTCTCTATTCATACATTGAGGACAATGTACGGTTTTAAGCATGGGGAAGGGAGTTATAAAATTTGTGGTTATTTAAGAAATCAAATTAGTTTATTTAACTTGGAAATCATTAAGTTAACTTGCAATTTGGTATATGATAACTCTTTGGATAGTATAGAATACTTAATCAATAAGTGCTTTAATGATACTTACTTAAATTCAATAATAAAATCTTTGTAAAGTAGAGTTACTTATTATTTAGTTTTGAATTTTAAGATTTAGAAATTTGAATAGCACCACTAGTTAAGAATTAGTCATGAATTTCTTTTAAACTTACTTTGATGAATATTCCCCCCCTTGATATTTTTAGAATTCTATAATCCTTGATAAGTAAATAGCTGACACTTATTCTTTAAAAATTTCTTGAAATGTCAATATAGTTAGAGATGAAATAAATAAAGAGAATAAATTAATTGAATTGAAGTTTGGTCGTGAGCCTTGTTGACTCAAGTAATTAAGCTTGCAGGGTACCTCCTTTATGTAGAATAATAGTTGTTAACTTGAGTGATAAGCTCAGGATTATCCATTGAGAGCTCATTAAAAGGTTCAAGAGAAAAGTTTATGTAAAAGCTAAGCGTAAGTAAATAAACTCTATTAAATAAAGATAGTGAATGTTTTGAAGGGACACCTTAAAACCTAATGGCTTAAGATCATCCGGTTTAAGACTTACTAACCGATGAAACTACTTTTAAATTAAATAAAAAAAAACTCTTTCAAACAAGCAATATACTAGAGGAATGATTAAGGGATAATTTGATGTATTTATCTTGAATTATGGTGTTAGCAAAATTGAATAAGGGGGTTGTATACATGTTAGTAAAATGTCTATGATTTTTTCTTGATTAAGGAGATAATAATTTAAGTTTCAGATCTTTTATATGTTTAAGACAATTGGCTAAGTAAAAAGTATAAGAGTTGTAATTAATCTTCTTTTGAAACTACAAGTTAATTAAGAGTTTGTTTTTTAAGCTATTATAGGGTTAAATAAGAATTCTTTTGAATAGTTTCTTGAATAATAGTAAGTTGATTAAGTATTTCTTGTCCTACTATTTAATTTGATTGATTTGCTTGAAGACAAGCAAATGCTTAAGTGTGGAGAAGTTTGATAGGTGCTTAATTATATATATATATATATATATATATATATATATATATATTAAGTGAGATTTAAAATATTTTCCCCTTATTTTGGCATGTTTTTGAAGAATTTAAATTTTAATTAAGTAATATTTTGATTTCAGGGCTTTGATGGATAGTTGAATTAAAAAGGAAGAAAATGAATAAAATTTTGCTCAATTTGGAGCTAAAATAGAAGAAGTTATAAAGTTTTAAAGATAGATACAAGTAGACATGACTATGTTTAGATCGTGTTGAATTTGAAGTATAAAATAGGGAGTTACAAGGGGGCTAGACACAATCATGTTTATTAGTTTTGTATCTCTCGAAAATAATTAATTTTAAAGCGCAACTTAAAGACGACCTTTAGACATAACCATGTTTAGGCCATGTTTATTGTAATGTCTAGTTTTCTAAGTTTTTTACTAATAAATTTGACACGATCCAAAGCACGATTGTGTTAGACGGCGTGTTAGCCAAGCTCACTACATAAAGGACAAGGGGGACTCGATCAGAAAAGAAGAGAAGATGTTTTTATTTGTTCTAGGGTTTTTTAAGAGACTACAAGCCTTTTGTTTTTTATGCTTCAAGAATTTAAGGTTTTTCTTGGTTTTTTTTTTCTTTGATGATGCATATTTCTATATCATTAAGGATTTCTGTTTTCAATGTGATTAAAGCTTAAATTTTCTTAGTACGTAGACTTATGGATCTTATGATTATTATGTGACCGAATTTATTACTATTCAATGAATTCTTAGATTTCTTGATTCATGTATGTGTTTTTTATATTATTTATATTAATATTTCTAAAGTATCTTCTATCTATTTGATATTATACATTAGAATTGAAAAATCTGATGTGTAATTAGATCTAACATGTTTAAAGAGAATTAATATAATTTTAGAGATAAGTTACATAATTCTTTCGGAATTGATTAATTTGTTTAAGAGAATTTACTGTTTTCGATGTGATATTAGAAATTAATAAATTTGAGAAAGTTATCAAAGTAATTTAGAAATTTTTCCGGTTAATGAAATTAAGAAGGAATTGAATGAATTTTGTGAATGTCACATAATAATGACTAGGAAAAACAAAGTTTAGATATTAGTTTTACTATCTTGAAGTTAATTATAATTTGTTTTACTCTTCTTTCTTTTAATTAAATCTTATTTCATTAGTTAATATTTAGTTATAGGTTTTAGATGAATTAATCTCTATAATTTACTATTTAGATAATAGGGTATAGGTTAATATTAGTATTTGTAATTCTTGTGGGACGATATCCATATTTAATATACTATATTATAAAATTTGATAAGTATATTTGCCTTATATCAGGTATCAATAAAAAAAATAGATATTAAATGTAATCAAACCATAATCAAATGAAACTTTTGATACATTATCTCTATTTACATGGGACACGGGAGAAAAAAAATGGTTTGTTTGTGGAATGAAATTTATAATGTTATAGAAGAAGATGGTATATTATATACTGCTAGATGTATAAGGTAAGTATAAAGTATCCTGATATGACTTTTCCTGTGCTTTTTACTAATAATATCTTTTACTAAAAGATTTTCGATAGATTTTGTGGTCGCATGGATGATGTAGGCAAATATTAGATATGATAAATGTTTCTTTTTTTTTTTAATTTTTAACTTAGAATTATTTTGAAAATCAAATTTAAATAGATCCTAGTCTTACATATATATATATATTTGCTTGTCACTTTCACGACTTCTTACAATCAAAATGCATTCCAATTCAAGATTGGATTGTAAATTGCAGCTTGATGTATCAAACACAAAACACCATATTTCTTTTATTTGATAAAAGGAGATTTCCAATGCAAATGAAGAAAATTTGTCCATACAACAACTGAAGAAGAGGAGAGTATATAAATATTGCAAAACGGCCCTCTTTTGTACTTATCTTAAGCATCCACCATGTTGTGCCTCTTCGAGGAAATATATGTATCAAGTTTAGTTTTGGACCGAATTGGAGAGTGGAGATTTATATTTGACCAGACTTACTTGGGGTCAAAGGTTTTCATTTGATTTTGATCAGTTGGTAGATTATGGAATTTTGAAATTGGAAGTGGTTCAGTTTGGTTCGCAGCTAGGAACATCGATTGGGAGCAATCCACCATCGGTCGAGTATAGATTCCTTTCCTAGTGGTTGCTTGGGACATCCAAACCAACTGAGTTGGCCTTTTAAGACCTGAAGGAGGAAATTGTGTTTATGGAGGACACACTGCTGTATTCATGTAGTAGAGAAAGGTCATATAAGTTGCTTGAATTTGGCAAGCAATGACTATTGCTCTTTTACTCCTTTTTCTTTTTCTTTTTCTTTTTTAATTGCTTTCCTCTTAGGCTACGTTAACAACTTGATTTTTATTGTGCATATATATCTTAGTGTTCTAGTTTACTATTCTAAAATTATTATTTTTCCTATTTTTAAAATTCATGTAGCTAGAACAATGAAGCAAGTAAATGACAAGTACAATAATTCAATAATTTGACAAATTCACTATAAATTTTACTTGAAAAACTTGCGTTTTGTTAGGTGCAATATGATAGATGTTAGGGTTTAGATCTCTTCGTTTACTTTAGATATAGTGGTGATTAATACACTTGATGTCCAAACATATTAAAAAATTAATTATAATAAGTTAAAGGCCCACACCCGAGGTTTAATTTAAATCATATATAAATATTGAAATAATAAATTTACCCAAAAGTTTATCTGTAATTAAAATTTTATAGAAAAAAAATAAGAATGATTAATGTTTGCTCAATGAACGAATTAAATAAAGTAAGACTAAAATGGCTATTTGGTGAGGAATGAAATTAACATATCAACAATATAAGTGCGTAGATTGTTTTAAATATGGTACTATGATTTATTTGAAATTATTGGTTTCGTGTAATCATTAGTGGTCTTTTTATATTTGTTTATGAAATGCTATATTATTTAGAAAAGTTACAACTCTCTACAAATACCTAGAATTGTGTCATTTTCCATTAAGGCATGTAAGTATTGTAACTCTTACTATTATTTACATAAAGGACACATCTTCTGGATTAGTGACCAAAACATACCACTAATGAAAAGGTGTTAGTCATAAAAGTTAAAATCATATATAGTTATCAAGAAATGTAATCAAACCATTTGAATCATAATTTTGATATATTATTTTTGTTCATGCCCTTTGGAATTTGTTGAACCCTCAACAAAACATTGGTTCCAATCATACTTGCTCACAAGTTTGTTAATAAACTCCTACACTCTTATTGATAGATCTACGTATTTTAGCTCCTTTGTGCAAATTATTTCGAAGTACTTTAAACACATAAATATATCACACGAGCTTGATTAGATTATTTTTATATCATATAAAGTATAATTGTCACGCCCTGAAAGGGAGCTTAGAAGTTTCCACTAAAATTATCATGGCATGTGTGCACCCGCTACATGATAACCGTCTTACGAGTTAAAAATTGTAAAACTCTAATTAGTTAATTACATTTATAACTAGTCATATTACATATAATTATATAATAAAATATAACTATGGATTCCGTACCCTACGGTTAACCATAATTGCAGAGAGTCGTTATCCCCTACCAACCAGTAAAATGGAATAAAACCTTACATCAAGGCCCTAAGATAACATTTTATTTAGAAAGCCTATCAATCAATTTTTTACTTTATCATTCTAGGCTTCCAAAAACACTCCACATTTCACTCCTCATCCCATCCCAAGCTTTTATGACTTTTATCTGCAAAACAATCTGTAGAGGGGTGAGCATACTATGGCTTAGTGAATAGGAGTGCAATACTCTCAATACTACACAAGCACAAGCAATTTCAATCAAGTTACCAACCATATGCTATGCATAAGCAATCACATGAATGCAACATTTCACGTGGTCTTCCGGTAACCGATGTGAAGTCTAGGATTTACGCCCCCCTTGACCTTAGGTTAGGGATTCCGAAGCTACCATCAGTGCCCAGGTCTCACAACCCGGTTTAATTCCTCATCACTTTGATAATTATAATATATTCATTTTAACATCGGACACTCCTGTACATTTGCATCAGTCGAAGCAACACCCTCAAAGACACTTCGGACTAGGAATCAATAAGACACGGACAATCCCTTAATCTAGTAGTTTGCTAAGGACTGTTCAATAATATCACAATTACTTCCGGATGCCTTGTGATAGTGATGGCCTTTAAATTTATGCAATGTCTTGTGTAATGCATGTCTCATTTTATTTAAATCTCATCCTTTAATTATTCGATTCAGGGTGATTAATCAATATATAATAACAACCAATCCACATAAGAAAAATAAAGCAATTCCATTGACCATTCCACAACAAGCATAAAAAAAATATATCAATCCAAATCTCACAATCAAACCCATTACGTTTCTGCTGTACTTAAATCTTTTCCCATTTGCGTATACATGCATCTCATATATGAATCTAATACCTACATCTATCACATTTTCCAACACATACTCCTTTCCATCAATACATATATATATATCGATACACATACATACATATGCACCAACGCGTACCTATATATACAACGTATCTCCCATACGCAAACACATGTATAACCATGCACATACATATACACTTACATGTACAAACACATGTACATATCCGCACCTTTAATATACAAATACACTTGTACAAACATATCAATCTCCATACATATGATAAGTGTCAGAAACCCTTAGTTCTAGTGTTTATTAGTTATGATTTTGTATGGATTTTATGTGATTTGTTGAAGAAGAGGGTACTTATATAATTAAATTCTAATTTTAGGTTTCAATAGAGATAAAAGAAAGGTTTAAGGATGATATGAGCAAAAAACAAGGTGAAATTTGGTTAAAAATGAAGAAAGATGAAATTTCAGTTCAACACAACCTTTAGCACAGCCTATGCTGAAGCCAGTGTTGGTTGAAGAAGAGAGTATTTATAGAATTAAATTCTAATTTCAGGTTTCAATGGAGACAAAATAAAGGTTTAAGGATGATATGAGCAAAAGACAAGGTGAAATTTGGTGAAAAATGAAGAAGGTTGAAATTTCAGTTCATCACAACCTTCAGCATAGCCTATGCTAAAGCTAGTGCTGAGTAAAAAAAAAATGGTTAGAAGCAAGAAAAAGTTTAGCCCTGCCCCAAACATGCCCATGCTGGAGCCCGTGCTGAATTGGGCATTGATAATAATGTGTTTCGAAGTCAACACGACCTTGAGCATGGCTATGTTGACACCTGTGCTGACCCTGTTTTCGAAGAACTATAAGTAGATGCTTACTCCCGCACACTTTTATACATATTTGTATCTCATGTGTGTACATACATATACACATGTATGTACGAACATATACACACATATATAACACGTACTTCCACACTCGAAAAGTATGCATATTCATGCACATATATGTATATCCACTTGTATATACACTTATACACATCCATACCTCCAATATACAAATACACTTATACAAACATATCCATATCGAACACAACATGTCAAGCACAACATTGTAGCACATCATGGAGTTTCCCACTCACCTGTTTATGGTCGTCTTAAACCTAGCTATCGTCGAGTGGTTTCGACATGTAATCCTTTTACCTTATGATAAGATAAAATAAAATAAGGTAAATATCTAGAATCTAAACCGAGCCTTAATTTAGCTAAAGGTGTTAAGTAAGGTTTTCTTATATTTTACTTATAGATAATTTAATATTTTAGTATAATTTCTTCGTTTTGCATTAATATTTCATAATGTTATAATTATATATCCTCTCCACACTCACTTATACGCATAATCGTTTCATCGATGGCATGCATGCATTTCCAAGACTCCCTTTTATAACTTGATCGCTCGGTCAAGCTACTTGAGTCGCTATTTCTATATTGATAATATCTCTTCTCTTCCGTTCAATTCTACATACATACACACTTACTTCCTTCATTTCCTGGACTTCTCTACCCTAGCTTCTCCTCTTTCACTTCTTCCCTTCCATTCCTTCTTTCCCCATTTCTTTTACTTCTTATTCTTTGCTACAGACTTGCACTTCGAACATCACACACACACTGTACATTCACTCCACACATATACCCTCATGCACCTTCATGTTTCCCATACATCTACATACAACACATACACGTACATACACAATGCACACTCATACACACATACACCACGCACACACGCTCATACACACACATACTCACGCACATACACACCACACATACACCTCACATACACACATATATACACACCGGCACACGCATACACACGTACACATATCAACGCACACACACACATATACACACATGTTCTAGCACACACACGTTGGCACACATACACCGACACTTCCTCCATGCGACACACTTGCACATCAATACACACTTCACACATCGGATCACCTCCTCATTCCCATACACACTGCCAAGCTTCGCTTTCCTCGGTTTTACTAAAAAAATTTTAGTATATTTTTAAATAATTTTTCCTTGCCTAAAACTCAAGTAGAAATACATTATTACATACTATTCGAATTCAGGATACTTATATCTATAGTATTTCTAACTGATATGATTAATTTCTGGGCTAAATACTAAAATTTTTACATATTTGATATTAGTACCTATACTAAAAAAAAATAACTCTGTTTTGCATAAACTTAGTCTTGTTGAGTTGTACTCACCTCAAGGAACACGCTGGCACTCACGGATCGTCAATCGGAGGTCGTATGCGAAAGTTATAAATTTTTTTGTTCGTTTTTCTTTTTTTTTTTTTTTTCTGTGTTTTTCTTTTCTTTTCTTTTCTCTCGCGTTCTTCACTGTCCCCTACTCTCTCTCGTTGCTTCTCTCTCATTCTCGCAGTTTCTGGAGCCTTCCTTCCCTTTTTATAGTGTTCGTTTTTTTTTTCTTGTTCATACCGCCATATGTATATATATATTTATATATATTATAATTATTTGCATTTTAATATTTCATGCGTGTATGACGTTATTTTTAAATTTTTTATTTTTAATATTTTATTATGAAACATTACATCTAAACTAATTTAATTATTCGGAACATAAATATTTACTCTAAATTTTTATTTAAAATTCTTAAATCTATAATTTCAATTAATTTCATTATTTAACTCAATATTTTTTGTAATTTATGTTTTAAAAAATTTATTCTTTTAATTTAAATTGCACAAACTAAAATTATGACTTACAATTATTTTTATTTATATATATATTTGTTTGTTTATATACCTATATACAGATATTTTTCGATTACTTTGTTTCCTAAATTTATTTCATATAATTTGAAAATTTACGCTTGTTATCCTTTTTCCTTTGCATACAATTATTCTTTCAAATTGTTTTAAATATCTATTTCTTATTGTTTGTTATACTTATCAAATAGATCTCATGTCTTCCTCATTTTTCTATTTTAAAAGCTATTATTATTTATCATAAGTTCTTGGTTATTCATAAATTATTAGAATAATATTAATGTATCACAATATTTTAATTTTTCTTCATAATTTTTTCAAAATTTTTAATATTACAAAATTGTCATTCTCGCTACCCGACCTAAAAATATCTATTATTTTGCTTATTTTCTTTAATTTTTATATATATATTTTTTAAATTTTCTAGACATTACAATAATTGAATTCTTAGTTTAATAAACTAGTATAAGACAATTAAATATGGTGTTTGTGACGAGATCAGACAACCCTCGCCTTATTATTGATGTTAGCTTTGGGAGTAGATGGCCTATCTAATGTATTATGTATATATAAGTTTTTTCGCTAGAATCTAAATATTTCAAACCTCAAAACGCTAAGATGTATGATGGTTGTTTTACATAAATTATATTTTACTCATACTTATAGCTATTGCATTTAGCATATTATAGGAACATGAGTGGATTGTCATATGACTATGTGCGCGCGATAGATGGATACTTATCGGATTTATTTTTTATTAAGTTCTTCCCCTTCAAGGAGATACAGTATCTTACATCATCGTAGTTATTGTCATTGATGCTTTTACCTTTGTTTGGGGCAGAGATATTGATGCGTTCTTTGCTCTTGCAACTTCCTTTTCTTCTCACAAAGAGTGGGATTAGTAAAGTATTTCAAGGTAGAAGATGTAAGAAACTGAGGCAACAAAATAAATAATTTATTCACTATTCCCATAATTAGAGATGAACATTTGATCTTGTTAAATAAAGAAAAAAAAAAGAACGATATTTAAAAGTGGCTTTTCTCAAAGATCGTTCAGTTGCTTTATACTTCTCCTAAAGAAAGGCTTGCCATACTTCATGCTTGGTCAGGTGGGTTTGCGTAGAGAGACTCGCTCTCTTGGTCCTTTTTTAGCTGACTTCTAGTGTTAGCTTTCCTTCCATTTTTCAGCCACTCCATAATAACCCTATCCAAGGTGATTGTCCCACTTCACGGGCCTTATCACACCAACGTTTATCTTGCAATTTCTTTTAAAAATCCAATCGTTGCCTCCTTATACTCTACAACTAGCTCTTCCGTACATATGTTATACATGATTAGGGTATCATCAAGTTGGATTTTACAAGTCCATAATTCTAACAATGATTTTTAGAAATTTATCATGATGTCAATTATTGACTCACTTCATATCTCATTTTCTTAAGAGTCAAATAATCACCGGCATTGATAATAAATTCATACACATTACACTTCTTGCTATGTTCTCAAAAAATATCTTCCATGATAGAGATATGTATCGAATGGGCCAAACTTTTCCCCAAAAAATAGTTTTGGAAAAAGTATTTCTTGGAATATTATTTTGAAATCGTAGGTTAAGATTGCGATTTCATCAAAAGAAGAAATCGCATGTTAAACATGTAATTTCTTTATTTCATAAAATCATAGTTTTAACATGCAATTTCTTTACAAATGGAACTACAATTCCAAGTTGCGATTTTCGTAAAAGTCACATGTTCAACATGCAATTTTCACAGAAGTCACAGGTTGAACATGCAATTTCCATTAAATTCTATGACATTTGCTATTTCCCTATTCATCGGAGCTAGGATTTAACACTTGCGAAAATGAATGATCTAATTGTAAAATTATTTCAAACCTTAAAATTTTTTTAAGTTTATAACAAATATCAAATTCTATATAATATTGAAAACCGGTCAAAAGGGTAAACCTATGACAATTATAAAGTTTATAACATAAATCAATCAGAGAAATTAAATGATTTCATTAAGTCTTTTAAATTGTATAAGCAAAATTACATATCTAAATCAAATGAAGTTAAAAATATATATGTATATGAGGAAAATGAAAAAAAGTAGTATATTATTACATAGTCAAATATATCTATATGTCTAATCCCTTCACCGACATTGTCTCTCATAATGTCTCTGTACTGTTTATGCTGAACTCTCTCCAATTTGGAAAGAGCTACTAGGTAGTCTGACATTGGGATGGGTCTAGATTTAGAATGGTGGCTCATCCTATGAAATATATCGAGGATCTACTTACGTGACTCCCTCTCCCATATCCTATATGCCTAAATGTCTTTCCTTTTAAGGAGTAGGTAAAGTAACCATTAACGTATATGGTATGTGGACATTAGGTATGTAAAACTCCATCAAATCAACACTAAAGGTAGGATCATCATAATATGGTGAAGGATGAGTATTGACTGAGTGGGCCATCTACAAGAGGGCTAAGAGATCGATCTTTTACTACCTGTTGATGACAACCCCTAGCACGAGCCTGTCCTCTCCCCTAGGTCATAGAAGATGGAGGCATCTTCTGATGGTGCTCCTAATGATCCGGAGGAAATAATGTAACACTACCATAACCCTAGAGGAGATGCCTTCCAACAACTACTATAGCCTGAAACTCTTTTAAGGAATTTGCTACCTCAATGTGAGCGAAGCAATTTGACTATATGGAAAGTCAAGTATGTTAATAATACAATGTAGAAAACATAAAAGTACGATGATATGGTTAAAGCGACTTATTAGGGCATCGAGCATCGCTTCAATCTGGCTAATGTACCTTCGTGTGACATTATGGTACCAAGGGTAATATGTGAGATCTACCCTACTTTGCAATCTGTCGTCGAACTCTTGCTGAATGATAGAGAATCAATGTTGCTTCCACTGTTGGATATAGATCACATGTCTTATCCTCCAATTCTCATTAGTTTTCCCTTTAAGATCAATCCTATGGAGGGAAGAAGAAGTGTCACATTGCTGTGGAATCCTCTAAATCCCACCAAAGTACTACATTACCCAATCAAGATGGTGACAATCCACAATATGGAAGTAAATCAAAGGCACTCGGGCACACCAAATATCACTCCCTTCTTGACAAGAAGGGGGAAGCTACTTCAGGAGCTCATGTGTGTTTGAAATTCAACAGATCTACAAGAAATTAAGTTATTTAGTGAACAGCAGATGAGTAATGTAAACAATATTAAATCAAGTAATGTACCATACCCACTCAGGTGTCTGTTGATCCAAAGTGTCTTGATACTGGGTAAGGACATGAGTAGCACGTGCGTGACGTCAAACATAGCATATTAGCGACATGCCAAAGGAGCATCATGGGGAACATAGACTTAGTACTGAGTCAAGGCAATGTGTGCAAATCTATATTAGGCCTAAATCTGTAGAAGAATCACAGCTCATCCAATCTCCCGCATAGATGAGTTCAATTGCACTGCATAAAAATCTATATAATTAGGCTAAGAATGTTGCTCTCTAGCTGTATTGTCCTACCACTTGAAAATCCTCCATAAGTAGGAGAAACATCAAGTGGACTATGCTAGAAGATTTATCTATGAAGATGAGTCCACCCATAAGTTGGAGGATGTATGTCTATGTGTATCGCATGATAGCTAACTTGTTTGCATCGTTAGATAAGCCCTTGAAAGAATTCTTCAACCATGACATCTTTAGTTGTCCCCTGAAGGTATCACTAGGGTCAAGCCTAACTCCAAGAAAGCACTCACACTCATCTGCTTAGTGCAAGTTAATGACATTGGTGACTACATACCCTTCAATGGACAAGCCCAACTACACCACCACATCCTATAAGGTGACCATCAGCTCCCTATGTGGCATGTGGAAAGTGTGCATCTCCGGTCTCTACCTCTCTACAAGAGCTATAATGAGGTGTCGATTGATGGGTCGTTTATTTGATCATATCAAATTATAAATTTATTAACCCAAAGAAATCTAATGACCTAGTTAGGCAAGTATACCTCTCTAATATAGTATAGATTACAACGGGTGTCATCTTTAAGGATTTTAAAAACAAGTACTAGTATTACAATTTTTCTACCATCTAGTCTAAATTTTAATGTGAGATTAATAAATTAAATAATCTAATAACCTTAAGATTAATTATAATCGCTATAATAAATGAATTCAATCACAAAAAACATACTCTTTATCTTGATCCACTTTAAACCCTAGCTTTTTATAATAATGTATTGATTAACTAATTGTTTATGCTTTGCACTATAGGAATTCTCAATTAAATTAATTACTCCATCGAGCTAATTAATCAGTAATAGTATACAGAATAGTGGAGACCTCTCCTCACTATTGCCTTATAAGATTTCATTAAGCTCATAATTCTCAAATAAAGATTAAATCTTTATGCAAAAAATCGAAGTTTTCCTACCTCTAGATAAAACATGCAATCTTTCTATTTATGAAATCTATCTTGTTAGATGAAA
This sequence comes from Laguncularia racemosa, assembly GCA_037954665.1. Taxonomy (NCBI): domain Eukaryota; kingdom Viridiplantae; phylum Streptophyta; class Magnoliopsida; order Myrtales; family Combretaceae; genus Laguncularia; species Laguncularia racemosa. The sequence goes on along the minus strand of JBBMOL010000063.1, from coordinate 1,241,899 downwards.
CCTCTCTCTATCTAACAAGAATTAGACATGCAATCAATTCATACGCATAAGTTAATCACACAATAATTAAAATACATGAATAGATACAAAGGTATAATCTTTTCATTAATCAATAAGTAATTCAATCACATGGTTTAGAGTTTCACAAGATGTAGGGCAGATAAATCTACTCCTCTGTGGAATTTATAGTAATCACAAGAAATCTAAAGAAGTAATAAGAATTCATGATGAAAAAGAATAAACACTCGTAGGCGTTTTGTGATTTCCAATGATGCTCCAGCGATTTCTTCTTCTAGATTTGTAATTTTTTGCTCTCTTAGGGATTTTAGAGTGGTTATGAGAAAAATAAATCTAGATCCCTAATTTTCGTAATAAAGCGAATATTTATAGTCTAAGAAATAAGGTAGCATGCACGGCTTAGTGCAAGCCTGTGCTTAAGGCCGTGTACTTTGGAAAAAAGTGAAATTCTAGCATTTCAGGTTCTACACAGCCTTCTACATGGCTATACTTAAGGTTGTATACTCTGGAATTCCTATAATTTCTTCTCTAGGCAAATTTCCTACTTCAGCACTACTTTTTGCATCATTTGTTTAGCAGCCAAGGCACAATTTCACAAGGCATTCTAATTACTTTTTGCTCTTTAGCACTAGTATTAGCACGGTCATGCTAACGGTTGTATATACGTGAAAATCACATTTTATTATATTTTGCTTTGTTTTCGCTCTAATGTTCTTTAAATCTTTAAATTGAACTTTTTAAACCCTAAAATCAAATGTTAAGAACTTAAGTGTCTTTTTCTTGATAAATTCACATAAAATTTATATAAAAAAATCATATTCAATAAATACTATAAATAAGGTTATTTCAACACTTATCAAACTTCTCTACACTTAATTGTTTGCTTATCCTCAAGAAAACAAAATAAGGACAAGAGAAAGACCCTATCATAAATTATATTTATTGTAAACTTCAAATCACAAGCAACATTCTTTACTTAATTAATTCTTAGTAGCTCGTTAGTACCTATTACTCAAACCTACCATAATTATATGTGCACCTAACATACAATATTTAGACTTTTCAGATTAATCTAAGCAAGTTAAACCAGTATCCTCACTGTTTAGCAACTACTGTCAAAATCACGAAGGAAATAACAAATCAAACAAATCCCAAGTCGCTTAGTTATATTTCACCACTTACCAAAAAGTATATAAACCATTCAATTATTTTTCAAAGCACAAGAACAAGAAGTGAAAGTATATGACATCTATTATTCCCTTAGATTATTTTCCTTTTTCTTTCAAGTCTCTTAATTTTTTTTATATATATATATACAAATGGATAGAACCAAATAACCCATGTAACGAGCTTTCAGCCAATAATCTTGAGCTCATCACCCAAGTTAATAGACGTTATTCTCTTAATGAAGGGCGTCCCTATAGGCTTATTTACTCAAGTTACAAGACTCGATAAACTTGTCTTCTTAATATCCTTTAAAGTTATGGTAATTTTATTGGTTGGTCGATCTTAGAATAGACAACTTTAGGTGATTAGATTTTAAAGGGACCCCATCGAACCTCCCTTACCTTAACACATAGAAACTCAATATTGATATTTATTATTTTCAAAGAGATTGTTTCAAGAAAAATGACCAAGTTAACAATTCCACATGCCCCTTTCACAAAAAGGTTGAAAGAGCTCTCAAAATGATTGAATATTAAATATACTAGCTGGTTAACTTAAAAACACAACTAATTCACTTGAAATTAAGGATTTCCATTTACTTCATAACTCTAAATTATCTATTAAATTAGCAAATATATTTACCCCACTTGGATTTCATCTTAAAACTCTAACTAAGTATACCAAGCCTAACAATAGGTAAGTAAGGCATACATAGTCACTACTTTTACATATATGTGTACAAGAATGCTATTTTTACATTTTAATGAGTACAATTTCAATGTTTCTACTTTTCAATAATAGACAATCAAGATTAAAGTTCAATTGCAAACTTATAACTAAGGAAAAATTTGATCAACAAAAGCATAAGGTATATAAATAATTCAGAACCTAATTTCTTCTATCTTTGTATCTCTTCCTCACACTTATTTAAGACATTGTCCCTAATGTCTTTTCAAAGTAAACACACATAGAAGAAAGAAAAGAGATAAAAGAAAAAGGACACTAAGGATTTCCCGGTTGCCAGTACTTGCAAGTTTGAATTCCTTCAAAGCAAAAGTTATGCATCATTAGACCTAAAGAAAAAAAATATCAAACTAAAAAAAAATATAAAAGATAATAATAAAAAAAAAAATAAAATAAGAGTTAGCTATCCTAGTCTAAAGAATGGAACATTCATTAGCAGCTAGTAGAAAGTCTTCCTTTAAGGGAACGCAATTAATTACAAATTAAGAGCTGAAAATAAATCAATTAGTCTTATAAAAAAAACCAAGTAAGAAAATATAGAGCTTGTAGAAGATCTAGCTCTCAATCATCTTCTTCGCCGCTATCATCAATGTCTATGGCTATGGTATCATCCCCATAATCATCATCATCATCACCTTTCTCATCCTCTTCTTCTATATCATCTCCCTCATTGTCCACTTCTTCAGAACTAGAGGACTCAGCAATAACTAGGTCCTTACCACTTCTCTTAGATGGTTTAGGAGCTTGTCGTGTGGTGAAGTAGATTCAAGAGATGAGTCATACGTTGGTAAATCAATTGTTGGTGGGGAGAAACAACTAGCTAGTCTTCCCAAAAATACCCATATTGCACTTTAAAAACATTTATTTTTCTTTCTTTCCTTTTTGTTCAGCTCCCTTTCTTCCTGGAATTCTCTTTTCAAGCTTTGAAGTTCATCATCGAGAGGTCAGCCATGAGAAGTAGAAGTAGCATTAGAAGTATAGGCTCCTTTAGGTGGAGTTGAATGCTTTGACAAAGTGGAGATGTCAATTAACTTAACCATCTCCCATAGTCGGAATTGGCTATCAGAAATTTTAGTAGCAATGATTTCTGGTTCCCTGAGATTTGAGGCTTGAAAAATATCATAACCTTTAAAGAATTTAGTTATATAGCCCCTACAATACATCCCATTTACTCGAGGATCAGTTACCTACCGATGTAAGAACTTAGCGACTTCTATGCCTACATTGATATGAAATTTATTAGTCATGTTATAGAGATGAAAATTTTCAAACTTGTTAGCCGCTTCATGACTACTTTTTTTTTTCGTCCAATAGTGTGTGCCAAGAGGTGATGGACCACATTTAGATCAATATTTCTAATAGATGATGCCTTGGACTTTGAAGGGTTATAACGATTTTCGCCTCACAAAATTGCTCCCAATATCTTTGGGCGGACATATGTTTAGGCCAAGTGGTTGGCAGTCACTAGAAATCTGTTATATTTGATTCTGATACTGAGTACAAGCTTAAATATCTCCTAAACTGATATGTTGGAACAATATGTTTTTGTTCATATACCTAAAAATTTAGACAGTGACAATAAAATTGCAACGTAAAGAGAAACTCAAGTGTAAACTCTTTATGAGCTTGCTTGTTTATTTTAAAGAAGATAGCCCAAGGCTCGACACCGATTATTTCACGAATTTGGTCATCAATTCCATAGGCCCTAAGTATCCTCCAGTCAAGGTATTCATTACTCCCAAAAGCATGGGATTCTAGTCTTTTTCGTTGTTCTTTACTTTATTCTTCATTGGAGTATCTAGCAGGTGCTTCATGCACTATTTCTCATTATGGAGGGGTTTGCAGCCTCTTGTGAGAGCATGAGACTATTTCTTGTGGTTGGTTAGATGTCGAAGCTTACTGCATTCCTTTCTTATTTGCTGCCCTTTTTGTATTCATCTACATAAAAGATGTATAAGGGAGTTCATGAAAAAAAAAATCAAAGTCTACTTTCATAACTTAATCAAAATTTAAAACAACTCACATTGATCGACAATATCTATAAAAGATTTGTATAATCAAAGTATAACGAAATAAACATTAATTCTTGAGGATAAAATCATAGGGTAAGACATAACAGTTAACACGGTCGTCTACACAACCGTACAACAGGTAGGGCAGGATTAAGAATAGGTAAAAAATCAAATCAACACGAGCACAAGAATTCGGTCATGCATAAGGTCATGTATAAGTTTTAAGACAATTAGATGAACTAAAACCTTATTAAAACTCCATGAATTTCTACTTTAGTACTTAAAATTGCAAAGACCCTAATTTCGCATGCTTAGAAACTTTAGATTGTCAAAATAAGCACTATAATTAAAAAAAAAATAAATGAGCTACTTATATCAAATGACTTCAAAAGCAGTTGATTGCATGATATTGGTAAAAGCCTCAAAAGTTATGAAATCACAAAAAAAAAGGTCATGAACCCTAAGTGTCAGATGAGGTTGTATATATATATATATATATATAGCAAACAAAAATCAATTAAAAGTACAAATAGATGGAAGAAGAAGGTATGCAAGATAACTAAAGACTTAGCAAGCAACAATCACTAACTCACACTTACCTATGCACAAAAAATTATCATGTGGAGAACCCAACAATATATAAAAAAAATTATCATGTGTGCAAATCATACATATACAACGAAAAGAAAAGAAAAACTTACTTGGATGTGTAGTATGGAGTATAGAAGATGAAGTAAAATGCAAGGAAGAAATGTGTGAAATGCAAAAGTGTAGTTTTGTGAGGATGAGGTAGAAGAGAAGTGTATTCAAGTGGAGCAAAATCAAAGAGCGTGTGGAAGAGACTGTAAAAGCGACTATATATATATGGATACTCTGCACTAGCTTGTGAATGAGTGTACTCGAGGTCGTGTGGAGTGCTAAAAAGCTATCCGAAGTTGTTCATATGGGACACCAGAGTGCCCTACCTTCTGCATGTGCGTGTTCAAGGCCCTATAGAGTGTACTCGGGGTCGTGCAGGGTTCCAAAAAGTGCTTAGAGGCTCCTCTTATGGTGTGCACTACCTTGAGCATTGCTTGTGCTTAAAGTTGTGCAAGTGTTGAAACATAATACATAATTCTAGTAATATTCTTTCAAGCTACTTGATCTATGGGATTGTTCATTGTACACCTTAACATAATTAAAAGAGCATGAAAATAACTTACCAAGTACACTTGAAAAGTCAAAGCCTGAGTTTCCTTACTTGATTAATGCCTCCCACATTTAAAGATGAACTCTCACTCTGCTCAAGTAAGCTTAATTCCTTTCTACAAATTGCACTTGTTTTTTTTATACAAAATTAGTCTAGTGAAGTAAAAGTAAAACAAAAAGGAACTTAACATACCTAAGTTAATCATGGGTTTCCTCCTAAGAAGAATGTCATTGGCTCGACATCCTTCACTTTGTTTAGCTAAATATCTGGTAATTGGAGTTTAGACTCCTCTCGGTATTCATATGCTATCTTGTATCCCATGTACAGTTTCAGTCTATGGCCATTCACCTTGAAATTGTCATGCTTTGGGTGTTCGAGCTTCATTGCACCATGTGGGAAGACTTTCCTTGCTACAAAAGGGCCAAACCATCTTGATTTCAACTTCCCAAGAAAAAGTTTCAACTGAGAATTAAACAACAGTACTTGGTTCCCTTCCTTGAACTCCTTTGGATGGTGGATGTGTCTGTCATGATAGTCCTTCATCCTCTCCTTACATATATTCATATTTTGATATGCTTGCCTTCTCCACTTATCAAGTTCGTTTAGTTGTAGCTTCCTCTTGAATCCAGTAGCTTCTAAGTCGAAATTGGCCAACTTGATTGCCAATATGCCTTATGTTCAATCTCTACTGGGAGGTGGTAAGACTTTCCATAAACTAGCCTATAGGGAGTAGTTCCCAAATGTGTTTTGTAGGTTGTTCTATATGCCTACAAGGTATCATCAAGCTTTTCTACCTAGTCCCTTCTATTATGCTGGACTGTTTTTTCTAAAATTCTTTTTAGTTCATAATTAGAAACTTCAACTTGTCCACTCATTTAAGGGTGGTAAGATGTAGCAATTTGATGTGTCACACCATATTTCCTTAGCACCTTCTCCAATTATGCATTACAAAAGTGTGTTCCCCTGTCATTTATAATGGTTATAGGGGTTTCAAAATAAGAGAACAGATTCTTAAGGAACTTTATAACTACTTGGACATCATTTGTGAGCAAAGCCTGTGCCTCAATACATTTAGAGACATAGTCCACCACTACTAAAATGTACTTATTCCCAAAAGAAGTAGGGAATGGTTCTACTAAGTCGATGCCCCATAAGTCAAAGACTTCACATTCTAGAATAAAGTTTTGAGGCATCTCATCTCTTCGCGATATGTTCCCTACCTACTAACATTTATCACATGTGACGTAGTGACGGTGAGCATCCTTAAATATTGTAGGCTAATAGAAACCAACCTCCAAAACTTTATGTGCAGTCCTGTTAGCCGAGTAATGACCACTAATAAGGTCAAAGTGATACTCTCTAAGGATTTGCCATCCCTCTTCATGTAAGACACATCTCCTTATTACTTGATCTCCATAGACCCGAAAAAGAAAGGGGTCTTCCTAGTAGTAACATTTAAGTTCAGAAAAGAACTTCTTTCTTGCGTGATAACTAAGGTCATTAGGGATGACTTTTACTGCCGAATAGTTTGCAAAGTCTATAAACTAAGGAGCTTTTATATTCATAAGCTAGCAAATTGCATATAATTTTTCTTTAGGAAAGGAGTCATTAATATCTTCTTCCTCAAGCTTCTTTAAACATGAGTTCTTAAGCCTTGAGAGATGATCAGCTACTAGATTCTTTGCCCCCTTTTTATCGCGAATCTCTAAGTCAAATTTTTGTAGGAGCAGAATCCACCGAATAAGTTTAGGCTTCGCATCTATTTTCGTCAACAAAAATCTAAAGGTAGAATGGTCAGTGCAGACAATAACTTTAGACAGAATTAAATACGGCCTAAAATTTTCAAATGCAAATACTATAGCCAACAATTCCTTCTCTATGGTAGTGTAATTCACTTAAGCATGATTAAGAGTTTTGCTGGCGCAATAGATAAGTTGAAAGTGTTTATCTCGCCTTTATCTTAGAATCGCCCCAACTATGTAATCACTCGCATCATACATGAGTTCAAAGGGCGAGTTCCAATTAGGAGCTATCATGATGGGCACATTGGTCAGTCTTGCCTTAAGCATATCAAAGGCATGCTGACAATCAGGAGTGAAGTTGAAAGGCACATCCTTTTCCAATAGTTGAGTCAGTGGGCAAGCTATTTTAGAGAAATCCTTTATGAAGCGTCAATGTGGCCTAGAAAACTTCTTATAGCCTTGATTGAATTTGGTGGTGGAAGTTTTGCTATCACATCAACCTTTGCTCGATCAACTTCATTACCCCTATGTGAAACTTTATGGCTAAGTATAATGCCCTCCTTACACATGAAGTGGCATTTCTCCCAGTTCAGTATAAGATTGGTCTCTTCCCAATGAATAAGCACCTTTTTCTAAATTCTCCAAATAGTTTAAGAAAGAACCACCAAAGACGGAAAAGTCATCCATGAAGACTTCCATAATTTTCTCTACTAGATCATCAAATAGCCAACATACACTGCTGAAATGTAGCCAGTGCGTTGCATAACCTAAATGGTACTCCTGTAAGCGTATGTGCCATAGGAGCAAGTGAAGGTGGTATTCTCCTAGTCCTCTAGAGCTATCGGTATCTAGAACTATCTGGATATCCCATTGAGATAGCAATAGTACATATGTCTAGCTAGACTCTCTAATATCTGATCCACAAAGGGAAGTGGGAAATGGTCATTTCTAAAGGCATCATTCAGTTTTCGATAATCTATACAAACACACCATTCGGTGATGGTGCGCGTTAATATAAGTTCACTCATCCCATTAAGGACCACAATCATCCCTCCTTTCTTTGGCACCACTTATATTGGACTAACCCAAGGACTGTTTGATATTGGATATATTAGTCCCACATCTTGTACTATAGGCTTAAATTCTTCTTCTAATAATATTTTATGCATACAGAAAGAGGGGTTGATACCTTTGATATTTGCAATCTTCCAAGCGATTACTCACTTCTGTGCTCTCAAGACCATGAGCAATTGATCTTTTTGCTCTTTAAATAAATAAGAAACTATGATAACCAACAGCTTGGAGTCTTCTAGTAGGATGATGTACTCCAGATAATTTGGAAGTTGTTTTAATTCCAACACTGGCGGTTCTTCGATTGAAGTTCTCAATCTCACCTCTCTACTGACATTCAAATTTTCAAATCCCCCCTAAGATGTAACTTCTTCTGCAACATTAAGCTTCTCATTGAATGCCGCAACCTTAGGGTTATCCATGTCTTCCTCCTCTCCTCTAATCAAGCTTAACTCTAACCCATTCTTGCATAAGATCTCGTCAATATGCACGTCTATTGAAGAATTAACAATATCAACAGAATAGCAAAAATCATCTATGCACATGGAGTGTTTCATGGCGATAGCCATTTTGATCACCAATTCTTCATCCCCTATTCTTAATGTAAGATTGTCGTCCTCCAAATCAATCACTACTATAGCAGTAGCAAGGAATGGTCTTCCTAGGATGAACAACATATCTCCATCCTCATCCATGTATAAAATTATAAAGTCAATAGGTTATATGAAATTTCCTACTTTTACTAAGACATCCTCGATGATCCCTTTAAGGATTTCCATAGATCAGTCAACAAGTTGCAAACTCATTCTAGTAGGCTTTGGGTTAGTTAACCCCAATTTCTTAAAGAAAGAGTATGACATGAGGTTAATACTTTCCCTAAGATTAGCCTGGGCTTTATCAACTGAGATGTCACTAACCAAACATGGAATAGTGAAGCTACCTGGATCCTTTAGCTTTGGAGGGAGTTTGCTCTGAATGATGGATGAACAATTTGCTCTTACTTCTACCGTAGAAATATCCTCCAACTTTCGCTTATTGGATAGGAGTTCCTTTAGGAACTTGGCATATTTTGACATTTGCGAAAGTGCCTCAACAAATGGAATATTAATGTACAGCTGTTTAAAAAGTTCAAGAAATTTATCAAACTGCTCTTTGTCTTTGCTTTGATTAAGGCGAGTTGGATATGGAATTTTTAGGACATACTCCTTGACATCCAGTGGTGATTGCTTCTCAGGTTCTTTCTTCTCAAGTTCTTGCTTCTTAGGTTCCGCCTTTTCCTTCTCAAAAGTTTGATTGCCCTCTCACTTTTTCTCAGATTCTTTTTCAATTCTTAGTTCCTTCTTACTCCTTAAGGATATAACTTTCGCCTATTCCCTTGGATTTTTTTCAGTGTTACTAGGGAGGGAACTCGATTGCCTGTCAAATATTATCTTAGCCAATTGGCTAATTTACTTCTCAAGATTGAATAGAAGCCTCTTGGTTCCTATGTCTTGCCTTAAAACTTTGAATGAATTGGCTCATTAGATCTTCTAAATTAGTTTTTTTTTTTTTTTCCAACTAAGGTGGTTGGACCGGTGGGTGGGGTATTGGTTGGTAGGGTGGAAATTATTGCCTTTGGAATCCTGGTGACGGGAAGTTAGATCTCTAGGCATCTTGATTGCTATAGGAGAGGTTAGGACGATTTCTCATATTAGTATTGTAAGTGTTACTGTATGGGTTATACTACTGTTTGGTTCTTAGGATAGTCTACTTGCTCATATTGCTCATGGAGGTCCATATTCTCACTAGCATCGCCCACTTGGTGTTGCAATCCTTAGGAATTCTTAAAGGTAGAAACCTGGTAGTTGAGAGCCTCTATCTTCGCCATCAAAGTAGTCATGAGATCTACTTTATAGTTACTCGACACTTTTTGCTTGCCCCTATTATTATCCCACTGATAATTATTTTTAGCCATATTAGCAAAACATTTTAAGGATTCCTCTAGGGTCTTGGAATTTAATGTACCACTAGCTATGGTGTCTTTTAGTTAACGAGTGATTAGGTTAAGTCCATTAGAAAAGGTTTGAACTTACATCCATGTGGGTAGTTGATGGTGTGGGCACTTTCTTAACAACTTTGTCTATCTTTGCCAAGCATCATATATGGTCTTACCATCTTATTGCATGAATGATTCAATGTCATTCCGGAGCTTGGTTGTCTTATAAGGGGGAAAATAGTTATCTAGAAATCACTTCATCATGTCATCCCATGTAGTTAAAGCTCCAAGACCCAATGATTGAAGCCAATATTTAGCTTTCCCCCTTAGTGAGAAAGGGAATAATCTAGTACTCATCGCTTCATCCGTCACCCCTTTATTCTTGAAAGTCTCACAGATTTCTAAGAACATTTGAATGTGAGCATGGAGGTTCTCATCTAGTATTGAATTGACAGTATTGTTAAAAAAAGTTAAATCACCATACCCTTGATTTTGAATTATTAGCCTTGATGGGTGGCTTTACGATAGTCGGCCTTATTCCATCTAGGGTTGGTCTTGTATAATCTAAATTGGTCTTAGGTGGATCCTCAATTATGATCTCCCATGTTTCCTCTTTAATATTCTCCAGTAATCCTATCCCATTATATAAAGATTCTACAGTTGACTCCTCTTCCTTTATTGTTGTCATGACCTTTATAATAGACGTTTCTCCCTCAATTTCTAATTGTTTAGAAGATTCAGTAGTTGTATTCTTGTGAATCTTATAGAGTGTTCTCTCAATCTGAAGGTCTAAATCAAGAATGTTAGAAGGGATAATCCTTGTCATGCACTACAAAAGCAACATCCATGAGTTAGAGTATTCAAAAGATCATGTCAGTAGAAAGAAATAAAACAAATAAAATAAATGACTAAAGTAGCAGATAATAAGGTTTTTCCTAATATTGTTTTGTCAAATCTTCGACAACGGTGCCAAAAACTTGATGGGTCGATTATTCAATCGCATTAAATTATAAATTTATTAACCCAAAGAAATCTAACGACCTAGTTAGACAAGTGTACCTATTTAATGTAGTATAGATTGTAACATGTGTCGCCTTCAAGGATCTTAAAAACAAGTACTAGTATTACTGTTTTTCTGCTATCTAGTCTAAATCTTAATGTCAGATTAATAGATTAAATCACTAATTAACTAATCAAATAACCTTCAGATTAATTATAATCGTTGTAATAAATGAATCCAATCACAAAATATATCATTTATCTTGATCTACTTTAAACCCTAGCTTTCTTATAATAATGTATTGATTAACTAATTATTTATGTTTTGCATTGTAGGAATTCTTAATTAAACTAATTACTCCATCGAGTTAATTAATTAATAACCTTATATGGAATAGTGGAGACCTCTCCTTTGCTATCGCCTTATCAGATTTCATTAAGCTTATAATTCCCAAATAAAGATTAAATCTTTATGTAGAAAATCGAAGTTTTCCTATTTCTAGGTAAAATATGCAATCTTTCTATTCATGAAGATCCATCTTATTAGATGAGATCTCTCTCCATCTTATTAAATGAGATCTTTCTCTATCTAATAAGAATCAGACATACAATCAATTCGCACGCATAAATTAATCACGCAGTAGTGAAAATACATGAATAGATATAAAGGTAGAAACTTTTCATTAATCTATAAGTAATTCAATCATATGGTTTAGAGTTTCACAAGATGCAAGGTAGATAAATCTACTTCTCCATGGAATTTATAATATTCATGAGAAATCTAGAAAAGTAATAAGAATTCATGATGAAAAAGAATAAACCCCCGTAGGCATTTTGTGATTTCCAATGATGCTCTAGGGATTTCTCCTTCCAAATTCATAATTTTTTGCTCTCCTAGGGTTTTTAGAGTGGCTATGAGAGAAAACAAATCCAGATCCCTAATTTTCATAATAAAGCGAGTATTTATAATCTAAGGAATAGGGTAGCATGCACGACCTAGTGCACGCTGATGCTCGGGGCCGTATACTCTGGAAAAAAAAAGTGAAATTTTGGCATTTTAGGTTTTATATGGCCTCCTACATGATTGTGCTTGAGGTTGTGCACTCTGAAATTCCTGCAATTTCTTCTTTGGGCAGATTTCCTCCTTTAGCACTACTTTTACACCACTTGTGCAGCAGCTAGGGCACAATTTCACAATGCATTTTGATCACTTTTTGCTCTCTAGCACTGGCATCAACATGGTCATGCTGAAGGCTGTGTACATGTGAAAATCACATTTTCTTATATTTTGCTAGATTTCGCCTTGTTTTCACTCTAACTTTCTTTAAATGTTTAAATTGCACTCTTTAAACCCCGAAATTGAATATTAAACACTTAAATGTCTTTTACTAATAAATTCACACAAAATTCACAAAAAAAAAACATATTCAATAAATACCATAAATAAGGTTCTTTCAACATTTATTATCGATCTAACTGTATAAACTCAAGCTAGGAAACCCCACGAAAGCCACCCTATTGTAAATAAGGCATGAGGCACTAGTTGAAGTGCAATATCTCCTCTAAGGTCTACAAAGAAGCCTACCATCTGCAACATTCTAACCAAGGATCCTCTTGAAAATGAAGCAAATTTAGTACAATTAGTGTGACTCTTGAGTGTACAATGTAATAAAAGTGGAAACCAATAATATACCTATCCCCTCTAAACAGACTCTAACCAAGGATCCTCTTGAAAATGAAGCAAATTTAGTACAATTAGTGTGACTCTTGAGTGTACAATGTAATAAAAGTGGAAACCAATAATATACCTATCCCCTATAAACAGCCTCTAAGAGATAGGTATCTTATAGTGTGAGGAGCGACCTATCTATTAGACCTAAATCCATCTACATAAGAGATAATAAAGAGTTAGGTCATTTTCAAAGTTATAAAACAATTTTTCATTTTCTTTTAACTACTAATAAAAAAGCTAAGCATGATTTGCTACTAAAAATTATGATTGCTAGCAAACATGAACCTTGTCACTCCCTTCGTTTGGGGTAGCTTCTTCTATTATGGACCTCCCTCCGATAGAAACCACATGCATTCTTCGATGATGGCTCCCTAAGATCTATTTCATTACGGTACCACTTAGATCAAGGCCTACCTTTACTTCGACTAAGTTCGACATCAAGATGAGCGAATGGAGTTTACATGTTAAGTTACCTATTAGCATCCTTAATAAGATTGAAGGTACTAGTACTAGGTATACGAGGGTTTGATGTGTCCAATAATATCACTTGGCCACACGTTGCATACCGTCCACATGAGCATATGACACAATAGCAAAAGGATATGAAAAAGGAATTTTATACATTTGCTATTTGTCACATGTGCATTCATCCCTCGGTAGGTTCATGGTGTGACTGTTGCTGCCTACAATCCCATGTCCTGTTCTTTTTGCACTTGTGATAACCTCAAAAACTCTAATCCCTTTATCAAAATTGATTACCTTGAGGCGACTGGTAAGTTGGCCTCATTTTTTAATTTTCTCAACAGCCCATGGTGTAAATACCTCCCCCTTTGCAAACCCCTAACTAATTGTGTCATGATGTTGTTCCCAATCCTCGTATATAGCTTTGATTGCCTCCTTTTACTATCCCATACGCATCTCCTTGTCACTAGATACTCGAATGTGTTGTAGATACTTTGCTTCAACACAGACACCTTTATATTGAGTTCATTCCTAAGCTGACCTAAGAAGTAGTGTGCCATAAAGCTTGAGCCCAAATGGGGATGGTCTTGATTCAATAAGGGATTAAAACATGTGTGTGGCCCTTCAACAATGGTAATTCTAAAATCTCTATCCATCTATTTTTGGCATGGACAAATTTGCTATCTGCATCCCCCATCCCTCTCGGTGAAAACAACATACCACACCTTTCTATCCAACTCATCGACACGATAATTATGGTGATTCTTTATACGTTATGCCTTCACTGTGTATATCAAATCTAACTTCATGGTAAATCACATTCCTTTTCTCAACTCATCACCTAAGCTCAGGTCATTTAAAGATAGAGCACTCTCCTCAAATGTTATGTACCTATCACCACCATCCCTCCTATTGAAGAACATAATAAGATGCTCAAAGGACAAAGGTATGGGATTCACCATTGGAGAGCTAGACACAATAGTTTGTGCGATGGCTACCTCTATGGACACTAGAGGTAGAGGAACATCGAATGTGTCAAACTCAATATTTATGCAGGGCCCACCAATTTCATCCTCTTTGTTTACAATTTCTTCTTCAGAATCAATAGATACTTCGTTGTGAACCTCTTCGATCTCCCTCCCAAGCGCATCTTTGATTGGTAAATCCATGTCATTGTCTTCTCCATAATTCTCTTGAAAATCATTGGTTTATTCAAGTGATGCCATAGCATCCATGCAATCTTGACCATGCGGGGGGGTGGGCATTACAATCTCATAACCTATGGTTTCACCTTGAGTGAGGACACATGACCTTCTAGTTTAATGAACAGCTTTCGAATGAACAATCGACCCACAACTTCAGCAAATTCAACAAGAGCTTCCACATCATCATCATCTATGATGGGGATTAATGAATATTGTAGCTAGACAAAACCAGAGTTAAAAATTGTTGGCTACCTATAGAACACGTCCACTTGAAGGGAGGTAGGATCAATTTTTAATTGTTGCACATATCTTGAATAACAATTTTATGAACCTCACATTCGTCTTTACTTTAATTTTCCTAACAGGTCCCCTATCATAATATGGTTCGTCTTCACCATACATGATATTCCCATGGGAAAATATCGCAAATCTCACAAAATTTGCCATCTCCACAAAATTGAGCTGAATTCTTCAAGATAGGGCAAATTCCACAAAATTAGGGCAATTTTAATAAATTTGGGCAAATCCTACAAATTCGAGCAAATTTAGTAAAATTGGAGTGAATTCTACGAATTAGGGAAAATCTTACCAATTGGGGCATTTTTAATAAAAGTAAGGCAAATTTAATAAAATTGGAACAAATTCCACAAATTAGGCAAATTCTACAAATTATGGTAAATTTACTAAAATTGAGGCAAATCCTACAAATTTTGGCAAATTTAATAAAATTGGGTCAAATTCCACAAATTAGTGCAAATTTACTAAAATTGGAGCAAATCTTACAAATTCTTCGTTAATTAGTATGGGAAAATTTATAATTTTGAGTACGTTTTCAATCTTAACCTTCATCCATTACAAAATCAACAATAACACATTTTATTTCATGGAAAGAAACAACAATGGAGTGTATAATCCTTAAATCTAATCAATCAAATTTACAACGAATTTTTACACAAAATAAGTGATACTTACTTGAATAAAAACCGAAATCGTGGGTTAGAGCTGCAAAACTACAAATTCCAAGCCAAAAACCTTTTCTAGATGTGCTTTTGAGGGAAAGTAGAGAGAAATAGGTTTGAAATCGCATCAGAATCTATTGGAAAATAACGTTCTTTGTTTGTGTGGAAGGTTATGTGGTGCTTGACTGAATCACAGGTTGGGATTGCGAAAACGATTTAAGGTAAATCATAGATTGATGCTGTGATTTACCAAAAAAACATACCATATAACTTAAGGGTAAATTGCAGTATCAACCTGCAATTTACTCCAAACTAAAATCGCAAGTTAGACATGCGATTTCCTCACATTTTAAAATCATAGTTTCAACTTATGATTTCAAAACGATATTCCAAGAAATACTTTTCTCAAAATATCTATCACTGATGAAAAGTTGTTATCAAGGGTATTTTTGAGTGTATTCGATTCTTCATATAAACTTAATTCACTATTTAAGTGATCATTTGACTATATTGAAGGCCTAACTTCCCATTAATTTTCTTCTTTCTAAATGGAAAGGCGAGCAAGTGAACGGTGTCATGTAAAAATGGCATAATAAATACTCAAATATATATATATATATAGTTGTTTCTAGACATTAATTCAATATTCTTTAACAATAATGAATGATAAACAATTAATAGAAAAATAATGATAAAATTGCGTAATAAATTATCAGTATTAACAATTACATAGTTAATTGGATATGATTAATAATAATCAATACTTTAAGAATATAAGTATGTATTTAATTATTTAATAATAATTATTAATTAATAATATATTGATAAAAAAATAAAATTCTATTATATTAATAAATAAATAAATTATTAACAATATTTAGGATAAATTTCATTTTATATGCCCAAGTTTTTATGCTTTAACATATTGTATACCTAAGTTTTCACTTTTGATATTTAGTATATTAGAGTTATTTTCCTTTCAGTCACTTTTTACTTTATTGTTAAATTTTTTTTAATAAAAAAACAGGATGAAACTTAGCTCCCAAAAACCCTATAAGAACAAAAAAATTGTAGAGGGATTGATATCTGTAAATAGCCATATGGGTTGGCTGGAGTCGAGCTTTGTTTTCTGACATTGCATGATAATATTCGTTAATGTTGCATATATTTATAAACAGTGGAATTCCAAGCCTGCGCTCTCACTTGCTCTTTATTTATCTAAAGAGAAGGGTGAATGACTATTTATTATCCTTGAGGTGAAGAACGACCAAATGGAACCAAGAAAAATTTTACGTTTATGGAAGGTAAGGCTTCATGGGAATAAAAGCTAGCAATTATTATCCTCAAATGTCTAACAGCATCTTAATTTTAAGGACCTCATTTAGGATTTTTAGATTTTACATTAACATAATTCTATTTCTTAAAGATCTATCTATTTTATCATTAGGATCTTAAAAATTTATTTATATTATCTATAGAATTCATATTATATTACTGAAGGACACTAAAATGGGGTCCTTGTGCCTTGAAATTATTGCCGAGTAGCCCAAATGGGATGCTCATATTTTGATATGGGAAAAATAGATGGGACGCTATAATTCTGGGGAATTTATTAAAATAATATTTTTTTTTAAATTCGTAAAATAAGATACTTAGAAAAATTATTTTAAAAATAGTTTTTAAAGTCGTAGATCCGGAATGTGCCTTTTGTTAAACCAATTTTGACAAAATTGAAGGTGCGAACTATGTTCATACCTTCAATAATTTGCTAATTTTTTTATATAAATTTTAAATCAATGTTTATAATTTTTAAAATAATGATTTTTTTTGTTATTCATATGTGAACTTTTAATTTATTTAAAAAAATTAATTTGGGAAAAGTTATCATTAAAAAATAAATTTATGAAAAATCATGCAAAAAAAAAATTATAACTAAACTTTGTGAAAAGAATTATAAAAGAATCTTAGAAATGATTATTAAAAAAAAATGTGAAAGCATAGATATAAATAGGAAAAAAATAATTTATTAGACAGTGTTAATAGATTTATCAATTTCAAATATTAAATTACATCAATCACAAATATTGATGAAATATTTACATATTGAATAAATAAAAAAATAGTATCATATCTTTTATTATTCCTTCTCCTAATGAGCTATCTTGCTAGCTAGAAAAATGCATTTGTGGGCTCTCTTGACGGCTTTGAATGTGGAGTAGGAGGAGCTTGTGACTTATGTGTTGGATGGTGTTGGAGGGCATCATCAAAGTCTTAGGAAGACGTTGGACTTCAATCTATATCATGCTACAAAGATTCACCTTGATACATTAGTTGTTTATCGAAACATCTCTTCTACGGAGCAGCTGGTGTAGGGACAGGATCGTTAATGGAATGACGATGCAGTATGACATATGTGTTAGGTATTATGGCTAAGCTATCATACATTACATTGGAATCTAGTGAGAATTGTTGGTCCTATATTAGATATTCATGTGCCTCAGCCTGATTTTGAGGTTGTCAACATCCCACGGTCCTACGACATGCAGGAATCGACTGTTGTTACCACATGTTAGCAAGTTGTGCCTCTACCTCTACTTTAATCCCCACGCCATGTTGTAGTGAGCTTATAGGTACAACATTACCTCAAACACCCCCCCCCCCCCCCCCCCCCCCCCCCAGTTATGTATGAATTTAAGATCATGATCAACTAAAGTAACAATCGTATCATGATCCAATGATAGTTAGATTTGTCTTAATGTATTAACCTGCATGTTACAACAGATCGTAAATTGAATAAGTAATGGATATGTAATGAATCACACATCTAGTGTTGATGTTATACTTATCCAATGTCTAAGAACTACTCTCGTGCGTCCTATATATCGACAATTGATAGATTTGTACCATCTCTTGTATTCCTAATGCATGTCACGAGGGCCCTCTATATACACTAATCGAGTTATATGGTGCATGCTGCACTAACCAATCCACATCAACCCTCCTATGCAAGTTGATCTGATGGAGCTTTGACTATGTGTTCACATCTTATGGAATATATTGAAACTCTCTAAACTACCTAGCAACATGGTTAGGGTAATGTTACTCAATTATATGGAAATATATGAGTGGCACCTTGAGCGATCCAAATGTATCTGCCTCTTCTACAAAAAGGTGGTAGGATGTGAATCAGATTGCTAGTTTGCGACTCCCACTCTATCTAGAGTATAGCAAGTAAGATTTATTGTTAACGATGCATATGATGAAATGGAAAAATAAAAAAGGTTGAAGAAGTACCTACTCATTGTTCTGCTTATTAAGAATATCTCGATATGCGGCAATTGCATGGATCGAGAGATGTCAAGTGTCCTTCAACGTCTTCTAGCGTACAGTTAAGGGAGATCCAGTCTCTATAATCAATCCATGCCACCTAAGGGGCGTTATGTATGGGAATTTATCCCATGCTTAAACCTATGAGAGTATTACAACTCTTCTAATCTCATGAGCCGGCAAGGGTGATGCGATACAAAGCTGACGATACAATCAAGTCAACATATGGACCCATACTATATGTCCCTATCACATCGAAATACTCTAGCAGAAGAAAAAACATGCTATGGAAGAGGGAGCAGGATTTATCAATGAAGATAAATCCCTCAAGCAACAACAATATATATACATATACGCGTATGACACTGAACTCGCTCTCCATTGTCGTAGTTTGGAAGGACCCAGTACATCTCATAAAGCCACATCATGCTAATGCAGCTCCCCTACTAATAGATCCCAACCTCACCTCTAACAATCTCTCATATGTTGCAACCCAATCTAGGTAACTACTCCCTGTCACTACTTGACCATCGACTATGAGACCTAGCTAGATCTCAACATCCTATAAAGTGAGACTGAACTCCTTAGTCAACATGTGAAATGTGTGCATCTCTGGCCCCTACCACTCAACTAGGGGTAATTATCATGTGCTAATCCAACTATGAATGGCAAGCGGCTCGCACCTAGGAATCCCGCTAACTGTAGGTATAGCTCCATTCGAGGATCTAAGAGGTTGATTTTCTCGGTATAATGAAGTGATAACTTGCGCCATCGAACGACGAGTCATGATTGATCTTAAAATTTAAGAAGTGAAATGTTGTACTATTGGCAATAGAACATAAAGTAATCAACAAGTTAAATGTTGTTTACCTCTTCGTCCCAAAGGGCTTATGATCAATATTCTTCCTACCGAGTCAAAACAAAAGGATTGAAGGATCCAGACTCCATCTATTATGCAGAAGAAAAAAAAATGTTATAATTAATATCAAAGTAAATTTACAATAGTTTAAATAATAAATCAAGATATTACATTTATAATTAATACGAAATTTTTACTAATTAATTTTTTAACCATTAATTACTAACAAATTAATGATAAATTAACAATAAATTAATTTTAAGACAATTTTTACAATGATAACCCAACATATTACATTTACAATTAATAAAAAAATTTTACTAATTAATTTTTAAATATTAATTAATAACAATTAGTGATTAATTAATAATAAATTAATGATTAATTAACAAAAAATTAATTTTATGATAATTTTTACAATAATAACCTAATATATTACATTTAAAATTAATATGAAATTTTTACTAATTAATTTTCTAATGATTAATTAGTAACAAATTAATGATTAATTAACAACAAATCAATGATTAATTAACAATAAATTAATTTTGCGATAATTTTTACAATAATAACCTAATATATTACATTTGAAATTAATACAAAAATTTTACTAAATAATTTTCTAGTAATTAATTAATAACAAATTAATAATTAATTAATAAAAATTAATGATTAATTAACAATAAATTAATTTTATGACAATTTTTACAATAATAACCCAATATATTACATTTAAAATGAATACAAAATTTTTATTAATTAATTTTTTAATGATTAATTAATAAAAATTAACTATTAATTAACAACAAATTAATTTTGTGACAATTTTTACAATAATAACCCAATATATTATATTTAAAATTAATACAAATTTTTTAACAATTAATTAATAAAAAATTAATGATTAATTAACAATAATTGTTGGTATTTTAATAAAAATAGTAGACTAAGAATTGCATTTAATTTTATGTGGATTAACGAAAAGTAATGTAATAGAAAAAATTAATTTTTTATGGGAAAAATGTATCGAAATATAGTAAGCTTCTTCGCTGAAGAAATTAAAAAGATCTCCTATTGATATTTCTACACTCGTAGATGTATAAGCTAAACTTACATAAAAAATAAATTAAGAAAAGAGAAAGTGCAAACTGCGGAGGAAGAAGAAGAATTGAAGAAGAAATAGAGATGTATGAATTGAGGAATTACATTTATAATACTAACTATCAATGAAATAAATTTTTTCTATACATTCAATTTCACATGTTGTGATATTGTGCAAATTTGCAATATCACTTTATAATAATTTTATAGGTTTGCAATATCGGATGAAATTATTGGACTGTGGGGAATGTTACAAAAAAAAATAAATTATTAGAGTAATTTATCAAAGGTGCATACATGGTCCGTATCTTAAGTTTTGCCAAAATTGGCTAAACTGAAGGTATGTTTTAGGTTTGTGACTTCAAAACTTATTTTTTAAATAATTTTTTTAAGTACTCTATTTCGTGATTTTTTAAAATAATATTATTTTAGTAGATTCCCCTACAATTTGTACCATTTTTATAGATTTTAACAATTTAGTTAATAAGGATAAAACAAATAATAACTCAAGCATGCTATCTATTAAAATTGAAAATATAGGTACGTAAAATGTTAAAAGTGTAAATATTCAAGTTCGTAAGATGGAATTTTCCCTAAGATTTAATAACAATGAATGGCATGATTGTGATAATAGCAACTATCAGTTTTTTTAGGGCAAAAAATAATAGTTATTAATTAAAGATAATTTTATTCTCACACTAATTATGGGTGAGTAGGAAACTCTATTATATAAAACATTCACCCGTATCTTACTCGATCGAATAACTTCTGTATAAGCATTAAAGGTCACATGATAGGTTCCAAATACATGTTTTTTAAAACCTACTCACACTTGATAGGATACAAGTATAGGGTCTTCATGTTCTATACCTACACTAGAAAATGTACTCTAAAGTATATAAGGTACAAGTTTGTTATCATGTATCTACCTATAAAAATAATTAAATAATATTAATAAATGATAATATTTTATATTTTCAGCTAATACATGTTTTAGTAAAAAAAAAAGAAAAGAAAAAAGAAGTTAAAGTCATAAGTTAATAATCTTAAACGGTTAAACCTAATATGGATTCTAAAATTTAGGAACATATGCCTTATATGTTATATGTTAGGATATGGAAAATGTCTCTTATCCAATCCACATTGTATCCACTTACCTTGATAGCAATTATAAGTTTCTACATTTTTTTTACCAATTAATTAATTACTAGTAACAAATAGCAGTAAAATATATTACTAGTATAATAATCACCGGCTAATCAATCTCTAACCATTAATTTACTATTTGATTAATACACTTTTTCTTATTATAGAAGAACACAGTCATTTTGAGCTCTGTTATTGTTTTGTTGCTGTATATGGCCGTTACTCGAAAATCAATTGCTTTTAGGAAAAACACAAAATTATCAAGGATAATGTTTCACCTTCGTAGAACTTTAAACTCAATTACAAATGAATGACGTCCATTTGTTCTCTTAAACAACACACACAAAACATGTTCGGTCCTTTTCTTGTAGGCATATTATAATATTCTCTTTAGATCCAAAATTTACAGATAATTACTAAAAATTTCAGCCATTATTTCTCACTATTTTTAGCCATAAATCCAAGCATATCTGCTTTGGAAAAAAAAATATAATTTTTAAAAACACATAAAATATACCATTATTGAAAATAATTTCAAGAATATACCACATAAATAAATTGGGTATTGAATACCCAATATTACTTTTCGTATTAACATTGGGTGTTCAACACTTGATTTCATTAAATGCAAAGAAATCGAGTGTTTAATTATTAATGTTAGTGTAAATTATGAGCATAAAATCTTGACTTATATATATATATATATATATTTTAAATAAATACAACTTCCTAGTACATTTACTTTGCTTATGGTGCTCGACCATTGTTAGCTTCCCACATTTACTTAATTTTGGATTGCAACCTAGCCTTCTCATCCATGACTTTTTAGGTTTGTTCTATTTTCTTTAGTTTTATTTTCAATTATATATAATTTTTTATTTTTTATTTTATAACTTTTCATTAATAAGAAATTTATCTTTTAGAATAAAAGAGTTACAAAGCATGATGTGGTTCAAAATGATACAACTTCTCCATACATGACACTGTATTTTGCAGTTTGAAGAATTGCAATTCTTTTAAAATGATATATCATTTTTATATAAAATTGGAAAGATTATTAATAGTAATATAACATTACAAAATTAAATAACGGTACAATACTAATAGTGATAATTTCTATATAAATTTATATTATTATTATTATTAGGAAAAGTAAAGAAAGGGTTTTAGCTAATTTGTATTAAAAACAAAGAAAAGCATATGGGCACATTTTTGAAGGAAAATGGAATTCTAATCCCGCCCCTTTTCACGTATGTATTTTAACAAAAGCAAAATACCGCCTTAGATAGATTTGAAACGTGGTCCGCCAATCCAGGATCAAACGAGGTCTGGTCAAACCCATTTGTCATTGACTCGTTACTCATAGTCCAGTCATTACCCCACTCCCGCCGTTTTAACTTTGTTCCGCGCTAAAAACACTCTTTTCCTCTTGTCGTTTTACTGTTCCGACTCGCTCAACTCGGTCTCCCTCTCCTATTACTAAACTCACCATCGCAACTCGCCACTCACTTACTCACTTTACTCCACCAGTAGAAAAAAAGGAAAAGCAAAGAGAGAGAATAAACACAAGACGTGCTTTCCAGTTTCTACTTTACCGAATTTGACATAAAGAACGAAAATTTCTAGGGTTTCTCGGTCATTGCTGTTGTTAATTGATAGTTGATTGACATGGCGAGTCCTCAATCGGAGCGATTCGCCAACACACCTCGTTCTAGGGTTTTACAAAGCCCTCTCACTGATGACGCGATTTGGAAGCGCCTCAAAGAGGCTGGATTTGATGAGGAATCTATTAAAAGGAGAGATAAAGCTGCTCTGATCGCATATATTGCCAAGCTTGAAGCTGAGGTTAGTCGATGTTGAGAAATTCTGATTTTTCTTACGCTGGATTGATGGAATAGTGTAAAATTTTCCTTTTTATATGTTTAAGATAAATTTTATGGTGGAAAATGGTGTGATTTAATGCTTTTAATTAGTTTTATAGCTTCTTATTTATTTAGTTGCATTCAATGTTCATTAATTTTTGAGTTAGGATAACGATTGTTGTGGATATCTAGGGTTTTGGAGTGTGGAATAAGATGTGATTATATATGTATGTTGAGACATTCACAAGGATTGGGTTTGGATCAATTCATGTATACAAAATTTATGTTTTGGATCTATTATGGGTTCACGATTTGTCATAAATATCTGAACTTTTAATCTTCCTCATACAAACTTGGTTCTCTAAATGGAGGAGAAGTTGAATTTTATTAAGAAGGTTAAAAAGGCTAACTTTGTGATGGGATCAGTTATGATGAAACTGGATTGGTCATATTAAAACTTCAACTTGAAAGCCTTTTGGCTTTATTTCCGCAGCGTCTTCTATGACTTAAACAGTTTAATATCTAAACAGAAGCTCGTAGTCATTTGAAACCAGATAATTTGTTTTTCAGGTGACTCTTGCTTGCTTTTTGTATAGTGGGGATAACCCAGCTATTTTTGGTACATATGACCTATTAATGAAAAATTAACTTCACTCCCCCTCCCTCCTCCCCACCCACACACCCCCACCCAAAAAAAAAAAAAAAAAAAACAGAAGAAGAAAAAGCCATTTAAAACGATTGTAGCCCCTCTTGGTTTCCCTATGAGAAATAACTTTGGCTGTGCAATTAATATGATTTGTAGATTGATGGGTGTGGAATGCAAAAAAGAGGACCCAAAAAGGAATTGTTGTATGGTACATTATGCCATACGGGGAGTTTCTCCCTTTAAGTAAAGAAATGTAATGTTGCATTTTATTCTCAGAGATGGTCATAAAAGTTTTCTTTTGGGGAATGTGTGGGGTCTAAATGAGGATAATAAAAGGTATTCCATTAAAGAGTAACGAGGTAGGGTCCTTGTAGAAATTGGAAGTGCAGAATCTGGATACTCTCTTAGCGGTATTTCTGGAATCTTCAATCTTCAGAAAATTTTTAATTTTTTTTTGGGTGAGTTATGATGTTTTTAGCTTGATCAATCTGTTTGCTTTTTGAATAATCTGTTAAGGCAGTGCTCATTTTCTTGCAATTCTGTGGACGCATGGTAGTAACAAAAGTGATGCTTTCGGAAGAGCCACGGAAGTGTGAAACCAATTTCTGTTTAGTATGATCATTGAGGGTGACTTCAGTTTAATTTCCTTGCTGAATAGGAAGAATTACGTCTTTTTGATGGCTGTTTGAATGAGGGCTTGCAACTTTTTTCTTTACTCTACATTGTTCCACAGATAGCAATATATTCTACCTATGCTGTCAAAGAAGTATATATGATACCCAGTGGAATGATAAAGTAACACAAGCAGTTACAAATTCAGTGGTTTTTTTATTATTGCCCAAGTGTATTGAAAGAGGGTTCTCCAAATATACTTCTATGGCCTTTTTTTTAAGGCTTGTCCCATCTGTTTCCCTTTTTGGTAGGAAACCTTAATTGTGTTTTAATACCTTTACATTTTGCATGGATGTATTTATTATCTAAAATATTGGTGACAAGAGCAGGATTGGTCCCTTGGCTAAACTTATTGACTTATCCAATGGCACCTCATGTTTTTAGTTCTGAACCAAGTAGCCTTTCACTTATCACATTCCAGTTTTCAATTCACGTATCAGGTAATTCTAGCTTAGATAGCTACATGCTGGCTCTGTGATTTTCTATGTTTGTTGTGTGTGCACACGTGAGAGATAAGATTCCTTAGTGATGTAAAAGGAAAATGGGATGTCTTGCTAGGAGCTTGAATTTTGGTTTACCATCTTCTTATGAGTAACCTGTCTTGACAATATTTAAGGAGGTTGGGCATTGAAACACATTGTAAAAGATGAAAGAACGAAAATTCTGGATGGAGAAGGGAGGGAGCACATTGAAACACATGATTTCATATGAGAAAAATGAATGAAAATTCTATCTGCTGTTGCTCTATCTTGCATGACCCTTTACTTTTTCTCTAGAATAAAGTGTGGGTATGAAGCATGGGAAAGACTACAAGAAGTGTATGATAAATGCATAATCTTAAGTCTGATTTGATCAATGCATGCTCTTATGGGAGGATTTATTGAGTCTGCAATTGGGCTTCCCCATCACCTGTGAAACTGCATTTGTGCATGGAAAAGGATATCTATTGTCTGCTCCTTTTACCCTTTCCTTTTAGCTGACATTATATTATCCAAAGTTTAACATTCCATAGATTAGACTGTGAACTCTTTAGGCAGCAAAACAACAAGGGCATATATTCATAAAATGCTGAAATTTATATATCATCATAAAATTATTGTTAAATTTAGTTTAATAACTAATTGATCTAAAAGTTCAAATTTGTATATATAGTATGAAGCTTTAGATTTATTACTTTACAAGCATGTGTGGCTGCTTCATGTTTGAAGCTACCAACCAAATGGAGCATTTTTTTGGCTCTATTAACCTTGAGGTTCCTTATTTATATGCCGATGTTCATGGTTTTTGCCCTTTTGACTGGGAAGATAAATTTAGAGGACTTTCCTGCTGTTTTCTAGAGATATTGGCTCAGTTGTAAAACTTGTGATTGAGTGGAGTTTCTGTTGGGTTTTTAAAAGAAAAAAGGAATAGTTGATGGCTAAATAAGCATTGCTTCAATTTTTCTTCCCTAAGTGTTTATCCTTCTTCCTTTTCCCAAGATTTAGAAAATATTGACATGAAGGTTTTTCATCCAATGAACTTAATTTGAAACCTCTGTGGATTCAAATCTAGGTTGGAAAGTACATTGAGGAAAGTTTTTTGTGTTTGAAAAATGCTGTCCCTTGGGTCAAAGTAATTGTAGAGATGGTGAATAGAAAAAATTGAGGTGCCAAAGCTTATGGATGATCTTTAAACAAAATGCTAGAAGCATCTAATATTGGTTATCCTAAAAAATGAAAGATATTGTTTATCTTTCTTGTCTTATAAATTCTTCATAAAATGCCAGTCATGATCATTCAGCGTAAACTCAATTTCTACTCTGACAGGCTGGATATTTCAAGAGAACCGTCTGGTTAGGGTTTCTCTGATCGGCATACAATGCAAAATAGTTAGAAAAAAGAATCTGTCTTTTGGAGACAATCATCTCATGCCATTTGACATTGTTATACAATTGTGAAGCAAGTTGCCTATTTACCTTAAAAAAAAAAGTGGCTTATTTTATAGACTGTTGTTATGTTGTCTAATTGACCAGCTTTGAAGTGGTTGGTGCAATTCTTTCTTTTCTTTTCTTTTTTTTTTTTCATCATGCATAACCCAATGAGTACTTTTGTGCAGGTATTTGACCATCAACACCACATGGGCCTTCTTATTTTGGAAAAGAAAGACCTTCTCTCCAAGTTTGAGCAAATTAAAGCTTCTTCTGAAGCTGCAGAGTTGAAATGTAAGCGGGACCAAGCTGCTCATGTATCTTCCTTGGCCCAAGCAAGGCAACGTGAAGAAGCTTTAAAGAAAGCCTTGGGGGTTGAAAAAGAGTGCATAGCAAATGTAAGCATACATCTTAGCTAGTTTTGTTCAAATGAATGTTTTTGTTCTTACAGATCCAATGTTTCTTGGTTGAACCTGGAGATTAAAGTTAAGGGCTCATTAACAGAGGGCACTTCAATCTCCTCAACAATCGAATTAAAAGGAAAGTAGATAACTCAATATGCTTGGCTTGTTTATTTCTTTTGAAAAATGACTTATTTATAGAAGCACAGCTGCAGGACCAATAACTTCTGAAAATAAAAGAGAAAAGACTACCTAATAAAATCAGACATGACAATGGGCTCCGATAGTGATTTGTTATATGCCGAGCTTTAGGATCTAGTTGTGAGTGAAATAAATAGGTTGAAGGCTCATCAAAGAGAGCCATCCGATCTGTAATTCTGAGGCCTTGTTAGGAGAGATTCTTTAGATCTAATGAACAAGTATAAGCTAAAGTAAAATAACTTAATACTGCTAACTTGTTTATTTTATTTGTGATATCACTTATATATAGCTTCTATAAGTAAATGATAAAGATATCCTAATAATAGCCGCTAAATGAATCATAACAAAAATCTGCCTAAATTAGAAATAACAAAATAAATGATTTTTCTTTTCTCTAGTATGTATCCCCAATAGATTTTAGCTTAACGTATGGACTTTTCAGATAGAAAAAACCTTGCATGAGATGCGTGCAGAATCAGCTGAAGCAAAAGTTGCCGCAGAAAATAAATTGATTGAAGCACGATCTATGATGGAAGAAGCTCAGAAGAAATTTAGTGAAGTGGAGACAAAGAATCAGGCAGCCGAAGCTTTAAAGATTGAAGCTACCCGGTTTCATCGTATGGCTGAGCGAAAGCTGCAAGAGGTTGAAACTCGAGAAGATGATCTTATGCGGCGTGTTCAATCTTTTAAATCTGAGTATGCTTTCTTTTCACATTTATAGATGAAAAGTCAAACTTTCATGATCATTCTTTTGGATTTTAATCCGATATGCTTTTATAATGGCATT
Source organism: Laguncularia racemosa (assembly GCA_037954665.1). Classification (NCBI taxonomy): domain Eukaryota; kingdom Viridiplantae; phylum Streptophyta; class Magnoliopsida; order Myrtales; family Combretaceae; genus Laguncularia; species Laguncularia racemosa. The sequence goes on along the minus strand of JBBMOL010000063.1, from coordinate 1,213,716 downwards.
TGCTACTAAAGATGATATGGCAATCCATCAGAAGGTTTTTGCTCTCAGTCAATCTGTACCTGTCATGATGCTTGGGTTTATTTCACAATAAGATAGATTCTTTTGCTGTGTGATCAATTGGTAAAAGGTGGACGCTGCTTGTGTGGTAAATTTTGAAGTTGAATAGTAGATTATTTACTAGTCATTCTCAACACTGTTTTGAATGTTTCCTCTTTTAGTTCTTTTTTTTTTTAAAAAAAATGCGGTTCATGAAAGTGAAGCTGCTGTTAGATGGTTGAGGCCTTAAAATCAAATCAAGATTGATATAAGGATCTGCAAGTTCATAGAGAAATGATCGATGTTAGCTTGTTATTGTTTGGGATGCTTTAAGGCATGCTTGTAGCTTAAAAATACTCTAAACAATACTGAGTTTAGAAGTGATTTGATTGGCTTCTTTCCACTGCTAGTGAAGTCTAAGTTTCAAAAAAATAAGTTATGATTTGGCATGATTTGATTAACAAAATGGAAGGCTATTGAAAGAATTAGCCAGATGAGTAAAGTTACAAACTACCTACCTTTCTAAGATTTTACCTGATTCTGAACTGTCCTATACAAATCAAGGTTATATCTAATTGATATTAGCCAGCTTTATTTTTTGTAGATGCCTTTATGCATAGAATAATCCAAATACATCATAAAAGTTCAACCAGAGGGTTGTTTCTTTTCTAAAAAAGACTGTAAGTAAGCATCAAACATTTAAAAGTTTTTGCTATGCTAAAAAACAGATTTCTAGACAGGGATAGCAAGCTGGTTTTTTGTTCACTGTTTGTACTGGGGTGTTTACCCTTTTCATCATTAATGGAGAAAAAAAAAAAAGAAAAAGAAAATCTCAATTTTACCCAGAAACCACAGATTGATTTGATCCCAATTGTGCTTCATTTCCTCTATTTCTACCTGATCTATGATCTATTGTCTAGGAATGCTGCGAGGAAGAGTTGTTGTGCTTTTTCCTTTGCTTTTATTGAGGTTAATGGCAACTTTTAAGGACATTTTTGATGTTTAGCTAATTAGCATGCTAATTGTTTATGTATTAGGAATTTGAGCATTTGTTCAAGTAGTTAGTTTTTCGTGATGTCTATTTAGTATTCTTTTTAACCAAGTTGAATGACAAAATTTCATTGAAAGTTGGTGAATCACTAAACAATGCTCTATTTCAGTGAGTGGTGGATAGCCATCCTCTCTAGCCATGGGCATGGGATGTGTAAATTTTCTCAAAATGAAACTTAATAGTTATGCTTTTTTAAGTTTGATTGAGGGACATTTTATCAACTAAAACTTTGGATATCAAAATATCTTTTTGTGAGTGAAGTTCTAAGGTAGTGTTTGTTTATGACCTCTCCACCTTCTATGTGATGTCATGAGATTTGGAGTCCATGCCCTTTGTGATTTATCTTCTATTATCATCAGATGTGAAGCAAGAGAGAGAGACTTTTCATTGGAAAGGCAATCCTTAAGTGAAAGGCAAAGAATCTTGCAACAAGGAGAGAAAAGTTTACTAGATGGTCAAGCTCTTCTAAATCAGAGGGAGGAGTATATGCTAACCAAGTCTCAAGAACTGAGTCAACTTGAGAAAGAATTAGAGGCATCAAAAGCTGATCTGGAGAAACAACGCAAAGAGTTATACAATCAAAGCTCTAATTTGGAGCTTAAAGCTGCTCTATCCTTGGAAAGAGAAGAGGTCCAAAATTTTTTGTTTATTTTGTTGTGATTCCCTGCATACGATCATTACTATTATTTTTCCTAACCACTGCTTTCTAGATGTAACAGGCTTTTGTGGAGAGGGAGAGTCTACTTGATAAGAAAGAGCAAGAACTACTTATCTTGAAAGAAAAAATTGCAAGCAAGGAGATGGTGAGCTGCTTCTCCTTTGGATCTTCATTTTGCACTGGAACATAAAAAAATCACAAGTGGGTGGTGGCTGTGCACTGCAATTGTAATTTTCATTGACAATTGCTCCAGTCGAGTTTTGAGAGCAAACCCTGTTGATGCTGCCCTTGGAATATTAGATTTAATTTCTTGGTATGCCTTCTGTTTGTAGGACAATGCTGAAAAAGCAATTGCTGATCAAGAAACTAATTTGAGATTAAGGAAGTTAGAATTTGATGCTGAGCTAGAGAAGAAGTATAAATTGGTTGAAGATGAGCTTGAGGCCAAGCGACGTGCTTGGGAGTTGAATGAGATGGACATTGTTCAGCGGGAAGATCAACTTCAAGAAAAGGAGCATGACTTAGAGGTTAAGTCAAAGTCATTGGATGAAAATGAGAGAGATCTTGCTGAGAGATTGGGAAATCTTGATCTTAGAGAGAAAAGTCTGGCTGCAATTGAGAAGGATATAGAGGTTAAGAATGTACTCCTTCAAAAAGAGAAAGAAGATATCAACAAAATGAAGCTAGATCTTCAGAATTCCTCCAATTTACTGGAAGAAACGAAGAAGAGAGTTGACAATGCAAAGGATAAGCTAGAAACTATGAGAAGTGAATCTGATGAATTATCTGTTCTAGAACTGAAGCTGAAAGAGGAACTCGATATTGTCAGGGCTCAGAGACTGGAAGTTATGGCTGAGGTGGATAGATTGAAAGCAGAGAAGGGAAAGTTTGAAAATGAATGGGAGTCAATTGATGAAAAAAGAGAAGAGCTAAAGAAAGAAGCTGACCGTGTTGCTGAGGAAAGGCTATCTGTGATGAAGTTTCTGAAGGATGAGCGTGAGAGCTTACGAGTTGAAAAGGAGGCCATGCGTAATCAGTACAAAGATGATGTGGAGTCCCTTCGTCTCGAGAGAGAGGAATTTATGAACAAGATGGTGCAAGAGCGTTCTGAGTGGTTCAGCAAGATTCAGCAAGAACGGGCAGATTTCTTGCTGGAAATTGAGATTCAAAAGAAAGAACTGGAAAACTGCATTGAGAAAAGGCAAGAAGAACTAGAAGCTTCTTTGAAGGAAAAGGAGAACGCTTTTGAACAAGAGAAGAAAATTGAACTTCAATGCATAAATTCTCTTAAGGAAACCGCAGAAAAAGAGTTGGAGCGTGCTGCTTTTGAAATGAAGAGGCTTGAGAATGAGAGGGTGGAGATCAACTTGGATCGTGAGCAAAGAGAGAGAGAATGGTCTGAATTAAAAGGATCCATTGAGGAGCTTAAACTGCAGCGAGAGAAATTAAAACAGCAAAGGGAGTTATTGCATGCAGACAGAGAGGAAATTTTTAACCACATTGAAAGTCTAAAGAAATTGGATGATTTGAAAATTGCTTTAGATAAGATGGCTGTTGCTGAGATGCAACAATCTGCTAGGGAGTCCAAGCAGAACAAGATTTCAGGAAGAAGGATATCAAATCACAAAGGTGCACCTCGGAATTATGATTTGGACCAAGAAAGATTAGAACTAGCTATGGATGGTGGGAATGGATGTGGTTCTCCATCGAAGAAAGAAATGATGTCTGAATTGACTCCAAGCTCTACTCGTTTCTCATGGATTAGACGATGTGCTGACTTGATATTCAAATCTTCCCCAGGAAAGCTGCCATTTACAGACCAGGAAAAATCTGTCTCAACCAATAATGGTGCAGCTGTCAAATTTGCAAGGCAGTTGGATTCATCTAATGGACATCAGGTGCAGAAGTATTCACAAATTGAGAGGTTGCATGGAAGTTTGAGGGATGGAAAGTTAGAGAAACATGTTGGAGAAGAAAGGATGATTTTTGAGGTGCCTGCTGCAGGTGATATGGTTAAGAGCTCACATCATCTGGAGACTGAAATAAATAAAGATGCTGCTGAGAAGTTCAAAGATGCAAATTCTGAACAATTGATTCAGCCTACAAGGAAAAGGAGGGTGCAAAATTCGCAATCTGAAAAAAGCTTAGACACTTCCTCAAAGCAAAGGGATAACAAAAAGAGAAGGGCATCACAGCAGGATGCTACTGTGGATCCATTAGAAGCAGCTGACAAGTAGTATGTGCCATCCATTGAAATTGGAATTTTTTCTCAATAGGGGTTTTCTCACCCATTGGTGTAGCCAGCTATCTATATGTCACTTATTATGTGTATTTAGAACTTCCCTTTTCTTTTTGACAGTGTGAATTCAGGAATATCAAACTTTGAAGATGGTCAAGGCATCTCTCAATCAGTCCATGGAACTCGAGTTATTGCAGAAGAGACTACAGCATTGGTGATTGATAAAGTTGTCAAAATTTCACAATCATCTTTTGAAGAGATCCCTAGTGAAAAAAGTTTGGACCAGAACAGAAGTAGTCTTGAGGATTCTTTACCCAATTCAGCCAGAGTAACAGGTGACAGGACACCAAGTGGCAATGGACTCTCGCACTTTTCTCAAAATGTGGAGGCTGATGCCCAAGGAGTACATTCTGGAAACATTGGGATATCAGTTAAGCATGTTCAGGTGACAGCACTTTTCCTTTTTGTACACTTGTATTTTAAAATGTACATCAACTTTTGCATATAATAACTGGTCCTATGTAGCCTAATTCGTTGTCATTTTTCTGTAGATAAATAAAATATATTATAAGTTAATACCACTGCTATGATTATCGAGGGAATTCAATTTACTTTTATTATCATATCATCTTCTTTTGCTCCATAGACCTGACCAAAAAGGAAAGCCTTATAAATCTAGAAATAATAGGATCTTTTCTGTTATAATATCGCACTTATGCACATGGATTTACTGAATTAGGAAAGCTGGGATTCTATATATCATTATTGGATCAGACCAGAGAATGTTACCTATCCCCTCTAAATCTAGCTGAAAAGAGAAGTAGAGGAATTATAGACCCTGTTTCTTGAGCTATATTAATCAGACACTGCAGATATTATATCTGGAAGAGCACCAATACAAAAACTTTAATTACTGTATACTGCCAGAAAATGTTGCTTTATGAAGTGGAGCCTGTCATTTCTGTTCCTTGGTTCAATTGCAAATTTTGGCTAAGTTAGTATCCTGAAGAGGATAGGTGGTTCCGTTAGATCTTGGCTATTAACCATAATCAGAAATTTGATCCATATATGATAGTAGCTGCTGTGAAAACATCTATTGCAAGGGTATCATGAGATTCCCATATTTTAGTCTAGGAAGTCTTCAGTAAACTGTAGGAAGTCTATTTCTTGATGTGCTAGTCTCCATGAAAGCGTGGTTTCACTCAAGACATAATTTCTTATGATAGTAAAGATCTGCACTGGCCTTAACAGATTTTGTTGTGAAAGAACTTCTTAGAGTGGTTGAAGCTTCATGATTTTGATGTGATGTTGGTGTTTCACTGCTGACTGCTACGAAGTTTGACAACTATGCCCAAAAAAATATTTAGTCTTTTGTCTGTTTTATCACATGTCATTTGTGATATAATTAACAAGGTATTCTAATTTTTCTTTGTACTTGACTTAAGTCCTATTGTTTTGGTTACTAATGGATTCAAACTTTCTTTGAGTTGCAGTCTGATGAAGTGCTTGATAAGCCTGTGGTGGCTAGTGAGGAAAATCCAAGCAGGCCATAGCATGACTTTTATATGGTCAGATGCTTGTTTTTTTTTTTTTTTTTTTTTGTTTTTTGCTTGCCGATGTTGGTGACAGGTGCACATATGGTAAGGTTTACTCTGCTTTCTAGGCAGTTGATGTTATTGAATGGAGTGCTTAAGTTTTACAGGTAACCAGGATATTTTCTTTGGTGTTACAGGTATGATGGATTGCAGCAGTATATAGATGGAGGTCATTTGTTGGAGTGGCTGACAGGACACTGTAATTGATGTAGATTAATTTTACTTTCTATCTTTGAGATTTGCACATGAGTAGTGTATTTTGTGGATTTGCCCAGTGTGCTTTGCCTTTGCTCTTTGATTATAGGTGTAGATAGCTGTGGGGCGTCTACTAAATCTTAGTGCTAGTTGTGGTGTCTATTCCATCTGTTTTCTATAAATGGTGGTGGTTTTTTTTTTTTTCGTCCCTTGGGTTGAATCCCATGGGAAAGCCTATTTGGAGGTGGCCTTTTTCCTTGTTTTTGATTTTGATAGTATTGGTGTTTGTGTCCTGGAAAATCTGAAGTAGCAACTTGGCATTTGCTTGAAATTGTCCTGCCGTCTATTGCAATACTCGTGGTAATTTGTTGCAGGAAATTGACAGGCTTCCTAGAATTTTGGTGTGCTTACAGTTTGGCATTGGCCTATTCGATATCTAGGGATGCTACTTGGTAGGAATCCCATTCCAATGTAATGAATTTTAAAATCAATCTATCACACAGCAAAATTATTGGATTCTACAGGTAGTAGCAGTACTTAACTGCAAATATAGCCAACTCCAATGGCTGCCCACAACACAAGGATTGGGCTCGCGGCTTCCATGAAATTAGACTCACAGCCGTTCACCTATCTCCTATGTTTCTTTTATAACTTATTTTTTGCTAGAGTAGATTTCATTTTCAAGATCCATGGCTTTCTGTGTGTATGTCACTGTCTAAAAGCTCCATGGCTTCTTCACTCTCAACACTCAGTTCGAATCGAGACTTAAATAGTAACCTTATGCAAGTACTATTTTATTGCATGAGTCACCGTTTCCCTAGCTATCTGCATGCGTAATTTTTGGAATAAAATGAATTGAACTGATAGAATTTCAGTCAATTATTTTTTTGCCCCCCATGAAAGTTAGTTGAAGGAGCAACGTTGAAACCTGGTAGCAAATTGATAAGAAGCAATTTCCTGCTCAGCTTGGCGTGCTGGGGCTAAAACTGATTGTTAGAAAATGCTGTCGAAAAGATCAAACCAAACCAGTCATGATCCTGTTTTGCATATTCTAACGCCTAAACTGTTCACTACCACCTAGTAAGAAAAAGAAAAGCAGCATGTAAACCAATTGAGCCGTTTTCTTTTCTGCTGAAAAATTTCTTGATTGTTAGTTATTGCATATTAATTTCAATTACTCTTGCAGTCTCAAATGTGTAGTTAACAGTGAAGCTAGCGAATGATTATTAGCACTCTCCTTTCCTTAATACGTGATGTGGAATGTGCGACACCAAAAAACCTATCAAACCCAACCTTCATATATATGTCTGTGGCCCGCCATAGGCGTATTAATAACCGTCCACACGCGACTTCCCCTTTTTTAACTAATGTACAAATCAAAGTAAGCTGCAGTCATACCATTGATTAAAGGATTATTTATGTGAGGATAGCAAGTAAATCCATGTTTTGGGCAAGCATTTGAAACGCATGGATTCAATAATGCTCAATATCCATATCCTTATTCACAATACAATAATTATCTTATAGTGAGTTTATTATAGTCCAATTTATTGCTTTAATCCGCAGGTGTCTCATACTTACTGCAATCTATTGGTGGCTTCTCGTGGGATGTCTCAATCTATATTAACTACAAATATGCCATATCGGTAACTTGCATATCCACAAATAAGGTGGCATTGATGCCTAATTACAAGTCACTTTATCCCAAATACTTATACCATCAATTAGTATACGATGAATGCTCTGTCCATGGCCTACCTCTTTGGAATAGTTATCAATCTTAGTGCGAGCACATACAACATACAATGAATTGATTCAAGGTCAGATATTAGGTTTATTTACCAATATTAACATAGATAGCCAAACAAGATAGAGTAGAGTAGCCATTCACTTGCACTTATTTGTCTATAGTTTCTCCATGCTTTTTGTAGTTTCATAAATTCAAAATATTTTAGTAAATCTTGTAATGCTTCACATAAATTATTTTATTTTATTTTTGAGTGAAATTTAAGTTTAGTATGTGTAAAAACAAGTTCGGATCAAATGATAGTCTAGGAAAAGGTTTAAAATGATTTGGGCAAAACATGGAATTGGAATCAATCTAAGGAAAACGTGGTTGACCATTGTTTGACATGCTCAATTGCTTGGATCTATTTGACCCAATTTTATCTTCTTTTTCCATTTTTAATACACTATTTCCCTTAAGTTGGTTTCTAGGGTTTTGGTTTTTAGTCCCATAGAATTATTTTACCAATTTTAGCACTTGAAAAACCAAATAAATTTGTTAACAAGTTCTTACAAAATTCTATGCTTTAATTATTAAGTTATGGTTTTTGAATTAATTGATACTATAAGAGTTTTGAGTCAATTAGATCCATTAGCTGGGTTATGATTTTGATTCAATTCATAGCTATGAATTTTGAGTTCTTTAACTTATTATTAGTCTATTTCAATTATTGGATTTAATGTTTTAGGGCACCTAGGTGTTGTTGTGTGATTAGCATTAAACATTAATTCCTTTCAAGATTTTGATCCAAAATCATATGAATTAGATTTCTATGGTTTTGTTTCACAATTTTATTCATGATTAACACATTACATTTCATTAAAATTAGAACTGAAAAAAGTAAGGGTTTTAAGACTTGTATAACATGACCTTAGAGTGTTCCACTCTCTCCTATCACAATAAGTGGTGTCTTACATAAATAAATTGTAAGAAAAGTTCTACTATTATATTTATAGTGTTTAAAATGGGCTTAAAGTACGTATTTATCTTATGATAGCTTTTAAGTATCATTATGTACATTTTATTAATTGTTTTATTTGAAGTTGTAGATAAATTCTAGTATCCTATTTTGAGTGCTCTTAATTAATTAATTTGTTTTAATTGGAAACCACAATCATTTTTAGATAACTCCTTTTGTTTGTTTGATGTGTGTTTAGCTCCCTATATTTGAAATTAAGCATTTAGACTCCTACACTCTTGAAGTGCGAACTTTGAGAAATCCACTAAAATAATGTTAATTTTGAAAAATAATCGCGAAATAGGGTTTTAGAGAAGTTATTTAAAAAATAGGTAGTAAAGGCATAGACTCAGAATGCTTTTCAATTGAGGCGAAATTTGCCTAATTGAAGGTGCATACCTAGGACCGGCCTTCAGTATTGCAATTTTTTTTATTAAATTTTAGATCCATATTTGTAATTTTTAAATTTATGATTTTTTTTTTGTTATTCTTATGTGAACTTTTATTTTTATTTTTTAAATTATTTTGAAAAAATTAATTATTGAACTTTTTTTAATGAAAAATATGCAAAGAAAATCATAAATAATTTTTTGAAAATAATTGTAAAAAAAAAAATCTTAAAATGACAAGCCATGATTAATCCTAAAAGTAAAAAAGTAAAATGTTTTATTGTTGTTAATGTAACATAAAGTGATTAGTTTCACAAGTTACATGTGGTTTATCTCTTCATCCCAAATGACCTATGAACAATGTTTTTTCCTGTTGCATTAAAATGGATAATAAGGATTCAGGCTTCATCTAATATGCACAACGAAGAAAAAAAATTACTTTTTCTAAAAAAAAAAAATTTCTTTGCATGAAAAAAACATTATTTTTTAATTTTAAAACTTTTCAAAAACTTTTGTATAAAAAACTTGCAAGTTTACATAAGAACAAAAGAAAGAATAGTTTATAAAAAAACTTTTTAATAAATTGAAGATTTCTTAATTTTGTTTTTGAAATTAAAAAAAATCTTTATTTTGTTAAAAAATACTGAAATTTTAAAATTGAAAAAAATTTCAAATTATCAATTTCATACTTAAAAATTGTTTTCAAATAATAAATTTAATATTAATATTTTCATTAACACGTATTTTTTAAATTATTTAAGTATAGAATTTTTTTGAAATGATTTAAATAATAAACCAAAATTTTACACTTAAAAATAATAAGAATTTTCTAGTATGCATAATGTTGATTTACTTCACATATTATGTACAACAATATTTACATAAATCATATCTCTCATATTATAAACTAATAATAATTACTGGTATTTTAATAAAAACAGAAGACTACAAAAAATTACAACCTATGTTTTGTGGATTGATGAAAAGTAACATAATAGGAAAAAAAATAAAATTTTTAATGAAAAAACATATTGAAATATAGCACAATGAAGCTTTTTTGTTGAAGAAATTGAAAGCTTTGCTGTTGATACTCCTAGACTCTTCATAGATGTACAAACTTTTCTTCTTTTATCTGCAAAACCTGTGTAAAAAATTAAAGCAAAAAAGGAGAAAGAACGTTAGAGAAAGGAGAAAGAGACATGAAGGAAGTATATCTCTATGTGAATTTATAATATTGAGTGTCGGTGTAATAATTTTCTTTTGCATATGACCATTAAAGTTCACATGTTGTAATACTAAATAAGTTTGCAGTGTTATTTTGTAATAATTTTTGTAGGTTTGCATGTATAGATTTGTAGGAGCAAGGTGATAAGCATATGAAATTATTTGATGATAGGGAAAGTTGGATGAAATTATTGGATAGTAGGAGATATTGGCAAGAAAAAATTACTTAGAGTAGTTTTTTGAAGGTGCATACAAGGTATGTGCCTTTAGTTTTGTCAATTTTGGTTTAACTGAAGGTGCATTTTGAATCCACGTCTTCACCACCTATTTTTGAAATAAATTTTGTAAATATCTTATTTTGCGATTTTTTTCAAAATTAATATTATTTTAATGGATTTTTATGTGAACTCCTATATGACCATTTATGAATCTCTTTAATTTTATTTTCTTTTTATTATTTATTCAAAGACAAAATAGTAATATAGAGTTTTAAAGCACATTTCTAAAGACATGAGTTTTTCTTTTTTTTTTTTTGTGAGCTAGTATTACATTTATAATTATAAAATCGAATTTGATTCATTCCATTAGAAGACCGGTGTTTGTACCATACAATTATAAGGGTTTTGGCAAGATATGAGAGTTTAAATGCTTAATCTCAAGATGAAAGAACTAAGTATGTGTTAAATAAATACATAATGGGTGAATTTGCAATTCACCTGTATTTTTATTAATAATTTAGGCATTATTTATGTAGCATATATACACAAACAGTTGCATCTTTTTCCTTTTTCTTTTTTTTTTTTTAAATTTTTTTGAATAGCTTCAATAGGATTGTGTTACCTCCCTATGTCCAACAGGAATTGATACTTTTGCAAAGATAGCAGATATCTATTCCTAAAAATTCAACTTCCTATATTGATATCTAAAGATTATTTGAAAAGAAAAAAAAAAAAAACCTTATTTTTCAGAGATATTTTTCGCTAGCTGTATTCTTTTCGCCTTCTTGCAATGCTGATCTCATGCAATACACTAAGCAAAAGCAATAGCAATAGCAAATTAAGTTAAAATAGTTCACCGATACTCTTAGACTCAATATTCTTAGGAGCAACCTCCCGATTTAAGAAGCATCAACCTTCTCCCTATCAAAATTCAAACTGTCCACAATCCTTTAGAAAAACCATCCCCTGGCCTAACCACAAACATAAATTTAAAAACTCACTTTATATAGGTCCATGCCCATGCTACACCCAGTGAGATTTCTACATAGGTAACTTACATAGTAGACCAAAAAAGGCTACGTCTCCTAGAATCGCTTCTGGTTCTTAAAGAGTTCTGATCACTAAGTTTATTTTCCTTCATTATAATTGAATACTCAAGTGAAGATTCACCTGCTATTTCAATATGCCATGTACTTAGATTTCCATAAAAAAACCAGCTAAACAAAACAAAATAATAACAGAATTCCTAAACTACTTTGTAACTTGCATCTAGAAATATCATATTCTTCTAATGACTCTTAATTCCTAGAGGCCCTGGAATCTCCATAAGTCCCTTATACATGATGTAATAATTAATTACTGGTTGAGATTCCTAAGCTATGAAACATCTAGGACTTAACCTTGGCTTGGGAATGTATACATAAAAAAATCTAGAATTTCTAGGGATGTTAGTTTGTCAATGCCTTCAACAACACTAGCTTCTCGTAGTTGTGTAAGGATAACGTGTCCAGCAACTTCAATTTGGATAGACCACCGGTCATTCATTCCATGGATGACGAACATTCTTGATTCTCAATTACTGGAAGCCTCTATACTATCATGCCCTGGGATCTCCACTAATATATATTGCATTCACAAATAGTTTCTTTTTTTTTTTTTTTTTTGGGTGCAGTTGAAAGATCTGGTAAACTCTCTAATGCATGGCAAGATTCTGATGCTAATTCGTCGACGAAATGGCTACACTGCCTACTTTGAATAACTTATCACATCCTTTAGCCCCCTTTACTAATACTGTATGTATTCACCTCATCAGTCTAAATCAAATGCCAATTTCCAAATATGTTGATGACTTCCCACCTCTAAACCATCAATCTCCATCACTCCATCAAACCCACAACAGCTGTAGATACTTAACTTAGGCAGATTTTTCAAATATGACAGATCGGAAGATTTCACAAAGCTTGACATCCACGGACTTGAAGCTTCACTAGACTTGAGGAAAGCTCTAGCAGTGAGTTGATGTTTTCAAGTACGACGAGCTGACTACAGCCCGGTGATAATATTCCTCTGCCATTGAGTGAAAAATCTTATGGTGTGAAGTCGGGTCAACTTTCCAATATTTAAGGCTACGTTTCTTTTCCCAAAGGCAGTGTTATTTTTGAGATCCTTCAAGTTGGTTAAATAGGAAACATTTGAGGGTGTCTCCGTTGAATTCCCATGGAAATTTAGAGACGTCAAGTGGCATCATCCTCCACAAATTATAATCCATTCCACTCAAGCCATCTTTAGCTCTAATGGGAAGTTCTTTAAATTTCCAGATAGATTGAATTTGCACACCACTAATTCTCACATTCATGAGGTCCTCAAATCTTGATTTGTAAACTCTTCATCACCGTCAGTACGGAGTGTGATGATCGCCAAATTTGGACATGGGCCTTAGAGCTCAACATGACCAAGCCCAATAGCCTAACATGGCCAAGTTCAGCAAGCAAAAGCCTTGTTTGCCAAGCCTGGCACTGAGAGGAGGCGATGTGCATAGAGCTCCTAGTATCCAATATGTATTAAATGAAATGGGATGTTTATTCCGACTATATTCTATTTGTCAAAAGATGGCATTGGCCCCTTATCTTAAAGGGCTGAAAAATCACATCCTTAAAAACAAGCTATCAGCTAATCAAGATCCAATAATCTTTCCATAAATACTAGTGTTAAACATTATGTACCGGGTTCAAACTTCTATACTCTCATACTTAATTAATTCACGTATTCTCTCACCCGTGATTAACTTAAGCATTGGAACGACCACATCAAAGCAAACTTCCGTGCCTATTCTAGTTGTTTGTGTTTATTATAGGTTACCTTAAGCCCACAAACTCAACTAGATGAATATATACCATCATTAGAGTGCTTGGACTTTCTCCATGCCCTGCCATATTAGTTCAAGAAACTCAAGATGATCTTAATTGGAATTTTTTTTGGGAAAAGGCTATGGAAGAGTTTGAAAAACAATGGAGGAGGATGTAAAAGGAAAAATTAATGCTATGCATCTTTTACAAGTGCACTGCGGGAACTATACTTTCTTTAAAAGTTCATCATCTTAAGATTTAGAAAAATATACAACAACAACGTACACACACATGCATACTTTCTCAAATAGTAAATGAATAGTGGTATCTACATAAACGACAAAATTTGCTGCCCTACCATGGCATGCGCAGATATTCTATGAAGAATACAATTGATGTTAGAAGAGAGTTTTCTTCTTCTTCTTCGTTTTTTTTTTTTTTTTTTTTTGTTGTGTGATCAAACGTGAAGTTGCATGTTGAGGCCACTATCAAAACCATCAATTCTAATCCACATGGCGAAGAAATAACAAATTTTTACTACTCCAATATGTTGTATACCAAAGAGGTCCATCAGATTGAATTTTGTTTAGTACAATATGTCAAAACCTATTTATGCAAATGAATAGATAAAGAGACGACATTAGATTTTAAGTAGTATAGGCATAAATCTTTAAGAAAAATAGATAACCGCAATGAGAGAAAATTAAAAGTAAAAGGAAGAAATGCAGGTGGGGAAGATACCATGTGCTGCTGATTTTATTAGGCGGTTTAGTGACGTTTATATTGAGTAATCTGTTCTGCTATTGCTGCTATGTCCAACATACTCCATTCTTTACAGTGGACATGAAATTTTGGCAACAGGTGATATTTTCAGTACTCTTTACTAAAAATTTCCCGTAAAGAGTTTTGATAGAGGCACCAGGTTAAACTGTTTCCTTGTGTTTGGCTGAGATGATTATTGGACCACCCTAAACAAGAGTTACACAACCTCATTATGTTGGCATGGTCTCAAAGCACTGTGAATTCATCTGTCCAGCCTATGTCAGTGCTAATAGTATGTTGGTGGATGCTATTGAAGCGTCTGGAAAGTTTAAATGTGATGGTTATAATAAATAATAACACTGTGCGCTTTTCTTAATGCTTTTTAGGACGAATTAGATCTGGAATTAGGATATGAGTTGGATGGTCAAATGACAAGAAGTGGCTCTGAGGATGATGTCTAGCTTTTGCAGCATTTGGCTACCACAAATGTAGTAGATATTCTAGAAGGGAGATCGTAAAGGTGACATTCTTAGGCTGGCATCTTCAACTGTTCACAAGTTTGATATAAAAAAAAACGTTCACATGACTGTTGCAAATCACAAAGAGCTTGATTTTGCAACAAGTCTTCACTAGGGGCACTTGGCCAGTAAAACAGGTCTATAATATCTTGCCAAACTTCTCCTGAAGAGCATACGGTTTGTTATTGAGCATGTATACGAAGAGTTCCATCTTTGATAAATAATATCATTAATGAACATGAGTTAGAGTTGGATCATCTTGGAAAGCCCATCAATACTGTGTGGGGGCCCAATTGTATACTATCCTGGAACTTCGTCGTGATTCAACAAGATCTGCAAGGAGCACTTATATATAGGTCAACCATAAGGAGATAAGACTTATGGTGTCTTTGACAATCCACATTCTACTGCTTTGAGGAAGCTTCCATTTAACTTTGACATCTATCTCTTTAGAGTACAAAAAAGCCAGATGGCTATCAGCCTCATTTGATTGGCCTTGAGCAGTGTCATCAAATGCTGATTGAGGGTGCTCTGAAATATCTCTGAGGCCTGAATTAAGTATCTAATGATGCTGTGCATGTTGTCTTGAAAGAGCTAGTATGGAAGCCTATCGGGGAAACATAAGATTTACGGCTCTTTCCAGCTTTAGAAGCTCATGTAACCAATTTTGTAGGCTTAGCAAGATCAGAAGGGTGTACTTGTAAAGGCTAGGAAAATCACGTTGCATACATTTGAGTTGAGGTCCCTGGATTCTTATACAAGCAGGGCTAGGGAGAAACGGCATTTATAACAAGACAACTTCCAGGTGCAATAAGTTGTCATGTAATGGAGAAATTAGTTATAATCCTTGAGGTCAAGGAATTCTAAAAGTGGGGAAAATTATAATGTCCATAGCTAAATATTAGAAGGCTTGAGATGAGCAACCAAGATAGAGTTACAGGAGCAAAGTGATTTTGTCCCTAGATCAGATAAATATTTTATAAATTAATCCATAAGTTTGTGGTTGTAATATGTAATGAAATTATAAGTGGAAGTAAAATTGATATGGATACATACACATTCAAACCACATCGAAAGTTCATTAACATATTAGGTTTAGCAAAGACAAAGAAGAGATGTATACCTGCCTTTGTTGTATTACTTCCAAGGCTTCCTGTAGGGTTCAAGTCTATTGCGCATTCCCAACTCGTGATAACTTTCTCAACAAGCAATTTGCCTTCCTAAATCTCTTAATTGATCACGAAAAGTCAAATGGTTCTAATATCTCGTTTTTATCACGAACAAAAAAATAAGGACCTGGATTCGCTTTTCCACATAAATACCACAATCATCCTAAATATAAAATGCAAATTCAAGCTTTTCTTTAATTGAAAGACGTGCAATATTGAGAATTATTTATTGCTCCTCATGCTTAAGGGCATCATAACTTATTGTTAATTTTTATAGCACCTTATCGTTTGGTATCTCTTTAGTTTTATCAATATAACCTATGATCTCAATTGCTAAAGAGAACCCTCCGGCTTGCAGTAGTCACTACAATGTGATCAAATTCTTCTATAGGAGAGGATAGAGGCATCCTTTTAAAAGGTATGTTTGCAAAAATAATAGAAAGATCGATCTTAATCCAATGTACTAGGTTCATAGCAGAGATTCCACTTGAGGTCCTCAATATCATCTTTGTTACTGGTAGGAAAGATAATTAGTTATGCTCTTTGATCCAAACCATCCAGGGTTTACTGTTAGTTTATTCAGCTGATCCTATTCTCAACATCATCATCATCAAGCAGAATTAGATTGAGAACTTTCTTTCCCTCAAACTCGGTTTAGTGATAGCTATCCATTCATCAATATTTTGATATCTCACTTGGTAACTTGTCAAATAGAATATTTGAGATAGCTTTGCCTTCACGAAGCTTCTATACCCCTGTGTTGTGATAATGCTTCACCAATACTCGGCAAGAAGATATGATATTCAAAATGGCGAAAGAGTTTATTATAGATGACACTGTAGCCGTTTTGCTAAACCCACCCATAATTCCTTTTATTTTAGTATATCATTGGATGGTCTTGCCTCCACCGTTTTCCAGATCATCTTCCAATGATCACCAACTCCTATTTGAAGATCTAGAGCAACTAGAATAATAGCTTTCCTCAATTCATTGATAACCCTTGTCAAATCAAAACCATCTTTTATCGGTTTCCATACTCTCAAAGATGATAATTCCACGAGAGCGTTGTTCCATTCTTGGAGAAGCTCGCCATCAACAAAATCTACCGTAAAGATGACACAAGTTGAAGCCACAAAGAGTGTCTTCCCCTCTAAAACTCAACGAAGAAGAGTGGCAGGTGGATTTGAAGATTGGACATTAGATATACTTTGTTGGTCTTTCGTCTTTACAAAATGGGAAACATGTATGTCATTATTGTCATCCTCTAGTTATAAAGATGAATTGTGGGTGCATCTAATGAAGTATGGCTTTTGAGATGATGACTTGACTTCCAGCGGTATGCAGGTTCTATGGCAATCGGCGGGTAGGATAGATGTTTGCTGTCCTAAATTTTGTATCTCAAGTATGTTTTAATCGACCATATACAGATACTTATAATAACAAAATAAATTATTATTATTATTATTATATATTGATTTTTTGTTCATATATTTGAATGTAATTAGTAGGAACATATTGGAGATAGTAAATCTGAGACAACAAATATCTATCCATTTAAATATATTCTTTATATTAAAAAAATAAAAGCATGCTCTTTACTCAAAAATTGAAAAAAGAAAAAAACCCAAACCTCCCAAATTTACAATAATAACATCTTATATATTGTTAAGTTTTAAATAACTCCTAAGAGCATCTTTATTGGAGATGCTTCACACAAAACCCTATGTCAAGGAATTCAATGCAAGAAACTTAGAACTATTAAACTTGGGTTCTTAAAAAATGAAAGTGAAAGTTGCTCTAATAAGCGCCGTTGCTCAAGTTTTATGTTTCTTTTGTTTTTTTAAAAATTATTTTTTAAAAAATAATTTTTAGAAGTCTGACATAATATCTAACATGGCACTCAAAAAAAAATTTTAAGAAATTATTAATGAATTCTCTTGATAAAATGGAAAGTTTAGATGCTAACATGACAATATAGGGACTTTTATAAAAAACCTAATATTAAAGATGCTCTAATTCCCTGTCTCAATAGTGTTCTCACAAATCATAAGCAAATATCTGGACACTGAATTAATGCATAATTATAAAATTTTATTTAATCAAATATATACCCGTGATTGGTGAGAATACACTTCAGATGGAGTTGAGATAAGTAAATATTCATCCAGTATTAGTCTATTCTGTCTAGAGCAGATATGAATAGTAAAGCTTTTCAATCTGCTTTAAGACTCTTCTACACCACTAACTCCTTCCATTAGTACAGCGTGCGATTTTCATATAAAACCTACAATGAGTAAACCAAATCGATATTGAATATATGAAACTCATATGACAATGCAAGAGTATCTGAAATCAATGTGCCATTACCCACCAAGAAGTTTTAAGCAGACAAAACTGGTCCAAGAGGTATAGGGGTTGTCTTTCTTTTCTTCCTTTCTACAACAGTATTCTTGTGGATCCACATCGTAAAACTCCTGGGATTGAAAAGTGAAAAGAAGCTACTAAAGAACAACTTCATGGCATTCATACCTGATCAAACTGTCATCGAAATGATTTAGAAGTCGCTGTAAACTTCTTTTGTTGCAATTACAACTTCAACCCGGAAAACTTTTGACATCACAATTCACAATAGTAGCTGAATTGAGAGCTTCAATACGTAAGCAGCACCAACTAATCATGATTGTATCAATAACAATCTTGGTCTAGTAAACTATTCACATTTGTTCACTTTGGCAATGTAATATAGGGTTGGAAAACATGGACAGAGGATAAAATATGAAATAGGCATGTTGCAGAATTGAGGCACGAAAGAGAAGAAACTCAAAGAAGGTGAATTTATTAATTATTAGTTAGTTGATTTTTATAGAAGTTAGTTCCCTAAATATGGTCGTTAAATCCATAGAGTGCACTTACAGAGTAGTTCAGCACTTATCTAAGAAAAATTTTGTGGTATGAGATTCTTACTCATTATTGGTTATTCTTGGTGTGTATATATATAGAGCCGGTTTTGAATGAGAATTAGATTAAGCTTCCTCTTTGGTTGTCATTAAGTCTATGGAGATTGTTTTGAGAGTGAAAATAAGGAAGCAATTGTTATGGAGATTGTTCTGAGAAAAAAAAGTAAGGAATCAATGCCGCAAGCCATGGAAAAGAGACTGAATGTAGGGAAAGTACCAAATAAGGCTAAATTTGGCATGATCACATCACAAAAAGGAAAAATACCACCTAATCTTCTATAGAAATAGAAAAGATAGAAACAAATAAAAGTTGATTCGAATGGTAGGGATCTCGGAGGACTGATTGTGATCTTCAATGATTAAATAGGATATTCAAAGATTCCAAATTTTTAAGGTTGAGCTGAAAATATTTAGAATGATCCTAACTTTCCAGCACTCCTCAAGAAATGGATATCTATTGTTCTTAGCTTGCTTGAGCTCCCTCTAAACAAATGGTTCGGCAAGGACTTTGTTAAGATATCAGCCTTTTGGTTTCGAATAGGAACATATTCTAGCTTGATTACTAGTCTCTGACCTTAATAGATAGAGTATGCTTAGTTTAACCTTGCTTATATCCAAATTGACCCAAAGTATCATCAAACTGTTTAAATCATGCCTAAGAGATTGCTTCAATCCATACAACAATTTATCTAACTTGCATAGTTAATCACTATTTTCTCCTAAAGTGAAACCAGGTGGAATTTTCATATAAATTTCATTATCCAAGTCCACATTTAGGAAAGTAAGAATTTTTTACATCTAATTGATGTAGAGATCAATTTAGATTCCGCAGTAAGGGATAATATGACTTTGATACGGTTTAATTTTGCAATTGGAGCGAAGGTTTCCTCATGATGACACGATGGGTTACTCCTAA
Source organism: Laguncularia racemosa (assembly GCA_037954665.1). Taxonomy (NCBI): domain Eukaryota; kingdom Viridiplantae; phylum Streptophyta; class Magnoliopsida; order Myrtales; family Combretaceae; genus Laguncularia; species Laguncularia racemosa. The sequence goes on along the minus strand of JBBMOL010000063.1, from coordinate 1,194,199 downwards.
TGGATAGTTTGTGTAAATCTGATAAGTAATTGTGTTTTTTTACTGATAATACAAGGACAATATATATAGAGAAATAAAATCTTTTACTAACTTCTAGCTAACATTATATTAATTACAACGTAAAAAATGTAATTCTAGAAACTATAATTACAATCTAAAACTATAAATTATAATTATAATATAGAAATTATAATATATTATAACATTCCCCTCTCAAGTTGGAGTATAGATATTGATTATGCTCAACTTGTTACATATATCATCAATTCTAATACTATTCAAAGCTTTGGTGAAGATATCTGCTAACTGTTCTCCAGTTCTGATATGTCTTGTAGAAATCAAATTTTGTTGTATCTCTCATGGATGAAATGACAAGCAATTTCAATATGTTTGGTTTGCTCATAAAACATAAGGTTAGATGCAATGTAAAGGGCTGCCTGATTATCACACCATAACTAGGTAGGTATAGGCACTTTAAATCCAACTTCAGTCAAGAGCTAATGAATCCACATTATTTCACATGTTGATTGTGCCATAACTCTATATTTTGCCTCTACACTTGAGCGGGATACTATGTGTTGTTTCTTGCTTTTCCAAGTGACTAGATTTCCTCCAACAAACACACAATACCCAGTGGTGGATCTTTTGTCTATTTTAGATCCTGCCAAATCAGCATCCAAAAAACACTCAATACAATTATATATGTGATTTTCATATACTAAACCACGTCCAGGAGTACCCTTTAGATAACACAAAATCTGATCTAAAGCTACCCAATGATCCACTGTAGGAGAAGACATGAATTGACTTACAATACTAACTAGGTTTGCAATATTAGGATGAGTTATTGTGAGATAGTTCAACTTTCCAACTAGACATCTATACCTCTCTGGATCCTTGAATGATTCTCCTTCTTTTGTAAGCTGCATATTAGGAGTCATAGGTGTATTGCATGGCTTAGCTCCCAATTTACTTGTCTCAGTTAATAAGTCTAGTACATATTTCCTTTGAGATAGGAAAATGCCTTTCTTACTTCTTGTCAACTCAATTCTTAAGAAATACTTCAATTGCCCTAAATCCTTAGTATGAAATTGAGTATGAAGGAATGATTTGAGAGAGGTAATGCCAACGCTATCATTTCCTATAATAATAATATCATCAATATATATAATGAGGATAATTATACTGGTGTGAGAATACTTAGAGAATACTGAGTGATCCAATTTGCTCTTTCTTAGACCAAAACTCTCAACTGCTTGACTGAATTTCCCAAACCAAGCTCGAGGACTCTGTTTTAGTCCATATAATGACTTCTGCAGGCGACAAACTTTACTTGACTCCCCTTAAGCAACAAATCCTAATGGTTGCTCTATATAAACTTCCTCTTGCAAATCGTCATGTAAAAAGGTATTTTTTATATCCAGTTGATATAAAGGCTTAAGAATTAGAAGCTGCAATAAAGATAAATAGGCGAATAGCAGTTAACTTAGCCACATGAGAAAATGTGTCTAAATAATCCACACCATAGGTTTGAGCATATCCCTTTGATACAAGACGGGCTTTTAGCCGAGTTACTGTTCCATCAGGATTAACCTTGATTGCATTTACCCATTTACAACCAATTGCCTTCTTTCTTGCAGGTAAGTCCACTAAATCCCAAGTGTGATTTGTATCTAAGGCATTCATCTCATCAATCATAGCATCTCGCCAACCGGGATGTGAAAGTGCAACATGAAGAGACTTTGGAATGGTCATGGTGTTGAGGGATGCAATAAATGAGGAAGATGATGATGACAAGTGATCATAAGATACATAAGAAGAAATTTGATAAGTACATTGATGTTTACCTTTACGGAGTGCTATAGGAGGATCAAGATCACTTGTAGCCGGATCCATTGAGGAAGAAGAGATTGATGTAGGACATGAAGCAGGAGGAACTTGTCGTCGAGAGTATACATACTGAATTGGAGGTTGTGATGGTGGGGGTAATGGTAAGGTACCTAGAGACTTATAAGTAATATGATAAAGTAACAAATCGTCATTCTCTTCCTGTTTTGGAGTTTCAATGGATGAAAAATATTGTGTTTTCTACAAAAGTGACATCAATTGAGATAAGATATTTGTCAAGATGAGGACAAAAATACCAATATCCTTTTTGAACCCGAGAATATATATATATAAATACATTTGAGAGATTTAGGATTAAGTTTAGTAACCTGAGGGACGGACATCACGAACAAAACAAGTACTACCAAATATCTTAAGTTTAATAGGAAACAATGACTTTGTAGGAAACAATATTGTATAAGGAGTTTCACCTTGTAGAATAGATGAAGGGAGACGATTAATAAAAAAACAGGCAATAGAGACTATATCGGCCCAAAATTGTTTAGGAACATGTATTTGAAATAGAAGTGCTCGTGCAGTCTCAAGAAGATGTCTGTTTTTTCTTTTAACTACTCCATTTTAAGGTGTATCCACATAGGAAGATTGATGAATGATACCGTTTTAGAGCATATATGATTGAAATGAGTGAAAAAAATATTCTTTGGCATTATCACTTCTTAATGTATGTACTGAGACATTGAATTGTGTTTTTATTTTAACACAAAAAGCAGAAAAATGTGAAAACACCCCTGAATGATTTTTTATGAGATAAAGCCAAGTCATACTAAAATAATCATCTACTAAGGTAACAAAATACCGAAAACCAACCTTAGCTACAACTGAGCATGGATCCCATACATCATAATGAACTAACTCAAAAGGTAAACTAGCCCTTTTATTGACTCTAAGTAAACTAGATAAACGATGGTGTTTAGCAAAATGACAAGATTCACAATCTAAGATATAAACATTATTAAATTGTGGATAAATGGTCTTTAACATAGATAGAGAAGGGTGACCAAGCTGATAGTGAGCTTGGAAAGGTGTTAAGACACTTGAACATGCAATAGACCTTGGCATTTGTGTATCCAATATATAGAGACCACCTGATTCATGTCGTTTACCAATAATCTTTCTTTGTCATAGATCCTGAAACAGACAATGATTAGAAGAAAATGAGATACAACAATTAAATGCACGAGTAAGTTAACTCACTGATAGGAAGTTAAAGGAAAACTATGGTAAACTTAACACAGATGATAAAGAAATCAAAGGAGTTGGATTAATAGTGCCGGATCCATGGACAAATGACTTATAACCATCTGCTAGAGTGACATTTGTAGAAGAGATCAATGTTACCCATCATGTGATCTGTAGCACTAAAATTAATGACTCACTTGGACGATATAGAAAGAAAACACTAAGTTAATTTACCTGATTCAACAATCGCAAATGTATGATGAGATAAAGCCTTTAATACCTCTTGATACTGAGAGAATTTGGCATATTCATTAGCATAAATTGTTATTGTCTTTTCAGAAGACGAACTTGATGTGGAGTTAGTGGAGGTAATGAGTACTAATTGCTTCTTCTGGCTACGATTTTGCAATTTCTTACAAGTATGCTTTGTATGCCCTAGCTCATGATAGTAATAGCAAACAACTCCCCCCGTTTCCTGACTTCGAATATGATCTCCCCCTCTCCTATTAGTGGAATTTCGAAGTAATTCTGTTATTTTAATTGCCACTGAAACCATATTTATGATATGTGATTTATTCTCAGCCATCTAGTAATCCATGCAACAAACACCGACAGTACCAAACAACACTAGAAGATTAAACCAAGGCAGAAATGCTAACTCTAATTAAAGAAAACACCTCAATCAGCTTATCTAAGTTAAAAAAAAAAACATCCTAGCAACAATAAAACCCAAACTAGAAACCTTAACCTTGGCAAGGAGCACATGTCCCAAGATGATTTTTGAAATGGCAAGATTGGAATGAAGAATACCGTTCCACGAAGACCGAGTAAGAACACATGGACGAATGGAGGTCACACACACCTCCACACGCAAAAAATAAGGATGAGTGGCAGATGGTTTATGTGGCGCGTGAGCCTCACGCACCAATTCGTTGGTCGCCGGAGTTGGTCGGAGAAGTTTGTCAGCTGGCAATCTCTCTCTTAGAGGGGCGGTGAGAAAAAAGAAACACAAACACTCTCCAGGATATGTGTAGGATACAAACGCTACTTACTAAGCAATTAGGTCTAAACCCTAATTTTTTTTTTTTTCAAAAAAAATTCCTATAGTTCGATTGCTCTGATACCATATAAATCTGATAAGTAATTGTGTTCTTTATTGATAATACAAGGACAATATATATAAATGATACAAAATCTTCTACTTATTTCTACCTAACATTATATTAATTACAACTTCAAAAATATAATTCTAGAAACTATAATCACAATCTAAAAACTATAAATTATAATTAAAATCTAGAAACTATAACATATTATAACAATTTGTAATAACTGAAGAGAATTATAAAGATTGCCTGTACAAAATCAATGCTATTATAATTTATCCGTAGATAAAAGATACAAAGCTTATTCAATTGATAGTTTCCTCCGAAATTGTGTAACAAAATGATTTGGCATGTACAATCTATATTTGAGAGATGTAATGTAATGAGCATGTTTTATTTCGACGTTTTCTTTCAAAAGCTCCACTCATGTAGCATTCCCGATATAGTATCAATTTGATACAACAAAAAGGATGATTGAGAAAGAAATAAGACACCTTGAGAACATCTCTCCTTTTTTCAACCATAATTGTTTACTTGCATTTGCTTGAATAGATCAGCCCTTGTCATTTTAACTTTCATCCTTTTTTCTATAATGGTCAATTTACTTAAAGATAATAAAGAAGGAATAGAATAACTATTCCCTTTTAATTGTTTATTATCTTATTTACTTGAAAAAATAAGGAGAGAATTTTAATTTTTAAGACTTTTCTATTCTCACTCCATTGAGAATAAATACTATTTAAGAAAATGTGAAAATTTTTATTTTCTCTATAGTAAGAATTAAAAGTTCAAATGTTATATCAATTATGCCTTTATTAATACTGCAATTAATAACTAAATAGGAGCAAATTAATAATTTTATCCATATTCCTAACTTAATATTACAATTAATAAGGTGAAATAAATACTGAAATGTGTATTCCTTACAATAAAAAATTATATGAAATAAAAATTGAAATAAAAACTCTTAACCTATATCTGGTAATAATCATTTTCAAAGCATAATTTTTTTTTGTTTCCTATTTATTCTATTTAAAAAAGTAAACAGGATCATAAGGGTGCAACATAAGGGCTTCTTAGGTGCTACCCTTACCCAAGCACGAAGAGCTTCGAAGGTTTGATGGAATTTGGTGCATGTGTTGGTACGATTGCACCCTATCCTCATCATTTTAACTTTGGTCCTTGATGAGTTGATCTTTTCATCAATTTCTAAAATAGTTGTAGCCTCTTCAGTAGCGAACCAAAATGCATAATTTTTGCAGAGGAAAAAATTTACATCATAAACTGAACCAACAAATCAGAACAATGCTAATCTAAAAATCAGACCTTCATCTTCACTTGCTCCTTGCTGATTCATGACACCTGCTTATGAGTTGTGGATACTGATGCTTTGTTAGATCTTGTCCAGTACTGCAGCATATGAAGAAAAGGTAAGATGACAATATTTATCCAAACTTAGAGCAGAAAGGACAAAACATTAAAACTTGAACTGCAATTGAAACACCTAATGGTTGCACCATGTTTGGACAATCAACATGGATGCTCTTGATCCAGTGACGTGCTCTCTTTGCAAGCATATCAAATGTCCTTTGTTGGTATTGATTCAAACTGAACCAGAATGAGCCTCAAGAAACAAGGACTGCCCAAACCTTATTTTGATCAGGTATCTACATGGCTTGAAGAGGTGAGACATCCTGCTTTGATACCAATTGTCAAGGAGCAGGCATCCTGCTAGCACCAAGACCCACAGCACCACTAATCTTTCTTTCAAATGATGAATCAACCTTTGCACTTGCCTGTCAGACATAATTTTCCAAGGGACTTCTAAGTCCATCATCTCATGGATTTCATTAAAGATTGTCACAGTATCTTATCATCATGGAGACAAACAAACAATTGAACTCAAATTTACCATGACAATCCTTAGTGGCATTGGGTCAAAATCAGTTTATCATGGAAAGTCAAACCCACATTCAGAGGATCTGCTTTAGACTCATCGACCAAACCCACCATGTGATGCCACACACCCAATTGCCCATGCAGATCCTGCCAACAAAGTCACCGTACATCTAGAATTATGACAGCAAAGGTCTTGTACAAAGTCCTCGATCATCATAGCTCATTCCAGCAAGACTTTCAAGTAGTCTATCAGTCTCAATTAGATTGTTGCTATTGGAGTCTCCATATAAATGACATCCCATCATGGCATGTGATAGTCCTAAGGTTAGCATGAATCAGTTTGTTCATCACAAAATAATATGCATGGATATATAATTAAATTACGTTCATGACTCAATCCAGCTGCATCCAGGTAGCTTAACCACTCCATTACTCTTTAAAAAATTCCTTAAAGAAGCTGCCTCATCCCATTGACCAGCAGCTGCATAGATATTTGATAAAAGGACATAAACAGAGCGTTTATCTGCTTCACTGTCAAGTAGCAATTGTGCAACCATCTTTCCAAGCCTTAAATTGCCATGAGATGCACAGGAACTAAGCAAAGTCCACAATGAGCTGGAGCATGTAACCATGTGTTGGTTTTTTATCACTCCCTCTGCCTCATCAAGATGCCCTGCACGACCAAGGAGGTCAACCATACAAGATACATGATCCTCAATGGGTTCACAGCCATACTCAGTGACCATGGAATTGAAAATTTGAATTCCATCACCAACCAAACCTGCATGGCTGCAAGCAGACAGCACTGCAGTAAAAGTGGCAAAATCAGGTCTAGACAAAGTTTCATTTTTCATAGCCTCAAAACAGCGAACAGCTTCTGTCCCTTCCCCATGCTGAGAAAAAGCAGAGATCAGTGAATTCCAAGAGACTGTATCTCTTTGTATCATCTCATTGAACACTTTAAGCGATGAATCCAGTACCCCACACTTTGAATACAATGTGATCAGGCAATTGCCTAATGACACCTCAGTGAAGAATCTATTTCTCAAAATGTAGCAATGAATCTGTCTTCCGTGGCTCAAGGAACATATGCTGGCACATATACTCAAAGCAATGCTAAGGGTATAAGCATTTGGCTTGAGACCAGATAAAACCAGGTCAGAGAAAATCTCTAAGCCCTGCCCAGGTAATCCATTTAACAACAGTCCAGATATCATTGTATTCCAGGATATTAAGTTTTTCAAGGATATTGAATTAAATAGTTGACAGGCCTGCCTTATCATCCCAAGCTTGGAAAATGAAGAAATGAATGCATTGGAAACTTGGACCTTTGACACTAGCCCAGATTTATGTACAATCCCGTTAATCATCTCAACTACTTCCACAACCTCTAAGCCAGGCAGCAAACTTATAAAAGTAACCTCATCAGGTTTGAGTCCCAACCTCTGCATAGCAACATACATAGAGATAGCAGATTCGCCTCTGTTCCATTGGGAATAGCCAGAGATCATTGCGTTCCATGACACCAAATCCTTCTCCTCCAACCGGTCAAAAACCATGTGAGCTGTCTGCAAATCTCCACAGTTTGAATACAGAGTAATTGCAGCATTGCCTACTGGATTACATGATTCAAGACCTGCCTTGATAGCTCGGGCATGGACTTTATGAACACTTCTTACATTGGAGCACAATGACAGAAGAGAGACAAAAGTCAACTTGGTAGGTCTAAGACAAGCCTCCTGCATGCTTGAAAACATTGCAAAAGCCTCGGACACTCTATCCATGCTAGTAAGGCCATCTATCATCACATTGTAAGTAATCTGATCGCGCACTTCCGCTTCCTCAAAAACTCTAAAAGCATCACAAATACTCTCGCACCCAAAATACATACCAATAAGAGAATTTATCACGGAGCTTCTACCAGAAAATCCAGTCCTGATGACTAAACAATGCACTTGCCTCCCGACATCAAGAACTTCAAAAGAACACATGCTCAAAACACAAGCAAAACTATAATTATCAACCCCAACACCTAACCTATGCATTTCCAAAAACATGCTAAATACAACCCCATCATACCCTTTCTCTGAAAGCCCAGTAATCATCGCATTCCAAACAGACACATCTCTCTTCGGCATTGCATCAAACATCTTATGAGCATACCCGACATCACCCAACTTTATACAGGCCGACAACAGCGTAGTCCGAGCATAAACATCAGGGAATCGAATATCCTCAAACACCCTTTTGAGGGAACATAACTTCCCCGTCTTCGCGTAGAGAGAAAGAAGGGTATTTGCGACATGTGGGTAGAGCACGAGGCCATACCTAACGGCTTGCGCGTGGAGCTGCGAACCAAAAGAGGGGATGCGCGCGTTTGCGGACGCGGTGAGGAGCGCGGAGAGAGTGTAGTGGTCGGGGTTGAGGTGGAGGCGTATGAGGTTGTAGAGTTGGAAAGCGTCGAGCTCGCGGTTCGAGCGTGTGAGGTTAGCGAGTTGAGCGTTGAGTTTGAGGAGGCGTTTGGTGGTTGTGAAATTTGACGGGAGTTTCATTAGGATTTAGGCATCTGTTTTCCGGTCGCCGCGCGGGAAGATATGCACAACAACTTTGAATTCTCACGTTTATTTATGGGAAAATTACATCGAAAGGATAATGTTCGGGGAAGTTCAAATAACAGCTCAAAATTTCGGCTTGTTAAAATAAAAGGTAAATGTTAGGTTAAATGATTAAAAGAAGGGATTTCGTTACATGTTACTTACAACCTCGTTAGGCTGTGCTGATATGGTAGTATTTTATATGTAGATACAAATATGGTTTAATCTTAATTAAAATATTCGCTAGATGAGTAATTCTAATCCAACCAAAAATTATAAAAATAAAAGAAAGAAAATGCAAATTGAAACCGCCTACTATAAAAACAAAACATGAAAAACATCTATCCATTTCTATAAAAAACAAAAACCTTAACTCAGCAAGAAATTAAAACCTTAATCCACCTTAATTGAAACATATCCTAATGCACAAACCTCTATTGAAACTCTAACCTTGGAAGCTTCAATCAAAATTGTAATCTTAAACTTAATAAAAAACCTAACAGAGCACATTGAAATACCCCAAATCTCCTCACCAAAAACCCTAAGTAAAAAAATGACAACCTTAACCCGCACAGCCCTAATTGAAACCCCAATTGAAGCGACAATAATTGATGTAGCATATAATCTAGTATGTTTTCTCTTAATTTTTTTGCATTTAGCATTTATTTAGAGCTTCATTATGCTCATGCTCCATTGTAATGACAATCTTTAGTTTTAGTTAATAATCCCAAATGTGTGTTCTTTAATCCGTGTTCCCTAATTTTGTACAACCTTGTGTTGCTTTGTTACATTTGAAGGAATTGTGAATCTATTGATATCTTGCTATCATTCTTGTCAAATTGGTTGTAGATAACTGACAAACTGTGAACTAGAAGAAGGCTAGGTTTGAGTTTTGCAATTGTTGACATTATGCAAGCATCATCATTGACGGATAACTTCAGGAATAGTAGGGGTATTGTGGAATATTGCTTTTGTAGTTTGGTGTCATGTGAGTAAATCAATTGGACAAGACAAATCTAGGGAGAAAGTTCCATAGCTGTCCACATTATAGAGGTGAAGGGTGCTGTGCATTCTTTAAGTGGGTAGACCTAATTATGCCAATCATGTAAGAGAGGTGATCTTGCAACTCCGTGAGCAATTAGGTGACTTGTTAGATTTGAATATACATGCCCCACTTGTTGTTGATGATGTGGCTAAAGCACAAAGTTCATTTGGAATGCAGTTAAACACCATAAAGGAACAACCTGCTCACTTGAAGAAAAGTGTGAAGTTAGAGAAGAAGAAGACCATGATTTTGGCTTATTGGTTAGCTCTTTCATGGATATTCTTCTTTATATTGCTATGTTAGTGCTTTCGATGATGAGGAATGGCAAGGATTGTAAGCTTGTGGGGTCAATAATGTAAAGACCTTATCGGGCGTTTATGATGTATTAGGTCCATGGATGCTTGTGTGATCTAATTGTTGCAATTGGATTAGTTATTGTATGCAATGCGAAATATTAGAGTAAGGACTTTTTTTTTTCCGCATTGTAATGCCAAGGTTGTAGTAAATATGGATTATATGATATTTGAGCAAAAGTGCTCAATTTTTTGAATTCTAATCGTAGAAGCTCTTTTGATTGTTTGATGTTAGAATATGTTAGGAAACATGACTTATTGGTTATAGGGTTTTTACGCTCTTTTTCATTTATTTCCATTGATCCTACAAAAGTCTTAGAGTTTCTTACTAGTACAAGAATGCACTTTTATTTTTATTTTTTTAATTTAGAAATATTACAATGCTTAAGTCAGTCAAACTTCATTTTGCCTTATGGCTTGAACATTATAAATAGTCATGAGACATAAAGTTGTCCTGAAGAATGGATAAATTTCTTACAATTGATTCAATCATGTCAACTCTAGCAAACATATCATTTGTGTAGAATTACAAGGGAATATATAAATATACAAAAGAAACATAGTGACTGAATATATGTACATTTTGTCTAAGTAGTCTTTGTAAACAATTATGAAGAGATTATATAGCACTTGATTACCTATATTCACAAAGTGCATCTTGATTCCTGCTATGTGAACAATATATATTGTTCTCAAATCTCATTGCACTTGCATTAAGTCATCAAACTAATCACAACGATTGATCCCATGTAGAGAATCTATAATGCATTCATAGAATATAAAACTATGTTTCCTAGTGCTTTCTTACAATATTAGAAGCTGCCCATCAAACTATTATTGACAGATTGAGTTTCTTGCTGAACAACATAATTGGATTAAAAGGAGCATACAAATTACTATCTCAGGTTCCCACTAGACACTCTTATGACCAGGTAATGAAAAGCTTTCTTGAGAACGAAAGGAGGAACTTCATGAAACAATCTACACATCAACGGAGGTCCAAAAAACATATTCTCCGACATAACAAAAATAGAGGTCCAAATAACATATATCATTCTTGTAAGTCCACAATATCGGGTTGTTGTCTAGTCCTATTTGTTTGCTTTCGAGGACGCATGAAATTGATATTCATGATTCTTTGGCTCCTCCTAGTAGGTGTTGTCGAGCTTGAAGTGTAACGATGACTTGGACCTCTTTTGATTGGTTGCTTAGTCCTTCTTCTTGGAGTTGACATAGAGGTCGATGGGCCTACATTATCTTGAGTAATAACACCAACATCGAGCTCATTTTGATCCACTACACACATAGAAAGAGTAATATGAGTGCTACTTCAAACCTGAAACTCAACAAGAGATATTCTCATTTTTCCTTAGTTTATTATAAACATGTACGAGTAAAACCCAAATAACATGAAGAAATAGAAAAAGGACTCAAAGCAACTGTAAGAAGAGAGCTCAAAGAGCTTATAAATGAGCAACTTTCTCCAACCTTGAGACCGTATACACGAGGAATGATCACAATTATATTTACTAACTCGCCACAATCCATGTTCACAATTCTCATAACAGCAATGATCTCATACGCAAAATGGTTTGACCAAAAATAGACTTAATTTTTTCTCATATCCTTTCTACCCTTAAGTGGCAGTTTCCAACTAGATAGTAGACCCCTCAGGAATTTAGCTATAATATAACAATAATATATCAAAAGTAAATATACTAGAAGTCAAACACACTACACAACACAATACACGACAAAGCCCGTATATTTACCATGAGTTGCCATTGAGACCTTCACCTGGTCCTCGTGTCTCACTTGCACCTTCACTACACATCTTAGGCTTTAAAAAAAGGAAAAAAAAAAAACATAATACTATTCAAATGATGGATTCAACATATTATTTATTGTGGATGGTGAAGGGAAAAAATGGAGATGCATATACATTCAATAACATGCGTCGTGTCTACTTGTCGAGATAGATTCCATAGCCCCACGGTCCCTTCCTCCTATTAGGATTCATAGGTACAATGAACATGTTCTTATAGTGTTTGCGTTTTTGAACCTATAAGCAATATGGAGAATGTTAGTATGGAAAAAAAAAAAAATAAAGCAATAAGACGCATGGATAACAAATTTCTAAATACCTAGCTTGTGGAGTTTAAGGAGTCCACCCCTTTGCATCCCCTTTTGTTGTTACCCTCTCCACCACATTTGGTGCATGTCTATATTTAACCCTTCCTTGACATCTTACTTCCAATAGACTCAATTGCTTCCTTTCTACGTTTCTTTTGGTGTCGTCCACGCCTATTGCGAAGACTTGGTGGATCGGAACCAACACGACCACTACTTTCCCAAAATCACATACCTTGAAGAATTGGTATGGTTTGTTCACAAGATTCAAGGAAAACAGCTTTCTTGTTGCATGGCTCAACATAGAAGTTAATATCTGCATGGGGGCACAATATCCCTCTCAATTGCTAAAGTCTACAAGTATAAGTTCTCCTGTTTACATCTACAACATAGATATCATTGTCACATTTGATCTCGAATCCATTATCACCTCTAAACTTTACTTTATAATACCGACTTTTATATCGAGCATCGGATAAGATCTTTAATGCATAAGGTGAGCATTCACGAGCCCACTTTGTAGCAAATTTTCTTTGCTTTGCCATACGTTTCATCACATAATTTCTTATGCCCTCTAACATTGTTTTAATAGATTTTAACCTTGGCCTAAGGATCTTTCCATTAAGGGACTCACACAAGTTGTTATTTGCAACATCACACTTCACGTGAGTCTAGAAGTGTGCTTTTACCTAATGTCTAAAGTCCACCTCCTTCATAGCAGCATAGCCGGCAGGAGAATGAGCTTGAAGCAACTCCATGTTCTTATGAAAATTTAGCTATGTTTGTGCTTTTTACACATGCCTAAAATAGCCTCCTCAATTTCCTCCCAGAATGCACTGCACCTTAATTTGAATGAAGGTGACGGGCATAGAAACAATGTTCACTCTTCAAGAAGATTTTGTTAAGAGCATCAATCAACCCTACAATAATTAACCGTGATTAGAACTATAACACTCATATTCATGATAATGAAATAAAAAAAAAAAATAAAAATCAACATACATGAACATACCTTTTGATGGTCATTGATGAAAGTCCAACCTTCACCTACATTTATAATTCCTAGCTCTGTCTTCAATAAACCAAGAAACTAAGCCTAGTTATCCTTATTCTCTACCGATACCACTACCCATGCAATGGGAAACATCTCATTGTTGGCATCCCTTCCAATTACACATAGTAATTGGCTTTGCACAGTCTAGTGAGGAAACACCCATCAACCCCAATGACATGATGACATCTAGCTAAGAACCCTCTCTTACAGACATCAAAACATATGTACATGTGTCTAAACTCAGATTTTGTCTCCCCCATACACTATCTATCTCTAGGACAACCATGATGTTACTCCTCTTCAGCTCTTGCATATAGTCTCATAATTGGTATTCATTTATGTGATCATACTCTAGTTGCACTAGTACCTTCTCTCGAGTACTTTTGCTCTTGCTCAAACTTATATTGAACCTTTACCAACTCGTTGAGCTCACCCTATTGAGTTCTTGATGTTGACATGATTGTTTCTCTAGACTCCTTTGCTAACCACTTGGAAGTGGCCCTTCTGTTTTGGTACACTTGTTGGCATTTTGCCTTTCCTCATACACTTTCACTTGAAACTCTCCTATTATTTTATCAATAGAGGCAGTGATATTCCAAGAACAATAATTGTCCTTACATTTAACTCTCACAAGTCTAGGGTTATTCTTTTGGAGCCACACTTCTCATTGATCTACAATGGAGTGTTAAACCACAACATTCCTAGATTGTTGTATATCGTCAAAAACCATGGATATGAAAAAAACATGGATTCTGTTGATGCATCAAAATGAGGATAGCTATGACTTTTTGTTCTTTCATAGCATGATTGATCATCTTGCATTTTCTCAAACTCTTGACTTTCATAATCCTTAGATCCATCAAGATCATCATCTAACTTGGCATAATCCGCTGCATCATCATCATCACTATTAACCCCCATCTCCCTATCCATCCCTTCATCCCTATCTCCTATAATTGTCTACCCTACATTTATCTCTTTGCTATTTGGGCCTTCCTCATCTGACTTCATCATTTTCATAATCCCCATCTACTTTGTTACTTTCACTTCCTTCCATATCACTCCATTTAGAACCAAGGCTAAAATGTATATCCACATTTGTAACCACGTCAACATCGGGTTCCTTCTAACCTAATTCCAATGGCTTAAAACCCTATCCACTCCAGTAGGATCATCATCCTCAACAAAAATCTCATCAACTCCTTTGTTTAAGTAGTGGTATGTCCTCAAGAAAGTTAGCATCTGATATATGACTAATGCAAATAGATAAGATAGACATTACTCCACCTATATACTTGGGATGTAGGCCTTCACATATCAAAGACCTTCCATAGCTGCTGCAATAGAAACGGTGTTGTTTGCTATATCAAAACCTACAATAAATTAAAAAAAAATAAAATTATAAAAAGTAAATGAATTATTTAAAGCATATGTGAAACTTACTTCTAGCTAGCAAACACAAAGGAAAAATCATAGTTTAAATCACATGGCATTTTATTAGGATTTTTTTCCCTATCAACAATAATGCTATAACAATTTGCGAGTCCTATAGAGTCAACATTTATAATTTAAACAAAAATCCTCGGATATTACTCTTAGAAAGACATGGATGAATCAAGGAGTGGTTTCATTGTTTTAATATTGCTATCATCTAATTAGGGTTTGTTAAGTGCAAATGCTAATAAATGGTTTTTTTTTACTAGTCTTAAGGAAACACCTAAAGACAAGCTAGAATTTACTTTACACATGAGGAGCACTTTCTTGTCGTGGTAACAAATCTTCAATAGGTAGCTTTTAGGTCTCTAATATATTTTTGCACACTCATGGCTTGTGTCAATCTCCTAAATCACTATATCTTCTTCTTTTGCTTATATATCTAGTAATGCATAGCTATGGCTTAGGGTTTATCTTCTATTTCCTTTTGTTATCGTTTCCTATGAAAATTAATTACCCTTATTCCTTGTAACCGAAACTAACGTACAAAACAAGAACATAAAAAGATAGACGAATCAAACATAAACCAAATACAAAAAATAGAAAGAGAATCTAAATCTTACTGGTTAATGGACCTTTGAAGTGATTATGCCTTCAGTTAGTTACGATTAGGGTTTTTTGAGTTTCAATGTTTAGAATTGGGTTTTCATTGTAACTTAGCTTTCGATTTCCATAGTTAGGGTTGCAACCTTAAAAGAATTGGGGCTTTTATGAAAATGGGTTTTAATTTTTCACTTTTTACTTTTACATGTTATGCTGGTTCTCTTTTATGATGGGGTTGATTTTTTTTTTTTAATAATTTTTGGTTGGGTTAGAATTACTCATTTGGCATATATTTTAATTAAGATTAAGCCACATTAGCGTCTACATGTAAGATACCATGCCACATCAATACAACTTAATGAGATGTGAGAAGACCCTTTTTTTTTTTTAACTACTTAACCTAGTTTGTCTTTTATTTTAACCAGTTGAAACTTCAATCTCCTATTTGAACTTACCCTCAAACATTGATCCCTTCCAGTGTAATTTCCCCATTTATTTATTTCCCTCCATCCTTCATTTATTTCAGCCAAGTACATAAAAATTACGATTTACCAGATATTATTAAAATAGCCTCGGGGCCAAACTTAGTTGGCAAATAGGTAAGAAGGTATATATATTGTATGTGCCTTCATCAAACGAATTTTTGTTACAATGAAAGTATATGTAATATGTGTGCCTTCCATGCGTGTATTAGAAACTATTTAAACTAAAGGCTCAAGTAATTCATGTGTATACTTTATAACAAAAGGCCTTCGATGCAACTACCTTCAACACAAAATTAGAATTAGTAACAAACCACACCTCATATATACATACATGCATTCCAAATTCCACAAAAAGCAACATGACACATTCTAAACACTAATGATCTATCACAAACATACATATATAACATCAATATTGGAAAACTACATCGGTTAATCCATGATAAATTGAAAACTCAAACCTGAAACTCCATAAAATGTAATCTCTATCCTAAACGCACATTCCAAGTTGAAATCTCAACTTCAAAGATGTGACACCCCTTTGTTCTAAGTCACTGATTAAGGATTCAAAAAAATGTTTTTAGATTAGAATTGGACTTTATGATGTGATTGCAAATTTTAGTGGAGCTATTCTCATAAGGGTTATCTTATAAAATAAATAATAGGAAGTAACGAAATATGAAATAGTGATGGTATTTTCCTTCGATTAGAAATATGAATAGTGATTTTTTAATCCAAGAGGTAATGGTTAGGTAGGATAAATCAATATACAAAATAGTGTAAACAAGTAAGATACACTCATTAGAACACTAACATGACTTTATATCATAATTATGATGTAATGAGTTACTAGACTTAGCATAGAGTGAGTATAAAATTATCAAATAAAGAAAGAAATGCTAAATGCAATGAAATTAACATATCAATGGGTAGCTATTAAAGGGAAAAGTGAGTAGTAATAATAAAATAAAATAATAGTAAATTGCATATGCTATAGTGGAAGTGAGATTAGTGGTTGAGAAAGCTTATGGACGGCAATGAGTAACATATTAGCTAGAGGAGAGAGAGGTATATTGAAAAATTAACAAAGAAATTATCACTTTATGGAATTACAATCTAATTCATTATTTATATGCAACTTGAATAATGAATTATAGTAAATGGAGAACTTGCATGATTGGTTAGCTAATACATATACATACATAATATATATATATACATATAGTAGGAAATATTTTACTGAATTATTATATAGGTGGTAAAAAGGCAATTACAAGTATGTAATGTAGGTGTAAACATTGGTTTTAACTAAGCTAGTATAAATGAATAACAAATTGTTATTGAAAAAAAAAGATACAACACATGATTTGGCATTTAGGGAAATAATTGTATGGTGGGATGATGTAAGAATCATCTAAACAAAGATAAGAAGAGAGAGAGAGATATTAACCTAAATATAATAGCAAACAAGGGAATTTTCACCTAAAACAAATCCTCTCAAAAACTTTTGACTGTGTGCATATTCTTCAAGGGAAAATTTTCTAGATTCCTAGCCATGCAAATGTTAATTTGGAGTATATAGGGAAAATCAAGTGGAGAGAACTAAAGAGATACAACACGTTTCAGATAAATAGGAAATTCTTGGCTAGGGAGCATAAGTACTAGCAATTTAAGGGGGATTTTGTATTGCTACTATTTTACCAAGATGGTGGTTGAAACAAATTGACTAGGGGAGGTTAGCTAATGTGGTTATGGGCACCATTGGTGGCTAAAGGTTAGTGAACTAAGCTACCCTGTTTTGTACCAGTAAGGAAAATAATTCGGAAAAAATATCAAATGTGTGAGAAAAATTATGGAAAATTGTTGTGCCAACTAGTTTTGTGTGTAGACTAAGATTGTATTTTTTATTTTAATGAAAATCATAGTGTGTATATGAGTTCCTTAATAAAGTGTCTTATTATAATGAGTTTTAGATTGAATTATAAAAATATTTAATTGCATTATTTTAACATGATTTTTGGTTTATAGTTTACTAATGGGTCATATTAAATTTATGAATTAAGAATTTTGAAAAACGGTTGTGTTTTGTATTTTCACAAATTTTTTAATAAAAGCTGTCTTTCATTTCTAGCAAGGTTTGTTGTAAAAGATTTAGGGAATTTATGTGGAATTGCCAAAGCTCGTCTATTATTAGAGATAATAGAGCTATATAATAATATTAAAAGTTTTGGTTTAGGTGTTGGACATAGTTAAGGGCATTTGTTTAAATACGCACAAGTTTGGTTTAGGATTATTTAGAAATTTGAAAATCATATAGAATAAAAGTCAGGTCACCATGTGGCATAGGATAGTTCATGTAAATATAATCATGTAGGGTCATGATAATTTTTATTGAGATAATTGAATTCATCTACTACTTGATATGCAATTTGCCTAATTTTTAATTGTGTAACAATACATAAGTGGGTTTGATGGACTATAATATAAACTAAATGATAATTGATTTACTAATGGAAAGTTAATGACTTGTTACATGCTAGATTAGTACAAGTGGGGTAGGTCATGTGGCTCGATCCGTTTAACTTGCAAAAAAATGTAGGTTAGGCAAATTTTTTTGACCTATATATAAAGCGGGCTAGCCCGCATTAACTTGCAGGCCAATGTAGGTTAAGGTAGATTTAGCCCATTTAACTTTAAAAATGTGCAAAAAAATGTAGGCTGATCCATTTAGCTTGCAAGTTATGTAGGTTAGCTTGCTTAACTAGCAAAAAATGTGGATTGGGTAAAAAATTTCAACCCACTTATTAAGTTGGCCTAAGCAAGTCGATCCATTTGGCTTGCTTGCAAAGTTCTAGTATACACTATGTAATTTGATTGGAAATGTAAGGGGAAGAATAGTAGAAAGCTCCCTAACAACTAGAATATTGATTAAACAAGCATGGAAATAAATAATATTTTTAATCTTGTTAGCTATATGGGTTGCTAATCTATTGTATTGCTAATAGGTGATCTTGTTTGCATGGGTAACCTTGGAGATTCTTCTATTGATTAGTTTTGTTAGTCTATTAGGTGAGTACCATCTAAACTTTATTAGTTGTGGTGTGAGTGGTAAAAAGCATAGACCATTCACTTGATAGCTAGTGAACCTTGTAAAGTCATTTATGGTGACAAATGTAAAAGGATTTTGAATTTATTTCTAGTGTCGAAGAATTAGTGTATTTGTTGTGATGATTGTTGATAAATAAGCTAGCTAAAACATGCTAGCAATACTAGCATGTAAAGTGGATGTTGGACTTGTGCTTTATGCTTGAACTATGATGTTGGTTTAGGTAAGGAAATAAAGTTGAAACTAGGTAATAAAACTGTTTTGGTTTAATCTTGGAATTGAATGTCTTTGTTTAATTGCATAAATTTTTTTGAGTGAATCAAGTGACTTCTTTGAATCCTAAGTCATATGTGGAGTGAACCATTGAATGAACGACAATTGTTTCAATGTACTAACTGAAGAGACCTAAGTGAAGCAAGTCCTATTCCTTGTCCTATAAGTTTATGGTACAATCTTTGAACCAATTTAGTATTCGTTACCTAAGGGGATTTAGTCACCTTGTTTGATTGTGACATGTGAAAAGCACATTGAAAAGTTATTAACATGATGTGTAAGCATATAAGGGCAATTATTGGTTAAGTACCTAACAGGTTAATGAGTAAAATAAGTAAAGGTATTTTTCTACTATATGCTAAGATTGGCTTTGATTAATTGTCTCAAATATTGACAGGAAATTCAAGTTAAATGGTAAATTGGAAAGCACTAGTAAAAGTTTTGCATTATCAGTTTTATATGCACTATAGTGTTAAGACCCTATTGAGTTATAATTGATATGTTATAGTTTAATTCCTTGTTTCAATTCTCACTTTTATATGTTATATTTCAATTCCTTGTTTTGATTCTCACTTTGCTTCTTAAGAAATTAAGGGGTTGGTGCTTTACTTACCTTAGATATAGGTGCCAAAGACTGAAATGGCTTTTAGGCATATTAGGACTTTTTGAGAGCATTAGGTGAACAAGCAAAAAATTTAAGCTTTTACTTCCTTTTCTTTTTGGTAGATCACTGTATTACATTGTATTTAATTTTGTTAATCTTGTGTAAATATTAAGGCTTATGTTAGCTTAGCTATGGGTTATAATCATAATACAGGTACCATTCATGATCTAATGGCCAGAACAGTGGTAAGTAGGTGATCACTCATCTATGGTGATCATTGTTATTTTGTATATAGGGTTTGACAAGTGGAAATCACCCATAACTTATGGCATGATTATATCATCAATTAGTTGCGCAAGATGCGCTTTGTTGTACAAGTAGCTTTGGATTGTTGTTTAATGATGTTGGAAGAAGTAGGTTTTGATCTTAAATATGGTCTAACTTATCCATATCTTAAGAGTGGCATAGTGATGCCACTTTAAGGTACTGGGTTGAGAGGTTTTGATAAATCTATAGATTAGATTAAGACTTGAAAGGTAGGTCATTATAGAAGATAAACTATATACAAAAACATTAGAGTACAATATGAAACAAGTATGGAATGAATGTTAGAGATCTGACATGTAAAAAACACTTTGAATATATCAATTTCTCATTGAAGTGTACATAGATACACATATTGTTGAAAATTTACATTAGAAATGCTATACATATTTATCCCTCCTACTCTTACTTCTAGTAAATTGTCTTGTTATTCAAGATAACATATATCTATGCTCTTTAACTCTTTCAACATCGGTAGTGGGAGGAGCATGTGACTCCTATGTCAAATGATGTTATGGAGGCTCATCGAAGTTAAGGGGAGGCACTAAACTCCACTATGTGAAAGGTTATGAGCACTCATTCATAGTTATGTCCAACAAGTAGTAACATCTACTTTATAGAGTAGCTAAGGTAAGATAGGTTCATTGAGAGAGTGATGATGGGGGTTAGAAATGATCTTAGAATAGGAGTTAAGCTGCCTATCATCTCTTTGGTCATGAATTAACCACTATGTGGTGTGTATTGTATGTGAAGTGTCTATAAGACCAATTACTGAGCTTGAGGGGTAAGATGGAACTAGTGTATTGTCTTGATGATAACCTTAGCCATCTTTCGATTGACCCCCTTTAACTATTAGTCCACCTCTTCCTTTAAGTTAGGGTGGTTATGTATGCTTGGGGTTTGTTGGTGCTACATGTGCTGGCTTTGGATTTCCGTGCCGATCGTATGCCTCTTCTTGGTGAACTACGGGTAGCATTGTAGATGAGCCGAGGTTCTCACAAGCTATTAGAACTTAAATTACTTTGAGCTTGGTTCGACTTAAGATTGATTAGTAAATAAGTTGAACTTGAACTCTTATTTAAACTCACAAGTGGGCTCAATTATGCTATGAACAAGCTAGCTTGTGAGTAAACTCGCAAGCAAGCTTGTAAACAAGCACTTAATTGTCAAATTAGGTGACACTAGCTCATTACACTTAATTAAAAGCTCATCAAATCTAGCCATGTATTCCTCAACTATCAAAATTTCTTGCCTAAAGTTGATGTATTATTGGTAGAGTTTATAATAGTAAGATAAAGGGAGGTATTTCTTCTTTAGCATGTTTTTCATCTCCACCCAATGTTCTATAGGTGGTTATCCTAATTGCAAAAGCTGTCATTTTACATAAGTCTTGGATAGTTTGACTTCACTTATAAATAGCATCTTGGTAAAACACGTTCTACGGTCTTCAGCCATCTTATAGAAGTCGAAGTATTGCTCTGTGGTAATTATCTAATCTATTGAGATGGCAGGATCAAGACTCCCATTGAACGCAGGTGGATTTACTTTAATGTTCCTAGTGAAGTCATCAACAAAATTGTCACAGTATGAGTTTTCATAGTCGGGTTCTAAATAGTCATCTTCTTGGAAATTTTTATGTGGCATCTTATAACACGCTAATTTAACTCTACGGACATTATGAGCTTTAGGTTTTATGTGAAGGTGTCATCTAAGAGGTGGATCATCCTCTAAGTCACAATCCATCTTTGGGGCTCGATATATAGTGTCATCATCCTCATCCTGACCAACAGGTAACCTAGTAGCTTTTAAGGCGTTTATGTGACCTATAAGGGTTTTTAATTAGTGACACATTATGCTTAACATAGTTATATTTCATCCACCCTAGACATCAATGGATTTAATTGTAATTTCATCACAAGTAGGACGCGATATGAGGTGTTAAAGGGAGAGAATTAATTTTCAACCAACTTGAATAAGCATTAAGAATGTATTTGTATTCTATATCAAGTGTTAGAGTTTAGGAAATCCAAGAATTAGTTGAGCTACCTATTCCAAGTATGTAGAAACCTTGTATGATTATTTGTGCTTGTTAAATTAGAAATTAAATGGACTTAATTAATATATAACCTTAAATTCCTTGTTGCTTATGCTTAGCTATGGTTAATGGACCAAAAGTACCAATGATGTTAGCATGACAACTCAATGATTAGTGTGCAACGTTATCCTAAGTGGAGTCGTGTATCTAAAGGATTTGGGTAGATTTAGGTGATTCTTGAGCTCTAAGATGTTGGTGAGTACTTAACATTAAATACTTATATGTATGTATACATTGCTTGTGAATTAAGGTCATGAGATACTCCTTAGTCTTGGGACGCCAACTTTTTGTGCATTGAGTAATTATATTTTCACATGTATGTTTTTGTGTGTACATTGGCATGTGACCAAGGTTGTCAAACTTGCAATTTTACTTAGAATAGTTAGAGGGTTTATAGAATCGAAGCGTAAAATCAAATCATAGAAACGTAAGTTTCTATAATGTATGTAAATTAGTTGTCAAAAACTATAAATATGTTTATAGAAGTTATGAAAAAAACTTAAAATGCATGCTATAAATAAAGAAATTTAATATAATTTTTGGTCGTAATATACATTATAGTATAAATAGTTAATTATAAATCATTATGCTAATACATAAAACTAAGAAATATATATTAGTGTTGATATAAATACACTACAAAATAAATCATCACGATAAAAAAATATTAATCATCAATTGTCCTAAATTGTAAAAACTGTCACAATTTCACTCAATTGTAATCATAAATAACTTTAGCATTATCGTTATTGTTAATGTCGTTATCATACTACTACAATAATATCAATATTTTTTTTTAATTTATTGAAGTATTCATTTGTATTTAGTTTTCAATAGCATCAATGTCATGAATATATAAAACATCTTAATTTCAACTTTTCTAGGCCATAACTCTCCAAATTTATAAGTGCATCGATTTCCTCTATAATATTACTTTAATATTTTCCTTATTTCTTCCACTTGAAATGATGCCCAATATTTTCTTCCTCAACTACTTCAATAAAAGGTCTTCAATAGTAAAGTTAGTAATGAAATCAATTTAAGTTGAAGAAGCAAATATAACGTCATTTCACTCATAATTTAATGAGTTTACTTTAAATTGTAGAAACTTATTTTTTTTCTTAGTTTTAATAGTATATTAAACTTAAATCAAGTAGAATTGTGTAGAATCATATAGAATCGTATGGAATCACATAGAATAACTGGAATCATAAACTCATAGAATCGTGCACTTAAATTCATAATTTTACCATGAGTTTATACAAAAATGATTTTATATGTAATTTAATTTGGAAAACCCTCATAAAAACAAAAAACTTGTAGAATCGTACGAGTAGAATCGCAATTTTGACAACTGTGCATGTGACTGTTAGTATTCTACATGTTAAGCTTTGGCTCACCCACTTGTGGGAATATTTTCTTTTAGTTGCAGGTGCTTCTAAGGAGATAGATTATCACAATAACTCAGTATATGATCTAGTTTATGACATTGGAGATGTGTGGAGCAAGATTGTCAAATTCATGATTACCTAGAATTGCTGGAGGGCCTATAGAATTGAAATGTAGAATCAGTAGAAATATAAATTTCTATGACCTTTATTAGTAGTCAAAAACCATAAATATGTTTATAGAAGTAATGAAAAACTTAAAATATATATAAATAAAGAAATTCAACATAAATTTTGATTAAAATATAAGTTATGGTAGAAATAATTAATTATAAATCATTATGCTAATACATAAAACTAAAAAATATACATTAGTGTCAATATAAATTACACCATAACATAAGTTATCATGATAAAAAAGTTAATCTAAGAAAAACATTAATCATCAACAGCCTAAAATTATCAAAATTGCCACAAGCTCACCTAACTATAATCATAATCAACTTTATCATTATCGTTATTATCAATCTCATTATTGTACTACTATCAAAATTATCAATATTTTCTTATTTCGAATCTTTTGAAGTACTCATTTGTATTTTATCTTTAATTGCATTAATATTATGAATCTCTAAATCATCTTAATTTCAACTCTTCTAGGCCATGACTCTCTAAATTTATAAGTGCATGCACCAATTTACTCCATACTATTACTTTCATTTTTTCCTTAGCCCTTTCACTTAAAATAACACCTAACCAATTATCATTTGATAAATTAAATATCTTCTTCCTCAACTACCCATTTATCATCAATGGAAGGTCTTCAATAATGATGTTAGTAGTGAAGTCAATTTAAGTTAAAGAAGTAAATATAGCATCATTTTACTCACAATTTGATGAGTTTTCTTTTAAATTATAGAAAATTAGTTTTTTTTTTTAATATAACCTATTAGACTTAAATAAAGTAAAATTGCATAGAATCGTATAGAATCATATATAATTGCATAGAATTGGTGGAATTGTAAACTCATAGAATTGTACCCCTAAATTCACAATTCTACCACAAGTTTATACTAAAATGATTTTTTATATAATTTAACTTGAAAAAGTCTCATAAAAGCATAAACTCATAAAATCGCGTAAGTAGAATTACGATTTTAACAACTATAGTGTAGACTACCACTACATTGATGAGTAGTTTGTTTTGTGGGATTTGTGTTAATGTTGTTCATGTTTTAGTGTTTGGTGTTTGTTAGAAGATTAAATTCTATGTTCAATTACATTCAGTTGGGTTATTCCTTCCAGTTGTTGGTTATTGTATTTTTTAGATGTTGTAGGAGCTGGACTCCCATCCTTTGTTCCCATTATCTTATTTGGTTGGGTTTAACTGATCTTAAGTTGTATTATGGTATAAGTAAGACTTATTAGAGCCACTCCATGGTTGTAATCACTTGGAGTTTTAGTTTATGTGTGATTTGTGGTTATTATGTTTAATTGTGTAGTTCTTAGAAGTTTAATAGCCTTTGCTTGTTTTCATTTAGTGAAGACATGTGACGGGTTCTTACACCTTGGTTCAAGGGCCATTGCACTTTTATAGTGGTATAGGGAATTGGTTTATATGTTATAGATAGATTGTGCTCTTGATAGCATAATATAGGTAGTGACTCAAGACGAGACTGTTTTATGTGATTGTGTATGTGTTGTGGACTCAGATTGTTCCCCATAATATCTATATAGTGTTGTTTTAGGTTTTTGATTTGTGAAATGGAGAGTTGTGAGCTACTTTAAATCTTGGGACACCAGTTGGAATTTTGTATTTCAGGTAATGACAACACTTTGATAATGGACTAGGAATGGGAGTGTAGTCAACATTAATGGGTTTTAGGTGAACCTAGTTAGATTTAGGTTTATTAGTATGTTTTTAGATAAATTATACTTATCCTTTGGAAGATTTATTTATATAATTGTGGCTTTAACAGTAAATCTTGAGTCTTGCATTCCTATCGAGGTTGAAATATATGGTGGGTTGAACACATTTTATAGTTTTTAGACATGCAATATAGTAGTGTATTTTAGAATAATTGTTGATATCCCATTTTTTTCCATTCCTTTTTTAGTTTAAGATAGTATTTTTAATCAAAAACTAAAGATTTGAAAATAATAGAAGTAACATGTTCAGTTCTCAAATATTGTTTTGATGATAACAAATATTATTGAAGTTTCTTGATGTTTTTATTAAGTGTACAATAAGGATAGAATTTCATATGTCGGTATACATTGCAACATGGAAACACTTATCATTGATGTAGAAGGTTCTAAAGTGGATATAGAAGGTTCTATGGTGAACATAAAAGGTCTCAAGGTGAAATAAGAGTTGATATAGTAAACATAGAAGGTACCCAAGAAATTATAGAAGGTTGATGATTATTACAAAAAGCGATTTGATAAACATAGAATGTTATAGATTGAACATAGAAGGTATATGGAGAACAATTAGCTAAACATAGAAGTTTAAGACAAGCGTAGAGGTACTTTAATGGAAAATTTCATGCAATCAAAGTCATATCGTCGAAGATAAGTTGGTTCATTGATCAATGAAGTCTCGATTCCACTAGTTGGATATTTTTAGGTAATATATCTAAGTACGATCCACTATATAAGTTAGTTTTAGATCAAATAAGTGTTTATCTTAAGGATTTGAGTTGGATTTATGAAAATTAAACATAGAGAGCTATGATTAGTTATATGTTCAACTTGGGATTAATTTTTTTTGTTAGTTCTACTAAGCTTAACTCATGATTAAGGTAAGTTGGTAATAAACTTATTAGTATTCTAGTGGTGTTGATGCACGAGTTGTTTCCTATGTATACCGTTTAACTCCTTTGTGGTAATTGGGCTTCAGGGATAAATAGGCCTACAATGATGAACACATGTAAGTTATGAAGGGGCTTCGAAGGGGACTTTATTGCTACTATTGCAATGCCTAAAAGAGAGAGAGTTGTGTGTTGTTTGCTCTAAGGGACCCTTAACTGATATGGGCTTTTAGGGGATGGGTAGTTGATTGACCTTTGCCCATACCCTTAAGTCTATAGTATTAAGTACCTTTAAATGGACCTAACATTTGGTGGACTCCTCGAGCATTGGGACTAATCGTGGCTTCTCAACTCATCCTATCAAGATATGACTCCATGGTAGCCTACTACTTCCTATTTGTAGGGTGTAGGTGGACTAATAGCTCTTTAGGCTAAGGCAAAGTGGGCATTTTAGTAGGCTAAAGACTTGGCTAGAAATGGCTACCAATATTTGGAAAATAGACTAGTCTAGGAGTTTAAATCTTAGTTTGTTTCGATTTAAGATTAAATTTGATTTTTTTAAAGTTTAAAAGCTTAAGATGGATCAACATAAGAATAATTTGTGGTTAGTTGGATAATATTAGTTATAGAATTTCTTAAGCAAATATCTCAACCTTCATAAGTTTTTCTAGAAGATAGATATCGGTCTTTATTTTTCTAAATTTCAAATCTGACAAGGTAGTTAGAGGTGGATTTCATCATGATTGAGATGAGGATTATACCTAATTGAAGCATTTATCTTTTCAAGAGAAAGTATTAGATTATTTGGTTCAATTTGTCAAGTTCATAGTAAAAGTTTTTTCGAAGGATTTACTATGATTTTTTTGAATTTAAATCTCATTTGAATTATAGATTATTATCCCCACAAATTACACAGGCAAGTTAGATTTACATCTTTTGAAGTAGATGGATTATCAATATTCAAATAATAATATATATATTGGAAGTTAGTTAGAATTAGTAGTTTGATTATAGTCAAATTCTAAAGTCTTTAAAGCCAATCAAAATCAAGGGTAATCATGGTAAAAAATTCAGAAGCTATTTCTAGAGGCATGATTTCATAATTCAAATTAGTTTGATATCAAAAGCTACTTCTAAAGCTCATAGAATAGTCAAATTAGCTCGTTTAGAATGTAACAGAGCTTCAAAGACTCCTAATCTATTTAGGAAAGTTAATATTTCGTTTCCTTTTCCAATTTATTTTGTTTCCTTATTACTTTTAGGAAAGCTATTTTTCACTTTCCTTTTCTATTTTATTTCCTTATTAGGTTTAGGATAGTCATTTTAGTATCTTATTTTCTTTTATTCAATTCCCTTGATAATTATAGTGCTGATTTATAAATATCATGCAAGCAATGTAATAGATAGATTACTATGGATCATTATTGATAATTACAAGTCGTTTTCTCTCTCATATTTTGGTATTCATGCTTCCCATTATGTTAGTTGCTATCAGAGTGAAGGCAGCAATTGGTGGTGGTGATAATAATGGCCTTTGTGATGGTGATTAGGAGGCTATGGTTTTCTTTAGGGGAACAAAGCGTTGCAATATTTGGAGTAATGTCTAGAGTAACAAACGGAAGCCAAAATAACAATAGAAGGTTAGGGGTAAATATAACTGTGGAATCTTATCAACAGATTTACACTTGCTTATAGTTAACACGCTTCCAACCATGAAGTGGTAAAATAAACTTTTGTACTTAAGTGGTTGATGTTGTTGCGCAAGAGGATCATATTCAAAGGTACCAGTTATTCAAAACTAGGTGTACTATTAGCAATAAGGTGTTTATACTCATCATAAATAGTGGTAGTTATGAGAATATCATCAAATAGAGCGTTACGAGGAGATTGAATTTGCCCATGGGAAAACATCTTAATCCTCCCACATTGGAATGGATTAAGGAAATAACAAGAAAGGTAAAGGTAACTAAACACTATAGAGTACCTTTTTCTATAGGAAAATACCATTTTAAGGTCCATTGTGATATAGTTGATATGAATGTGTGCCAAATATTGCTAAAAAAGACATGACAATATGATGATGATGCCCAATAGTCGAGTTAGGATAATACATGTAGGATAAAGAAGAATTGGATGAAGTATATTTTGATGCCCTTGGAAATAAAATCGAAACTATCTAATAGAGGTACATGTTAAAAAATCACTTCTAAAATTGGTTTGAAAGCTAAGGAGACACTAGAAGTAGCCCATACTAGTGGGTAGGCAAGTTTTGATGAACAAAGTTGAATTGCAAATGGAGGAGCATCGAACATAAGGAAGGTTCCATAGATATTCAAGAACAATTTTCTATAGATAAGGTTGAAATTGTTTTGATTCCATAGTTGGAGAGTGTAAGAGTGAAGTTTGTGAGGATGAAAGGATTGAAGATAAGAGAGAGGCATTCATGAGGGTAAGGAAGAGATTGAAGTTTTAGAGATCCCACTAATGGTTATTGAAGAGGATAAAAATTTAAAGAAGGTGGGGGTTGAAGAAAAGGTTACTAAGGAACCCACATATGATGTTGTATGATGTCAGCATAGCATTATGTCCTTACAGTTGTTTTGCAAACAAACAATTGACACGAGCTTAATTGATATAATTCATGATGAGTGGGATGTGTGTGGGGGAAGATAGGGAACTGAAAATTATATGACCATTGTTCCATTTTATTTCTTCTTGAGCTTTGCATATTTTTATTTAATCATAGCGGAAAGACAAGGCTATTTACACTACTACTATTACGAAGAATTGAGATCCTTTACTTCCAAAACTCGAGGTCAAGTTTGTTCCAAGTGGGGGAGAATGATGTGGGCGGGTTAGATTTACAACTAATGAAGTAGTTGGATCATCAATATTCAAAGCATCAAAAACATTAACGAAAATTAGTTGGAATTAGAAGTTTGATTATAATTTGATTTCAAAGTTTACGAGGCCGAATTTAGAAGCTATTTCCAAAGACACGATTTCATAATTTAAATTAGCTTGATATTAGAAGATGTTTCCAAAGTGAAAAGTCAAATTAGCTTATTTAGAATATGGTAAAGTGCTAAAGAATCTTAACTTATTTAGGAAAGCTAGTATTTCATTTCCTTTTCCAGTTTATTCTGTTTCCTTATTACTTTTAGTGGAGCTATTTTTAATTTCCTTTTGTATTTTGCTTCCTTATTAGGTTTAAGTAAGTTATTTTCCTATCATATTTTCTTTTATTCAGTTTCTTTAATAATTCTAAGGTTAAGTTTATAAATATCATGGGAGCAATGCGATAGACATATACTATTGGCAATTATAAGTTATTTCCTCTTTCATATTTTGGTATTCATGCTTCATGCTATTTCAACAAAGGAATAAATCAAGATTTATTTTAGGGGACTTACATCAAGTTTTATTTTCGAAACTTATAAGAAGAAAAGTATTAGTTTGTCAAATTTAAACTAAAAATATCAGTTGAATATAGTTAATTAGGGCCGGTAATGCGGGCTGTCTGGGCTGGCCCGCCTCGACCCGCACCGGTCCGCGGGTCATCGCGGGTTGGCCCGCACTGGCCCGCAAGGCTGGCGGGTCAGAAAAGTCGACCCGCCCCGCCCCGCGGGCCAACCCGCAATGACCTGCAAATTTTTTTTTTTCCTTGTGCAAAAAATTAAAAAAAAAAAAACCTACAACCAAATTGAATACATGAATTGATCTCATTTAAGCTAGCCACTACATGTGAATTAACCCTAGTGAACATCTATGCCACACACACATATATATATTGTACGCGTAATTGTTAAATCCTTATTAGATTCATGCAAACATATAACTTAAAAATAAAAAAGATGCCCTTACATATAAGTATTAAAAGATTGAAGACAATACCAAAAAGTTTTTAGTAGGAATAATTTCTCTATGGTGTTCACCCTCTCAATTATTTTTCGTACAAGTATAAATTCTTAATGACAATTCATTGTATTGACTAATGTTTGTAAGTTACAAATTGTAACAATAGTTTGTTGACGCAGTGTGGAAAACGAGAACGAAACGAATCCGAAATTGGATTGGTTTCCCACAACAAAGAAACACTCTTTGATGCAAATCTAGTTGCGCATAACCCGGAATTTGGAGAAAATTCTCTCTCAAAGTGTATTCAAATATGATAGTAAAACGTAACCGTAATCTATCTAACAAAGGAGTATTTATATGGCCCCGTAAAATATCTAAAAGGGGAAAATCTAAGCGTACACGTGGAAAAATTAATAAAATACGTGTCTACAAATGGTTTCATACACGGCCGTGTATGGGGATCGTGTATGATTCTGTGGAAATCTTGATCGAATACACGGTCACGATGCACGGCCGTGTATGGGGACCGTGTATGATTCTGTGGAAATCTTGATCGAATACACGGTCACGATGCACGGCCGTGTATGGAGACCGTGTATGATTCTGTGGAAGTCTACCAATTACTACACGGCCGTGTGTTCAGGCCGTGTGTCCCGTGTCTCTTGTGCCTCCATCATTTGTAAACAAAGTAAATTAGATTAGTTGACATTTAAGTTACTCTCTCTCTCTTTTTCTTACTATAAAAATGATGCTTGAATAGAGACTTCAATTTATATGTACTTAAAACGATAATCAAGCAATTAAGATAAAGTACTTTTCAGTTTTTACTAATTACATAGGAAAATAAATATAATAATGAAGCAAATAAAATTACATATATAAATCAATCATCACTATCATAATCATCAATAACTAAATTGGAGTCTCCTTTCGATGAAGTAGTCACAGTCCCACCCACACTCCCATTGTCTTCTTCTTGATCTACAATTTATAAGATTACACATATAATTAGGAATATATTATATTAGGGTGAATACATTAAAAGAAATTATTGGAAATAGAACAAAAAAAAATTACCTTCACATGCAAATCCTTGTAACCAATTTCGTGTACAAATGAGAGCTTCTACATTGGATGGAAGCATAGAACTGTGATACTTATTAAGTACACGAGCGCCGATACTGAAAGCTGACTCCAACGCTACAGTAGTAATTGGAATGCTAAGCACATCGGAGGCCATGATAGATAAATCAGGATATCTCTAGCTTTGACTCTTCCAATGTTGTAACACATCCAATTCTGAGTAGAAGTCCATATCCATTACTAGCTCATCTAGATAAATATCTAAAGAAGATTTACCAGAACTTTGTACTTCTACTTGACAGTATCGGAATTCCTATATTATTAAGAAAAAACTATTTACATACCAATATATATTACAAAAAAAATTATTGAGGAATAAAAAAATTATTAAACTTACTACTAATGTAGCAAAATCAATCTCCAAGCCCTTTCCAACTCTATGTGTTTCTGCTCCCTTACTGCTGCTACCTCCAGATATGTCTTGTGTTTGAGGAGATGATCCAACCTGATTGCTTCTACTTCTAGATATGTGATCTGTTTTGCTCTTCTCATATTTTCCATAAAGTTTATATAACTTGCTTTTTATATGAGCCATCTTCTCTTCACAAGTGAGGGGATCAAGTTTGTTAAAACAGAAGCTCAAAAAATCAAATTTCATTCGAGGATCAAAGATTGCTCCAAGTGCAAGGATAACACTATAATCACTCCAATACTTATCGAACTTCTGTTTCATTCTAATGGACATCTCCCTTATGACATGATTTTCACTATTTAAATTTTCATTGAGCAAGCATTCAATCCTCCATACTTGCAAAAAATAGTGGTTTGATGTTGGATATGATGATCCTGACATCAAATTGGTGATACTATGAAATGGGCTCAAAAACTTGCATATCTTTTCTGCTCTTTCCCACTCATCAATGGTTGGACAGTATTTGTAATGACGATCATTCAATTGAAAGCAAGAAAAAGCACGTCGATACCTGAGTGCGCTATCAAGCATAAGATAAGTGGAATTCCATCTAGTAGTTACATCCAAGCGCAAACCGATATTCGTATCAATGTTGCCAACTGTTCAACACACTCCAAAAAGTGTTTCATTCTACTCTCAGAACCCTTCACATACTTCACACTTTCCCTTACTTTGTGCAATGCTTCACTACTTACATCCAATCCTTCTTTAACGATCAAGTGAAGAATATGAGCACAACATCTAATATGAAAAAACTCACCACTACATAACAAACTATGTTGTAAATTCAATTGCTCTTTCAGAAAATCTTGCATACAATCATTTGCAGATGCATTATCCAATGTAAGGGAGAATATCTTCCCATCTATGCCCCAATCTTTCAGAAATTCAAATACTTTTTTCGACAACTCAAACCCTGAGTGAGGAGGGGGCATTTTAGAAAAAGCAAGAATTTTATTATTCAATTTCCAATTGGCATCCACATAATGTGCAGTCAAACAAATATATCCCTCACTAGTAGAAGCAGTCCATAAATCAGAGGTCAAGCATACTTTCCCTGGAATTTTTTGCAAAATTTGTTTCAAATTCTCCTTCTGAGTCAAATATAAATTCCAAATATCTGATGTAGCAGTTTTTCTATTGATTGGCTTATAATCAAGATTATATAGCCTTATAAACTGTGTAATCCTCCTATATTCAACAAATGAAAATGGCAGATTATGCTCAATAATAGCCTAGCCATGACCTTACGAGCAAATTTAGGATCAGGTTTTCTTGATCTTAACTTCCCCGCATGATCAATTATCATATCACCAACATCATGATATCTAGGAATTTGACTCAAACGATACTTCTCTATAAAGTCGACGTAAAGATGAAGTTCCATGTGAATGTGTTCCAATCACATATTCCTTCTCACATGCTTTACACTTAGCCCTATTTTTACCATCATTCCCAATACCAATTTTTGTAAATAATTCCCAAACTTGAGAAGAAGAGCTACCTACTCGAGCCTTCTTACCTGCACGTTCTTCAGATTGAGAAGATCTTGGTTGTAGATTATCGCTATGCCCACCAACTTCAGATACATGATCCACATTAATAGGTTCCATTGGTTCCATTGCAGCCTCGTTACTTATAGGATCCATTCTGTAAATATAAAAAAATATTATTAGTAGTAGTTAAATATATTTAAATAATTAAATATAACCACCACACACCATACGACCACCACCACCCTATTCTCCATTCTCCATTCACCATGCCTCCACCAGTGGACCACCACCACCGGTGATAAATCTATTTTAACTCTTATAATTGGAGATGATTAAGTCAATTTTTGAGATAATTGGACGTGAAAATATAAGATTATGATGCTTAATTGATTTATATTTCATGTTCAGGTATGGAAAAGGAGGATTCGATGAAAAGTATTTAAATTCAAGACGAACTGGAGATAAAAGCAAGTAAAAAGGGGAATGCTTTAAAGAAAGGAAGTTACACGGTTTTACAAACGGCCGTGTGAAGGAATCAGGAGACTACACGGTTAGGATACACGCCCGTGTATACGACCGTGTATCAGCGTGGAAGAGTTTGTAGGACAGATCAGTACACGGTTGGAATACACACCCGTGTAAACCAACCGTGCATAGGAACACATTGAGGAGGACACACAGTTGAGTTACACACCCGTGTAGTCAACCGTGTATGAAGAACAAAGAAGCCAGAGGCATACACGGCTATTACAAACGGCCGTATGGGATATACATGCCTAGAGTTCACTGAGTCAAAGAGATACACGGTTTTTATACACGACCACCACACCACACGGCCCACACCACCACACCACGCCACACGGCCACCCCACATGGCCACACCACACTGCCACCACACCACACGGCCAAACCACCAGCCACACACAATACAGTAGAGGACAATAGTAGAGAAAAGAGAATTGTTTTACCTTAATTAACGGCGTCTAAAAGGTGGCCAGCGGTGGTGGCACAACGTCGGTCTAGCTGCGGAGTATTGGGGGTGCACGGATGGTGGGGTCTGGGGTGGGCTGCCAGCTGCGTTGGAACTTATACAACTTCGACTTCTTTAATGTGGCGTGGCATCACTGGCATGGCAAATTGGCAATTTGAACCGCACCCGTCGGCTCGGCGGCGTCACTTCAAGTCTTCAACCGGTCATCTCACTTCTCAGTTGGCGGCGGCGGTGCAGGGCATGGTCGTCATGTCGTCCTCGTCACGTCCTGCAGCAGGTCGTCGTACGTGCGTGTCATCTCAAGCCGATGTTGCTGTGCCGTGCTGCCGTGCTGGTGCAGTGCAAGTTGCAAGTGCAACTGCAGAATCCGGCGGGTTGGCCGTAGCCTGCGGGCCAAGCGGGCGCGGGCCAAAATGGCCCGCACCCCTGCGGGTCAGATTTTTTTGGCCCGCCCCGCATATTTTTGTAGGCTGGGCGGGTCAACTCGCGGACCCGCCCCGCAATTCCCACCCTGTAGTTAATACAACTTTGGATAAGATCAAGGAGAAAAATAAGGTTTGTTCATGTTTGAATTTCTACAATTTTTTCATTTAATTTAAGAACATTTAAGGTTTTTAGCCACTATTTTTTGAAAATATTAGAACAGTACGTCAACTAAAAATCAATTATATATCATAGATTTGCATGCAAATTACAAGATATTTTTACTTCAAAATCAAATTCTTCAAAGCTAATTTTGAGGAGATACACCAACAATTTCAAAAGAAAGAAGGCTAGTTATTAGGACACATCAATGAAATAATAAATCAAGGGAAATTCTTGAAACAATATTTTTAGCAACGTGATAGTACCTTAAGGAGTAAAACAAAAAAGGAGAACTAAGCAGATCATGATTCTTGCAATTCAATGTAGAACTCGATAACTAATTGTTATTTTGAGAAACAATTCTAAATGGGTTAAACTAATGAAATTTTAAAGATGTTTAAAGATGAGTTAAGCGATGTTCTTTTCTCAAGGTAATTTTAAGTTGCAAAAAGAGGAAGGTGTTATATCTATATTTGATGTTGTGTGGCTAATGTTCTAAAATGTAAAGGATGGCAAAAGAAATAAAAGAGTTATACACTTTAATGCCTAAGTTTGATGTGATGACTCGAAGTGCTCATGTTCTCCATTTGAGTTCAAGGGGATAGTTTACATACATATAGCTAAAATCCTTATTGAAAGGGATGTGAAAGTAATTTCCATGTTGCTATAAGTTGGCATTAGCAAGATAGGGAAAGGATTTGAAAAGGAAACACTCTTATCCAAGTAGTTATTATCAAGATTGGGAGAAAAATGCCACTTGATAAATTGGTTGCTAATTTTATTAAAGTGGAACCCATTGAAAAATATAAATTTGGTGATGAGAAAAAACTCTAAAGTGATTCCTTGTGGAGTCATTCATGATGGTGATAAGTTCTTCAATGAAGTGAATTTAAAGAATAGACCGTTTTACCCAATAAAAGTACGAAGCAAGTTGTTTCCCCCCAACAAAAGTACAACGTAAGCTTGGTCATCCGCCAAATTTAAAGAGAAAGAATCAAAACTTGATAAAAGAATGAAGACAAGGAGAGTAAATGTACACTTGCATTTATTACTTTTGTATTTATTTTATTAAATGTAAAAAGTGAACTTTTTTTTTATAGAAAAGATAATTTATTAATTTATAATATATAAGGGAGGGCTAAGTCCCCATTACCGAGATGGGAGTTCTAGACTCCCTATAGTTCACATATATACACATATCTTGTCTAGGAGTTCTGATAACAAAAGGAGGAGGAACAAAATATATAGTCTCTTCAAAAGTTTGGACACCATGAGCTATTGCTACCATCAAGTTTGCTACTGCATTTGTCTTTCAATAGGCATCAACCTAGTAGTACTTCTTCAAAACAAGAGTTTTTGCCCGTATGCATCAATAATATGAGTAAACTTATTAAGAATTTTATAATTACTCTACGACAACCCAAGAATCCACATTTATTTCAGTTTTGGAAATTTTATTTTTTGAAAATATTTAAACCCTAGAACAATGCCAACATTTCAACACTAAACATGTCTTTTTTTCTATACTCTCTTTGAGAATCCCATAATCCATTGGCCTCTTTAATTTCTAACAACTCCTTTTATAGTTGCTTCTTAGAATTTGGTGATCGTGAGGCATTTGTATTCGAATTAACCCATCCCTCAAAAGGAGGTTGCTACTAAATAGCATAATTGGATATTGTGAAGAGGGTTTTCCTCTTTCTTTTGAGCCTAATGTGGTGTGGTGGGGCCACATTACTTAGCCTCTTGCCTCCAAATAGCTTATTGTTTAAAGGAGTACAACATAAGGACCGTATAAACTAAAATTAATTGTATCAATAGATAGTTAAGAGACTTTAATTAATAGATAAAATCATGGAAATAGATCTCTCAATTTACAAATTAATTGTTTAAATTATTTAGAAATTTGGCCAACCTTACAATATTATTATGATAGCATCTACTTTCTTGTAATATCAATCATCTATTACATGTAATAATATTTTGAGGAGTAAATTGAAGAAAATTGAGAGAATATAAATGGAAACAATCCAAAATACTTTTTTTTGGTGCTTTATTTATCGTAGTTTTTCTTTGAATATAATAAATGATCATTTTTATAAAATTAGTAATAATGTAATACTAGTCAAGGATGTTGCAAACATTGTGCCAAATTCCTCTAAGGGCCATTTCTCTTATAAAGGAGGAAAAAACATCAATCCTTACCTTTTTTTATTAGCACACATATACTTATGGTTTCTATATTCCTATTAAAATATTTGATAGTAGCGATTTTTCACTTAAGTACCTTTTCTTGATGCATAGAGGTTTAAATTGAAAAGAAGGAAGACTTCCCCTAGCTACACTTTAAGAGCATCATCGACACCGGTATCCTTTGCACTATTTTCTAGACTTAAGGATTCTATTATGAATTCTTCGACTTTGTGGGTGATTTTTTAAAGAGTCCTCCGTGTAGGAACCTATAAAGCTACCTAACAACAACTTCTTCTTCTTCTCTTTTTCTTTCTTTCTTTCTTTTTTTTTTTTACTTTTATTTTTTTAACTTTAGTATTACTTTTATTTATTTTTTATATTATGAATCTTGTAAATAATATAAATATATGTTAATGATTTTTTTTAACAATCTCAGAGATAAAATAGAAAGCTTAATAAGTGAGAGAGTTTCTTAGACCATTAATATAGCATCTGGAGGTTCCAAATGGGATTCGATTGTCTAATGAAAGAATTATCAACTTAAGGAAGTAAAATGAATCCTTCATGTAATTTCTACATTAGCAATCCTAGAATTTATAGCTCTCTTGTTTCTTCTAGCTAGTAAGTATTCTTCGCAAGTTAAGTTATTCAATCCAAATGATAATGCTATCACATTTCATGACTTACCTACAATATAAGTGGAAGTTTATTAAGTTCAAGTTTTCATTAAACTCAATGTTACATGTTGTTTTAATAATAATACTTATAGAAAGGTACATGGCCAAATACATGACTGTGTACCTGAGCGTACTAAAATGACAAAGGTTCATAGAAAGGTATATAACCACAATACATGACCGTGTACCAAACCATACCAAAGTACACGGCCTAATGTATGGCCGTGTACCTAAAGGAATTTTTTACTCGATTTATTTTCTAGTTAATCAAATTTCTATGCAATCTAAACACCTAGTATAGCCTTAAAAATTTAAAAAGAGTAAGAGAAACAATCCTATAACGATTAAGTGAACAAAATTGAGTAACTTAGACTATATCTAGACTAGTACTAAGAGTAAGTTTTTTACATTTTGATAGATTATGGTTTAAGTATTAGTTAAGAACGAGTCGTGTTTAAGACTACCCTTCTAGGTATGTGTAATCTTTGTTTTTACTTGTGATTGTTAGGATAGTTGTTAAATTGGAATAATTTATATTGGATTGGATTAAGTTGTTTATTGGTTGTGCTTGGCTTAACCTAAGAGCCTATAGTGGCAATTTGCTAAGAAGCACCCCAATGATTCTTGTGTGATGCTATCCCTAGTGGAATCATACATGGAAATGATCTGGGTAGTTTTAAAGACTTATGGGTATTGAGACCCATAGTGATAGTTTCCAACACCATATTATGTATTAAGTATGTCTATATGGTTTGGAGGGGTCATGAGTATCCTATTTTTGTTATGTGAATTAAATGAAATAATAATTTGTAATATGATTTTTAATGTCTACATTGATGCATGTGAATTAAATGAAATAATAATTTGTAATATGATTTTTAATGTCTACTATTACTATGACAATTAAAGGGAAGGAAGGGATTTGAGTTCTTTATATTTATTGAATGGTGATTTCCTTTAGAAGATAATAGATTAGGAAATTGCTAGAAGTTTAATCGTTTTTAGAATTTAATTAAGAATGATTTGCTAGGATTTGTTTTTAAGAGTTTGATTGTTGTAATGGGATTTACTTGAATCATTATGATTGTTGTTAGCTGAATTTTTTAAATTATGAATATCAAGTATTGTAGGTTATAGGAAATTATTTGAGTGATGAGCCTTAATGTGTCCTTACTTAGTAAAGACACGTAGCAAGCTATAGCATCTCGAATTCTAGGGCGTTACACTATTTGTTAAAAACCATATAACATATATTATGAAATGATATATCATATAATGTACTGTTTTTTTTGGTGTTTTCTTTATTGTACTTTTTCTTTGAATATAATAAGTTGGTCATTTTTATAAACTTAGTAATAATGTAATACAATCAAGGATGTTGCAAACATTGTGCCAAATTCCTCTAAGGGCCATTTCTATTATAAAGGAGAAAACAACATCAATCCTTACTTTTATTTCTTTTTATTAACACACATATACTAATGGTTCTTATATTCCTATTAAAATATTTTATAGTAACGATTTTTGGCTTAAGTATCTTTTCCTGATGCACATAGGTCTAACTTGAAAAGAAGGAACACTTCCTAGCTACACTTTAAGAGCATCATCGACACCAGTATCCTTTGTGTTATTTTCTAGACCTTTTGAATCCTTGAACGTTGTAGGTGATTTTTTAAGAAATTTGGAGTCCTCTATGTAGGACCCATAAAGCTACCTAACAACAACTTCTTCTTCTCTTCTCTTCTTCTTCTTCTTCTTCTTCTTCTTCTTCTTCTCTTTATATTGTGAATCCTATAAATAATATAAATGTATGTTAATGAATTTTTTTAACAATCTTAGAGATAAATTGGAAAGGTTAATAAGCGAGAGAGTTTCTTAGAACATTAATATAGCATCTAGAGGTTCCAAATCTTATTCGATTGTCTAATGAAAGAATTATCAACTTAAGGAAGTAAAATGAATCCTTCATGCACTTTCCAAATCAGCAATTCTAAAATTTATAGCTCTCTTGTCTCTTCTAGCCAATGAATATTCTCCACAAGTTAAGTTATTCAATCCAAATGATAATGCCATCACATTTCATGAGTTCCCTACAATATAATTGGAAGTTTATTAAGTTCAATTTTGCATTAAGCTCAATGTTACATGGTGTTTTAATAATTTATTTAGCTTCTTAGTTTCTATCTTCCAATTGCAAGCACTTGCTAAAAGAAAAGAAAATCTTTTTTGCTTTTTGCATTATAAAATATGGGCAAATCCTTATGGATATGTTAAATATTTCTCTTAGCATGGTTGTGCAATGCTATAATATTGGAAAAAAAAAAGTCATTTCTTACTTAAACATTGTTTTCTTTCACCAAAACAACTATATTCCACTAATGTTTCGTTTGTTTTTCTTTTTCTAGTATTAATATTGCTCCGTTTTCTTTACCTGGTTCCCGTTCTCTTTACACAGCTTCAATAAGAATATTTGTTAAAAATCATATAACATATATTATGAAATAATATATCATATCATGAAGTGTTGTAAGTTAATATAAAATAGTAGTGTTGTTTTTGTATTTGAAATTCATAAATAACATTGTATAATAATACCATGTATCGCACAGGACAGTAAAATAATAAAGGACATATTATATATTTGGATATTATATAATTTACTTACAACACATAATATAGTAAACCTATAATATATAGAAGATATGTAATATGAAATATGTAAGTACATATTATATGCATTTTATTTTGGTATACCGTACTATAGTATGTATTGTTATACATCATACTACATATAATTAATACATTTAACTTAAATTTATTACACATATTTATACATCGATACGGTATTTAATTTGGTACTGTAAAATATAAAGAAAATGCTCTATTGATAAAGAAAGGAGTTGTGGGTAACCACATTTCATAATATCCTCTACGTGGTTTCAAATGAGGATATAGAATTTAAGGGCTAGCATGTTGAAGTAACTTAGAATTAGAAGAACTCTCAAATAATAAATAAAAAAATATATATATATGTATAGATTATCGTCTAAGTCTTTTATGGTTTTACTCTTACGATCTACTCGGGTTCTACCCCATTTCACTATTTGGTAGGTTGCTTCTATCTCTAACAACCTAGAGCTTTGATACAAAAAATTTCTGTTATGCCCTAAAATAGGGTCTAGAAGTCTTCACTAAAATCATTATGGCGCGTATGTACTCATTACATGATAGTCATCTTATGAGTTAGAGATCGTAAGACTCTAAGTAAATAATTGCATTTATGACTAATCATAATACATATAGTTGGATAATAAAATACAACTATGGATCCTGTATCCCACGGTTAACCATGATCGTAGAAAATCGGTATCCCTTACCAATCAGTAAAATAGGATAAATCCTAGGTTTCTTAATTTCAAATTTTATTTACATAGGGGTCCTAACATTTCATTTAAACAATATATCTTTCACAATTCTTACTTTGTCATTCTGGTCTTCCAAAAACTCTCGACACTTCACATCTTATCCCATCTTGATCTTTCGTAATCACTACCTGCAAAAGAGTCTGTGGAGGGGTGAGTACACTATAGGTTAGTGAATGAGATGGTAACACTTTCAATGCTACGTACATATAAGCAATTTCAAATCAAGTTATCTAAACATATGCTATGCATGAATAACCATATGAATGCAACATCTCATGTGGTCTTTTGTTAACTGATGTAAAGTTTAGGGTTTACGCCCCCCTTGACCTTGGGTTGGGGATTCCAAGGCTACCATTAGTGCCCAGGTCATTACTTGGTTTATTTATCTTATCACTTTGATAATTATAATATCTTTTTAATTCAATAGTAAATGCTCATGTGCCTCTACATCAGTAGAAGCAAAACCCTCAAGGACTGACTGAACTTGGAACCGTCAAGACGCGACAATCCCCTAATCACTTAGTTTGCACTTGGTGAAACAATAATCCTCTTGATTACTCCGGTGAGCCTTGTAGTAGTGATGGCCTTCAATCTCATGCAATGTCCCTTGGAAATGTATGTCAAGTTTTAATCAGGTCTACTTCCTTAATTAATGATTTTAAGTGACCTACAACATATACAATCACAATCAATTCTCATTTAAGCCAATGAAGTAACTACCAAGCATTTCATTTCACACTCACCACAACACGTAGAGATCATGCATTTCTCATCACAAAACAGACATGGAACCCAGACCCCACGAATGGAGACTATCTAACTACACATCAGGTTTAGTTACTTGACACATTTGTGCCATTTGTCTCAGACGTCAAACCAGCCACTCGGGATTAATTTTCAATCATCATATCTGACACCCCTATGTCATCGCACTTCTCAAGTGCTCGTTTATTCACACTTTTGAGAGCTAATAAGGTCGTCTCGTATATTCCTTTTGAGTACTCAAGACATATGTATATATATATATATATATATATATATATCTACATATATAGGTATGTCCATGACATATCTTTAATTAAAGACAATTTACTAGACACCTTCCCTTACGTACTTAAGAGGGCAAGAAAATAAGATTGTTGA
Source organism: Laguncularia racemosa (assembly GCA_037954665.1). Classification (NCBI taxonomy): domain Eukaryota; kingdom Viridiplantae; phylum Streptophyta; class Magnoliopsida; order Myrtales; family Combretaceae; genus Laguncularia; species Laguncularia racemosa. The sequence goes on along the minus strand of JBBMOL010000063.1, from coordinate 1,151,883 downwards.
GTTGTAAAAATTAAGGTTGCACTCATGATTTGTATGGTTGTGTTCATGAGTGTATTATATAGATATAATAGGAAAATAAGCTTGCCTAAGTATATATACACATTTAGGAACCAACTCTAATATGTATACATAATGATATCTATATACCCTATTCCAACTAAGCACACCTACTCGGTAGTTATAAAAGGAAAAGCTAGGTTGCTATATTTTTTGTTTCATTTAAAGAAAACAATTTTGAATCGTGAGTTAGGCTTGTGGTAATAGTACTAGCAATATGGTGCTAAGTACTATTGTTAAGGTAGTGACATTTAAACCCTCCGGCCATTCTATCCTCTACACTCTTTATGACTTCTTTCCTAAATCATTAATCTCCATTTTATAACTCAACTTAGCAAAAATCACAATCAATCGCAAATACAATAAACCAACAATTTAACATACATAGCAAATCAACATACAACACAACATAGTAGCATATCATTAAGTTTCCCACTCACCTATTTAGGATTGTGTCGCCTTAGCCGGAGTTGAGCGATTCTAGTGGGTAACCCCTTTGCTTTCCTCTTAAAGTCAGTGTCCTTCTGCAATGCTTCCTCAACCAACCATAGAAGGCCACATCTTCACCTGACTTTAGTAGTTTCCTAGCACCCGATATATATACTTTGCTCATTTTACGTTTGATGGCAAGGCATGAAGCTTCCTCCTTGAGGAACTTTGGGCGAACAAGATTCGAAACGTTGAACACTTCTTCAACGTGATTCTGATACAGGTATCCAGAGGAATAACCTTCCTACGAATCACTGCTTCCAATACCCCAAGTTGCTGTGATCGACTGTCTGCTTTCCTTGTGTAGAAGTCGAGCAATGAAATGTCTTCGACCCGCCAAATTTGAGATCCCTTCTTCTGTGTATGCAAGATACCCTTAGAGAGGACAAATAATGGTCTTGCATTAGGGTATTTGGCCAAGAATGATCTTGCTCAACATCCTTTGAACATTCCATTGCAAAATTCATTTCATTCCAAATAACCCCATGGGCTATCATCTTGGATGTTACTCGAATCATTCCCTTCACCATCTATACCAATATAAATATCTCTTCTTCCCGTTTACTTTCACACATAGAGACACTCACCTCCTTCACGTAATTCCCTCTTCCTCCTTGGTTTCACCTTTCTGTTCTTTCTTCTCTCTTTTGTTGACATCTTCATCTACAGGGTTTCCGATCCTTTCTACTGGTTTTCATCCTCACTCACGCTTCCATTAACATACATGCACCAACCTTTCCCACACATTACGTACACACACCCATATATTCTTATCCATATATATACATACTTTGCACACCACACACGCATCTACACATACATACACACAACCATACTATATACCTAATTACACGCACACACAATTGCACTTTGTTATCCTCTTTTCTCCTCAAGTCTACATACACACATACCACTAGTGCATACATACACACATACTCCATTCACGTCTCACACCACCGACATATATATATACACATGCTCCATATACACCTCACACCCCCAATATATACTTACCCACATACTTTGTACACACTACATTCACCTTCCATACCCACCCACACATGTCCATACACCACACACCATTTCATACACATATATACATATCCACACACACCACTCCTTCCATACACATATACACATACTGGCACACCACACATCTTCCATACATACACACACATACCACATACTCCACACACCATCCATATATACACACGTACCGCACACCTCACACCTTCCATACATATATACATACACACCTTTAAACACCTCATGGCAATCCACACACACACACACACAAACCGCACACACCACACACCATCCATATGCATACACCTCTTTCGCACACACCACAGGTCATCCTACATATACACACATACCGCATACACCACACCACACCACCCATATACACACACATGCCGCACACACTACACACATACCGCACACCCTACATCACCTCAAGCACATACACACATACTTACACACAATACACACTCGGCTCCTCCTTCCCTACAATTACACACACCCTCACACGCCCCACACTATCTCATACACATACACACACCCTTGCACACACCATACACCATCACCCATATATACACACATCCCTACACACACTACACACCATCACCTACACTTACACACACACTACCCACTGGCACATACACACATCCTTACACACACACTACACACCATCATCTACACATACACACATCCGTACACACACTGCACACCATTACCTACACATACACACACCCTTGCTCCTTCTCCCCTTATTCGGAACCGCAACCTTTTATTCTTTAGCGGTTGCTGAAGTTTGAGCTTCCAAAACAGGTTGCTCTACATTGGAATCACGTCATCCTCATAGGACATTTCATCGTCCTTGTCACCATAGCCACTCACACTATCCTAACACAACCGTTTAGCCTGTACTAAGGATTCCTTTCTCCATTTTCCCACTTCAATAGCCTACTACCGCTATTGGGTCACCACCATCATTGTTGCCATCTTCCCTCGCACACCACTATATCATGCAACTTCCCCCTCCCTCATGCACACACACATACCCTCGTGCCCACATCAACACAAGGGACTAAGCTTAGCAACAGTCCTTACGGATTCCTCTAGAATGTTGCTCGCGGGGTGTAGCTGCCATCGTGGTTGTCATTTGCCATCGCTGTTGTGTCATTTTTGTTGCTGTCCCTTGTGGTTTCCGTTGCCATCGTCTCCGTGTCATTGTTGTTGTTGCTACAACTGTTGTAGTCACTGTTGTTGTTGTAGCCAAGGTTGTTGTCGTGGCTACCGTTAGGGTTGTTGCCGCCATGGTCGTCGTTTGGGTAGTCGTTGCTGTTGTTGAGGTTGTTGCCATTGTGGTCATTGTTTGGGTAGTGGTTGCTGTCGCCGTTGCAGTTGAGGTTGTGTGGCTGTAGTATAGAGAGGGAGAAAAGCCGGTAAGAGAGAGAGGGAGGAGTATGGTGGCTGGCCGAGAAGGAAAAGAAGGGAAACGGGAAAGGAAGAGAGAGCGACGAAAGGGTGAATGAGGGGAGGCATGGGATAGGGGAAGGCAGGGGAGACGCGATCTGGGAGAAAGACAAAGAGGAAGAAGAAGGAAAAGAAAAAGGAAGAAGGAAGAAGTAAGGGATGGGGAGTAGTAGAAGAACATCTTGCTGCCTAACGCTGCTTGTTGCTGCTGTCCTTGACGTGATAGTTGGATGGGATGGCGGTAGATTTGATTTTTTATTTTTTTTTACCGTTGTGTACATATATATATTTATATATTATATTATATTATATGTCTCTATTTTTGTATTTCGCACGCGTACAAAGTTATCTTTAAATTTTTATATTTTAGCAATTTATTACGAAAACTTACGTCTAAGCTAATCTAATTATCCCAAATATAAATATTCACTTTAAACCTGCATTTAAAATTCCTATCTCTATAATTTAAAGTAATTTCATTATTTAATCTAATATTGTTTGAAATTTGTGTTTCAGAGAATTTCATTCTTTTAATTTAATTTACTTAACCTAAAGTTAGGACTCACGATTATTTTATTTATCCATTTATATGTCTATATTTAGATATTTTTAAATTACTTTACTTCCTAATTTATTCGGTAATGTATGTCATAAAATTCAATTTGTTATGTTCGTTATTTTATTTTTCTCGCAAAAGTCGTTCTTTCTAATTGTTTTATTTTTAAAACCTACTATCATCACAAAATATTAAAATAATATTTATGTGTTGCAATATTTGAATTTTTGTCGTACATTTTCCAAAGTTTTTAATATTGTGAATTTGTTTCTCTCGCTACCCCGACTTAGAAGTATTTATTATTCGATTTATTTTCTTTAATTTTCCATATAGTTGTTCAAAATTTTTTTAGGACTTTACACTCTCCCCCCTTTCAAGAAGTTTTGTTCTCGAAAATTTTCCGTACTCGCCTTCTATATCTTACGTCCATGATTATAACTCTATGTCTTATCCTTGAATATGCCTACTTAGATACTGTTAGCATATAGATGTTGAATTTGATTCCCATGCCTCCTTTGGCCATATACATCTCATGTGGATCTATGCATGTTGTATTTGTGGTCATGTAAGACCACTCTCCCTACCTCATGTCTATATACCCATAAAATACGTCAGATGCATCATCTTATCTTTCCATCTCACTTGTGCATCCCATACGTACATACATGTGCAAGGACTTAGATTATTGAAGCCTAGATTTCTTACTCCACAATTTGTGATGCGCATTATGGTTTGACCACATTCTTCACATCAATTACTACTACCCGCAACAACACACATGACATAATGATTTCCTTTCCTACCACTCTCAAGTTCATCATTTCATATACAACCCCGTATATGTAATGAGATTGCTAAATTTCAGAGTTTGTATGATTGTGTAGTTTAGTTTTATTGGTCAATGATTAGGCTATGTTAATGGATGATATATGTTTTTATACCTGACTGTTTTATACTTTATTCCTTATTGTTTTAGTTGAAGTTATAATGTTATCCTGATGCTATGATTTAGTATATTAATACAGTTTATCATGGCGCCATTGATGAGGGTAATTCATTTTGGATTTTGACAACACGAAAGTGGTGTCGTATTTTTTCCCTAAGGTATTCGTCTACGAACTATGGAACTTCATATCATCTAGTGAAGTTCTCTTCATGGTGGTCCTTCTATCGTAGGGCCTATCATTAAGGAGTTTTTCTCGTATTCCTTACTAAGCTACATAGGTTCATTCCTGGGTCTTGTGGGTTATGGGCCCACATTGGCTTTGTGTACCTCTTGGAGTGCTGTTACGCCCGATGGTACTGCCGTCCTCAAAGCTCAATGGTTACAACTCGTCCTTCGTTGCGTTTCATCATATCCTCTATGTGGTTTCAAATGAGGATATAGAATTTAAGGGTTAGCGCATTGAAGTAACTTAGAACTAGAAGAACTCTCAAATAATAAATATATATATGTATAGACTATCATCTAAGTCTTTTATGATTTTACTCTTACGATCTGACAACCTAAAGCTCTGATACAAAAAAATTTCTATCACACTCCAAAAGGGGGTTTAGAAGTCTCCACTAAAATCATCATGGCACGTGTGCACCCGTTACATGATAATCGTCTTACGAGTCAAAGATCGTAAAACTATAAGTAAATAATTGCATTTACAACTAATCATATTACATATAGTTGGATAATAAAATACAACTATGGATCCCGTATCCCATGGTCAACTATGATCGTAGAGAATTGATATCCCCTACCAATTAGTAAAATAGGATAAATTCTAGGTTTCTTAATTTCAAATTCTATTTACATAAGGATCCTAACATTTCATCTAAACAATCTATCCTTCATAATTCTTACTTTGTCGTTCTGGTCTTCTAAAAACTCTCAACACTTAACATCTTATCCCATCTCGAGCTTTTGTAATCGCTAGCTGCAAAAGAGTCTGTAGAGGGGTAAGCACACTATGGCTTAGTGAATGGGATGGTAACACTTTCAATGGTATGTACACACAAGCAATTTCAAATCAAGTTATCTAAATATATGCTATGCATGAACAACCATATGAATGCAGCATCTTATGTGGTCTTTCGATAACTGACGTAAAGTCTATGGTTTACGCCCCCCTTGACCTTGGGTTAAGGGTTCCGAGGCCACTATCAATGCCTAGGTCATTACCTGGTTTATTTATCTTATCACTTTGATAATGGTAATATATTTTAAATTCAATAGTGAATGCTCCCATACCTTTGCATCAATCTGAGCAAAACCCTCAAGGACCGACTGGACTCAGAACCGTCAAGGCGCGACAATTCCTTAATTACTTAGTTCACACTTAGCGGAACAGTAATCCTCTTGATTACTCCAGCGAGCCTTGTAGCAGTAATGGCCTTCAATCTCATGCAATGTCTCGTGGAAATGCATGTCAAGTTTTAATCAGGTCCACTTCCTTAATTAATGATTTTAAGTGACCTACAATATATACAATCACAATCAATTCTCATTCAAACTAATGAAGTAACTACCAAGCATTTCATTTCACACTTACCACAATACGCAGAGATCATGCATTTCTCATCACAAAACAGACACGGAACCCATACCCCATGGATGTAGACTATCCAGCTACACATTAGGTTTAGTTACTTGACACCTTTGTGCCATTTATCTTAGACGTCAAACCAAACACTCGGGATTGATTTACGATCATCATATCTGACACCTCCGTGTCATTGTACTTCTCAAGTGCTCTGTTATTCACACTTCTGAAAGCCAACAAGGTCGTCTCGTATATTCCTTTTGAGTCCTCAAGACATCTGTGCATAATATATATATATCTACACATATAGGTATATCCATGACATATCTTTAATTAAAGACAATTTACTAGACACCTTCCCTTATGTACTTAAGAGGGTAGGAAAATAGGATTGTTGAGTTGTAAAAATCAAGGTTGCACTCATGATTCGTATGGTTGTGTTCATGAGTGTATTATATAGATATAATAGGAAAATAAGCTTGCCTAAGTATATATACACATTCATGAACTAACTTTGATATGTATACATAATGAAATCTATATACCCTATTCCAACTAAACACACCTAATCGATAGCTATAGAAGGAAAAGCTGGGTTGCTATATTTTTGGTTTGATTTAAAGAAAACAATTTTGAATCATGGGTTAAGCTTGTGGTAATAACACTAGCAATATGGTGCTAAGTACTATTGTTAAGGAAGTGACATTTAAACCCTTTGACCATTCTATCCTCTACACTTTTTATGAATTCTTTCTTAACTCATTAATCTCCACTATATAACTCAACTTAACAATAATCACAATTAATCACAAATACAACAAACTAACAATTAACATACATAGTAAATCAACATACAACACAACATAGTTGCATATCATTAAGTTTTCACTCACCTATTTATGGTTGTCGTAGCCCTAACCGGAGTCGAGCGATTCTAGCGGGTAACCCCTTTGCTTTCCTCTTAAAGTTAGTGTCCTTCTACAATGCTTCCTCAACCAACCATAGAAGGCCGCATCTTCACCTAACTTTAGTAGTTTCCTAACACTCGATATATATACTTTGCTCATTTTGCATTTGATGGCAAGGTGTAGAGCTTCCTCCTTTAGGAACTTTAGGCGAACAAGATTTGAAACGTTGAACACTTCTTCAACATGATTCTGATACAGGGTTCCAAAAGGAGCGACCTTCCTACGAGTCATTGCTTCCAATACCCCAAGTTGCTGTGATCGACTTTCTGTTTTTTTAGTGTAGAAGTCGAGCAATGAAATGTCTTTGACCTACCAAATTTAGGATCCCTTCTTATGTGTATGCAAGATACCCTCAGAGAGGATAACTAATGGTCTTGCATTAGGGTATTTGGCCAATAATGATCTTCCTCGACATCCTTTGAACATTCTATTGCGCAATCCATTTCATTTCAAATATCCCCCGGGCTATCATCTTGGACATTGCTCGAATCATTTCCTTCACCATCTATACCAATATAAACATCTCTTCTTCCCATTTACTTTCACACACAAACACACTCACCTCCTTCAGGCAATTCCCTCTTCCTCCTCGGTTTCACCTTTCCGTTCTTTCTTCTCTCCTTTGTTAACATCTCTATCTATAGGGTTTTCGGTCCTTTCTATTGGTTTTCATCCTCACTTATGCTTCCATTAACATACATGCACCAACCTTTCTCACACACCACGTACACACACCTACATATTCTTATCCATATACATACACACTCTGCATACCACCTACGTATCTACCGCATACGCTACATCACCTCATGCACATACACACATACTTACATGTAATATACACTCGGCTCTTCCTTCCCTACACATATACACATCCTCATACGCCACACACTATCTCATACACATACGCACACCCTTGCACACACCGCATACCATCACCCACATATACACACATCCTTACACACATCACATACCATCACGTACACTTACACACATCTTTGTACACACACCACCCACTGTAACATACACATATCCTTACACACACACCACACACCATCATCCACACATGCACACGTCCGTACACACATCGCACGCCATCACCCACACATATACACACCCTTGCTCCTTCTCCCCTTGTTCGGAACCACAACCTTCAATTCTTCAGCAGCTACTGAAGTTTGAGCTTCTAAAACAGGTTGCTCCACATCGAAATCACGTCATCCTTATAGGACATTTCACCATCCTTGTCACCACAGCCACTTACACCATCCCGGCACAACCGTTTAGCCCGTACTAAGGATTCCCTTCTCCACTTTTCCACTATAACAGACTGCTGCCGCTGTTGGGTCACCGTCATCATTGTTGTCGTCTTCCCTCGTACACCACTATATCATGTAACTTCCCCCTCCCTCTCACACACATACGTACCCTTGCGTCTGCATCGACACGAGGGACTAAGCTTAGCAATAGTCCTCGCGGATTCCTCTCGAATGTTGCTCGCGGGGTGCAACTTCCATCGCTGTTGCCATTTGCTATTACCACTATGTCATTGTTGTTGATGTGCCTTATGGTTTTCATTGCCATCATTTTTGTGTCGTTGCTGTTGTCGCTACAGCCGTTGTAGTTGCTGTTGTTGTTTTAGTCGAGGTTTTCGTTGTGGCTGCTGTTGGGGTTATTGCCGTCGTGGTAATCGTTTGGGTAGTCGTTGTTACCATTGTTGTAGTTGAGGTTGTCGTTATGGTTGTCATTGGGGTTACTGCTATCGTGGTCATTGTTGTTGAGGCTGTTGCAGCCGAGGTTGTGTGGCTGTAGTATAGAGAGGGAGAAAAGTCGGCAAGTGAGAGAAGGAAGAGTACGGTGGCTAGCCGATAAGGAAAAGAAGGGAAATAGGATGGGAAGAGAGAGCGACGGAAGGGTGGATGAGGGGAGGCGCGAGACAGGGGAAGGTAGGGGAGATGCGATCCGGGAGAAAGACAAATAGGAAGAAGAGGAAGAAGAAGGAAAAGAAAAAGGAAGAAAGAAGAAGTAAGGATGGGGAGCTGCAGAAGACCATCCTGCTGCTTGATGCTACCTAATGCTACCGTCCCTAACATAATAGATGGATGGGATGGCGGTAGATTTGAATTTTTTTTTACTGTTGTGTACGTATATATATTTATATATTATATTATATGTCTCTATTTTTGTATTTTGCACATGTACAAAGATATCTTTAAATTTTTATATTTTTAGCAATTTATTACAAAAGCTTACATCTAAGCTAATCTAATTATCTCGAATATAAATATTCACTCTAAACCTTCATTTAAAATTCCTAGATCTATAATTTAAAGTAATTTCATTATTTAACCTAATATTGTTTGAAATTTGTATTTCGGAGAATTTCATTCTTTCAATTTGTCAAGTCTAATTTTTTATTTTCTATTCCTAATCCGATCTATATTAGACCCTATGCTCATCTAATGTAAACCATCGACTTGAGTTAAGAATTTCATTTTATTTTGGAGTCGCCACCCAACTGTGGTTGGGAAAAGTTGAATTAGGACTAATTGAGCAGATTAATCCTAATTTGGACAACTAGTCGGCGTGATTTCCTTTTTTCATTTTTGTGAAAAGAGGAAAGGGAAAACCAGAGTTTCTGGGTTTAGAAGCTAACCTATTAAAACCTTAAGGTTACCACCCTATTCTCTTAAAATCTAAACCTTATCCAAATGTCTTTTATTTTATTTTTTATTATGTTTTTTTTAGTAAGTTATTCTAAGAAAATGATTTTTTATTCTTTTTAGAGTTGTCCCAAATGGGTGCCTACGTACCTACTATTCAGGATCAAACGGGTTGTAGTTCACTTTTCCTGAAAAACTTTAATGTGTTTGTGATTTTTAATTATAAAATTTCTTTTGGTTTACTTTTTTATCATTTTAGTATTTTTCTAAAAAAATCTAAGCCTAAGCTTGATCATTTAATTTTCTGAAAAATAATAATTTTAAGGAGAGAAAAAACCAATTTTGGATTTATTTTAAAAAAGGATTTTTCTAAGTGATAAAAAAAATTATTTCTCTATTTTTCAACTCACCTCTATTATTATAAATTTTTATTAATTTTTATAATTTTATTAATTTTTTATAATTTTTATTGAAAGGTTTTCTCTTATATTATTTATCTATCCTAAACTAAAAATCTAAATTTTATCATTTTTCCTAATATGTCTTTATCATTTTTTTTATTTTTTATTTTTTATAATTTATTATTATTATTTTATTTCTTATTCTTTTTATTATTATTTTCTATTATTCACACTAAATTAAATCCTAAAAAAGACTAATCTAAATTCTAATATTTTTTCTATTTTTGAATTATAAATAACAAATAGATAAATAAATAAATTCAAAAAAATAAATAAAATAACTAAATAAATAAAAAATACAAAAAAATCAGAAAATCCGACTTACCTGGATCCGGGTTGGTGTGCGGGTCGGGTTGGATGGGGTCGAAGCGGGTCGGGTTAGGTCGATCGATCACAGTGGTTGGGAGTGCTCGTTGACAGCGTTTCGACGGCCTTTCGAAGATGTTGAGGTGTCGTTTCGTAGGTTTTCGGGGGTGGGGAACTCAACCGTGGCGGTGAATTTCTCCAAAACACCTCTTAGTGGTAGTTCGGTGCTTGATCGATGGTCGCGGCTTGGAAGAATTTGGCGAGGCTTCGATTTCTCTCATTTTCTCTCTTTTTCTCATTTCTGATCCATGATTTGCTTCCTCCCTTCCTCCTTTATTTATAGGCGCAAAAAATCGAGCTGGATAAGCTCGGATTTCCTCCAATTGAAGCAAATCGGATTTCGGTTGAAAAACCCATCTTCGATTTGTGTAAATCCTTTGATTTGTTGTGATTTGATTCCAATTAGATGATGTTTATCCTATTTCAGTTGAAGATCTATTGGATTTGTGCAAAAAATAGAATCAAAATGGCTGAAATTCGATTTTTTCCCCCGCTGGCGACGATCTCGGATGAAGGTTGAAGATGATGACGCGCCCAGCGCGTGCGCCCATTCCAGCCAATCAGCTGCTGACACGTGTCCCAAGCAAGGAGAAAAAATTGCAAAACGCAGAATCTGCCTCCCCCGCATTTCGAACCCATGACTTGACCCCCTCCCGCGCGCACAGGACCGTGACTCGGACCAACTAGGCTAGCCCACTTACTCGATTTTTTTATTTTCGCAATTTACATATATGCAATGCGATTTTTTATTATTTTTATATTTTTTTTTGAAATTTCAAAAATTTATAAAAATTATTTAATCCCTTTTATTACTATTTCTGTAATTATTTTCCAAAATTGATGTATTTTTCCTATTTTTGCTAAATTAGAAAAAAATAGAAAAAAATTGATAATTGATTATTAGGGAAAAAAATGGGGTGCTTACATAATTTAATTTACTCGAACTAAAATGAGGACTTACGATTATTTTTATTTATTTGTTTATATGTCAATATTTGGATATTTTTCAATTACTTTGCTTCCTAATTTATTCAGTAATGTATTTCGTAAAATTCAATTTGTTATGTTTGTTATCTTATTTTCTTCACAAAAGTCGTTCTTTTTAATTATTTTATTTTTAAAAGCTATTATCATCGCAAAATATTAAAATAATATTTATGTGTTGCAATATATGAATTTTTGTCGTACATTTCGCAAAGTTTTTAATATTACCAATTTGTTCCTTTTGCTACCCCGACTTAGAAGTATTTATTATTCTATTTATTTTCGTAAATTTTCCATGTAGTTTTTCAAAATGTTTTTAGGACTTTACAATACTAATGGCTCAAGCAACCCCCCATTTCTACTTCTTTTTCTTCTTCTTCTTTTTATTATTATTATTAGTTTTTCCTCATATAAAAAACATGAAATTTTTTTTTAAATACTAAATAAAATATTTTGTATTATAATATGTAATAATAAATCAATTATTTACACTTTAGCAGTCTCAAACAAATATTTTATTTATTAATTTGACATGTGATAATAATATGGGACATAGATAAGTTTTAGAATATGATTAAATAGTTCTTTTTAAATAACAATTGATAAACCAGAAAATTGCTTATAAATAAGATATTAATGTCTTAATCAAAAGTCACTATCTATTAAGAATGCTCTTATAAATATCTATGTTACCCTGTACTTCCCTCTCCATTTAAACCACTCATTCACACTCATAGTCATGTTGTACCAACATTATTAAGGGTAAAACATTAAGTAGATGATAATAGTATTTAGCCACATCAAATAAAAGACTGTAGAGAGCTAAATGCAATTTAGGGCCTTGTGTTCATTAATTAATCGAATTTAACTCTTTGTATTAAGGTGACATGGCTTAGAGAGCCGAGCTTAAGACTTTGAAATGATTAAGGGAGATTTACATGACAGGCTTGAAGTAGGACTCGTTGAAATGGACTGCCTATTATTAACCCTTCCCACGAGGTTCACACATCTAAAGAAGGCCTTCATTGGGTTGACCCCATGCATGGTCCATGAATAATTCTTTTTGTTAAGAGAGGACTCATTTGGACTATTAGTGGCCAACATGATCTAAAGGATGGTACCAATAGCTAGATCACTATAAATACCCATGAGCTTTCTTTATTTGCTGGGGGGAGGGGGGGGAGTTGTAATTTGGAAAAACGCCGTTATTCTACTAGATTATTGTCACGAAAGATTAAAACCTAGATTATTAGAAAACTATCACTTATGTGTTCGAGCCTACTGGGTTTGCCTACTCCTCCTCCCCATTCTACTCGCCCTAGATCATCTTCCTATGTGCCATCACAAGTCATTGCTCTAGGTCAATGTGTTGCACAAGGATCACATAGCTCACATGTAAGTACATTATGATTGGACCCATGCCCCTATAAACACCAATATAAATATAAATAAAAAAAAATATAAAGTGAGGTTTTCTTGAGGAGAGTGGAATTTAAGGAAAGAGGGTTTGAAGTTTACTTATGAAAGTCTTGCTGTTACAACTCATAGTCCTAATGGGTGGGTCTTTCCTCCAACCAGATATTTGAAAATCAAAGAGTTAATGGTTTTTGGTCAGGTAAGAATAGATTGGGTGCAATCAATTGCATGGTAAGAAATGAAGAAGGCTTACTCATTGTAAGCTTCTTAGAGACAATTGTTAGGTTTGATGTAGAGATTATTAAATGCCTTACAGTCAAGAAAAGCCTTTCTTAGGCCCATGATAATGGAAGGCAAGACGTTGTCTTGGAATCTAATGCTCTATGTGGTAAAGTCTGCAAATGAAGGGATAAGTCAAGTCAAGTGGTGTAATAAACTCCCACTCTGCTCCACGATGAGATTTGCCCCACTTACCACTATATATAAGAGTTAAATACAACTTTTCTATTGAAATAAAATCACATATCGAGAACTTAGTTGGATTAAATCATCATTTCAAGTCTTTTAAGTACTTATTGATAGCGTGTAAAACCTCTTCTTGCAAAAGGAAAAATGATTAAAAGGCTTTGAGCTATCAAATTTGTATCATAGATGTTACTTGATGTCATAGAGGCAATATCTATTTTTGATTGGCTAAAGGTAACACGCACAATTAAATGATGCTGCAAGCTTATGCATTGAGAGAAAAATCTAAATTATATACAATGTTGGCATTAGACTCTTGTAATATAAATCGTGTAAACATGTATACAGTAGTAGCATAGCTATTCCACAAGTGTACATACGCTAAGCAATTTTCTAGCCATTAGAAAAGCTCATTTGATGCCTAAACCCCTTTAAGTTTGTTCAAAGGACTTTGGTTAGGAGGTCAAATGCAAAGGGCTAAATGCAATTTAGGGCCTTATGCCCATTAATTAGTTAGTCAGGGGGGACCTATAGATTTGAGTACCTGAATTTAGGATAGTCAGGGGAGATTTGGCATGGCAGACTTAGAGTAGGGCTCGTTAGAATGAACTTCCCATTACTAACCCTTCCCATAAGGCTCACACACCTAAAGAAAGCCTTCACTAGGCTTGATTCCATGAATGGCCTATGAATAATTGTTCTTATTAAGAGAAGACTCATCTAGATTTTCGGTAGCCAACATGATTTAACAGATAGCATTAACAACCAGATCACTATAAAGAAGAGTAAGAAAAGCATTAGGTTTAGGTTGGGAGAAGAGCAAGAACAGGCTTTCTAATTGATCAAGGAAAAACTAACTCATGCTACTTTGCTTGCTTTACCTAACTTTGCAAAAAATTTTGAGGTTGAACGTGACACTTTAGGTTTAGGTATTGGAGCTATTCTTATGCAAGAAGGATGACCAATTGCATATTTTAGTAAAAAGCTTAGTGGTATAGCCTTGGGATGCCTTACTTATGATAAAGAGTTGCATGCATTGGTTAGGGCTTTATAAATGTGGCAACACTATCTTTGGCCTAAGGAGTTTGTGATTCATATTGACCATGAGTCGTTAAAGCATTTGAAGGGCCAACACAAGTTGAACAAGAGACATGTATGATGGGTGGAATTCATAGAGACATTTCCATATGTCATCCACTACAAGTAAGGTAAGGAAAACATCGTTGCCAATGCACTTTCATGGAGGTACGTACTAATCTCAACTCTTGATGCTAAATTACTTGGTTTTGAACACATTAAAGAACTGTGTCCTTTGGATTGAGATTTTTGTGAAGATTATGTTATAAAAAGGCAATCAATGGTAAGTTCTTTAAGCATGATGGTTTCTTGTTTTGGGAAAATAAATTTTGCATTCCTAATTGTTCCATTTGGGAATTGTTAGTGAGGGGGTCTCATGGTGGAGGATTGATGGGACATTTTGGGGTAACTAAGACTTTAGGGGTTTTGTAAGAGCACTTTTATTGGCCTCACATGAAGCGAGATGTTGAGAGAATTTGTGGACTGTGTGCCACACGTAGGCAAGCTAAATCACGAGTGCAATCTCATGGCTTTTACACACCACTTTCTATTCCTAGTGAACCTTGGGTTGATATTTCTATATATTTTGTATTAGGTTTGTCTAGGTTTAGACGAGGTAGGGATTCTATTTTTGTGGTTATGGATAAGTTTTCAAATATGACACATGTTATTCCATGCCATAAAATGGATGATGCTTCACATGTTTCCGATTTGTTCTTTAGGGAGATTATGAGATTGCATGGTATGCCTAGAACAATTGTGTCAGATAAAGATGCTAAGTTCTTGAGTTACTTTTAGAAGACCTTATGGTGTAAGTTAGGAACTAAATTATTGTTTTCTACTATTTGTCACCTACAAATTGATGGTTACACCGAGGTAATGAATAGGACTTTGTTTACTTTGTTAAGGGCTATCATTAAAAAGAACATTAAAACATGGGAAGATTGTTTGCCACATGTTGAGTTTGCTTATAACTGTGCTATACATTTTGCCACTAAATTTTTACGTTTTAAGATTGCATATGGTTTTATTTTGTTAAATCCTATGAATTTATCTCCTTTACCTATGACTAAGCATGTTAGTTTTGATGGCAAAAAGAAAGCCGAATTTGTTAAGCAAATTCATGAGAAGGCAAGGCTCAACATTAAGTGAAGGACAGAGCAATATGCAAAACAAGCCAACAAAGGGCACCATTAAATAGTCTTTGAACCTAGAGATTGGGTTTAAGTGCACGTGGGCATAAAAAGATTCCCTGTACAAAGGCATTTCAAGTTGCTTCTTAGAGGCAATGGTCCTTTTCAAGTCCTTGAACGCATTAATGATAATGCTTGCAAACTAGATTTACTTGGTGAGTATAATGTAAGTGCTACTTTTAATGTAACTGATTTGAGTCCTTTTGATGTAGGTGATGATTTGAGGACAAGTCTTTTTCAAGAGGAGGGGAATGATGGAAGCTTGTCTAGGAAATGGAGTGTAGATCCACTTGAAATGTCACATGAGCCAATTACACAAACCGGAGTTAAAATATTTAAAGACACACTTAATGACTTAATCTAAGATGTCCAAGAAGAGGAGGTCCATGTGTAACATGCCAAGGATGAACAAAAAATAATCCACATCATCAAAGTTAATATGGAAGTGAATCAAGGTCAAGATAGGCATATTTGACCAAGTCAATAAGGCTTGAAAGCAAATTCTCTTTTCCAAGTCAAATTTGGGCATGCATAATAAAGATCTTAAAATTAAGTTATATTTTTCGGCTCTTGTCTTTATTTTCTATTTTTAATTTCAAGAATTTTGTTATGAGGAAATAAGCTATTTATTTATGGGCGTGAATCGTAAGGGCTACGAAATAGAGTTAAGTATTATATATATTTTTGTAAATTATCTATTTTTTTTAGTCAAAATTTTTCATTCTTTGTGGCCAATTTTTTTTTTTTTTGGTATCCATTACTTATTAATAGATACTTGATTAATGAGAATATCATTAGCATTATTCATAAAAAAGTTAAGGGTTTAATTTCTCTTTGATTTTTAGAAGGAACTTTTCGAACTTATCGATTATTCTATGGCATTTATTAAGACTTATCAATTGGATCTCCTCCACTTGCAGTTTCGGGGGGTAGTCACCCATTAACTGAGCTAAGATATGACTAGGGCCGGTAATGCGGGCCAAATGGGCCAGCTCGCCCTAACCTGCATCGGCCCGCCCTGACCTGCATCGGCCCGCGAGTCGTTGTGGGTTGGCTCGCAAGTCTGGCGGGTCAGGAAAGTCAGCCTGCCCCGCCCCGCCCCGCGGGCTAGTCCGTGACGACCCGCAATAATTTTTTTTTTTAAGTGTGTTATGTAAAATACATAACCACACCACCACCGGCGTCACCCCCACCCCACATGGCCACACCACACCACACGGTCTATACTCCACACGGCCACACCACCACCGGTGTCACCCCCACACCACACTGCCACACCACACCCCACTCTCCAATCTCCATTCTCCAAGCCACCAACACCACCGACGTCACCTTTACCCCACACAGCCACACCACACCACACGGTCTACACTCCACACAACCACACCACATGGCCACACCATCATTAGCGTCACCCCCACACCACATCCCTACACCACACGGTCCACTGGGTATGCGACGTCGAGTTGCAGAGTACACGACTGGGTGCACGGTGCGGATGATGTCGAGTTGTGGAGTGCGAAGGAGAAGGTGAGGTGCCGAGTCGGTGTGTGGGGGTGTAATTGCGGTCCTGGACTCTGGAGTCCTTTTGTGATTGTGATTTTGTGAACTAGTCGTCACATCACCGAAGTCTGAAGCTGCGGTGCTATCCTACCTCGTCATTTCAGTTGGCGACGTCGGCGTCATCACGTTGTCAGTCGTCAAGTTGTCCTCGTCCGTCACGTCGCCCTCACCAAACTCATGTCACATGCATGTCATGCAGGTCAGGTGCTTCTTGGACTGCACAGCAGCAGCACAGGTTTTTTTCTAGCGGGTTGGCCCCTCGCCCGCGGGAATTGCCTACCCCGCTCCCCGGGTCAAGTGGGCGTGGGCTAAAATGGCCTGCACCCTCTACGGGATCAAATTTTTTTGCCAGCCCCCCATATTTTTGCGGGCGGGGCGGGTCAACCTGCGGACCCACCCCATAATTACCAGCCTTAGATATGACCCTTTTGAAAGGAGAGATGGTGGTTGTTCCATCAGATCAGTACATGTACATTTATGCTGTAGAGACAGCTGGACTCTCTTTGCATTTGTTCTTGGGATACTTCTTTTCTTCGTTCTACGTCATGGCAAGTTGTCTACAAAACCTAACCTTGCGATCATGAAGGAAAGCCTTCATAATACCCATAACGTCTCGTCGCCAAAAATGATACTGGAACTGACGTCATCATCGTCGGCACTGGCGTTGCTGCTTCGACTCTTGCCCGTACACTCGGCAAGGTAGGTTAATTACTATCCAACCCTTTTTTACTTTCTTAGATTGTCCTCTATCTTAACCATCTCATTTAAAATTTTTAAGTTTTACACTAGTGTCTCAAGAATCTTTCATTCTTACAAGTTTCTTACTTTATTCTAGAAAGTTGAGGAAAGTTTCTAAGTACTTATTTAGATCATTAAAGAGTGTTCCGACATGATACGTGTTAGAAGAAGTTAAAATGATAATAAATTTAGGCTATTTTAAAAAATGTATAATATAAAAACTTCTCTCCATTTCTCAAAAACCTCAAAAAGTAGATCTTTAATTTTAAATTTTATGTCAAAAATTAGGAATAGGAATAGAGATGCCCTCATATTCAATTCACAGTTTTTAAATCGAGAAAGGACTCTTTATCAAGTTATAATTCAATACGTTTTTGTAATAAAATGTTCTATAATTAAAGAATATAACACCCTATTATTTCTTGAAATATGCAACCGATAATGTAATAAATATGCTAATATATATACATTTGATAAAATAAAAATTAGAGAATTTGCAAATCTATATATGCACATGACATTAAAATGTATATAATTGATAGTTTGTAGTTGGATAGGTTTTTGTTATAGCTTTTAGATATAAATTTTTTGAAATATGCTTTCATAATGTAGGGTATGAATATGAGGTCTTTTTAAATTCTACTCTATATTGGAACTTATACTCTAATGTCATGTTTGGTATACAAGAATGAGTTGGAATGGATTGGTTGGATTGGAATGGAATAAAATAGTATAAAAATTGTAATGATAAATCCATTCTTGTGTTTGGAAGTACTATGGCATGGAATGTATATAAGTTAGTATTTGTCAAAAACACCCATAATTATTAAATGTCATAATTATATTAAAGGTTAAATAAGTAATTTTAATTAATGAGGTGGAATAAAATTGTAATTTTGCTACCTTAAAGGTGGAATTGTGATTACCACTTCTAAAACTACTTCCAAATATAGGAAAGGGAATGGAATTCAGAACACATAAGATATACAAAGTACAACTTCCAAGATATCATGTACCAACTTTATAAAAAGTTATTAAATAATAAATAATAATACTATATTTTTCGGCCAACAAACATTTCAGTAAAAAAGAAAAATAAAAGTTTGGGGCCATTTAGATAATGAGCAGAAAAAAGAATCAATCGAGCTATTATCCAAATACCTGGATCTGTTTGCATAGTTTTATGAACATATGCCTGTGTTAGATCCTTCAATTGTAGCTCATAGATTGCCTACACGAGAAGATGTTAAACCCAAGAGATAAAAGTTAAGGTGGTTTTGACTGACATCTTACTGAAAATAAAAAAGGAAGTTAAGAAATTATTAAAGTCTTACTTGAAGTTAGGTTTATTAAAGTCTCAAATTATCTTAAATGGGCAGCCAATATAGTCTTGGTCATAAAGAAGAATGGAAAAGTATGAATGTGTGAGGATTTTCAGGACTTGAATCAAGCAACACTAAAGGATAACTTCCCTTTGCCCCGTATAAATGTCTTGATGGATTATACAACTAGAAATCATCTTTCTTTCTTTCATGGATGGTTTTTTATGATATAATCAAATCAAAATGGCAGAAAAAGATAAAACCAAGACGACCTTCGTTACAACCTGGGGAACTTTCTGCTATAAAGTCATACTTTTTGGTCTTAAGAATGTTGGGGCAACATACCAAAAAACAATGATTGCGTTACTTCATGACATGATGCATCAAGAAGTTGAAATATATGTTGACAATATGATCGCAAAATCACAAGAAGGGGAAAATCATGTGAATATCTTGAAGAGATTGTTTGATAGGTTAAGGAAATTCAAATTGAAGTTAAATCTAGAGAACTATACTTTTAGGGTTACATTTGGTAAGCTACTAAGATTCATAATAAGTCAAAAGGGCATCAAGGTAGATCCAGACAAAGTCAAAGCAATACTAGAGATGCTATCCCTACACATGCTTGAGGAAATCAGAGAATTGTTAGGACGATTAAATTATATAACTCGGTTCATATCACAACTCATAGACAAGTGTCGTCCATTGTTTAAGTTATTGAAGAAGAATGCCATCATGAATTGGGATGAGGAGTGTGAGAAAGCCTTCATAAGGATCAAAGAGTACCTAGTGAATCCCCCAATATTAGTTGCTCCAAAACCTAGAAGACCATCATTTCTATATCTTACAATACTTCTTGAATCCATAGGATGTATGCTTGGGCAAAAAAAAATGAAAGAGGAAGATAACAAGCTATATATTACCTAAGAAATTTACTAAATGGGAATGGAAATATTCAAAGATAGAAAAAGTATGTTGTGCATTGGTTTGAGTCATGCATTGACTTAGATAATATACATTGTACAATCCTATTGAGCTCCTAATGAGACATGATCTCCTGAAGTATCTAGTACAAAAACCAGCTTTGATGGGGAGAATATCAAAGTGGCAAATGTTGCTATCTGAGTTTGACATTAAATATGTGAACTTGAGCTCAATGAAAGAGCAAACCTTAGCAGACCAATTAGCAAAACATCCACTTGATAGAACATCACAAGAATTGCAAACACAATTCCCATATGAGAATATATTGGTAGCTAAAAGTGAATTTGATAAAGAGTTTGAGACTACAAAGGCTCTTAAATGGAAGATATACTTTGATAGCACTACTAATGTCTTTGCTTGTGGAATATGGGCAATGTTGGTGTCCTTTAAAGGTACTTAATTCCCTATGGCAACAAGACTCATATTCTCATACACCAATAATGTCATTGAATATGAGGCATGTATTATAGGCCTCAAGATTGCTTTAGATATGGGAATACATGAGTTAGAATGGAGATTCCACACTCATTATTTGCCAAACTTGGGGAGAATACCAAATGAAGGATCCTGAATTAAAGTGTATACATTACACGTACATTTAGTTTATTCATTAATTGAACTAAAGTTTCATTTAGTTTATGTGCCTTTATTCAAATTTTCAGAAATAGTGAAGGTATATATACTAAATCTGCCTTCACTACCTTAAATAGTAATTTTTTCAACAATTGTTTTTTTTTATATGAATAATTTTTGAAAAGGACTTTAAATTAGTATAAAAACCTTTATTGATTGCTCCAATATGTAAAATAATATAATAAATTTAATATAATTACATGAATATTAATAAATGAAAATAATACTTTACTTGAATTTAATATTACATAATGGATATAAATAACAATAAAGATAAGTAATATATAATACAATAAACTAATTACATGATATTTAGTAATATATGTAATGTGACATATAATACTAATATAGAAATTAATATTTATTATACATATTTAATAGTTTAATAAATTTATTAGTAAATATAAAAGATATAACATAAATAATATTACATTATAATTAGAATTCTATTGTTTATCTTAAAAAATATAAATTATATTACATATAAAAATATTATATAAGATAAAAAATGTAAATAATATGTGATTGGAAGTTATATTAAATTTATTTCACAACAACATAATCTGTTGTAATAATGATGTTAAAATCTTATCGTATTATAACACTGTTATACATAATAATATAATAAATTCAGTATGATTACATTATGAAAATCATAATTTTTATGTTACTAATAAAAGTAATATATTACTTTTATATTAATATTGTATAATAAATATTAATATTAATAAATACAAACAATATATAATATAATAAAGTAATTATATGACATGCAAAGTATGACATATGATATGATGCTAACAGTATTATAATTACATTTTGTATTAATTATAAAATTAATTTATTAAAATTATAATACTGAATAGTATACAATATACATTAATGATATGTAATATAATTATTCAATTAACTAAACAAACTAATAATTATTTAGACTTCAATACAAACTCAATTAATTAATCTAAAATAATTATTTCATTATAGTTTTACTCCACTTGATTCTAGACACTATAAACTAAATATTATCTAGAGCCTTCCTCACAACAAATGTCAGCAAAAAACCACTCGTTGCGATTAGCTAGGAAAGCCGCTCTGAGACTACGTTGTAATAAATAAGTCTGAAAATTTTAAAACTTTTCAATTCACGACTAAAAAAAAAAAAAAAAAAACTAGAAGTTCAAAGTTGCTAATAGTAAAACTTAATTGCAAGTCTTAGAAATCCAAAATCAATAGTTAGCATCTTATACCCTAAACTCTTAATATAGAATTATATGAAACATCAACAAACTTAGAAATTATGAGACGAAATTGCAAAAACGAGGGTCTAGGAGATTTAATCTAGCGTTAGAAAAAACTAAAACTATGATATGAAATAAGGGGTGACAAACTCAAATCATAGAATTAAATCCCACGAAACTTGACATTAAACTAAAATTCATAGGAAACACTAAATTCTAATTTTTATCAAGTTTAGGATTGGGAAAAGTTTAGAATTTTATAATTTTTAGGTAATGAATAAGTTAACAAATCCTAATATAGGCTTCATTTGTAAAATAGAATTTTCATAAAAAAATTTAGTCTTTGAGTTGATTGCTTAAAAAGTAATTGAAGTTTAGGAAACATAACAATAAGATAGGAATTTAAATTAAACTAAATATGATAATTAAAATTTAAGTAACATAACATCAAGACAGATAACTTTAGTTCTTTGATAGAAAAAAGTGTCCAATAAAATCATAAAATGAATATTAGAATTTAATTAAGAATAACTACACATAAAAGAGTAAAGAGAAGCAAGAAATACATAGTCGAATAAAATAGATTGAGTGCCTTTAAAATTTAGTTGGCCTCGCTACGAACGAGGCCAACCGCATTTGAAATCGATTAGCTAAACTAATTGGAAAGTTATTTTATTGACCATATTCTTGTAATTGGTTAAAATAATATCTTAAATGATGATTTTATATTAATTAAGAGATTACCCTAAATCTCAGGACAACAAAAGAACAACTTAAAAAAGAGGTTAAATATGAACTACTGAAATAAATTAAATTATTAATCAAATTACAAGATATATACTGAAAAAAAAGCGAGATATTAAAGTATATAAGAGATAAGGTGAATGGCTATTCTATTTAATTTTTTGAGTGTTTGTGTTAGGATTAATAAATAAATTTAATTATATCCAAGTCTAATAAATTAAATGTATGATAATCGAACAAAGTCTAAATTGGAATTGTGATAAACTTAATGTGGTGTTCCTAGATTTTTGAGACAAGATCTATAGTCCTATATAGAAAGTATCTTGATAGGCTTAGGTTTCCTATCATATAGAGATGATGTCAATCTCTATTGGGTTTCAAGATTATCATTAAATTTTATATTTATTTTAGTCTCCTATTCAATGATTATTACTCGATATCTAATAATGAGTAGGCTAGTATACACATAACTACTTTGGGAATGAAATTTGAAAATGAAAAACTTAAATATTGAAAATAAAAATAAAAAATTAATAAACTATTATAATGGAGAGAACCTTAAGAACAAAAGATTGATTGAAAACTTTAGTTTCAATTAAGACCTATTTCAATTGTGAATAAAAGAATTAGCTAAAGAAATATTAATGGAGATTTCAACTAAATATTAAGAATAAAAAAAAAATGATTGTAATGAAATGAAAAGGAGAAAAAAGTGAGAAAGATAAAAAGAAGAAGAGTAGTAAAAAATTGGGTGGTTACAAAGAGAGAGTGTGTGCGTGTGTTGTTTTAATAATTATTAGTGGAGATCGTGTGTCCAAATTCCGATTCCAAGTGCCGTATGGTATCCGCATTGGTGTTCCTGGGATATTTTCTCGGATGGCGGGGTCGGGATATACTTTTATAAATATCTGCGCAAACAGTCACAGTCACGAGGTATACTTTTATAAATATCAGTCACAGTCACACCAACACTATTATTAAGCCGTGCACGTAAAAAGATAAATATTATGTAGTTATACTCACATCGCCAATATATAAATATAAATAAGAGGAAGAGGTGGAGGAGAGGTAAGAAGAAGGAGAAGCAGTGGTAGAAGTAGTAATAGAAGTAGATCCACTTTCAATGCCTTTCCTTAATTTGGGAGACTCAGTAGACTGAGCTAAGATCCTTTTAAAAGGAAAGATGGTTATTGCTCCGTTGGATCGGTACATGCACATTTATGCCGTAGGGATAGGGACTCTCTTTGCGTCTGTTCTTGGGGCTCTTCTCTACGTTCTGCGCCATGGCCATGGCAATCCCCCCACAAAACCTAGGCTTTTGAAGAAAAGCCTCCATACCCATAACCATAATAACGTCTCACCACCCCTAAAAGATACCGGAAACAAGAGTTTTTGCTTGTATGCATCAAGAATATGAGTAACCTTATTAAGATTTTTATAATTACTCTATGGCAACCCAAGAATCCACATTTATTTCAATTTTGGAAATTTTTATTTTTTGAAAATATTTGAACCCTATAGTAATGACCAAATTTCAACACTAAGCATGTCTATTTTTCTGAACTCTCTTTGAGAATCCCATAATCCATTGGCCTCTTTAATCTCTAATAACTCCTTTTATAGTTGCTTCTTAGAATTTGGTAATCGTAAGGAATTAGTATTCAAATCAACCCATCCTTCAAAAGGAGGTTGGCACTAAATAGCACAGTTAGATATTGCGAAGAGGATTTTTCTCTTCCTTTTCAGCTCAATCTAGTGTAGTGGGGCTACATTACATAGCCTCTTGCCCCTAGACAGCTTATTGTTTAAAGAAAGGGTACAACAAAAGGACCGTACAAACTAAAGTTACTTATATCAATAGACAGTTAAGAGGCTTTAACTAATAGATAAAATCATGGAAATAGATCCCTTCATTTACAAATTAATTGCTCAAATTATTTAGAAATTTGAACCAACCTTACAATATTATTACAATAGCATCTACTTTCTTTTAATATCAATCATCTATTACATGTGATAATATTTTAAGGAGTAAATTGGGGAAAATTGAGAGAATGTAAATGGAAATAATCCAAAATACTTTTTTTTGGGTGCTTTAGTTATTGTACTTTTTCTTTGAATATAATAAGTTGTTCATTTTTTATAAACTTAGTAATAATGT
This sequence comes from Laguncularia racemosa, assembly GCA_037954665.1. Lineage (NCBI taxonomy): Eukaryota > Viridiplantae > Streptophyta > Magnoliopsida > Myrtales > Combretaceae > Laguncularia > Laguncularia racemosa. The sequence continues at coordinate 1,126,793 of JBBMOL010000063.1, read as the reverse complement.
AATACCAACCAAGGAAAACACTGTGTCAAATTCCTCTAAGGGCCATTTCTCTTATAAAGGAGAAAACAACATCAATCCTTACTTTTTTTTTTTTTTATTAGCACACATATACTTATGGTTTTTATATTCATGTTAAAACATTTGATAGTAATGATTTTTCACTTAAGTATCTTTTCATGATGCACATAAGTCTAACTTGAAAAGAAGGAACACTTCCCTAGCTACACTTTAAGAACATCATCAAACGATATCCTTTGCTTTGTTTTCTAGACCTAAGGATTCTATTTTGATTCCTTCAACATTGTAGGTGATTTTTTAAGAAATTTGGAGTCCCCTATGTAGGACCCCATAAAGCTACCTAACAACAACTTCTTCATATTCTCTTTTTTTATTTTTTAATTTTTTTAGCTTTAGTGTTACCTTTATTTATTTTTTATATTTTGAATCCTATAAATAATATAAATATATATTAATAAATTTTTTTAAACAATCTTAAAGATAAAATAGAAAGGCCAATAAGGGAAAGGGTTTCTTAGAACATTAATATAGCATCTAGAGGCTCCAAATGGGATTCGATTGACTAATGAAATAATTATCAACTAAAGGAAGTCAAATGAATCCTTCATGCACTTTCTAAATTAGCAATCCAAGAATTTATAGTTCTCTTGTCTCTTCTAGCTAGCAAATATTCACCACCAATTAAGTTATTCAATCCAAATGATAATGCTATCACATTTCATAAGTTCCCTACAATATTATTGGAAGTTTATTGAGTTCAAGTTTGTATTAAACTCAATGTTACATGGTGTTTTAATAATTTATTTAGCTTCTCAATTTCTATCTCGCAATTGCAAGCTCTTGCTAAAACAAAAGGAAATCTTTTTTTCTTTTTGCATTATAAAGTATGGGTAAATCCTTATGGATATGTTAAATATTTCTCTCAGCATGCTTGTGCAATGCTATGATATTGGAAAGAAAAAAAAGCTATGAGTGAAATTATGAAATTATTTTTTTCTTATATCAAGTGAGTGAGTTCAATAAAAAAAAATTCATTTCTTACTTAAACATTATTTTCTTTCACCGAAACAACTATCTTCCACTAATGTTTCATTTTTCTTTTCTTTTTCTAATATTAATATTGCTCCATTTCCTTTACCTAGTTTCCCTTCTCTCTACCCATCTTTAATAAGACTATTTGTAAGCACATGGATATATATATAATTATCTAATATTTATTAAAATATAAAACTAAGATCAAACATGTAAATATTCTAAAGATAAGGGAGTCATTCAGTCTTTTCATGGTCAGGATATATAAACCCCATGTTGACCTAATGATCCCTTTTTACCATTTGCATAGTAGCAGAGAAAAAGACATTCTCTAAGACCCTTAAAGCGACCTAATGAACACATAGAAAGACCAATCTAATTTTATTAGGTAAGGGATTCTAATAATCAAGATATTGCTTCTGATGATGGAATCGTGGATTAAAGCAAAATTTATGACATGTTAGAATTCGGGATAAGGAGTGAGATGGAAGGAGCATGGAATCAAGCGACTTGAGGGTTTGAATCATAGATTGAGATAAGTAAGTATATCAATCAATATAATGTAATAGATTTACAAATTTTTAGGATCTAATTAAACTTAGAATCAAGGAATTAGGTTGAGAAATGAATTGAAGAAGAGGAAAATTGGTCAGGTACTCACTTGCGTACTTGCCCATGTAGAAATATGAATATGTACAAAAATGTACATGGACAAAAGATATGTTCGTGCATTTGGGCATGTCAAATTATAAAAACTCATAGAAAGGTATACAACCAAATACATGATTGTGTACCTGAGTGTGCTAAAATGGTAAAGTTTTGTAGAAAGTTACATGGTCATTTACCAAACCATACCAAAGTACACAACCTAATGCACGGTCATGTACCTAAAGGAATTGTTTTACTCGATTTATTTTCTACCTAATCAAATTTCTATTCAATCTAAACACCTAGTATAACCCTAGAAATTCCAAAAGAGTAAGAGAAACAATCCTATAATAATTAAGTGAACAAAATTGAGTAACTTAGACTATATCCAAACTAGTACTAAGGTAAGCTCTTTACATTTTGATAGATTATGGTTTAACTGTTAGTCAAGAACGATTCATGCTTAAGACTACCCTTCTAGGTACATGTAACTTTGTTGTTACTTGTGATTGTTAAGGTAGTTGTTAAATTGGAATAATTTATATTGGATTGGATTTAGTTGTTTATTGGTTGTGCTTGGCATAGCCTAGGGGCTTGTAGTGGTAGATCCTTAGGGAGCACCCCAATGATCATTGTGTGATGCTATCCCTAGTAAAGTCATGCATAGAAATGATCTAGATAATTTTAAAGACTTATGGGTGTTGGGACCCGTAATGGCAGTTCCCAACACCATACTATGTATTAAGTATGTACATATGGTTTGGAGGGGTCATGAGTACCCCATTATTGTTCTATAAATTAAATAAAATAATAATTTGTTATATGATTTTTAATGTCTACATTGATGCATGTGACTTAAACTTATGCTTGATCATATGCATGTGTTTGAGGGTTATACATACTGAGCATTAGCTCACCCCTTAAGGATAGTGTTTTTTAGTTACAGGCATAGATGAATACACTACCTATAATGAAGACTTAGGGTTAAATGTCTAAGAAGGGGATGATGTAGATTTATACTATTACTATGACGATTAAAAGGAAGGAAGGGATTTAAGTTCTTTATATGTATTGAATGGTGATTTCCTTTAGAAGATAATATATTAGTAAATTGCTATAAGTTCAATTGTTTTTAAATTTTAATTAAGAATGGTTTGTTAGGATTTGTTTTTAAGAGTTTGATTGTTGTAATGGGATTTACTTGAATCATTATGATTTTTGTTAGATAAAATATTCAAATTATAAATATCAAGTATTGCAGGTTACAAGAAATTAGTTGAGTTAAAAACCTTAATGTATCCTTACGTAGTAAGGACACGTAGCAGGCTGTAGCATCCCAAGTTCTAAAGTGTTACACTATTTGTTAAAAACCATATAACATATCTTATAAAATGATATATCATATCATGTATTGTTTTTTGGTGCTTTATTTACTGTACTTTTTCTTTTAATATAATTAGTTGGTCATTTTTATGAACTTAGTAAAAATGTAATAAAGTCAAGGATGTTGCAAAAATTGTACCCAATTCCTCTAAGGGCCATTTCTATTATAAAGGAGAAAACAACATCAGTCCTTACTTTTTTTTTTCTTTTTATTAACACACACATACTAATGGTTTTTATATTCTTATTAAAATATTTGATAGTAACAATTTTTCACTTAAGTACCTTTTCTTGATGCACATAGGTCTAACTTGAAAAGAAGGAACACTTCCCTAGCAACACTTTAAGAACATCATTAACACTAGTATCCTTTGCGTGATTTTCTAGACCTAAGGATTCTATTTGAATCCTCCAGCATAGCATTGTGGGTGATTTTTTTTAAGAAATTTGTAGTCCTCAATGTATGACCCCTTAAAGCTACCTAAGAACAACTTTTTTTCTTCTCTTTTTCTTTCTTTCTTTCTTTTTTTAACTTTAGTATTACTTTTATTTATTTTTTATATTGTGAATCCTGTAAATAATATAAATATATGTTAATGAATTGTTTTAACAATCTTAGAGATAAAATAGAAAGGTCAATAAGTGAGAGAGTTTCTTAGAACATTAATATAACATCTAGAGGTTCCAAATGGGATTCAATTGTCTAATGAAAGTATTATCAACTTAAGGAAGTAAAATGAATCCTTCATGCACTTTCTAAATTAGCAATCCAAGAATTTATAGCTCTCTTGTCTCTTCTAGCTTCTCCACAAGTTAAGTTATTCAATCCAAATGATAATGCTATCACATTTCATGAGTTCCCTACAATATAATTGGAAGTTTATTAATTTCAAGTTTGCATTAAACTCAATGTTACATGGTGTTTTAATAATTTGTTTAGCTTCTCAGTTTCTATCTTCCAATTGCAAGCTCTTGCTAAAAGAAAAGGAAATCTTTTTTGCTTTTTGCATTATAAAATATGGGCAAATCCTTATGGATATGTTAAATATTTCTCTTAGCATGGTTGTGCAATGCTATAATATTGGAAAAAGAAGAAGAAGTCATGTCTTACTTAAACATTGTTTTCTTTCACCAAAACAACTATATTCCACTGATGTTTCGTTTGTTTTTCTTTTTCTAATATTAATATTGCTCCATTTCCTTTACCTGGTTCCCGTTCTCTTTACACAGCTTTAATAAGAATATTTGTTAAAAATCATATAACATGTATTATGAAATAATATATCATATCATGAAGTGTTGTGAGTTAATATAAAATAGTAGTTTTGTTTTTGTATTTGAAATTCATAAATAACATTGCATAATAATACCATGTATCACACAGGACAGTAAAATAATGAAGGACATATTATATATTTGTGTATTATATCATAATATAGTAAACCTTTAATATATAGAAGATATGTAATATGAAATATGTAAATATATATTATATGCATTTTATTCTGGGATAACATACTATAGTATGTATAGTTATACATCATAATACATATAACTTAAATTTATTACGCATATTTACACATCGAAACGGTATTTAATTTGGTACTGTAAAAATATAAAGAAAATGCTCCATTGCTAAAGAAAGGAGTTGTGGGTAACCGCAAAGCAGCGGGATCAAAATCTCTCTCCTCAGTGTTAGTGGTGGTGGTGGTGGTCCATGTCCATCCATAATATTAATTACAAATATGTACAAATGGTGTGGCGGTGCCGGTTCATGTGTCGTGTTTCACGTTCCATATCCATATCGTGTGTTTTCCAGGTGCCATTTTGTATTCGCTTTCGAGGGATTTTTTTTTCAAGGAATGACAATGTAAGGCGGAAGTATATCAACGGCTCAAGCAAACCCTCGTTTCTGCTTCTTCCTCTTCTTTTTTTTTCTTCTTCTTCTCTTTTATTATTATTATTATTAGTTTTTCCTTATATAAAAAACATGGAAATATTTTTTAAAAAATAATAAATAAAATATTTTGTATTATAATATTTAATAATAAATTAATTATTTACACTTTAGCAATCTCAAATAAACATTTTAATTATTAATTTGGTTAGGGGCCAAATGTAGAGGGTTAAATGCAATTTAGGACCTTGTGTCCATTAATTAGTTGGATTTAACTTTTTAGGCTAAGGTGATAGGGATAGAGCTAAGTCCATGAATTTGGGATGATCAAAGAAGATTTGGCATAATAGGCTTAAAGTAGGGCTTGTTGGAATGGATCGCTACTTACCAACCCTTCTCATAAGACTCGCATATCTAAAGAAGGCCTTCATTAGGCCTAATTCCATGAATGACCCATGAATAATTCTTCTTATTAAGAGAGAACTCATCTAGACTGTCAGTGGCTAACATGATGTGATAGATGGCACCAATAGCTAGATCACTATAAATACCCACAATCTTTCCTTATTGATGGGGGGAGATAATTTAGAAAAGCGTCGTTACTTTATCGGATTATCTTATTAAAAAATCAAATCTTAGATTATTAGAAAAATTGTCGCTTGTGTGTTCGAGCCTATTAGATTTGCCTACTCCTCCCCATCCTACTCGCCCTTGATCATCTTCATATGTGCCATCACAAATCATTCCTCTAGGTTCATGTGTAGCACGAGGATCACGCAACACACATGTGACCACATCATGATCGGACCCATGCACCTACAAAGACCAATATAAATATAAATAAAAAAATTATAGTAGTAGTAGAAGTAGATTTATTCTAAATTTGCCTCCTGGTAGGTAAGGTTGAGAGTAGTTCAGCTCCATATAGTTTGTTTTTCGAATTAAGCTAAATTGTATATTATGATTTATTTATTTTTAAATTAAACATAACTGTACGATTTAGTTTGTAATTTTTTTTATCATACAAAAAAGGGTTTAGTTCACGGTTTGAACTATTTTTACATGTATTATTAATTTTTTTCTATATATAAGTTAATAAATTATGAAAAATTATAATTGACATAAAAATATTTACTTTATTATCATTTATCTATCACTCACCACATATAATATTCATTTGATATATATTTAAGAAGGTTTTATTATTTTTCTAAAGATAATTATAATTTATATGTCAATAATAAGTAAAAATATGAAATAAAAAATATTAAGTTATTTGATAAAAACTAAATAAAAGAAGGAATTAAATAGATAATATATAATTTTCTTACTAGTTATATGTTTTCTAGATTTTTATTAGTATTTTTTTTATTTTACCTTTTATGGTTTGATTCATTTTTAAATAGTTTAATTTAATTTGTAATTTTTTTAGATTTTAAAAAAGATATTTAAACCTAATTTATAATTTAATTTAGTTGGGTATAGTTTGATAAGTGAATTGATCGATATTTTTGTCTACTTGCAATTTTTGGGGGTAGTCACTCATTAACTGAGCTGAGATCCGACCCTTTTGAAAGGAAAGATGGTGGTTGTTCCGTCAGATCAGTACATGTACATTTATGCTGTAGGGACAGCTGGGACTCTCTTTGCGTTTGTTCTTGGGGTACTTCTTTTCTTCGTTCTGCGTCATGGCAAGTTGTCGACAAAGCCTAACCCTGTGATCGTGAAGGAAAGCCTTCATAATACCCACAACGTCTCGCCGCCCCACAATGATACTGGAACTGACGTCATCATCCCCGGCACTGGCGTGGCTGGTTCGGCTCTTGCGCGTACACTCGGCAAGGTATGTTAATTACTATCCAAGCCTTTCTGACTTTCTTAGATTATCCTCCATCTTAGCTGTCTCATTTAAAATTTTTAAGTGTTATATTAGTACTTCATGAATCTTTCATTCTTAAAAAGTTTCGTACTTTATTCTAAATAGTTGAGGAAAGTTTATGGGTACTCATTTATATCATTAAAGATAGTTTTTATGTGATACATGTTAGAAGAAATTAAAATAATAACAAATTTGAGGTATATATATATATATATAAACCTCTATCAATTCCTCAAGAAGTACATTTTAATTTTAAAAAAAGGGCAATCGTCTTTTTTTTTTTTTTTTTTTTACTATATGTTAACGAAGACAATTTGTAAGATATAAAAGCAAAAATTATATTAATGAAAGAAAAACTCATCGCATAAGATAAGAAACCAAAATATTAGAAAGAAAACTATTGTCTTTGGTGAAAAGTTGTTCAATTTTCTCTTTTGGCTTATAAAAAACTTAGAATTGAATGGATAACGCTTATTCTATGGGATATTCATTTGTACCCTACTTAATCGGATAGGTATTAAAAGTCATAGGGTAAGTTTTTATTATAGCTTTTAGATATAAATTTTTTGAAATATGCTTTCACACTATAGGTTATAGTATAGGGTCTTTTTAAATTCTACTCTGCACTCACTATAGAACTTATATTCTAATGTCACGTTTAGTATGCAAGAATGGGTTGAGATCGATTGGTTGGATTGGAATGGAATAAAATAGTATCAATACTGTAATGATAAATCTAATCTTGTGCTTGGAAGCATTGTGGAATAGAATGTGTATAAGTTAGTATTTGTCAAAAACACCCCTAATTATTAAATGTCATAATTATGTTGAAGATTAAATAAGTAATTTTAATTAATAATAATAAATGAGATGCAATAGTGTCACACCCCGAAAGGGGGTCTAGAAATTTCCACTTAAATCATCATGACATGTATGCACCCGTTACATGATAACCGTCTTACGAGTTAGAAATCGCAAGACTCTAACTAATTAATTACATTTATAACTAGTTACATTGCATATAATTATATAATAAAATATAACTATAGATTCAATACCTTACGGTCAACTATGATCGCAGATAATCGGTATCTCCTACCAATCAGTAAAATAGGATAGACCATAGGTTTCTCAATTTTAAATTCTATTTACATAGGGGTCGTAAAATTTCATCTAAGTAAATCTATCTTTCCCAATTCTTATTTTGTTGTTTTGGTCTTCCAAAACTCTTAACACTTCACATCTTATCCCATCCGAGCTTTTGTAATCGCTACCTGCAAAAGAGTCTATGAGGAGGTGAGCACACTATGGCTTAGTGAATGGGATGGTAATACTTTCAATGCTATGTACATACAAGCAATTTCAAATTAAGTTATCAAAACATATGCTATGTATAAGCAACCATATGAATGCAACATCTCACATGGTCTTCCGGTAATCGATATAAAGTCTAGGGTTTATGCCGCCTTTAACCTTGGGTTGGGGATTCTAAAGCCACCATCAGTGTCCAAGTCATTACTCGGTTTATTTATCTTATCACTTTGTTAATTATGATATCTTTTTAACTTAATAGCAAACACTCCCGTGCCTCTTTACACTAGACGAAGTAAAACCCTCAAGGACCAATCGGTTTGGAACCGTCAAGGCACGACAATCCCCTAATCACTTAGTTTGCACTTGGCGGAACATTAATCCTCTTGATTACCCCAGTGAGCCCTGTAGTAGTGATGGCATTTAATCTCATGCAATGTCTCATGGAAATGCACATCAGGTTTTTAATCAGGTCCACTCCCTTAATTAATTGATTTAAAGTGTCTAAATAGCATATACAATCACAATCAATTCTCATTCAAATAATGAAGAAACTACGAAGCATTTCATTTCACACTTACCACAATAAACAAAGATCATGCCCTTCTTATCACATAAAATAGACACTAAACCCAAACCTCATGGATGTAGACTATCCAGTTTTACAACAAGTTAAATTGACTCGGTACCTCTCTATGCCATTTCTCTTAAATGTCAAACCAACCACTTAAGGTTGATTTACAATCATCATCTCGGACACCTTTGTGTCATTGCACTTCTCAAGTACTCTATTATTCACACTTTCGAGAGCCGGCAAGGTCGTCTTGTATTTCCTTTTGATGTCCTCAAGACATTTATGTATAATATATATATATACATATCTATTTATATATATGCTCGTGACACATCTTTAATTAAGGACAATTTACTAAACCCTTTCCCTTACGTACTTAAGAAGGTAAGAAAATACGATCGTTGAGTTGTAAAATCAATATTTCACTCATGATTTGTATGATTGGGTTCATGAGTGTATTGTGTAGATATAATAAGAAAATAAGTTTGCCTAGGTATACAAACACATTCAAGAATCGACTCTGACATGGATACATAATGACATCTATAGACCCTATTATAACTAAGCACACTTGCTTGGTAGCTTTAAAAGGAAAAGCTAGGTTTCTATATTTTGGTTTTATTTGGAAGAAAACAATTTTAAATAATGGGTTAGGCTTGTGATTATAGCAATAGCAATATGGCACTAGGTGCTAACATTAAGGTAACAACATCTAAACCCTTAGACCATATCATCCTCTATACTCTTTATGACTTCTTTCCTAACTCATTAATCCCCACTATAACTTAACTCAGCAATAATCACATTGAATTGCAAACACAACAAACAACAATTTCACATGCATAGCAATCAACATACAACACAACATGGTAACATCTCATTAAGTTTCTCACTCACTTGTTTAGGGTCGTCATAGTCCTAGCTAGAGTCAAGCGATTCCAGCGGGTAACCCCCTTTGCGTTCCTCTTGAAATCAGTGTCCTTCTATGATGCCTCCTCAACCCAAGCATAGAAAGCCGCATCTCCATTTGACTTTAGTAGCCTTCCAGCTCCTGACATATGTACTCTGCTCATCTTGCACTTGATGGTAAAGCATGAAGTCTCCTCCTTAAGGAACTTTGGGCAAACAAGATTCGAATGTTGAACACTTCTTCAACGTAATTCTGATACAAGGTTCTAGAAGGAACGATCTTCCTATGAATCAATGCTTCCAATGCCCCAAGTTGCTGTGATCGACTATCTACTTTCCTTGTATAGAAGTCGAGCAATGGAATGTCTTCAATATGCCAAATTTAGAATTCCTTTTTCCATGTATGTAAGATACCCTTAAAAAGGACAACTAAAGGTCTTGCATTAGGGTATTTGGCTAAGAATGATCTTCCTCGATATCCTTTGAACATTCTATTGTGAAATCCATTTCATTCCAAATATCCCCCTGGCCATGATCTTGGACATTGCTCGAATCATTTGCTTCACCATCTACACCAATATAAACATCTCTTCTTCCCATTTACTTTCATAGACAGACACACCCACCTCCTTCACGCAATTCCCTCTTCCTTAGTTTCACCTTTCCATTCTTTCTTCTTTCCTTTGTTGACATCTCTACCTATAGGGTTTCTCATCCTCTCTACCGATCTCCATCCTCACTCATGCTTCCATCACCATATATACACTAGCCATTCCCACACACTAACGTACTCCTATCCATATACATACACACTTCGCATACTACGCACACACCTACACGTATATACACACAATCATACCACACACCTAATTACACGCACACGCAATTGCACTTTATTATCCCCCTTTCTCCTCAAGTCCACACACACACGTACCACTAGTGCCTACATACACACACACTTCATTCACTTCTCACACTACCAACACATATATAAACACCACACATCATCTCATACTCATACATATATATCTACACACACCACTCCTTCCATATACATATACACACATGCTATATACTCCACACACCATCCATATATACATTAGTACCGCACACCCCACACCTTCCATACACCTATACACATACTCTACACACCTATATACACACACATGCCGCACACACTACATACACATCATGCACATATGTACATACTCACAAACATTACGGACACATGGTTCCTCCTTTCCCACACATATACACACATTCCTACACACACACACCACCCACCATCACATACACTATACACCTTCATTCACACATACGCATACTCATCTTACGTTCTGCACACCACCACACACTTACATACACATACCCCTACACACTGCATACTTCCACCCACACATATAGATCTTCATGTACACCATCCTTCACCCATACACACACATTCTCACACACACCATCCTTTACCTACACACACACCCTTGTACCTTCTCCCCTTTTTTAGAACTGCAACCTTTGATTCTTTAGTGGTTGCTAAAGTTTGAACTTCCAAAACAGGTTGCTCCTACTTGGAATTATGTCATCCTCATAGGACATTTCACCGTCCTTATCGCCAAAGCCACTCATACTATCCAAGCACAACCATTTAACTCGCACTAAGGGTTTCCTTCTCCACTTTTCCACTGCATTAGCCCACTGCCATTGTTTGGTCATTGTCATCATTGCTGCCATTGCTGTGGTCGTTATGGTAATTGCTATTGCTGCAGTAGGGGTCGCTGTTGCTGCTGTTCGTCATTGTCACCATTGTTGTTGTTGCAACCATTGTTGGAGTCGTCATTGTTGTTGCTATTGGGATCATCATTGTAGTTGCTGTAGGAATCACTGTTGTTGCTGTTGTTATGGTTGTTGCGATCGTGGTTGTCGTCGCTGCTACCGTCGATCGTTGTTCCACGCACACTTACACACCGAACACCATATCTATATACATGCATCTCCACTCTTCTCCTTCAGCTAAGTGCTACTATCGTTGTCATTACTGTCGTCGTTGTGGTTGTCATTGTGTGGCTATCGTGGTTGCTGTCATCATCGTTATTGTTGCCGTTGTTGCTATCCTAGAGCTGAGCCATCCGTGCTTGACAAGATTAGCCGCCCCCATGGCCGTCCTCCAAGCCTAGCACAACACCACATGAGCGGTGGGACTTTCGACCAAGGCCACCTATGGTTTATCAACTAGCAGCGCCACCCACGGACCTGGAAAGCACAAGCCAAATCTCGAGAGAGCCATCACCTTTAGTAGTCGCCAATTGGAAGTCGTCAACCAGGTGGAGTCAGAGTGGGAGTGGGAAGAGGGTGTGACGAAGAGAGTGATGAAGGGGGATGACACTGCGTCAAGGGAATACGAAGATGACAAAGAGGAAAGAAGGAAGGGGAAACGCGGGGCAAGGACGACCGAGAAGGGAAGATGCCACACTGGAGGAAAAAAAAAAAGAATGAAAGAGAAGAAGAAGAACGGAGGAAGCATAGAAGAAGAAGAAGAAAGAAAAGAAAAAGAAAGGAAAGAGGGGGAAGGGGTCAAGATGGGATGGCAGCTCCTGTTGCTGCTGTTGCCTATTGCTTACTATTCATGATGTGACAAACGGATGGGACGGTGGCATATTTGAAAATCTGTTTTTTTTTTCAATTATATTATATTATATTTTGTATTATAATGTCCCTATTTTAATATTCTGCTTACGTACGAGAATATCTTTAAATTTTATATTTTTAGCAGTTTATTACGAAGTCTTGTGTCTAAGCTGCTCTAATTATCCTGAATATAAATATTTACTCTAAATTTTCATTTAAGATTCCTAGATATATAATTTAAAGTAATTTCATTATTTAACTTAACATTGTTCGAAATTCGCGTTTTGGAGAATTTATTCTTCTAATTGTTTAAATTTTTTAAAACTTATTATTATCACAAAATAAAATAATATTTATTATTCTATTTATCTTTTGTAATTTTTCATATAGCTTTTCAAAATTTTTAGGACTTTACAAATAAAATTGTAATTTCGCTGCCTTAAAGGTGGAATCACAATTATGCCTTCCAAAACCACTTTCAAATATAGGAAAGGGTATGGAATTCGGTATATATAAGATATATAAAGTACAAGTTCCAAGATAACATATATCGATCTTATAAAAAATATTAAATAATAAATAACAATACTATATTTTTTGACCAACAAACATTTCAATAAAAAGAAAAACAAAAGAGTTCAGGGCCATTTAGATAATGAGCAGAAAAAAGGAGTTAACCGAGCTATTATCAAAATATCGGGTTGTGTTTACATGGTTCTATAAAGATATGCTTGTGTTAAATCCTTCAATTGTAGTTCATAGACTACCTACACAAGAAGATGTTAAACCCAAGAGACAAAAGTTAAGATGGTTTCAACTAAGCATCTTACTGAAAATAAAAAGGAAGTTAAAAAACCACTTGAAGTTGGGTTTATTCAAGTCTTAGATTATCTTGAATGGATAGCCAACATAGTCCCAATCATAAACAAGAATGGAAAAGTATGAGTGTGTGTGGATTTTTGAGACCTAAATTAAGCAACATCAAAGGATAACTTCCCTTTGCCCATATAGACATCTTGGTAGATAATACAACTAGAAGCCATCTTTCTTTCTTTCATGGATGGTTTCTTAGCATACAATCAAATCAAAATGGCAGAAGAAGATAAAACCAACATGACTTTCGTTACAACCTAGGGAACTTTCTACTATAAAGTCATGCCCTTTTGTCATAAGAATGTTGGGACAACATACCAAAAAGCAATGGTCATGTTACTTCATGACATGATGCATCAAGAAGTTGAAGTATCTGTTGACAATATGATCGCAAAATCAAAAGAAAGGGAAAATCATGTAAATATCTTGAAGAGATTGTTTAATAGGTTAAGGAAATTCCAGTTGAAGTTAAATCTAGAGAAGTGTACTCTTGGGGTTACATCTAGTAAGCTACTAAGTTTCATAGTAAGTCAAAAGGGCATCGAGGTAGATCCAGACAAAGTCAAAGCAATATTAGAGATGCTATCCCCATGCATACTTAAGGAAATAAGAGGATTATTAGGATGATTAAATTATATAACTTGGTTTATATCACAACTCATAAACAAAGGCCGTCTATTGTTTAAGCTATTGAAGAAGAATGCCATCTTGAGTTAGGATGAGTGTGAGAAAGCCTTCACAAGGATCAAAGAGTACCTAATGAATCCCTTAATATTAGTTGCTCTAAAACTTGGAGGACGATCATTTCCATGTCTCATAATACTTCTTAAATCCATAGGATGTATGCTCGAGTAGAAAAATGAAAGAGGAAAAGAGCAAGCAATATACTACCTAAATAAGAAATTTACTAAATGGTAATGGAAATATTCAGAGATAGAGAATACATGTTGTGGTTAGTCTAGGTTATGCATCGACTTAGATAATATACACTATACTATCCTATTGAGCTCCTAACGAGACATGATCCCTTGAAGTATTTGGTAGAAAAACTAGCTTTGATGGGGACTCAAAATGGCAAATGTTCCTATCTAAGTTTGACATCAAATATGTGAACAAGAGCTCAGTGAAAGGGCAAGCATTGGAAAACCAATTAGCCAAACATTCGCTTGAAGGAACATCGCAAGAACTACAAACACTATTCCCATATGAGAATATAGTGGTAGCTAAAAGTGAATTTAATAAAGAGTCTAAGACTACAAGAGCTCCTAAATGGAAAATGTACTATGATGGTGGTGCTAATGTCTTTAGTTGTGGAACAGGGGCAATGTTGGTGTCCCTTGAAGGTCCTCAATTCCTTATGGCAACAAGACTCACATTTTCATACACCAATAATACCATTGAATATGAGGCATGTATTATGGGCCTCATGATTTCTCTAGATATAGGAATACATGATTTAGAGGTGTATGGAGATTCCACACTCATTTTTTTGTCAAACTTGGGGAGAATACAAAATGAAGGATCCTATGTGCATTTAGTTTATTCATTAATTGAACTAAAGGTACATTTAGTGTATGTGCCTTTATTCAATTTTTGAAAAACAGTGAAGGTATATATACTAAATCTACCTTCACTACCTTACATAAATAATGATTTTTTTAACGACTCTTTTTTTATATGAATAATTTTTTAAAAGGACTTTAAATTAGTATGGAAACCATCACTAACTGCTCCAATATGTAAAATAATATAATAAATTTAATATAATTACATGAATATTAATAAATGAAAATAATACTTTACTTGAATTTAATAATACATAATAGATATAAATGACAATAAAGATAAGTAATATATAATATAATAAAATAATTACATGATACTTAGTAATATATATAATGCGACATTTAATACTAATATATAAATTAATATTTATTATACATGTTTAATACTTTAATAAATTTATTAGTAAATATGAAAGATATAACATAAATAATATTCATTATAATCAGAATTCTATTGTTTATCTTAACAAAGATAAATTATATTACATATAAAAATATTATATAAGATAAAAAATGTAAATGATATGTGATTTGAATTTATATTAATTTTTTTTTTTTGCAACCACACAATCCTTTGTAATAATGATGTTAAATTCTTATCGTATTATAAAATTGTTATATATAATAATATGATAAATCTAATATAATTAAATTATAAAAATGATAATTTTTATATTAATAATAAAATAATATATTACTTATATATTAATATTGTATAATAATATTAATATTAATAAATACAAACAATATATAATATAATAAAGTAATTGTATGACATTTAATAATAATATACAAAGTACGACATATGATATGATGCTAACAGTATTATAATTACATTTCCTATTAATTATAAAATTAAAATGCTTAATAGTACACAATATACATTAATGATATATAATATAATTATTTAGTCGACTAAACAAACTAATAATTATTCAGGCTTCAATACAGCCTCAATTAATTTATATTAAATAGCTATTTCATTATAGTTTTACTCCACTTAATCAAGTGCCCAAGCCCATTCTAAACACTATAAAATTAATATTATCTGGAGCCTTCCTCACAACATATGTCAGCAAAAAACTATTGGTTGCGATTAGCTGGGAAAAGCCGCTCTGTGGCTACGGTAAGTCTGAAATAAGGGGTGACAAACTCAAATCATAGAATTAAATCCCAGGAAACCTGACATTAAACTAAAATTCATAGGAAACACCTAAATTCTAATTTTTATCAAGTTTAGGACTAGGAAAAGTTTAGAATTTTATAATTTTTAGGTAACATGAATAAGTTAACAAATCCTAATCTAGGCTTCATTTATAAAATAGATTTTTCATAAAAAAATTTAGTCTGAGTTGATTGCTTAAAAAGTAATTAAAGTTTAGGAAACATAACAATAAGATAGTAATTTAAGTTAAACTAAATATGATCATTAAAATTTAAATAACATAACATCAAGATAGATAACTTTAGTTCATTGATAGAAAAAATTGCCCAATAAAATCATAAAATGAATATTAGAATTTAAATTAAGAATAACTACTCATAAAAGAGTAAAGAGAAGCAAGAAATACATTAGTTTACTGGAATAGAATGAGTGCCTTTAAAATTTAGTTGGCCTAATTACAAAACCGACCAACCACATTTAAAATCGATTAGCCGGACTAATTGGAAAGTCATGTAACTGGCCATGTTCTTGTGCTTGGTTAAAATATTACCTTAAATGATGATTTTATATTAATTAAGAAATTACCTTAAATCTCAGGATAAACAAAAGAACAACTTTTATTAAATTATTGATCAAATTGCAAGGTATATATTGAAAGAAAAAAGAGCGAGATATTAAAGTTTATAGGAGATAAGGTGAATGGCTATTTTATTTAATTGTTTGACTATTTTTGTTAGGACTTGTAAATAAATCTAATTATATCTAAGTCTAATTGATTAAATGTATGATAATTGGACAAGGTCTAACTTGGAATTGTCATGACCTTAATGTGGTGTTCCTGGATTTTTGAGACAAGCAGAGATGTTAGCGGGACGGGTTTGGGCCGGGTTCAGCAATCTCGTTACCTGTCTAATTATCCTATAGGGATTTCCAAACCCGTCCCAAACCCTATAAGGTTTTTCATGAAATACCTACTATTTGTCTCAAACCTTACAGGGTTCTAATAAGCAACCTAAAAGTTATCCCAAACTTGTTAGATTTTTTTTTTTTTAAATTCATTATTGGTTTAAAATCTTTACTTATTTATTATGATCATTTTTGTAAAATATAGCTTATGTTCTTGGAAATAAATAATATTTTTATTTTCAACATATCTAATCATATATATTTTAATATTATTCGATAGTCTATATGTTGGTAAATAAAGTTATTAACATAAAAACATTTTTAATTGTATTAAGATAAAAATTACCAAACTAACCATACAACTTAATAAATATCATTCTATACAGGAGAAGTCAACATTATGTTTATTGAGATTATCTCATTAATCAGCATTGCTTCTTACTTGAGAACTTGTGGTTGTGGGATTTGTTGATGGTGCTTTTGTTTTAGATTTGAGTAATGGTAATGGACCTTCCTCTTCCTCAAGGTCAATGGGATGTGCATCAATAGGCATGTCGAATTTGTCCATATCTACATTATACAAAAGGAAACAAAAGCAAAATGTTATTAGAAATTTAGAATGAAATCACAACTCAAATAAAGATTTAGGTATTTTATGTAAATTGTGAGGTGTTCATGACCATGATGTAGTACATACTTATAACTTAGTGGAAATTGCCTAATCCTTACCATGGTATGAAAGTATTTATGGAGTCTTAAACCTAATTCTTATGGACAAAAAAAAGTATCTATTATCATACATTGTAATCTCTAACTACAAGGTAGTATTCCAAATTATAGAACCAATGAAAAATGAAAAGACAAAAAACAACATATGGTTGGTGTCAATTGACAACATATTACCAAAAAATATTACATTTCGCCTACTTAACATACATTATATATTTCCAAATTTGCATAACAAAAATTCATTATCATACATTATAGTCCCAACAAATTTGTATAGTATATATTATAATATCTATTATCATAACATAAATTTATTATCATATTGTTGGTGCTGAATTAAGTAATCAAGAGGAGAAGGAAGAATCGATTACTTGCTAAATTAAAAAAAAAAAATTGCTAGTTAAAAACAACCCCTTTGACTACTCAATTTAACTATGGCTTGAAAACAATTATTTATAAATAATTATAAGCTGTTATAGAATAGAAATTAAAAGGTAGAGAGAAGAGAATCGGGCAAGCTATTAATAGAGGTTCCGCCTTAAGTATTAGTTCTCTCTTTCAACTCTATTATCGAGGGCCCGATCTTTTACATCAGTATTATTCTACTAATCCAAAATAAATTTGAGATATTACAATCGTTCTACCAACACCTTGGCTTTAAAAACACCTTACTTTGCTTATTTTGTTTATCTTTAAAGTTATTCATAGATCTATAGAGCTATAAGTAGCCTCTTACTAATACACATATCTAACTTTCAAGAATTATCAAAAATAGATGAGGAAATGAAAATTTGTATCCTTAAAAAATTATTCAAGTATAATATGAAAACATGTAAAAAACAGAGTAGCTTCTGAGTTAGTCTCTAAGTTTTGATAATTCTCTTTTTCTAATAAAATAATATTGTACTATTCTGTATTGTTTCTTCTTTCTCTTCTATCTTGAATCTTTGGATTTTTCCTCTGTTTATTCATAAAAAACTAATGGCAACATCGTTGATCTGTCTTTAACTAGAATGTTTTTTTTGTCAAGATCTTGCTTTGAACGTTTGGGAAATATCTCAAGAGCTTTGTAGATATCCACTAGATTTTGAAACTTAAATTTGATATCTTCATAATATGTAATGGAAATTCTATCGAATTTGTCATTGAAAATAGTCCAGATACATAGTTACATCAAGATATATCTTATTTGCACAAAATCGATTGATGAAATCAATCACCTGCTGATTTTGAGGAATGTCTAAGAAATCTTTCTCTCATCCTTGAGATCACGAAAATATGTGATCTTTAAAGTATATGACATAATCCTTTAATATTGATCTTTCTTGTAGCAGAATGAAACATACGAAATCAATCATGATTTAACTAAATTTCTTATTTCTAAAATTAATCACTTAGATCCCCATGAATATTTTTCCTATTTTAGTGAAATGAATTGAATATATTACCCAATCTTAATTCCAAAATTAATCACTTAGATCCCTATGGATATTTTTCCTACTTTAGTGAAACAAATTGAACATATTACCCAAATATATTCAATAAGTAGAGCTGGTTCTTTGAAATTGATAGTTAACTAACTTATGTTGATATATAAAGCTTTTCTGTTTATATGAACTTGTAATAGTACCACCTTTTGACTTATCTTCTCATTTCATTGATATATAAAAATATTCTGTTTATACAAACTTGTAATAGCAATACCTTTTGACTTATCTTCTGAGTTTGTTGATATATAAAGTTATTCTATTTATACAAACTCGTAACAACAACACATTCTAACTTATCTTTTGAGTTCATGTTATTCTTTATAATAAAGACCTTCTGACTCATTTTCTGAGTGATTAAATACAACGTATCTTTTCTTCATTTATTCTTTGACCTTCTAACTCTTAGTCGAATTATAAATATAATTATTCTTGTATACTAAATAAACTTCATTAAAAACATTTAGTAAATTTTGTTATCGTCAAAATACTTTAAGAGAGAACATAGAATTTCCCTCCTTTTTGATGATAAAAAAAAAAAACCTTTCTCATAAAATAAGCACAAAAAAATTATTAGCTATAGATTTAGTCAGTTTTGTATACTTCATAGCAATCATTATCAACACTCCCATTGTTATTTATGTATCCCAATTTTAAATTTTAATTCTCCCCCTTTTTGATATCATCAAAAAATAAAACTCCCCCTCAATATAATATATCAGATAATCAAAATAAAAATATATATTAGAATCTTGAAAGAGTAGAAAACATATCAAATATTTCATTTGTGAACACATCCATCAATGAACTTAATATAAGTATGTGCATGCACCAATTTTTTTTTTATTATCACATATAACTAGAAAGGATAACAATACTAAGTTCATTTCTAATAAACTCAAATTTTATTTTATCTGATAGTTTAGTGAAGATGTCAGCCAATTGATTTTTAGTTGAAACATATTCAATATTTATTTCTCCATTATTTACATGATCCCTAATAAAGTGATGTCTAACTTCTATATGCTTAGATCTAGAATGATGCACTAGATT
Organism: Laguncularia racemosa; assembly: GCA_037954665.1. Lineage (NCBI taxonomy): Eukaryota > Viridiplantae > Streptophyta > Magnoliopsida > Myrtales > Combretaceae > Laguncularia > Laguncularia racemosa. Next base: position 1,106,742 of record JBBMOL010000063.1, on the reverse strand, counting down.
TTTTGTTAAATTAATTGTACTCGTATTGTCGCAGTTTATTGGTATATTTTTAAATACTAAGCCATAATCCATCAATTGTTGTTTTGTCCATAGTATTTGTGTACAACAATTTCCTATGGAAACATATTTAGCTTCAATAGTAGAAAAAGCAATTGAGTTTTGTTTCTTGGAGGACCAATAAACTAACTTGTCCTCTAGAAATTGACAAGTACCAAATGTACTTTTTTCTGTCAATTTTGCACCTTACATAATCTGCATCAAAATAACCAATTAACTCATAATTTTGATATTTTGGATATCAAATACCTAACTTAGTAGTATATGCAATGTATTTAAAAATTCTTTTTACTACTACTAAACGTGTTTCAGTAAGATTACTTTGAAAGCGAGCACACAAATAAACACTAAATAATGTGTGAGGATGGAAAGCAGTTAAGTATAGTAGGGAACCAATTAAAATTTTATAAAGCTTATTATTTACCTTTTTACCTTCTAATTTAACATCTAACCTGGTCGAGGTTGATATAAGAGTCGTTGCACATTTGACATTTCTAAATTTTTTTTTTTTAATATTTGATTGGTGTACTTTTCTTGATGTACAAATATACCATCTTCTGTTTGCTTTATTTGGAGTCCAAGAAAGAAGTTGAGTTCTCCCATTAGTGACATTTCAAACTATGTCTGCATCATCTTAGAAAACATTTTGCAATATTCTTCATTAGTAGAACCAAATGCAATATCATCTACATATATCTATACTACTAGAATATCATTGTCATAATGTGTTAAGAATAATGTAGTATCCACTTTTCCTCTTTTGAATCCATTCTTAATTAAAAATTCACTAAGTTGTTCATACCATACTCTAAGAGCCTATTTTAATCCATATAAGGCCTTTTTAAGTTTGTAAACATAATCTTCCTTAAATGGATATTTAAATCCTAGTGGTTGTTCTACATAGACTTCTTCCTTAATATGACCATTTAGGAAGGTAATCTTAACGTCCATTTGAAATAGTTTAAAATTCTTTAGACATGCTTAAGATAATAATAACCTAATTGCCTCTAATCTTGCTACAGGTGCATAGGTCTCATCATAATCTATGCCTTTTTCCTAAGAGTATCCTCTTGAAACTAACCTAGCTTTATTTCTAACAACTTTTCCACATTCATCTAATTTGTTTTTGAACATCCATTTAGTTTCTGCTATGGATTTATCCTTAGGTCTTGGTATTAATGACCATACTTGGTTTCTTTGAAATTGGTTTAGCTTTTCCTACATGGCATCTATCCAATTATTATCTACTAGAGCTTCTTCTATTGAAGATGGTTTGGTTTCAAATAGTAATGTAAAATGATTTTCTATTTCCTTATAACTAGCTCTAGTCCTAATTCCAGTTCGGATATCACCTATTACAAATTTTATGAGATGATTGGATTGAGTTCTTATAGACTTAGATGGATGAATACATACTTAGGTAGGTTCTAATTTATCTTCTAAACTACCTTCTAAGCCATCTTCTAAGTTATCTTTTGAGTTCATTTTTGCTCTAGATATTCCTAGTGTATCGGACTCTGTATTATGATTTTCATTAATTTTTCCACTTGATACAGAGGAAATATTTTCAACATCTCTTTTGGATATGATTAGGTTTTCATCATCAACATCATCTATTATTCCTTCTTCAACAAAACTTACATTTACAGATTCTTCAACTTTTCTAGAAGACTTGTTAAACACACGATAAGCTTTATTGTTGACTGAATATCTTAAGAATATGGCTTTATTAACTCTTTCCACAAATTTTCCTAAAGCTATACCTGTTTTCTTCACAAAAAACTTACTTCCAAAAACATGAAAATAGGAAACTTTAGGGTTTTTTCCTTTAAAAATTTCATACGATGTTTTCTAGTTAAAGGCCTTACATAAACACGATTAATGATGTAGCACGTAGTTGAAATCGCTTCATCCCAAACATATTGTGCTTAACACTTTCGTTTACTAAGGTGCATGTCATTTCTTAGATTGTTTTCTTTTTACGCTCAACAACTCTGTTTTGTTGTGAAGTATAGGGGGCGGAAAAATTGTGTGTGATGCCATTTTCTTCACAAAATTTGATAAAGTTGTTATTTTCAAATTCTTTCTCATGATCAATCCTCAAACTAATAATGGAATATTCTTTTTCATTTTGAACATGTTTTGAAAAAAATTTAAAGGATTTATAAGCATCACTTTTATGTTCATAAAAATAGAACCTAAGCATATCTAGAAAAATCATCAGCTATAACAAATCCATATTTGTTACCACCTAGACTTAAGGTTTGTGTAGGGCCAAATAAATCTAAATGCAATAGTTCTAATGGCCTTTTGGTTGAGATAACATTCTTACTCTTATGAGAAACATATACCTTTTTATTTTTCAAACATGTAGCACAACAAACATCTTCTCTAATATTCAAATTTGGTAGGCCATTAATTAAGTTATTTTTTAATAAATTCTCTAATTGTGTATAACTGACATGTCCTAACTTTCTATATCAGAAAAATTATATCATGTAGACAAAGATTACATTATTTGTATTAATTAGATAAATATTCTTTTTCCTATAGCCTTCAAAGAGTTTTATATTGTCTTTATTTTATGTTGTGGCTTTATCTTGATCAAAAGTCATTTTATATCCTTTATCACAAAGTTGACTAATACTTAATAAATTATGCTTCAAACCTTATATCAGATATACATTTTTAATGATGAAAGGGGAAATGCCGATGTTACTAGTTGTAATGATTCTTCCTTTACTATCATCACCAAACTTCACACATCCTTTTTCTTTCCACTCAAGGCTTGTGAACAACGAAGCGTTACTAGTCATATGACATGAACACCTACTGTTGAGATGACACATACTCTTAAGTTTTGCTCGATGTTCCTACAATCACTAGAAAAAGGATCATACCCTTTTTAGAACCCAAACAAGCTTAGGCCCTTTAAAAATCAAGCTCATGTTATTAAGTTGATTCACTTAATTTAGACTAAGCTTGTTATTTTTATGATAACAATGATTTTCAATTTTCCCTAACTTGTTACAAAGAAACAAGCATAGGTATTAGTTACATTATACTAGTTACTTTTCCTATCTTGATTGCCAACAATTAGGATACCTTCTGACTGGTCTCTAGTTATATCCTTTGATAGGATATTTTCTGTTTTGATCTGGGTACCTTCTGATGTACCATTTGTCTTGTTTCACAACTTTTCCTTTGTCTTTATTTTTATTATTTTCATCATTCTTTTGAAATAGAGTTTTATTTGATTTAACAAAAAATAGTTCTTTTTACATCATTTGAGCTTTTCGCCTCATTATATCCTAAACCGGACTTTGAGTTGTCAATTCTTTAAGCAGAAATTAACATTTGTAATTTTTTATTACTTTCACTGAATGTTATAAATGTGTTGTCAATTGTTTGAGAAAGTTCATTTATTCTAACTTTAAGAGCTTTAATTTCGTTTTTTTTTTAATAGAACATTTTCCTTAGTTAAAGCACCATTTACTATGCATAAATTATTATTATCAATATGTAGAGCTTCAAAATCAATTTTTAATATATCAATCTCATCAACCAAGAGTGCATTTGTTTGAGTCAATGCATTTTTCTCATCAACTAAGGCTCTATTTTCTAAATTAACTTTGTTAATTTTAACATCTGCTTTAGTCAATGCATTTAACAATTTTTTAATCTCAGCATAAACATTATCTACTAAATCCTTTTTTAATTCAAAATCAAAATGTACCTTAAGCATTTCCATGAGACACACATTTACTTCCTCATCTTCAACTTCAGAATTCTCTACATTAGTTTTTGAGTCTTGTAGGTCACTTTAGGTTGATAATAATGCTTTACGTTTCTTTTTGTACTTCTCAAGTTTCTTGATAAGCATCGGATATTCATATTTTATATGACCTGGTTTCTTGCATTCATAACATATCAATTCCTTCTTTTCTCTTTCTTTTCTTCCTTCTCTTTGTAACCTTTTCTTGTATCAAATTTTCCATGGTTAGAACTTGACCTTTTATTCAACGAAATTTTCTTTCGTTTTCTTTTTAGAAATTTATTGTAACATTCAGCTAGCAAATTTATGTTTTCATCCTCATTACTTTTTGCTTCTATATTAGAATTGTTATCTACTTCTCTAACTTTAAATGCTATGTTCCCTTTGCTATTGTCTTGATCAGAAGTATGCCTAATGTGAGATTAATATGCCATTAGTTTTTCTCTCAGCTAGCTTAATGTTAGTTTGTTCAAGTCTTGAGCTTCCTCAATCGTAGTCTTTTTATCACCCCACGATCTAGGCAAGATTCTTAGAATTTTTCTTCTAAGGTCAGCATCTTTTAGTTTATGGTTAAGTAAAGATAATTGACTTGTAATTGCTACAAAATGATTGAAAGATTCCTTAATATTTTCATCAGGCTTAAACTGAAACAACTCATATTCCTGCATTAATGAAATAATCCTAATATCTTTGATTGTTGACATTCCTTCATGAGTTTCACATAATGTATCCTAGATTTCTTTCATAGTCTTATAAGAAGAGATCAAGTAATATTCCAAATGAGCTATTGTAGCAAGTAACAAGTTCTTAGCTTGATTATTCTTTTCAAGCTTTCTCTTCTTAGCTTCTATTAGAGTCTGATCTCCATCCTCTTTGACAGTTTCATCTCTAAATTGTATGACTTCCCATGAGTTAAAGTCTCTCTCCTTGATGTAAGTTTCCATCCTAAATTTCCAATAACCAAAATTAGTGCCATTAAAGTAAGAAGCACCATTAGTAGAAATAGAAATATTGTTTTCAACCATAGGATCTTGAACTCAGAGTATTATTAGAGTTCCTACTCCGATGCCAACCTGAATTAAGCAATCAAGATTGGAGGGGTAATTTGATTACTTACTAAATTAAAAAAAAAAAATTGTTAATTAAAAACAACCCCTTTGACTACTCAATTTAACTATAGCAAGAAAACAATTATTTATAAACAATTATAAGCTATTATAGAATTGAAATTAAAAAAATAGAGAGAAGGAAATTGGGTAAGCTAGTTATAGAGGTTCTTTCTTAAGCGTCAATTCTCTCTTCTAGCTTTACTACTAGGGACTCAATCTTCCACATCGGTATCGCTTCACTAATCTAAAATAAATTTGAGAGATTACAATCGTTCTACCAACACATTGGCTTTAAAAACACCTTGCTCTACCTATCTAGCCTATCTTTAAGGCTAGTCATAAATTTACAAAGTTATAAGTAACCTCTCACTAATACACATATCTAGCTTTTAAGAATTATCAAAAACAGATGAGAAAATGAGAATTTGTATCCTCCAAAATTAATTTGAGTATAATATGAAAATATGTAAAAGATAGAGTAGCGTTTGAGTTAATCTTTGAGTTCTAATAATGCTCTTTTTCTGATAAAATAATATTGTACTGTTCTGTATTGTTTTTTTTTTTTTTTTTATCTTTTGTCTTGAATCTTTAGATTTCACCTCTATTTATTCATAGAAGAGTAATGGCTACATCGTTGATCCGCCTTTAACTAGAAAGTTTTGTTACCATGATCTTGCTTTGAACGTTTGAGAAATATCTTAATAGATTTGTAGATATTTGCCAGATTTTGAAACTTAAATTTGATATCTTCATAATATGTTATGAAACTTCTGTCGAATTTGTCGTTAAAAGTAGTCTAGATACATCAAGATATATCTTATCTGCACAGCATCGATTGATGACATCAATCACCTGCTAATTTTGAGGAATGTCTAAGAACTCTTTTTCTTATCCTTAAGATCATGAAGTTATGTGATCTTTAAAGTATCTGACATAATCCTTTTAATATTGATCTTTCTTGTAGTAGAACGAAACATACAGAATCAATCACGATTTAACTAAATCTCTTATTTCAAAAATTAATCACTTAGATCCCCATGGATATTTTTCTTATTTTAGTAAAATGAATTGAATATATTACCTAATCTTAAGTCCAAAATTAATCACTTAGATCCCTATGGATATTTTTCCTACTTTAGTGAAATGAATTGAACATATTACCAAATATATTTAACAAGTAGAGCTGGGTCTTCAAAATTGATAGTTAACCAACTTACGTTAATATATAAAGTTGTTTTGTTTATACGAACTCATAACAGCAATACCTTATAACTTATCTTTTGAGTTCGTTGATATATAAAGTTGTTCTATTTATACGAACTCATAACAGCAATACCTTCTGACTTATCTTCTAAGTTCCTGATATTCTTCATAGTGAACACCTTCTAACTTATCTTTTGAGTAATTAAAAACAACATAGCTTTTCTTCATTTGTTCTTTGATCTTCTAACTCTTAGTCAAATTATAAATACAATTATTCCTATACACTGAATGAACTTCATTAAAAACATTTTGTTCATTTTGTTATCATCAAAATACTTTAAGAGAGAAGATAACACATACATTATAGTATTTATTATCATACATTATAGTCTCAACAAATTTGCATAACAAAAATTTATAACACTTCCCTACTTAACAATATATATATTTCCACCAAAAAACTATTGAAAAAAAAAAAAGAAGCTAACTTTACATTAAACAATTTCCTTAGATTTTTAAACTACTGAAGAAAAAAAAAAGAAAGCAATTTCCACTACAAAGCCTCCACATATCACATAGAAAAAACAAAAAATCTCACAAAGCTCAATCAAATTCCAAAACCTAACTTCACATTAAACTAACTCTGCACTTGAATAAAAAAATCGTTCTAATTGTTACCTCTATTTTTCTTTCCTTTCCTATAAATTGTTCTGATCTCTGAACTGGGAGAGTGAGATTTGATCTTAACACGACTAAGAGACAAGAGACACTAGACGATGACTGACACATTTAGATCTAATTTGAATTGTTGATGACAACAAGAGATGAGAGCCAAAAGAGATAGAGTATAGATGACAAGGGACGGAAGCTTTCATAGGAGGATAAGGTCGTGACTCACGAGGGACAACATCGGTTTTACTATTGTAGGTTTCTTTTTTACTTTTTTCAGCTTCTTTGGAGTTTGGAGGTCTTAAACGAGAGAGATGTAAGAATAGAGAGCTTAGCAATTAGCTATATAGTATGGTGTAGTGACTAGCGTGTAGTGATAGGAATCAAAATCCTATAGGACCTATCATTAAGGCAAGAACTAAAGGATTACAAAATTTGGCAATAAGGATCTTGTTTAAACAAACCGACCCCGAAAATACTTGTATACTAACTTCTTTTCTATTACTTATTTTTGGTGCATTCCAGCAGACATACTTGTTAAGTTTTACAGGGTGATGGACAAACTCACTAAAACTTAACTTGTGGGTTATTCATGGACTGACATAAACTAAAGAAGAACCGGTCCAACAAATTACTCAATTGAATTGAAGAACTAGCCACTTAAAGAATCTTGTACTTGTAATTGTTGTTTTGAGAACCGGCTATTTCATATAGCATTTGTAATTTCTTTTCTTGGAATCGGCCACGTAAGTGGCTTATTTATAATTTTCATGTGGATTTTACCCTAATAGGAGCAAGTATAAATAGTTGCTAACTAAGGTTTGTATGGAGCTTTTCACATTTTGAGAAAAATACTTCTTGTTCCCGTGAGAGTGAGGAGTCCTCTTGCCAATACACACACTCTTATCAATTTCTTGTAAATTGTAGCGAGTGAGGCTTGAAAAATCTTGTCAATAGTATCAAGATCTTCTAAGTTGCTTCCTTGTTATTACTAGTATGTACTATTTAGTGATAATAGGTTGTTTTTCCATTATTTGTTGTTCACGCAATTAGGGTTCTTATTGCTTCAATTTTTATAAGATTGGAGTTACATGTTACATGTAATTTGATTGGTGTTGGAATTTTGTAGTTCATCCAATTTGGATCACACCAATTAGGGTTCACGTGAGTTAAGCATCATGTCAATTTTATGTTTCATTGAGCATTTGTTTAATTGAATTCTTCAATTGGATTGTGTACATGTGCTTTGGTCTTTTGAGCACATCATGTAGACTCATGTTCTTTTCTTTGGTCTGATTTGACTTTTTTTTTTTCAAATTTTTTTATTAAATATATATATATATATTAACAGGTTCAGGTTCCTAACGGGTTTAACATTTGTCTCATTATAACCTATCCCAAACCTTATAGGATGCTACTTTATAAGGTTTTTAATGGGACAGGTAGGTCAGGAACCCGACAATACCTATCTCGCTTAAATTACTAGAGACAAGATCTGTAGTCCTATATAGAAAGTGTCTTGATAGGTTTAGGTTTCCTATCATATAGAGATGATGTCAACCTCTATTGGGTTTCAAGATTATCATTAAATTTTATATTTATTCTAGTCTCTTATTCTATGATTATTGCTTTATTATCTAATAATCTTGTTTTTCGTTTTATCGTCTATTTGATTCTAACTTCTTATTATATGTTACTATTAATTCAAAATTTACACATGTAAATATATATAATCACATTTATAGTTTGGGTTCAAGTTCAACTTGATTGTAGTGAAATCTAATTCAAGTAGATTTTTTTTCCCTTGAGTATTGAAGCAAACATGAGCAATTTACTATAGGTTTTACTTATGCCCATAGTCATGCAATAATTTTTGGAAAAAGTTGACCCTTGATAGTTTTGCTTAGTAGAATTTACTAAACTTGGTATGGTTCAAGCATATGGATGAAGTTGTGTTTGAAATTAAATTTACGTAGTGAATCAACGAATATTGTAGATAATGCTATCTTAATGTGATATTTCTTGGAGAGAAAATTAGACAAGGAGAGAGAAAGTAAGGAACAAAAAGTAAGAAAGAGAGATAGAAAAAGAGTGTGTTGTTTTGAATTATATTTCAATTTAAAACTAAATTTTAAGTGCATCATTCACAAATAGGAAAAAAAAAAACAAAATTTAATACTCAATGTTATTTAAGTATAACTTGATATCACACATAACTATGTGAGAATGAAATTTGAAAATGAAAAACTTAAATATCGAAAATAAACATAAAAAATTAACAAACTGTTATAATGGAGAAAACCTTAAGAATAAAAGATTGATTGAAAACTCTAGTTCAAAACAATTTTTACTTTTAACTAAAATCTATTTCAATTATGAATAAAAGAAATATTAATGGAGATTTCAATTGAATATTAAGAATAAAAACAAAATGATTATAATGAAATGAAAAGGAGAAAAAAGTGAGACAGATAAAAAGAAGAAGAGTAGTAAAAAATTGGGCAGTTACAAGGAGAGAGATAGAGAGAGAGAGAGAGTTGTTTTGGCAATTATAAATGGATACACACTTGTGATACATATGTAAGAAATAAATAAAACGATTAAAAAAAATGTTACATGCGGAATTATTAAATCCAAGTGCCGTGTCGTATCCGAATTGGTGTTCCTGAGATATTTGTTGGATGGCGGGGTCAGGATATACTTTTATAAATATCTACGCAAACAGTCCGAGTCACACGTGAAAAGACAATATTATCTACTTATAACCACATCGCCTATATATAAATATAAATAAGAGGAAGAAGCGGAGGAGGAGTAAGAGGAAGAAGCAGTAGTAGAAGTAGTAATAGAAGTAGATCCACTTTCAATCCCTTTCCTTAATTTGGGAGTACTCAGTAGACTGAGCTAACATCCTTTTGAAAGGAAAGATGGCTGTTGCTCCGTTGGATCAGTACATGCACATTTATGCCGTAGGGATAGGGACTCTTTTTGCGTCTGTTCTTGGGGCTCTTCTCTACGTTCTGCGCCATGGCCATGGCAATGCCCCAATAAAACCCAAGCTTTTGAAGAAAAGCCTCCATTCCCACAAACATAATAACGTCTCACCGCCCCTAAAAGATACCGGAACTGACGTCATCGTCGTAGGCGCTGGCGTTGCTGGTTCGGCTCTTGCCCATACACTCGGCAGGGTATGTGAATTGTTATCCAAGCCTTCTACTTTCTTATATTCATTCATAGTTTTTCAACCAAGGAAGGACTCTTTATATGTCCAGAGCTTATATTTTGTAATAATAAGTTCGACACTTAAAAAATATAATAGCCCAGTTATTTCTTGAAATATGGAGCGGATACAAAATATAATTCAAGCTTTCTACTTTCTTATATTCATTCATAGTTTCTAAACCTTGACAGTTTTGCTAAGTAGCTAAACCTGATATGGTTCAAATGATGGATGCAGGATGGCAGAAGAGTTCATGTCATTGAAAGGGACTTGACTGAACCTGATAGAATTGGTGGTGAAGTTTTACAGCCCGGTGGTTACCTTAAACTTATTGAATTGGGTCTTGAAGGTAAGTTGATGATAATTGCAGTTACGAAAGCCTTAGATATGATATGCCATCCATTAGCTAGATTTGTTCAGGTATTAATATAGTGATCTTGTGTTTTGCAGACTGTGTTGAGGAGATCGATGCCCAGAGGCTACTTGGAATAGTTCTCTTCAAGGATGGGAAGACTATTAGGTGCTCTTATCCATTGGAGAACTTCCATTCAGATGTGGCGGGCAGGGGCTTCCACAACGGGAGATTCGTCCAGGGGATGCGGGAAAATGCTGCTACTCTTCCCAAGTATAGTCTCCTTTTTTTTTTGCATTTTCCATCAGAGACGATATTTGAATAATATTTACGTGGTTAGTTTAGTTATGTTCTTTTTCGTTCCCTGTAATTGAATTTTATTTAGCGTGCGGATGGAACAAGGCACGGTCACATCTTTGATTGAAGAAAACGGGACAGTAAAGGGAGTTCATTACAAAACAAAGTCTGGTCAAGAATTAGAAACTTTTGCTCCACTTACAATTGTCTGTGATGGGTGCTTCTCAAACTTGCGGCGCTCTCTCTCCAAGTCAAAGGTGATTTCTCCGCATTTATCTTTTTCCCCTATGTTTTATATTGTATTAAATTAATAGGAGACTTCATTGTGGAAGAGTATTTGTGAATAAAAAAGGGCAAACTGCTAAATTAGTGACATTATATCTTTGGCATTCTCAATTTTATGTTTTCTTAGTGCCTAAGTTACTTTGTTTCCTATTATGTGTATTTTGAATTCCAGTAACCCTATATATATATATATATATATATTGAATAGAGAAAGTGAGAGAGCACAAAACCTTTAGAAATTGTTAAAAGAATTGAGTGTTTTGAGATTATCAAAAAGTCATTGCACCTTTATCGTTATACTATAATGGATTGATTCAGTTTTATCTTTGGTTTTTTGCCCTATGTTTATGTCTCTCTCTTTACTTGATATAACGCTTATAGTTATGTATTCTATGATCTATAACCATGAAATCTAGATCACGTTGTAATAAATTGTTATCCAAGCGAGGTGAGAGATCAAATATTCTAAGAGCTCATAATCTACACATTAAAAATATGGCCAACAACTATGAGATTGAGAAGTTTAACAGTTGCATGAATTTCTTGTTGTGGAAAGTTTTACTGTGAGGGTTATTGGTGCTACAAGTTTAATTGATAGCTGAAGTCAGTGAAAGATGATAAGTCAATAAAACTTAATGAGAAGACCCTAATGGCAATTTGCCTATGTTCCAAGAATAGTGTTTTTAGTAGGTACAAGTGGAAAAGACAATTGCTGGATTATGGAAGAAATTGGAATAGTTGAGTAAGGCCAAGTCTTTTAGGAGCCTACTGAGGTGGAATTAAAGATTATATTAGCTGTGGATGAGTAACAAGTTATCAATAAGACTACATATTTTGGATTTCATGTCTCTAATTAACGATTTAAGAAATATTGATATCAAGGTTGAGATTAAAGACCATACGATGACCATGCTGTGTTCTCTATTGTTTTCATTCTGCAAATTCTTGGAAACCATGACCTTTGATAAGGATAACTTGTTGACTGTAGAGGTCAAGAGCAATCTGTTGAACAAAGACTAGGATAACTAACGGTACTTGGGATCTACTGGGTAGAGACAACGACTTTTTTTTGAAAAGATCTAAAGGTTGGAGTCTTATCTATTATCAATGCAAACAGATAGGTTGAATGAGAGCAAAGTGTCCTCAGAGACAAAACCAAAGCTTGATTTGGGATGATAGAGGTAAAGCTATTGTTAATGTGACAATAGTTGATCAAAAGATGATGACAATTTATTAGCATCTATTGGCCAAAGGAAGTCTATGGATTAAGTCCTAGACCTTAGGAGTGCTTTCAACATGTATTGTAGAAGAGATTGGTTTTAGACCTATAAGTTTGTGTAGAGTGGTTCTGTACAAATCGACAATGTTTAGAGTCTGAGGTTGCTGGTGTAGGCATATTTTGCATTAGATTGCTTAAGGGTCAAATATGCATGGCATTAGATGTGAGGTGCGTGCTAGAATTAGAGAAAGTAAGAAAGCAGAAATCCATAACCGTGAGGACATTCTATAGGAATTAAGTGCTCTGAGATTGTGTGAAAATCATTCTATTATTACAGTTGTATTATAGTTGATTGATTTAGTCTTATGAGTGATTTTCTACTTACGTTTTTTTTTGGGGGTTTCCACGTTTCTAGTGTCTTTCTATCTCTTTTATTTGTTATGTCTCATATAGTTACGTCTTCTGTGATCCATAGCAACAAAATCGAGATTCTGCCTCAATATTTTAAATAATCTAACTGAATTACATACTCCAAAATGTTGTTTGAACTCCTGTAGGTGGATGTTCCCTCCCATTTTGTTGGTTTGGTCCTCGAGAACTGTAATTTTGCAGTCGGAGACTCTATACACTTAATTTTAGCCGATCCTTCACCCATTTTGTTTTATCCAATTAGTAGCTCCGAGGTCCGATGTTTAGTTGACGTGCGAGGCCAGAATCTACCTTCCACGGTTAATGGAGAGATGGCCAGATATTTGAGGAATTCAGTAGCCCCAAAGGTACCATTTATCCGTGTATATCCATCTCTGTTATATTTATAAGTTGTCAACTAATATTGCAAAACACTCATCAAGCTTTTGGAATATAATTGTTGTTATATGTTAAAATGAGTTTTTTTTTTTTTTTTTTTTCTTTTTTGGTGGGTGGGGGTTGGTGTTGTGTGAGGTGGTGTTATCAGGAAAGCAGCCTCTCTGATTAACTAATATGATTATTTCTGTTGCTGTTTCAGGTTCCAGAAGAAATCCGCGATGCCTTTGTAGCAGCAGTTGATAAAGGGAACGTAAGAACCATGCCAATCAGAAGCATGCCAGCCGACCCCAATCCAACACCAGGCGTGCTTCTGTTGGGAGATGCTTTGAACGTGCGTCATGCTCTAACGGGTGGAGGCATGACCGTGGCCCTTTCAGATGTTGTGGTCCTCAGGGATCTCCTCAAGCCACTTGGCAATGATCTTCATGATTCAAAATTGGTGTGTAGATACCTTGAATCCTTCTACGCATTGCGAAAGGTCGAGCGAAAATCCTCTCATATTTATTTATCAGTTTTTTAATTTGAGATGCCATTGGTTTTCGCTTTTATTATTCTTAGAGCATATATAGAGTAGAAGTAGCATTAGTTTTTATCTGCTCTCGTTTTGACACTCAAAAATGCAACACCGGTCGAGATGCTGAAGCCAATAAGCACATCTTTTTTTTTTTTTTTTTACTTGTACATGATGCATTCATCTCCTTACATGCACGCTAGGTTACTACAGCTCTCAATATATGATGCTATATGTTGCTGTAACTGATAATATTTAGGAATGGATTTTGGCTGCATTGCAGCCAGTGTCATCTACGGTAAATACCGCGGCGGGTACTCTACACACAGTTTTTTCTGCATCTCCTGAGGATGATGAAGATGAAGAAGCAAGAATGGAACTAAGGCAAGCATGTTTTGGCTATTTAGGACTTGGAGAGACATGTTCGAGTGCTTTCCTGGCTCTCGTTTGTGGTCTAAATCCTCGTCCACTGACTTTGGTTCTGCATTTAGTGGCTGTGCTTATGTATGGTGTGGGAAGCCTCCTACTTCCTTTCCCTTCACCTAAACGCATTTGGCTTGGAGCTAGATTGATCAAGGTAGGTAATTTAATAACAGTAATTTAACGGTTTATTTACTTTTTAAAATGAAATAAATAGAGAAGTAATTATTACCATAAATAAGTTAAGAATTTCTATTTTAATATTTATTTTATATAATTTTTTATTATAACAAATATTGTGTTTATTTTATTTCATTTATTAAGTTGAGAATATAAAGAAAATTGTCAGTTTGTTTCTATTTAATTATTAATTAGAGTATTAATAAGGGTATAATAGATGTAATATTTCAATTTTTTATTTTCACTATAAAGAAAATAAAAATTTTCATTTTTTCTTAGATAATATTTATTTTTTATAGAGTACGAATAATTTTTTTTTTGAAATTAGTTATTTTATTATCTCTTTGCTATCTCTAAATAAACGGACCGTATGTATCTTTTGACTCTATTTAATTAAATTATGTCATGTGATATCATGTGCACTATAAAATTAAAAGCATGTGCAGCGCTTAGATTATTTATGCATATTATATATTGGTATAAAAAGTATAAGCAGAAAGATTTACCGATAGTTTTGCTCTAATATATATATATATTTTTCCTATACAGAGCGGGCTGTGTATTGTCTTACCGATAATAAAGGCGGAAGGAGTGAGGCAGATGTTTTTATCCCAGGCTGTTCCATCTTATTACAGAGCTGCATGCTTCTCCAGAAATACTGTGAACTAAGGGAACGAGCTCAAATGTTCTTTTTCAAGTATGTGGTTGTGATGTGGCTTTGTCTCTTTTGTCTTCTAATGGAGAAAGTAAAGAAGACGAGAAAAATAATTGCTTCCTTGTGTCTGTGTAAAGTGTGATGGGATGATCGTAGTCGCTGTGGACTTCGCTCCACTTAGCCAAGCCAAGCCAAGCCAAAGCCCATGTGGCCTTTGTATTATCTTTCCTACATATTAAACTAGACATAATTTTTTGTTTTCTGTTTGTGGAAATAAACAAAATAAAAATATAACCTCTTAATAATACATATATGTTAAGAGTTAGAAGTGAAGAAGGTATGGGGATCTATAGAACTATTAAAGAATGATTCAAAGTTTAGACTTGTTATTGACTAAGTCTACTAATTTGTTAGCTTGTTTTTCTTAAGTTGTTAACAATGGTTTAGTTGGCCCAAATTTGTTGCTTTGTAAACCTTTATATAGGCATTAGATGTTTACTCATTTTAATTAAGAAAAACAGCAATAATAGAGTAGAGTACTCTTCCTATCCCTCTATTTTATCATTTTAGTTGAGTTTATTCCCAACAATTCTGGTATTAGAGCTCGGTTTCAAGTGTTTTGGGATATTTGGGGTAAACACATGAGTGAGTGAGTAACATAAACAGTATGACAACAATTGGCTTCTCTTTTGGTTTTTCTTCTTCCCAGCTACTCTGACCAATTTTCAATGGTGAGAAATATGAATGGTGGAGTATTAAGGTGAAAACACTGCGTAGATCTCAAGAGTTATGGGATTTGGTTGAATGTGGATTGTTGATATCCTATAACATAATCTAGAAGTTGAAAAAAGGCTGAAGGAAACAAGAAAACAAGATGCCAAAGCACTCATCATAATTCAACAAGTCATTCATGAAACAATTTTCTCACATATTGCAACAGCAACAACATCACATGAAGCTTGGATGATTTTATAGAAGGAATTCAAAGGCAATGGCAGAGTTATAGTGGTAAAAATACAAACCTTAAGATGCGATTTTGAAACTTTGAATATGAAAAATGATGAGTTAATTGCTGATTTTTTTGTCAAGAACAATGACAATAGTCAATCAAATGAGGTCCTATGGTGAACAAATTTTAGATGCAACAATTGTTGCAAAAATTCTCAAGAGCTTGACGTCAATATTTGACCATATAGTAGTTGCTATAAAAGAAGCAAAGGATTTGGATACTCTTTCAATTGATGAACTGATGGGGTCTCTCCAATCTCATGAATCTAGAATCAACGGATTGCAAGAGAAGGAAGAAAAGGCATTTCAAGTACAAGAAACAAATGTCAATTTAGCAAGTAGAGGAAGAGGAAGAAGAAGAGGCTTCTGAGGTTGCAGTCGTGGTAATGGTAGAGGCAGAGGACAAAGGCATTCCAACAAGCAAGAAAACACAAAAGATATCCAATGTTATCATTGTAACAGATACGAACATGTTTAAGCTAATTGTTGGTATAGAAATCAGACAATAAATATGGTGACTGAACAATGTTATCATTGCTACAAACATGAGCACGCACCCGATAATTATTGGTACAAAGATCAGAATGTGAATGCTGTTGGAGAAAGTGAAAAAGAAAACAAACTCTTTGTGGCCCTTTTTTATTATAACAAAAAACCAAGTGATCTATGGTTTATAGATAGCAGTTGTTCAAATCTTATGACAGGAACCAAATCGTTATTCTAGGAGCTCGATGAAACACAGAAGATCAAGGTTCAACTCGAAAACAATAAAGATATGCAAGTTGAGGGCAAAGGCATAGTTAGAGTTGTCATTGGCAATGGTAAAATCAAATTTCTACATGACGTTCATTTTGTGCCTGACTTAGGCTATAATTTGTTAAGCGTTGGACAATTATTGGCTAGTGGTTATTTTTTCTTATTTGATGATGATGTATGTATCATTAGCAACAAGAAATCGGACACTAAGATTCGTATCAATATGACACCAAACAAGATGTTTCCATTGGATGTTTCACAATTAGAGAATTTTGCCTTTGCTACAAGTAGAATGGATGACTCACAATTATGGCATTTGAGGTATGGACACCTAAACATTAAAGGGTTGAGATTGCTAAGTGACAAAGGTATGGTTTTTGAATCACCTAAAATCAATTCTATTAATCTATGTGAAGGATGTATTTATGATAAACAAACTAGAAAATCATTTCCTATTGGAAAAGCTTGGAGAGCTAGATAATGTTCAGAATTGATTCATGCAGATTCGTGTGGACCTATGCAAACAAAATCCTTTGGTGGAAGTCGATATTTCTTGTTATTTACAAATGATTATAGCCGCATGAGTTAGTGTATTTTCTTGCAAACAAATCAAAAACTTTTAGCAAATTTCAGAAATTTAAAGCTATGGTGGAAAAACAAAGTGGCTACTACATCCAAACATTGCACACAGACAGAGATGGAGTTTATATCCAAAGAATTCGATTTGTACTGTGAAGAAAATGGCATTCATAAGGAATTAAAAACTCCTTATACTTTGGAGCAAAACAGTGTAGCCAAACAAAAAAAATCGAATCGTTGTGGAGATGGCAAGAAGTATGATATAAACAAAGGGATTCATGAATCAACTTTAGGTAGAAGCTATAGTAACATCGGTCTATTTGCTAAATATATCACCAACAAGGTTGTCATGAATTGAACTCCCTACGAGGTTTAGCATGGAAGGAAACCATTAGTAAGTCATTTATGAGTATTAGGTGTATTGTGTATGCTTTGGTAAATTCTCAAGCTCGTCAAAAGCTTGACAAAAAATCTAAAAAATGCATTTTTGCTAGTTATTATACTCGATCCAAAGCATATAGGTTGTATAATCCTCTATGTGGAAAGATTTTAATTAGAAGAGATGTAATTTTTTATGAGAAAGTAAGTTGGGATTGGGGTGAAGAGCAATTGCAACAAAAAGGTTCCACATATGTTGGTATCCTTGCGGAAAACAAAGAGCTAAGTCCTGCAAATTCCTCCGTACCATCGAGTCTGATAACTTCAACCACACCAACATCAAGTAGAAATTCTTCATCTACAACTGATGATTCTTCAGATGAAACACCAAAACCGCCTAGGAAATATAAGTCCTTAGCTAACATATATAAATCTTGCATTACATTGCTAGAACAGTGGAGTATGGAATTTGATATTCGAAAGCTTCCAACTTTAGATTACATGGGTTTATAGATAATGATTGGGCAAGTTTGTTAGATGATCGATGTAGTATTTCAGCAAATGTATTCACCTTGGGATCAATAGCAATCACTTGGAGCTCAAAGAAACAAGCAACAACAGCACTTTCAAGTTCAGAAGCAAAGTATATTGCTGCAACTTTAGCAGCTTGTCAAGCGATTTGGCTAAGGAGGATGTTAGCCGATCTTCAACAAAAGCAAGAAGGACCTACAGAGATATTGTGTGATAACAAAGCAACAATCTGCATGACAAAGAATCCGACCTTTCATAGCAGAACAAAGCACATCGATATACAATATCACTTTATTTGTGATTTAGTTGCAAGAGAAGAGATTTCCTTGAGGTACTGCATCACTTAAGAACAAGTAGCTGATGTATTAACAAAGACCTTGTCCAAAGAAAAATTATGTTATTTCAAGATGTTGTTAGGTGTATGTGACTTTGAATCAAGGGAGGCTATTGAAGAATGATTCAAAGTTTAGACTTGTCATTGACTAAGTCTACTAATTTGTTAACTTGTTTTTCTTAAGTTTTTAATAGTGGCTTAGTTGACCCTAATTTGTTGCTTAGTTTGTTGTTGTATAAGCCTATATATAGGCACCGGATGTTTACTCATTTTAATTAAGTAAAACAGCAATAATAGAGCAGAGTACTCTTCCTATCCCTCTGTTTTATCATTTTAGTTGAGTGTATTCCCAACAAGAACATGATTAAAAAACTGGACTTTACCTAACAAAGTATATTTAGCTAACCT
This sequence comes from Laguncularia racemosa, assembly GCA_037954665.1. Classification (NCBI taxonomy): domain Eukaryota; kingdom Viridiplantae; phylum Streptophyta; class Magnoliopsida; order Myrtales; family Combretaceae; genus Laguncularia; species Laguncularia racemosa. The sequence continues at coordinate 1,087,989 of JBBMOL010000063.1, read as the reverse complement.
ATGTAGAAGATTTCTTTAAAAATAAAACGTCCTTTAACTATTTGGTGAGCTTTCCAAGATGCACAAGAGCCGCGAGTATTCTGATCATGCACCAATTTCGAATCAATTTCGACAATTATTCTCCTCCATTTTCGTCTCTTTGCTGCAGGTAATCCTTCCATGATTGCATATGCTTCAGCTATCTTACAATCTACTTTTCACAAGTGAAGAGAAGATACTTCCTGAAGTCTACGTGTTGAATCAAGACTAATGAACCCTGCTCCATACAGTTTTTGGTTAACGTTTGCAAGGTTCCATCACAATTTATTTTCTTTTAACCATCAGCTGTTGGCTTCCATGCATGTCATGTCGATTGCACCGTCAAAATTTAACAATTTTTTTATAGCAGAAGCTTCACAACAATTTGTCAATTCTACGTCCTGTACGTCCATATTTGCCATGAAGTTACTGCTATCCTAGTGAGAGGCTGTTGCATACCTGTTACAGCCAAGGAACCGATTTTCATGATGCCCTCTATGATAAGAATCAGCCGGTTTAAGGATCAATGACTCAGTTCTGAGCACGTGGTTTACAGAATTTGTTGAATTGAGTGATCAATAGCACGTCGGGAGAGGATGAAAGGCACACGGTTGAATGTTTGGTGGTTTATTGATGGGAATCAAACCTCTGGACCTAGCATTGAGAAGCCTACTTGAACCAAATGGAATCCAAACATTCACATTTTATCTTTATTTATTTTATAGTAATTGTTTTTACATTTTAGCAGGTACATTTTTTGTCGATTTTTACAAGAAGACGATCAAGCATAATAGCAATTGGTTTGTGAATGGATCACGATCCATTATGAACCAAATTGAACCTACAAAGACAAGAGGAACCGACCTTCATTTCATCTACATTTCACTTGAGAAAAAACCAGCCATCTTCACTTCTCTTTCACGTGGAGAATCGGTTCTTCAAGTGACTCATAGGACCAGTTTTTTACTATTTGGCATTGTTGTAATTTCCTTGTTTAGAGTAGGGTATAAATACTTACTAATTAGGTTTTGTAAGAGACTTTTGACACATCATTTTTCAGATATTGAAACTGTGAGTGACACTTCCTTTCACGCTATTTGCTCTTATTATTCATTCTTGAAGTGTGGCGAGTGGGATTTGATCCTTGTTGTGAGTAATATCAATAACATCAAATCCATCCTAATTCCAACTAGTGAGTAATATATGATGACGAATCAGTTCTTCTTTTCTATCCTTTTTCACACCATTTTAGGTTTCATTTTCAATTTAGGGTTCATGACATTTTGATCGTGTATCGCTCAATTGGACCCTCATTTGCATTTGTGAACTTGTAATTGGACTTGAGCACAAGCATCCTCTTCACACCTCTACTCTTATCAATTTCTAATTGAAATTGTGGCGAGTTCTTGCTTAAGGATTATTGTGCATAATATCAGTAATTCTCAAGTCTTTCCAATTATTACTAGTGTATAATATCTGGTACATAATTAGAATTTGTTATTTTTATTTCATCATCATGCCAAATTAGTTGCTAGGTTTCATGCCAATTGTGGAAGTTGGATTCAATTGCTCCTCTTTTATTTGATTGGTATTGAAATTCAATTGAAGCACATCATTTATACAAGAAGCTTTGATAGTCAAGTATGCAATGGAATTTAGGATAAAATGGAGTCAAAAGACAAGGAATTTGGAGACTCGAGAGATACACGACCGTCAAAATAGGTGTGTTGGTTAACACAAGCATCAACATAACTATGTTGAGTTGAAACATTGAAATCCGAGGATTAAAAAGACACATAACCAGCAATATAGGTGTGTTGATGAGTGCACTGGTCAACACAATCACCAACATGACCATGTTGCATTAAAATGTTGAAATTAGAAGGCTAGAGAGATACAAAGTCACTAATATGGCCATGTTGGCAACCATGTTGATTGTGACATTTTTTATTTTGCCTTATTTTACGTAGTTTCCTTAATTAGATTGTAAACTTTATTTTTAATTATGTTTTTACCCTTATTTAGCTATGCTTATGAATTAATAAGATTCTAATACATTATTTTTTATAATTATTAAAGAATACACCTTTTCCCTTAAGAATTCTCTCAAACCCTAGATCTTATTAATTTTTCATCAAGAATTGTAACAATCAAACTGCTTATTAATTTTGTGCATCATATTTTTATTAGTAGGTGTAGTTCGATTATTTGTGGTGCGTCACATTTGTAGGGAAGCTATTTATATCCATTTCTTGTTTTCTTTAAATTCCATAAAAAAAATAAAAAATGAAAACCTATCTTTGCCGATTTATTGCAAATCAGTGGTTATCAACGTACTGCGTACCACTCTAACCACCAATCTACTCTAGATATCTTCTATTTTGACTTAATAGTAAACAAACCATATCGGTCTAACCCATGAACATTGAAAATGAACATGCTCCATTGATTATTCCTTATTGCAAAAGTCACATGTTGGATTTGACTTGATGTTACCATGGGAAAAGATTAAGATTAGTTGCCGGTGAATTCAAGCATATTTGCTAGAGGTAATTTTTTTGCTTTGGCAAACAATTCAAGCTCCAAAAACATTTCCAAAAGCTACTATTAGGTTTGTAAAAGTATGAAGCTTTGTTTGTGTTCAGATTATCCACTTGCTCTTATATAGAATGATACCTAGGCTTTAATGTATAACATTCATTTTCCTCTTTCAACCAAACTATTCGATCATTAGTTAGAGAGATGGGAATACTTTCAATTACTGATGCTTCAATATTTGTTAACTTGTATAAGACGGGCAATGAATTTTAGGTCTGTTGTCTCCTGTCAATGAAATATGCCACTTACAAGTAATGTTCATTTACATTGAGTATTCTAAGAGGCTGGTTATGATCCTTAAGAGAGGGTATCTAAGAACGATTCCACATATCTATGCTACTTCCATTTCCAAGTTTCCAAAAGATATCTTTGGCTATAGCTTCTTTCCCAACTTCTATACCCTACCATGCTCAAGAAGCTGACCTCCTTTCTTATTTGACATTAAGAAATCACTATTGGAGAAGTATATACTCTTTAAGAATTTGACCTAAAAGAGGTCAAGATATTTAAAAATTCTCTAAGCCAATTTCCCTATGAGATATTTATTAAAGGATAAAAGGTCTCTAAAGCCCAAACCACCCAAATGAATAGATTTTGATAGAAAAATCACATTGCTTTCTTAGAGCAATTCAACACCAATATATGTTCTTGTTTTTTTTTACTTATTGCCATGATGCTCATATTTTTAAGGTGCAATGATCAAAGGATCAAGGGTTAGTCATATTCACACTTCTAACAATGATAAACACTTATTGGTGCATGCTAATGGCAACCATCACTAGTCCCATCTCTCCATTACAATTAGATAGAGAACACCATAACACCATCTTTGAAGGCATCCTTTGACACAACATGAAAAGCAAAAACCTCTATGCTTTGTGCCCCTTTAGTGACATTCTCTGTTTCATCAAGTTTCAAATCTTATGTAAACTTTAGAAGGATCATCATGGATGATTCAGAGATGAATTGACCAAATGCCAGAGAGTGAGTATCATGTTGGTGACTTATCAAATGTTGTTACATACATAGCAGATTGGCTTAGGAGTTATGTTTATTTTTAAAAAGTTTATATTCGTTTTTTATATATATGTTAAGAGTTAGTAGTGCTGAAGAAGCTATGAGAATTTATAGAACATAATTAAAAGACTTGAGTTTACCAATAAAATATATTTAGTTAATGTACTTAGAAAATAATAAGAGATCTTTGAGTGTTTGTCAAATGCTTTTTGCTTCTCTCTCATTACTTCTTAAAGGGATAAAAATATTATTTTTCAAAAAGGTTCTCTTACTTCAACCCTTAAGAGTAGTCCTTCAAGAATTTTTTTTTTTTCATTAGTGTTTTTCTATCCAAAAGAGATTGACTCATTACTTTCCTAAAATTTCTTTGAAATGATCTCTTTTTTTTTTTACTTTTTTTTTTTGAAAAAATGAACTTATGTGGAGCAATTTTATCTTATGAATGTAATTAATCCTTTTTTTATCAAATTTCAAAAGGTCTTCTTTTTTCTCTTCTTAACAATTGATATTTATTTCCTACAACTCATCCAATAGATAGAAATAGACTTAGAAAGGAATTGCAAATCCAAATTTGATTTTAACTCCTATATTTGGATGTGATCTTAAAAATGGAATTGCAATTCACTAAAATTTGTCATTTTAGTTCTCGGTAGTATTTCTATTTCATATTCTATGGGTTGAACTTGCAATTTAGCTCCACCATAGAAAAAAGAAAATTACTTTCTAGACCATAATTCTAAGCTAAAACTCAAATTATGTACATATATATGCATGTATTTACATATGTATGCATTTATGTGCAATAAATAATTTTTATTTATTGTATGTACATTGTATTATATATTTTATACACTATATTGTTGAATATGTTATATGGTGTACATCATATACATTGCATAGTATATACCATTACATAGATCTATACATGTTAAATCTCTTACTAAGTGTTATATAGATTCTAAATTATGTAAGTCAATGATAAGGTGAAATTTTAGCTTGTAATTTTTTATGACATTTTTACATGAATTTTTGCACTTATTTTCATAACCTTTTCTCTTTTAAAACCTTTGCCACAAGAACAAAACTATCTTCCAAAGTCCTACACACTTGCATGGTCATCAAGAACAAAGATTGCTACTTTATTCTAGGTTACTACACTTAATTGTATCTTGGAAGAGTTACACAGATCCTTAATAAACTTTATGTAGAACACATGAGACTTTTTAAGGAAAGCTTTCATGTGCCTCTAAGTATTTTTTGGTTTCCTTGTCCTACTAAAATTTCTAACACTAAGTGTATAAATGAAGGTTTTTGAAGTAGAAGATGATTTTAAAGATTGTAGAAACTAAAAGGTAAATATCACATTTGGTATCTAAACTTTATTTATTTTTGCAATTAACTATGTGAAGTTTAAAAATATTTATTTATTACTTATAAAATTTTTCATGTTATTTATAATATCTAGACTAATTCTATTTAAATAATTAATTGCAAAAATGGGCAAAGTTCATATTGTTAATTGTAAAAGAGGGAAAAATTCAAATAGTTTATTGTAAAAATAAGCAAAATTCAAGCATTAAATTGATGCTTTTAAACTACAAGTAATTAATTATGAAAATGTGAAAATTTAGGTATCAAATACAATATTTACCCAAATAAAAATGTAACAAAGGAGAAAAGCTTGAATGTAACTAACACGCTACATGGATTGATTAGTATCATGCAATCATTAAGAAAATTCTAACACGTAAAAACATAAATGGTAGTTTTTTTTAAAAAAAAAAATACATACTATTATTATCACGTACAAAAGTCATTGGCATTTGCCAACCACTCATTCAAACAAACAACATGTTAGTACCAATGAATCTAGTTTCGTAACAAGATTTAACAAATAGAAGCAAGTTAATTAAAAAGTTGAAGCTTACTAAGAAAATGTTAGAAAGTTATGCACATAAAGTAAAAGCTGATTTAGAATATAGACTTCATTAGTTCAAACTTGATTTTTGGAAATATGTTAGGAGTTTAGATATCTTAAAAGTTGGAATTTATGAGTAGCATTTTTAAGTAAAAAAATCTGATTTTGTGGATATTAGCACAAAGTTTTCGAATAAGATTCAAGCTTCAAATTTAAGTAAATAAGATGAGGATAGCTAAAAGGATTTGGTGGAGAATTTGTTGCATAAATTAAAGCTAAAATTGGGATAAGATTCAAGCTTCGTATATGATATTTATGCCAAATTTGAAGTGAATTTATTGGGATTTGTTTGAGTTTTTAAATCAAATGAAGGGGAACTAATTAACAAATATCATATTAGTTTTCAACAATAATTATAGAAAAGATCAAAGCTAAATCAATTCAAATTTCAAGCTATATTGGATGAACATCAAGTGAGCTCCAGAAGTAGATAAGTTTGTCTTCTAAGCTTAGACTTAGCAAGAGCTTCCATATTTTGAGGAGATTAGTTGTGCCTTTCAAATTAGAATTATTAGATTGATTCCATAAGGCATGCAATATGATCTTCTTCATCATGGAACCTATATCTTGTATATCAAATGCTCTTTTAGAGCATCCTATACTACCGTTATTATATATATATATATATATATATCTTCACAATAAAGATTTAAGTGAACTAACTCATAATAAGTCAAATATATTTAATGATAAGAAAAAGTTAGCTCACTTTATAAACTCACTTATTTAAGATTGTTTAGTAATTTTTAAATAAAGTAGAATATAGTTTATAAATTAGTTCTTTAATTTAATCTAGGGAAAATTTGAAATATGCCTTCTAAATTTGAAGTGAATTTATTGGGATTAGTTTGAGTTTTAAAATCAAATGAAGGGGAACTGATTAACAAATATCAAATCAATTTTTAGCAAACTTTATAGAAAAAATGAAAGCTAAATCAATTCAATTTTCAAGCTATATTGGATGAACATCAAGTGAGCTCTAGAAGTAGATAAGTTTGTCTTCTAAGCTTAGATTTAGCGAGAGCTTCCATATTTTGAGGAGATTAGTTGTGTCTTTCGAATTAAAATTATTAGATTACTTCCATAGGGCATGTAATATGATCTTCTTCATCATAGAACCTATATCTTGTATATCAAATGCTCTTTTAGAGCATCCTATATTACCGTTATTATATATATCTTCACAATAAAGATTTAAGTGAACTAACTCATAATAAGTCAAATATATTTAATGATAAGAAAAAGTTAGCTCACTTTATAAACTCCCTTATTTAAGATTGTTTGGTAATTTTTAAATAAGGTAGAAATCAAAGGAAAGTTGTGTAAAGGAAATAAAAAGAAATAGAATATTTTCCTTTATTTGGATATAAAAAGTGGAAATGGAAAGAAATTGGCGGAAATATCCCGTTCTTGTTTGGTTTACATTACATTAAAAAAAATGAAAGGAAAATTTTCTCTAAAGGACAATATCACCTTTCAATTGATTTATTTAAAAAATTTAATCTTTACAAGCATTTTTGTAACTTCAAAGTGGTTTCCATCCATTTCTATCGATTTCTCTCCAATTATGGAGAGAAACATATCAGATTCACAACCAAACACAAAATTTCTATTCATTTCTCTTGATTTCCTTGGATTTCTACCCAACCAAACACAATGTAAATGTTAGAACATAAAACTTTCTTACGAGAGCATAGCATATAGTTTATAAATTAGTGCTTTAATTTAATTTAGGGCAAAATTCAAATATACCTTCTAATATTTGTTTTGTGCATGCTTAAACTCTTTATCTTTTAAATTAATCACTTAAAACCCCAATTCTTTGGAACAATGTGTCTTAAACCCTATATTTTTTCCCTTTAATAAAATAATTTTTAAAAAATACTTAAAGCAGTTTTTCTTATTTTCTAAAGGGTAAAATAATCATATAGAGGACCAAATAATACTTTTTTTTGGGAGGGAAGACTTTGGGGGTCTAAACGTTTGAAAGAATGGCAAGCATCTATTTTTAGAATATCAAATTTGGGCATAAAACCTGCTGTAATATTTAAGGACTATTTCCATAATAAAGTAGTATATGCCAAAATAATGTTTTGGGGATCCATTTATTTACTAAAAATTAAAACATGGGTTGATTTTTTAGTATAGAGTAGTTTGTTTAAAAAAAATCAATAAAATATATCTCATTCTGTTACATGGGAAAAAAATACAAAAAAGAAAAACCTCTATTGAGGTTTTTAGCCTAGATTCTGGCTTCAAGACACGAAATAATGATGTTATGAGAACTTCACATAATTCTTTAGTGATCAAAAGTTCTATAATTAGTATTAACACACCACGTGGATGGATTCATGACATGCAAGCATGCAATGCCACACAAATTAATCCAACAATAAGGGAATTTTCGTAAATCCCTTTATATGTAATCAATTTTTGTGAAGGGTCTAATTTTAATTTAATTTTAGCTTGATACATTCCAATAGGGATAGTGTATTGTCACAAATACATATCCCACTAAAAGCCAAAGGACCTAATATAAGAAAAGAAAAGAAAAATAATCTCCTTTAGCCAGTGCCTAGATAATCTAAGGTAAGAGAAATTAATTCTATACTCAATTTTCTCTTGTATTTTATGATTGGTAAAAAGAGAATCCTAACACCTTTGTCTACATTAGTTTAGGGGAATGTTGTGAGGACTACAAGAAGTTTCTATGGAATCTTTAAGTGTTTATGGAATTTATAGAAAGGTAAGGAATTTTACATTTAGTTGAGTTTAAATCATGGAGTATTTTGAAATAACATGAAAATCCGAGGTGAGGATGAGAAGAATTTCTACATTGTATGGTGGTGATTTCGATGGATAATCACCAAAGGGTTAGCATTTTAAGGTTGCAATTTAATCTAAGAGGTATGATTGAAATCTTTGTTCAATTTGAATATTCCATAATAATTAGATTTTGATTTGTAGTATATTACTTGATTAGGATTTTTATAAGAAACAAGAAGAAATATTAAATCTTGAGGATTTATAATATGGCGTTACTTTGTTGTTGAATTTATGTTAATGAATACATGATTAAGAGTGTGCATTAAGTTGGTTAGTACTTTAAGTTGAATTCATAGCAAATGATGTAGAAATGTTTGGAGTCATCTTTCTCAATATGGAATTGAGTTATGGGCATTAGAATGGTGAAAGTACAGGTTTTGTAGATAGCGATGGAAGAAAGTAAGTGTAGAGAGGTATATGGCCACCAATATGGGCATATTGGTTAGCATTTTTACATAACCACAAACATGATCGTGTTATTTGGAAAGTTATGGAAAAGAGATACACAACCAAAGGTCACATGTGTGTTGGTAGGAGTGTTCTTCCACATGGCCATTTTGTTTGGAAAGTTGTGGTAAGAAGATATATGACCAAAGTACATAAGCATGTTGATAGGCGTGTTCTTCTACAGTATCTTAAACATGGTTGTTTTGTTTAGAAAGTGAAGGAAGGGAGATACATAACCATAGAACATAAGTGTGTTCCTAATTATGTAGAACTCGACAAAATATTTCCTCTTTCTATTCTTAGTTAATTATAATCTTCAAGTGCTAGCACAGTATCTAAATTTGAATTTATTGCTATTTACATCTTTAATTAGGTGCTAGTTGTGATACAAGTTTTAAGTTAATAGGATTTACTCTTCTAGGTATGTGTTTACTGTATATATTGCTTGTATGTGCTAGGGACAAAACTTGAATGAACTTAATAATTATATGACTAATAATTTGGTTATTGTTTGTGTGCGGTTTAACCTAGGGGTTAGAGGAGCCAAAATCCTAGTAGGCACCTACTAATAGGTATGTGGTAGCTTTTCCTATTAAGTTGCATATTAATATGATTCGGGGTAGATTTAGGGGTATTAGGGCTAGAGGTAGCAACTCCCAACCTAGGAGTATGAGTAGGGTTATGAGTATCCCTGTGTTGCTTGACAAGCTAAATCAAAAGATAATTAAATTGATTGTTTGTGATACCTATTGCATTAAATATATGTGATTTGAGAATTGTTTAGCATGTGCATGTGTGTGTGGTATTCACATATTAGGCATTAACTCACCTTGTTTAGGGAATTTCTTTTTCAAGTATAAAATGAGCTTCTATGTGGTGATCACAACCCCAAACTCTTAGAGTGGGTTCAATGCTAGTACACCGATACATGTGATAAAATAGATAGTTATAGCCTACTTGTGATTACATTTGATTAGATAATAAATTATCTAGAAATTTTTATAATTATGTATGCTATCATACAAATAGAAGATATATGTGTGAGCCATTTGAAAAACTAATGAATATGTTATACTATGGAGTTGTACAAATACTTATAATTTTAGATAGATTAAGAGCCTTAACATACCATTCCCTAGTAATGACACATGGTGAGTTGTATTGCCTTGAGTTCTAAGGTATTATAAAGTACTAATAAAATTTTAACATGTGAAAATACAATTGATAGTTTTTTTTTTAAAATACAATTATTACCATTTTGTATTCAAATACCATTAGTAGCCAGTAAGAGAAACTTTCTCTATATAAAGTGATTCAACAAAATCCAAAGGGAAAGAAAAATGAGCTAAAGCATGAGTAAGATTCTTTCCTTCCCAAAAATAAAAAATAAAAAGGCAATGGCAATTTGAATTGGTAAGTTTTTTTTTTTTTCACTCTAATTTGCATCACCACTAGTTTAACACACATGCCAAAACCAAAAGTTCGATCGGTCAAAACTCAACAACAAAAACTATGAATGATTGGAAATCTCATGCAATAATTAAAATTGCTATATATTTAAAATTTAAAATTACTATATATCATTATCTAATTAAATTTTTATTTTACTTAAAATTTAAAGTCTTAAATATTATATAACTAATTAAACTTTTATTCATTAAAATTCTTCCATATATTATCCTTTCAAAATACAAATTATAAATAATGAGATAAAAAATATATAAATTAAATAAGTAAGAATTTTTTTTAATATAACGGTCAAAATTTTAACTTAGAAATACATAAAATTCCAATACAATTTTAACAATGTCACAGCTTCAGTTCAAAGCCCAATTTGATAACCTGACAACATTCATAAAACCGCAACAAGACATGACATTGAAAAAGAAAAACAGTCCACCAAACTAAGAAAATTAAAAACAGCTCAAGAGGACAGACTCTTTCGATTTCGCTCCAAAATAGAAAATGACGTTGATAATTGATTGCTTACGGGTGGAGTAACATTTAAAAAAAAAAGTTTTATATTTTTCTTTTCATGTTTATAGAAAAAGTAAATATAAAAATATGAAAGGAAGCAATGAAAATTGATTACATAAGGCATTATTTAAAGAAGACAAATTGATATAGATTGAGATAATATAAATGAAGAGCATTCAAAATTAATATGAAAAATATTTTTAGTTAATATTTCAATAGATACAATAGCTATCCATTATTTCTATTGAATAAGAAAAATTCCATTTTATTTAAGAATTTTTTTTATAGAACTTAATAAAATTGAGAACCAAAATCGCAAATATATAGTTTTTTCATGTTTTGGTTTAGTTCTCAGTTTGGTTTGAAAAGGGTTCAAATGGTTCGCGATTCCATTCGAGAGGTCGATATATATACAACATAGCAACTAACCCTAACCTTAGGACATCAACTCACTTAGTCCTCAACTCTTCAACTACTTCATTTTACTTTCATGCATGCTAGCTTTTATGTCAAATTAGACACTTACTCTTAGTTTCTCCTTCACTAATTTCACACTCATCTCATATCTTTATCTCTATTCCTTATGCTCTTATAATCTCACTCTCACCTTTTAGTATCTCCCTAATACCGAAACTCCAATTTTTTGTAAGGGTATGATCATTTTCTGCTCTCGACTAACTTATTAGTTATTACGTAATATGGATGATCTCGCACAAAATTTACAAGATAAGTTTGAGTAATAAGTTGGGTTTATTTGAGGGGAATTATTATTTATAATTTTTTTTGTTTATCATATGTATATATGCAACTATAATCTACTTGCTAAATCTTTGGGAGTTGATCCTAATGATGGTAGAGTTTATGAGAAAGATAGAGCCTTAATAACTACCCAAAAGAAGAGTATTTCCTAATCTTAAAGCATGATGGCTATGATGCTATGGCATTACCTAAGCTTGAAGCACATAGATTTAGATGCTAGCTTCTTACTTAGACTAAAAGCATAAAGGTTATGATAGTGAGATAATTTTATCAAGCCTCCATAGAGTTTTTTATCCTAGATTCTCAATTAAAGAACGAAAATGAGGGAAAATAACATATGAGAGGATTAACATTTGTAATCAAATTTAATAGAGAATCAATATTTCAAGTGGTCAAAATAAACGATCAATAAAATATTAAATGGTTAAAATAAATTATTAAACTTTTAAGCAATTAAAATGAAGGACCAATATTATAATAAGTGATTCAAATAGAGGATTAAAATTTAAAAAGTTGTGAAATAAAATTAGTTTTACAATTCTTTATTTAAAATATTTATCATAATATTGATATTTTATTTTAATCAATTGAAAGTTCGATCTTTATATGAACTTGAGCTTAAATATTGATCTTTTTGTATGTAATTTTCCCACTAAAATAAAGATGTTATGAGAACTTTGCATAAAACTTTATGTCACGTTTGATATGTAAGAATAGTTTGAATGGAGTGAATTCGAATGGAATAGAATTAAGACCATATGATAAATCCATTCATGTATTTAAAAACGTACCATGGAATGAAAAGTGTGTATAATAGTATTTGTTAAAAATGCCTTTAATTATTAGAAGTTATACTTAGAATGAACATTAAACAAGCAAATTTTAGTTAATGACAATTAATCAAAGTGGAATGAAATTATGATTTCACCCCTTTAAAGTTGGAATCAAATCCCCTTTGCAATTGGAATCACCAATTCTAAGGAATTGCGATTTCGTCTTCTAAAACTACTTTTGCATGATCACTTTAGAGAAATAACTATTCATTCTTCCCTCACCCCTTCTCATTCAATATAATTTACTATTATGATGTTTACCTGCATTTTAAATACTTTAAGAGCCATTACATATGAATTATTATTAATCAAAATAATAAATAACAATTCAAGCCCCTACCCTCATGAATTGCTATTCAATAATTTTTTTTTTCATTTTCTCATAAAATGCGCCTACATTGGAAATACCATCACCACTACATCCATTATGTAATATAATAAATATTTGTTCTTACTAGGGGCATAACAGATATTTTACTTTTGTCACTAATTAATTTCCTACTTTTTATTAATCTCAACTAAACAATATAATAGGAATGTAATATTGAATTATAATTCAATTTCTTCTTAATTCCATATGGTAAAGTAGACAAATGGCTAGACATAAAGAAAAAATGAAATATTATCTAGAATCGCAATTCTAGTTCAAGTTTATTCCTACATAGAAATGTGATGTTTAGCACTTTTAGATGGTTTTGACATCAAATAGAATATCCATGTTTATATGTTCATACCCCGTTCATGTCTTAGTATAAAAGATAAACTCAATCACTATCATTAAGAAAATGATAACCTCTCTCTCTCTAACTATTAGAGAGAGAATATTTTCTCTATTATGAAAGTAGTCTCATCTTAGAGTGTGGTGGTTTTTTTTTCTGTTTTAGCTTGTTTTCTTACGTTTTTCCATGTTTTCTCCCAATGATTCTCATTGAAATCTTTTCTATTATATACTGCAAATAACTAAATACATAATATATTATCATATCATAACATTTTCTGTGCATTATATATTGTTTTCTGAATCATACTAGTGATTATGGCACAGAGGGCTTGGTATGTGCTCGTTGTGGTTATGGTTGCGATTTTAGTTTTCGTTTGTGTGCCATTTGTGATATCATGATTTGTAATCAGTGTGCATAAGTTGTTTCTAGTCTCCTTTGTTATTTTTGTCTAACTTTGTCTAATCTTGAGTTACTCTAATTTTCTGCTAGCGTGCTACCGCTGTTTACTAGTACCTATTTTGTGTTACTTTGTCTCTATTGGCTCTATTAATGGTCACTTTCTTACTTGTCTTTTTTTTTTTGTGTGTGTGTTTATATCTCCAAATTTGTTGGCTGTTGTTAGCTCCAGTGTGGCATCATTGAGTCCTAGTAAAATGAATATTACTATCTTAGGAGGTTTAGATCTAGAAGAAAATATTTAATTAGTAAAAGGAAATGAATATCTCGTGGTAGGTCAAATTGTACTTGAAAAAGCATGGAAATGTTTTGGTGTGGTGAAGATTTTGAAGATCAATGCGAATTTATATTTGTGTGCCTTCGATAATGCTGTTAATGCAAATGAAATAATTAGAAAAGGTCTTTAGGCTATTATGGGTAATTGTTTGATTCTAGAAGAGTGGAGATTAGTTGTGCATGTGGAGGATATTTAGTTGAATCATCTAGATTTTTGGGTTTAAATTCATGGACTTTAACTTGACTATTTGTCTATTAATAATGCCTATAAGATGGGGACATTGGTTGGGATGGTGGTGGGGATAGGTCTTATTAAGTTACCTGGATAAGGTAGAAGAAGCTTTCTACGTAGGTGAGAGTTGATGTAAGAATGCCTTTGAAGTCAAGAACATAGGTAAACAGGAAAGATGGGAGTAAGTATTGGGCTAACTTTAAATATGAGATGCTCTATGATTATTGTTTTGATTTTGGCTTACTTGGTTATGTGAGTACAGGAACTAAGAGAAGTGGTAAGTATTATGGTATGGGTTTGAGGGTGTTTCCAATAAAGGATGTAGGGGTTAATGTTACAAGGAAAGGGGGGAATGAGGAGAATGTGGATTTGGAAGTAGGAAGCAAATCCCAACCTCAATCTATTTAAGTATCCTAACAAGCCAATAGTTACAAGATTTCTACTAAATAGAAATTAAATAACCAATTCACCCCCTTGCAATAAAATCCAAACACAAACCTAATTCGTACTAAAGTCACTACCTTTGCTATGAACAACCTACTAAACTCTATTTCTTTGAATAATACACAAAAATACCTTACCTCTTTCAATCATAATAAAGCTTTTATACCTCAATTGACCTTTAAACCCCTAGTAAACAAATCTATCCTTGTGTACCCTAATTTTGGTCCAACTCATACATCAAATCATGTTGAAGTATCTTCCTTAGCCAATTCAAATGGAAATTATACAAATACACCAAATAATGAACCAATTGTTACTTTATCTCACTTACCTAAGCCTAACCCTTTGTTCTTTTCTCCCCAATCAAAACCTATACCCTCAACTGACCAACTTACATGTCATTCTAAGCCTTTTCTAGAACCATCATGTTCACCAATTCGCTATAATAGAGATAAGGATGAGGTAAAAGAAACTATTAGGAGAGGTGTGCATTTTGTTGAACTACCAATAAGGGAGGACTCGTTGAATTAGAAGGGATCTAAGCATGAATTGAGTATTGTTATGAATCATGTTCCTTCTAGTTCAGTCACTACTTTCTCAAGGATGAATCTAAAAAAGAAGTATAGTGGATGAGTTAGGGAATGATCAAAAGAAAAGGAAAGGGTATGTGGAGGGAGTTGGTACTAATATCGTGAGTAAAGGAAAATCAGTCAGGAAGGCAAGTAAACTAAAACATACAAACAATACAAAAAAAGTCTTTTGAATGCAGAGTGAGGAAAGGTAGACGGTGTGTTATAGTTGAGGAATCTTTAGAGCTCTTTGAAGTCCCTATTGTAGAAAATAATCAAGGTGGCGATGGTAGCTAGCCCTCGGTAGCCAATGAGGGGCATGATCTTCCTCTCTTGAAAGTGTCAAGGGTTTAAGTCACCCTCGACAATTTGTCAATTAAATTACTTGATTAAAAAATATAATCCAAGTATTATCTTTTTAATAGAAACAAAAAAGCATGGCACAAAAGATGAAGCAAACTAGAAATCGGTTAAGATACTCAAGAAGTTTTTATGTTCATCCTTAGGCTTTAAGTTAGGGAATGTCATTGTGGTGGAATATGGATTTAAATGTGAAGATTTTGGAAAGTAGTAGGTGGTTTATTCATACTAAAGTGAGGCTTAAAGATGACACATTAATGGGTTTTGTGACTTGGTGCCATGCATCTTATGATTTTGGTGAGAAAGTAAAGCTATGGGATACTTTAACTAACTTGTTTAAGATGGTGATAGGGGTGTCGTTGTGTATAGGAGACTTTAATGAATAAAAAATGACTTGGATAAAGTTAGAGGTAGATAGAGGGATAAACGCCGCATGTTAGCATTTCAAGACATGATTTTAAATACTAACCTTCAAGAGTTAGGTTTTGTGGGTCAATGTTTCACTTGGACAGATAATAGGCATGGTGGAATATATGTTAAAGAAAGGCTAGAAAGAGGTCTTTATTTGGTTGAATGGCTTCTTCAACACCTAAAATCAAGAGTGATACATGAGTTGCTTGTTGGTTCAAACTATGCTGCTATTCTTGTTGATTTGGATTTTTCATAAAAGAGGGGAAAAGTCTTTTAAATTTGAAAGCTTGTGGACAATGTTAAAAGAATGTGGGGATATTGTTAATATGGTGTGGAAGGAAAGAGGAAGCCAAGAGCAATTGGAGGACATCATGGATAAACTTATGAAGCATCTTATAAAGTTAACGAGATGGAGTAAATCTAAGTTTCCAAATAACAAAATTGAGATTGAAAGGTTTAAGGCTAAGCTTACTGAGTTATACTCGACCCTAACAGAAGGGTCACTAAATGAAGAAGCAAGTCAAGCGCTAGTTGATGAACTTTGGGAAAAAGAGGAAGTGTGTTAGCACTAATGATCGAAGGTTAATTGGTTGATATATGGTGATAGGAATACTACCTTCTTTCATCATAATACAATTAATAGAAGTCATAGAAATAAGATTTTTCAACAAAAAAAAGTTCTAATGGGAATATGTTTGATGTAAAGGAAGATATTAAACAATTGTTTGTGGATAATCTTAAGAAACCGTTTACTTTTGAAGGAAGTCATGATTAGAGAGAAGTTCTAAGTTTGGTTGATTGTGTGGTATTGGAAGAAATTAATGTTGTGCTATGTTCTCTAGTGATATCGAGAGAGGCACAAGTTGCAATGTTTCGGTTAGGGGCATCAAAGGCTCCTAATCCGAATGGATATCTTAGGGTATTCTATCAATCTTACTGGAATATCATTATGCCTTCATTCACTATAGCAGTTTAGAACTTTTTCTCATCAAGTAAGTTACCTCTTACTCTCAATTGCACTAATCTTGTCCTTATTACTAAAATCTCTAACTTGGTTGAAGTCTCACCTTTTAGACCAATAAGTTCATGTAATAATGTTTACAAAATTGTGTCTAAAATCCTTCTAAATAGGTTTAAAACTTTTCGTAATGGGTTTATATCCGAAGACCAAAGTAAATTTGTGCCATGACGTATAATTCAAGATAACATTGTAATTGCATATGAATTGTTTCATTTTTTGAAAAATAAAAGCAATGGAAAGGCTTGCTCGTATGCTATTAAAATGGATATACGTAAAGCCTTTGATAAGGTTGAATGGGATTTTTTGGAGGCAATGATGGAGAAAATGGGATTTGCTAAGGGATGTGTTGATTAGATAATGGAGTGTATAGTAAATGTTGAATTTAATGTGCTAGTGAATGGGCGAGAGGTTAGGTAGTTTACTTTGACTAAAGGCATTAGACAAGGGAATCATTTGTCACCTTATATTTTCATAATGTTTGCTAATGTTCTATTTGGAGGATTAATCAAGGTAGCAAATAGAGGAAACATTATTGAAATTTCTATCTAACTAGGTGATGTGCCTAAAAGGTTGAAGGATCTAAGCATATACATACAATCAATTGAAACAATTCTAATCACTAAATCTAAGTCCACAAGTAGTGTGAACCCTAATCCCTTATGAATCCAATTTGTAAAACAAGTAGCTTTGATACCAAATGATGTTGTGCTCAATAGGATCAAGCACACAACACAAGATCAAATGGAAAATCCAATCACGGAATGACAAAGAATGGCATGAATCTTCTAAGTAAGAGGTTTCCACGCAATTGACAATTTCACTAACAATTGAATAATCACAATTAACAATACAATTTAGGATCTAATTCCACTAAATTACATGCAATCCAATGATAGAAATGACCCTAAAATGACTTAATAACAAGAACAAATAAGAACATCCCAACTCACAACTAGATATGACACATTAGCATGAATTGGAATCAACTTAGGAATTTGATATAACTCACAAATCCTTAAGTTGCCACTCGCCACAATCCTTGAAGAATTGATAAGAGTCTTATGAAATTAAGAGTATGAACCCTATTCTTATGTAAAGAGGCAACAATTTTTTTATCTCTCAACTATCTATATAAACCCTACTTTAGTAAGTATTTATACTTGCTCCACTTAGGGTTAAAATGATAAAACAATTACGTCTATGCCACTAGTGTGGCTGGTCCTAAATCCAACAAATACAACCAATAAAATGTCCTAGAATGCTTACAAAATAACCAATTCAAAGATAAATTACTAGTAAAAAAATAATGGTCTTCAAAGAACCGGTTCGTCGAGTCTATTGTGATTACGGTGGGCCATTGGATGTGAATCCGATGATGTCTCCAATTTAATCAACAATGTAGGTCATGTGGCATCCTGTAAAGACTTATCACTGTACCTGTTATATTACCATTCAAACTTTATTAGATAAAGAAAAAATTTATACATGCAAGTGATTTGGAGCATCATCCAAATCAAGTTCCCTAACCATCGAGATCACAAGGTAGATTCATATTATCTCCTCGAGCTTCTAAAAGATTTACCCTCAAATCTAGAGGGTCACTTCTTCTTAGACTGAACCTGGATGCCTTTGTCGCCTTCCCGATTATTAGAAGAAACAAAAGTAGTCCTGACCTGCTCTTGGATATTATGTACCTTTGATGGAGACATAGGTGTCAATACTATTCGAGACCCTTCCTTTTGAAACATATAGGTGTTTCTGAATCCTTCATGTAACACCTTCCTATCAAACATCTAAGGTCTACCCAAAAGTAAATAAAAGGCACATATGGGAATCACATCATAATATTTCTTTCCAACACTCACTAGCACCTTTGCCCTTTGTGTAACATGCATGCTACCTCAATTGTCCAACCAATGCAAACTATAAGGACTTGGATGTAGATTAGTGGATAGTTGTAATTTGTCTACCAATGCAGCAGATATGACATTAGTGCAACTACCACTATCAATGATCAGTACACAAAGGTTATCTTTGATCTTGCAAGAAGTGTGGAATATGTTCTCCTTTTGTTTGTCCCTAGCATCAGGAGATAAAGTCATAACCCTGCGCAACACATTAATTAGTAAATACTGTTCAACTGTTCCCTCCTCATGTGTCTCAATAGTCTGATCATCATAGTATTCCTGCAATGCCATAGACAGGTCTGTAGACTCGACTGGTTCTTTCTCATCCTCATCCTCTTCTCTAGCACCCTCCATAATTGTCATGACTCTCTTATTAGGATACCGTGCCACCATATGCCTAAATCCCATGCATTTAAAACATTTAATTTAGCGCAATTTCCCACTTATTGTTCCTAGTACAGCTTGCCTAACATCAGGTCCTATTACCTCTTTACCCTTTTTAGAAGTCATTTTCTCCCTGTCTATGCTAGGGGTAGCTCTATCTACTACCCTAACTGATTCACCTACTATCTTTGGTCCTCCTGACTAACCATCAGCCCCCGTGAGCCTGGTAGTAGCATTAGGCCTGGTACTAGTAACCCTAAATGAGTTAGATCGCCTCTGCCTCTCCACTTTCAAGGCTAGGTGTATAGCTTCGTCAAGTATACTGTATCTCTATAGCTTAACTACACATACGATCTCATATTTCATCCCTGATACAAAGCGTACTAAAGTTTGCTCTAGAGGCTTTACTGACCCACATATGATCATTAGGGTTTCAAATTCATGTACATAATCATCGGCTATTTTGCCTCCCTACCTTAAAGTCTGAAGACACATAAATAGTTCCTGCCTATAGTATTCAAGAGTGTACCTCTTCCTCAAAACCGTCTTCATATCCCTCCATGTATGAATTTCAGCCTCTCCATCCCTACACCTACTGATCACTAAATTCTTCCACCACAAGGCGGCATACCCTATGAACTCAACAGCAGCAAGTCAGACTCAGGTATTGTCATTGATTTCATAGCACTCAAAAAGGCTTTCAACCTTATCTACCCAATCTAGATAATCATCTGTTGAACCCTTGCTATCAAAGGAAGGCATCTGCAACTTCACATACTCTAAACCCCTGGGTAACCTGAAATCCTTATTTGGGTAAGCATTAATCCCAAAATTATCATCGATCTCCTCCCTATAAGGATGATGATCTCCCTCCATTCTTCTTCCTAAGTTTCCTCCTCCCACTGCTCCTTCTCTCTGGATGTTTTATAAAGCTACTCGAGGTGGTGCATGAGGATTTACCACTAGTGGTTGTGATATTGTCATCCTATCAATCCTTATTGCTAATGTAGCAACAATAGTAGTAAGTTCCTGAAGTTGATCTTCCAAGATTCTTCTACTTGCAATTTGGTGACCCTGTCCTCCACCAACCTAGCTATTGGCCTCATTGCCAATTCCCCCATTTACACTATCATTCGACATGATTGTGATTTGTTGAAGTATAATCCCACAATTTGCAGCACACTCCTTCAACAACTCCAAATCACAATAACACGTTTAAACAACCACATTAATACACAATGATATCGATGTTGTAAGAGGTCAAGACACAATGAAATAGTTCTTGGTACTTCAAGTAAAGTCAAATAAATGAAGCACAAACAATCACTTCCAAGTAGTTAAGTTATTAAATTCAACTAACAAGTGTTTAAGTAATGAGTTTCAATTACTTTCACACTTTTAATGTTGGTTTTAGAATTCAAACTTCACTACTTCAACCTTCCTTTCTTGCCATGGTTTCACACCACAATTAATCACAATGTGAAACACCTTACACTACACACAAATGCAAAATTCACACCGCCACTTACTCCTCTTACTCATGGTACAAGCACTCACCACCACTACATACACCACGTTGCAATCCCCTTCACTTAACACACAAACACAACGCCACACACACACTTCACATTGCACTTCTCCACTTCAAATACAATTGCATATCGCAACTTATACAAAAGGGGCAGCATACATTCAAATTCAAATTTCTTCACTTATTGCAACCTTTCCACAATTGGTAAGAAGTAACTTTCAAATTCAAATGACCGCACAATAACTTTTACCACTTAATGTTTGTTTTGAAAATCAAATAGCTTCCATATACTCCACGCAATTCAATTATGAAAATGCACAATTTTATTCCCTATGTCCGAAACAAACAAGCAAGGATTACACTTTCACTTTCTTCATAATTAAGGTACTTCCTAATTCTAAATTTTGACTCAAGAAATGCACTTCTATTCCTTCTCTTCACGGAAATTCTCAACAACAAGAAGCTACAACAAGACCTCTAATTCCACTTCAACAAACAACAATTTCAACTTCTCAACAATATAATTAAGCAACTTAATCCTCAAATATACAATTTCGGATCAAAAGTGAAGAACCCTAATTGACAATGAAGATCACAAATTCAACCAACACTAAATCCCTTCTCTTAATTTAAGCTCTAATACCAAAAAGATAATGTGCCTAAAAGTTTGAAGGATCTAAACACATACATGCAATCAATTGAAACAACTCCAATCACTAAATCCAAGTCCACAAGTAGTGTAAAACCTAATCCCTTATGAATCCAATTTGTAAAACAAGTAGCTTTAATACCAAATGATGATGTGCTCAAAAGGATCAAGCACACAACACAAGATCAAATGGAAAATCTAATCACGGAATGACAAAGAATGGTGTGAAACATCTAAGTAAGAGGTTTCCATGCAATTGACAAATTCACTAGCAATTGAATAATCACAATTAACAATATAATTTAGGATCTAATTATACTAAATTGCATGCAATCCAATGACAGAAATGACCCTAAAATGACGTGATAACAAGAAAAAATAAGAACAACCTAAATCACAACTAGATATGACACACTAGCATGAATTGGAATCAACTTAGGAATTTGATATAACTCACAAATCCTTAAGTTGCCACACATCACAATCCTTGAAAATTTGATAAGAGTCTTATGAAATTTAGAGTATGAACCCTAATTCTCACATAAAGAGGCAGCAATTTTTTTTATCTCTCAACTATCTATACAAACCCTACTTTAGTAAGTATTTATACTTGCTCTACTTAAGATTAAAATGACAAAACAATTATGTCTATGCCACTAGTGTGGCCGATCCTAAATCCAACAAATACAACCAAATAAAATGTCCCAAAATGCTTACAAAATAATTGGTTCAAAGATAAATTACAAGTACAAAAATAATGGTCTTCAAAGAGCCGATTCGTCGAGTTAATTGTGATCACAGCGGGCTATTAGATGTGAATCCGATGATGTCCCCACTTTGATCAACAGTGTAGGTTATGTGGCATCCTGTGAAGATTGATCACTATACCTGTTATATTACCATTCAAACTTTATTAGATAAAGAAAAAAATGTATCCATGCAAGTGATTTGGAGCATCATCAAAATCAAGTTCCCTGACCATTGAGATCGCAGGGTAGATTCCCATCACTAAGGTGCCCTATGCTATGGAATTTCTATTAAACTAGGATGCCCTATGCTAACACATTTACTTTTTGCATATGACTCTCTATTTTGTTGATGCAATTGTTCAAAATGTAATTAGGTTAAAGCATATAATAGTGGAATATTACGCAACCTCTGGACAAGTAGTGAACTTTGATAAGTTAGCCATGTTTTTTAGTAAGAATACACTAGAACAAAGCAAGAGAGGCTTGAGTAGAATGTTGGGAATTCCTAATACTAGAGAATTAGGAAGGTATTTGGGGTTATTAACTAGTGTAAGTCTAAATGTGAGGCACTAGGTTTCATACAAGAGAAGATTGAATTGAGGTTGCAAGGTTAGAAGCAACAGTTGTTAACATAAGCTAAGAGGAAAGTTCTTATTAAGGCTGTGGCTTGTGTTATTTCAACTTATTTAATGGGGATCTTTAAGTTTCCTAAAAAGTGGTGTAATAAGGTAAATTCCCTAATTGCGAACTTTCGGTGGGGTCAACAATAGGATGAGAGGAAGTTGCATTAGCTGAGTTAAGAGAAACTTACTAAAGCTAAGGAGATTGGTGGTATGGGATTTAAGGACCTCCACATTTTTAACCTCAGCCTTTTGGCTAAGCTTCCATAGAGAACTTAACAAAATCCCTAAGGATTATAGGTACTAGCTTTGAAGGAGATTTATTTTCCCTTTGATAATTTTAAGGATGCTAGAAGCGATGGCCAGAACTCGTGGGTTTGGAGTACTATCCTTAAAGGGCATAAAGTCTTACTTGATGGATGGATGTGGAGAATAGGTGATGGTTCAAATATCCTAGTAGGGATGGACCGCTAGATACTTACTATAGAGGGATTTCGACTAAAGAAAGGGGATGAGATTGACCCAAATCTTAAAGTTAGGGTCCTAATTAATAAAGGGACTCGAGATTGGATTCTCCATTTTGTAAGACATTTAATATTAGAAAAGGAGACTAAGGCAATCCAAAATATAGCTTTTAGTGAAGTGGGAGAGGTAGACCAGCTTGTTGGCCTTTTACCTAAGATGGAAATTCTCTATGAAGATAGCATATCATTTCATTCAAGCTAGATCTATGCAAACTAGTAGTGAAAAGGCATCATCATCAAACCTTATTCATAGTAAAACATGGAAAGCGGTTTGGAATTTAAAAACCTTACCAATGATCAGCCACTCCTTTTAGAGAGCATTGTCAAATTCTTTAGCTTCGATGGTAAATTTGTATCAACAGAAGGCGAATCAGACTACTAAGTGTCCCTTCTATCATGAGAACAAGCACTTTCTCCTTTATTGTCCATGGACGGTAGGTGTTTGATTTGGAGCTTTTGGGTGGATTGTTGATAAGAGTAAGATTACTTCTCTATTTGAGTGGTAGGCGAGGTATGTAGAGAGTAGTAGAATAGGTGATACAAAAAGACTTGATTTTGCAAGAAAATTAGTAGAGGTGGCCTAGAGATGTGATGCATTATATAACCAGAAAAATCTTAATCCTATTGCCACTATGATTAAGGTGGAAAGGTGAATTTAAGAAAGGGAAGGCTATCTCTTTTGTCCGTGGAAAAGAGTAGGAGAAGTGAAGGTGAAGATGGTGGAACTTCTCGAGTTAATGATAGAGAAGAAGAAGTTGAGGTTGAATCTGGACGGAATAGTGAGAGAGATGGGATTTGTAAAGTCTCAGAATTGAATGTTGCGTGGTGCAATCAAGGCAACACGTGCCGGAATGAAAAGGGTTGTGTGTTTGGGTTATAAGCCAAACCGCTGGACAAAGCTGTGAGTTATGTTGTCCAAGAGAGTAAAGTGATTAAGTATTGTCAACATATGAGTAAGTGAGAAACAAAGATTTTTATTCATTTTGATGGAGCTTGGGTAAGTTCAAAAATGGGCTATAGAGTAGCAATTGTTGCTTAGGACAGCATGGGACGATTCTCGAAGGAGCATCGCATATGGTGCTTTCTCCAAGCTCAGAAGCTTCAAAGTGTTAAGCAATGAACTTGGCTTCTAATTTAGTCGCGTCTATAGGCTAGAGGAATTTTTTTTTTTTTTTTATGATAGATTGCCTTGCTTTGTACTAAGCTTTTAGTCAAACTGGTAGGAATCTTCATTGGTCTTCAAAGTCTTATTTCTTGCAAGCCTTTCACAATATTTTGTCTTTGAGATATGTGCATGTTGATGTTGATTTTGCTAGAAGAAATGCCAATGAAGTTAAATATTGGGTAACTTCTAAATTCAAAAGAAGGATGTGTGCTTATAATTGGTGGTTAAACCCTCCATCTTCTCTCCAAAAGCTACTAGATTTAGATGTTTTGTTATTTAGGGATTTTCAGATTATGTCTCTTTGGATAATGGTTGGATTTTAATAAAACATCCTTTTTCTTGTTGGCTAAAAAACGAAAAAAAAAAAGACAAACTTATTCTGGCTTATGTTGTAATTTGCATTACCATTTATTTAATGCACAAGAAAATAACTTGGTGGATCAAAACTCAACAACAAATATTATGAAAAGTTATAAATTTCATTACATTTCTTATTTTATAACTAAAATATAAAATTGTCAAAATTTCAATCACTGCCAATTTGATAACCGGACGTGACATCCATGAAACTGCAATTGGGACATGAAGAAAAAAAAAAAAAGGTCCACCAAACTAAAGAGGGAAAAAGACAAGTTAAGAGGACAGGCTGGATTAGGGATGTCAACGGGACGGGTTTTGTCGGGTTCCCAACTCACCCGTCTCACTAAAATCCCTATAGGGTACTACCCTATAGGGTTTGGGACAGGTTATAGGTTTCATTTTAAAAACCCTGTAGGGTTTGGGAAGGGTAGTGGGACAAATGTTAAACTCGTTGGGATCCCAAACCCGTTAACATATATATATATATATATATATATATAATTTAGTTAATAAATTATATTATTATATATTTAATAAAAAAATTTAAGGGATTACTATAGTAAACAGTATAGTTCTCACAAAACACAAACACAGCATAGCACACTGCACCTGCACTACACATTGTCAATTTGTCATTGAGCTGACAGGTTGAGAGCCTGAGGCACAAACACGACTGGAGAACACCATGGACACCGTCACACCGACTCCACTCCCACACAATCAACAGTACACTACACAACACAAACAGACACATACATAGCGAGTAGCGAGTAGCGACAATGAGACCGATTGATCGAGACAACATACACACAGACACAGGTCATAGTTGAGCACTTGACTCTTCAGCACTGCACAGAGCCACAGACCATAGACACGACTCGCACTCCGGCACTCGTTTTCATGTTTCACCACACAGACACAATGACACACACCGAGCTGAGCCACCCACCCACATCCACGACCACGGTCCACCTCCACTCGAAATTTAAGACGCAACTATAGAAACCCTAGATCTAGCTAGAATTGGAACTCAATCTCGTTCTCGTCGTCGCCCTCCTCCTATGTAAGCTATCGTCGCTGGTCGCACGCATCAACATCAGCTCGATCTCGTTCGGCTACCATTGCACTTGCTCGCACTGTCAAGTACTGGGAGATTGTTATCTTTTGAGCTATGATGATGCTATACTATTGTCTGTTATTATAAGCTTCTCTAGGAAGATCAAATGAGAAAACGTAAAAAATTGGTTACTGGATTAGGAATTCGCTTTCCTTCATATTAATTTTTTGTCACTTGCCTCTCTCACACAACCGTATGTGTAAAACCCATGCAAACAACACACGGTCGTGTCTTAAACCGTGTACTAAACCGTGTGTGCTTCTGTGGATTTTCCAAGCTCAACACACGGTCATGCCTTCAACTGTGTACTCAACCGTGTGTGCTTCTATGGATTTTCCAAGCTCAACATACGGTCGTGCCTTCAACCGTGTGTTCAACCGTGTGTGCTTCTGTAGGCGTGTTTCCTTGACATACGGCCATGCTCTTCCCCTATTCCTTCCAAAAAGCATTTTTCTTCATGTTTTCTTATCTGATCTCAATCCAAGTTGATATCTTCTCTCAAAATAGTGGTCCTCAATCCTGAAATTGAAATATTTTTTTCTTTCAAGTATCAAAACTCTTCAAAATAACATCAATTTATTACATACACCATTAGAATTCATCATAAATACAAGTGTTAATTTGTACTTATCAACTGGCAACTTATGAATTTAGAAACTGGATTTCTGAATCACAACTTAAACCATTGGCTAACTTACGAATTTGGAAACTGGATTTCTGAAGTTTTGATGTTGTATACTAAATTAACTGACATCATTTTTTGGCAAGAAGAATTAATTAGGTGAATTCTTTATTCTGTCTAAGGAATTATGCTAAATTTAGTATCGTATTGCTCATTACAACATTGGATGCATGATCCTTATACCGTATGCCTTCCTCTCTTCCTATTCACTGTATATTGCATTCTCTGCCTAGCAAATTTACAAAGGAAAGTGGTTACTAACAAATGATTTTTATGTTCTTGATTTTATGGGAATTTTTTCTTTGCTTGATCATTGTTTCTCCCAAATACTCATTTCTTAGGATGCCTATATCTTTTTTTGTCATTGTAGCCACATGATTTACCATAATGTGTTTTATCTGCAAAAATTTTGTATTCGTTCTATTTAATGTCTTGTTGTGGTGTCATAGATGGAGGATTATGCATCTAATTCTTTTATTTGTATTTTTTTTTTCATAATTGCTGGCACTTGTATTTATGTTGAAGATGGATGTTATTTTTGTTTACTTTTATATAATATAGAAATGGACGAATTTGATATGCCCATTGATGCACATCCCATTGATGTTGAGGAAGAGGAATGTGCATTACCATTACTTGGATCTGAAACAAAAGCACCAGCAACAAATCCCACAAGCATAACAAGTTCTCAAGTAGGAAGCAATGTCGATCAACGTGATAATCCCAATAAACGTGAGTTGACTTCTCTTGTATGGAATGATATGGTGAGAAAAACGGTTAATGGGGAGGATGTTGCTATTTATAATCATTGTTCCAAAACACTAAAAGCAAGTAGTAAACAAGGAACTAAGCATCTACGTAATCATTTGGAGAAAAGTGTATACAAATGAAGAAGCAGACAGACATAAGGCAATGCCTACTATCCATTGAGAAAAGACAAAATGAGAATGAGAGTTGTTTGAACATAGGAAATTGGACTTTCAATCAAGATATTTGTAGGCAAAGATTTGCAAGAGCAATAATTGTTCATGAATACCCCATTTCAATAGTTGAGCATGAGTATTTCAAGGATTTTCTTGAAAGTATGCAACCACTTTTTAAGAATGTTAGTCGGAACACCATGAAAAAGGAAATCATGAACATCTATAATGGGGAGAAGGAAAAATTAAGAGTGTTGTTGAAAGCACTAAATTCTCGAGTTGCAGTAACAATGGATTTATGGACATCAAATCAGAAAAAAGGGATACATGACTGTCACAGCACACTTCATTGATCATAATTGGAGACTTCAAAATCGACTCATGGAGTAAGGTTCTTTACTTATATTATCTTTTCATAATCAATAATGGAAAATTATCTTATATTGAGGTTTTTTATATTTTCATGTAGTTTTTTGTATGTTCCAACACCACACACAAATGAGGTGCTTGCCGATTGTTTATTTAACTCGTTGATGAGATGGGATAAAAAATTATCTACAATTACTGTAAATAATTGTTCTACGAATGATGCAATGATTACAATTTTGACCATGAAATTAAGAAGAGATGAGTTAATTCTTGGGGGAAAGGTCCTACACATGCGTTATTGTGCGCATATTTTAAACTTAATTGTAAAGGAGGGTGTGGCCATGATAGAAAGTGCAATTGAGAAGGTCCGTGATAGTGTTGCATTTTGGTTGGCGACACCATCAAGAGTCGAGAAATTTAGAGAAGCATGTAAGCAATTGGATATTCCATATGATAGAAAGCTTACCTTAGATTGCAAAACTCGGTGGAACTCTACATATGACGTGTTGATGATAGTCATTGGATACAAAGAAGTTTTTTATAGAGTTCAATTTATGGATAGACATTATAAATGTCTTCCCACCGATGATGATTGGGAGGTAGCAGAAGCAATTTGCCAAAAGCTAGCAATCTTTTATGAGGTAACCAATATTTTTTCTGATACCCAATATCCAACTGCAAATTATTATTTTGGAAAGGTTTTTGAGATTAGAGAATCATTGGTTGAATGGAAAGACTCTTCAGATGTGAATACTAGAATGATGGCGGGGAAACTGTTTGATAAGTTTGAAAAATATTGGGGTGATGTACACATTATTATGGCTGTTTGTACTGTTTTGGATCCACGTTTTAAGATGAAGGCCTGGATTTTGTGTTTCCTTCTATTTATGAAGTAAATGCATCTGTAGAGATTCAAAATGTTAGAAACATTTGTTACGAGTTAGTTCATGAATATCAATTAAGGGGTAGATCTCGACTTTCTAAAGGTTTGAATAGTAGTAGTAGTAGTAGTTCTTCTAGGAACACTTCAGCAACCACCCAAACTGTTCCTTTCGATTCTTCAAGAAAATCAAGGTTGATGCAATTCTTGAGCACTATTAATACTGATGACCAAGTCAAGTCGGAATTGGATCACTATTTAGAAGAAGTTGTGTTACCTTGGACTGATGATTTTGATATTCTTAGCTGGTGGAAAATAAATGGAATTAAATATCCTACATTACAAGAACTAGCTAAAAATATGTTGGCTATTCCTGTGTCTACAGTTGCTTCTAAGTCTGCATTTAGTACTAGTGGACGAGTAATTAGCTCACATAGAAGCAGACTAAATCCTGATGCAATAGAAGCATTGATATGCAGTCAAAGTTGGTTTTCAAATGAGATAAGAGGTAAAAATTTTGATTATACAATAATAAGTTCTTTTATACATAGAGCAACTATTATTTGTATAATCTCTAATGTGTTTTATGGTGTTTTTTCTCCCTTTCGATAAGTTTAAAAATAGATGATGAAGAAGATGGGATTTGAAGACACCGAAAATCAATTGTCAAGTAAGAATTCTCAAAAATATAAGATTAATGTCTTTTCTATATGTGTTTAGAATTTTTCTATTTCTATTAAGACTTGTTAACTATATTTTTTTGTGTTATTTATTAAGTTACACAATTGGTGTAGTAATTTTATTTTATTATAATTAAAAATATTTTTACGTCGACAACTTTATTTATCAAAATATAGATTTTTAAATAATATTAAAATACATATAATTAAATACATTGAAAGTGCAAATATTATTTATTTTTAAGAACATAAGCTATATTTTATAAAAATAATCATAATGAATAAGTAAAAATTTTAAATTAATGATAGAATTATTTTTTTAAAAAAAAATTCTAATGGGTTTGGGATGGATTTCTGGTTACTTATTCAAACCCTGTAGGGTTTGGGAAGGATAGTAGGTATTTATAAAAAACCTTGTAGGATTTGGGTCGGGTTTGGGAATCTCCATAAGATAATGGGACGGATAATGAGATTACTGATCCCAGCCCAAACTCGTCTCGCTTACATCCCTAGGCTGGATGATGGATCTAAGCCATATGGATGTTAATATATTAATATCAATTCAGAGGATGTGATTTAATATGAAAAATATTTTTAGTTAATATCTCAACAGTTGCGGTACAATAGCTATCCATTATTTCCATTAAAAAAATAAATTTGAAAAAAAAAGGAAGAAAAAAAAAAGAAAAACCATTGTATGCAATAACACATATGGGGAAAAAAGAAAATGGACAACAATTTATCGAAAATTCTTCAAATAGCTTCATTTTATATCTACGTCTACCATGAGAGACTGAGAGCCATACAAATTTGCCAACGTGGAATGTTTCAAATCTAGGGAAAGCATAAAAAAATAAAAGAAAATCTTCAAACTTTATTGAATGGACCAAAATCTTGCGGTTGAGAACGCCAATGGTATTGTATTTTCATATCACTAATGCTTTAATCTCTCATCATATCAACTTTATTCTACCAATTAATTCAATTAAAAACCACGGGTAAACTACTTAGATGTGTTTAGTTTAATGTAAAGTACAGTCATCATGAACATTGCAATATTATCCTTCTCTATTATCATCTCTCTTAAAGTATTTTAATGATAACAAAAAGTACTAAATATTTTTAATGAAGTTCATTATATTTACAATTTAAATTAAGAGTTAAAAAGAAAGCTATGTTGTTACTAATTACTTAAAAGATAAGTCAGAAAATATTGTTGTTACGAGTTCGTATAAACAAAACAGCTTTATATATCAACGTAAGTTTATTAACCTTTAATCTTGAAGACCCAGCTCTACTTATTGAATATATTTGGACAACATATTCAATTCGTTTCACTAAAGTAGGACAAATATCCATAGGAATCTAAGTGCTTAATTTTGGAATTAGGATATTGAATCATTCGTGATTAATTTCATATCTGATTCTATTACAAGAAGATCAATATTTGGATAATATGTTTTCACTAAAATAAGAAAAATATCCGAGGAAATCAAAGTGATTAATTTTGGAATTAGAAGATTCAGTTAAACCATGATTAATTCATAATTGATCTCATATATCTAGTTATGCTACAAGGAGATCAAAATTAAAAAGGATTATGTCAGAGATTACATACCTTTGTGACCTCAAGGATGAGAGAAAGAGTTCTTGAATATTCTTCAAAATCAGCGAATGATCGATTTCATTAATCGATTTTATGCAAATAAGATCCATCTCGATAAAAGGATGAATCTAGACTATTTTCAATAATAAATTCCACATAATTTTTATAACATATTATGAGATATCATACCTAAGTTTCAAAATCTTGCAGATATCTACAAATCTCTTGGGATAATTCTCAAAGCATTTAAAGCAAGGTCATGGCAATAAACTTTCTAGTTAATGACAAATCAACAATGAAGTCATTACATTTTGTGTGTATAAATAAAAGAGAAATCAGAAGATTCAAGGAGAGAGAAGAATATACAGAACCGTACAATATTCATTTATCAAAAAAAGAGCATCATCAAAACTTAGAAACTAACTCAAAAGCTACTCTGTCTTTTACATATTTTCATATTACACTCGAATCAATTTTTGGAGGATACAAATTCTCATTTCCTCTTCCATTTTTGATAATTCTTGAAAGCTAGATACCTATATTAGTGAGAGGTTACTTGTAACTCTATAGATCTGTGAATAACCTTAGAGATAGGCTAGATGGGCAAAGCAAGGTGTTTTTGAAGCCAAGGTGTTGGTAGAACAATTGTAATCTCTCAAATTTGTTTTAGATTAATGAAACAATACTGGTGTGGAAAACCGAGTTCCTAGTAATAGAGCTGAAGAGAGGACTGATGCTTAAGGCGAAACCTTTATAAATAGCTTGCCCGATTCTCTTCTCTCTATCTTTTAATTTCTATTCTATAATAACTTGTAATTGTTTGTAAATATCTTTTTTCACGCCATGATAAAATTAAGTAGTCAAATGGGTTGTTTTTAACTAACAAATTTTTAAGAGGAAACAAATAAGCAACCAATTCACCCCTCCTCTCTTGATTACTTAATTTAGGATCAACAATTGGTATTAGAGCAAAGACTCTAATAATACTTGAGTTCAAGATCCTATGGCTGAAAATAGTATTTCTATTTCTACAAATGGTACTAATTTTGGTTATTAAAAATTTAGGATGGAAACTTATGTCAAGGCAACAAACTTTAACTCATGGGAAATCATATGATTTGGAGATGAAACTGTTGAAGAAGATGGAGACCAGACTCTAATAGAAGCTAATAAGAGAAAGCTCGAAAAAAATCATCAAGCTAAGAACTTGTTACTTGCTACAATAGCCCATTCAGAATATTACTTGATCTCTTCTTGCAAGACTACAAAAGAAATTTAGGACACACTCTGTGAAACTCATGAAGGAACATCAACAATCAAAGATATGATGATTAACACATTAATGTAAGAATATGAGTTGTTTCAGTTTAAGCCTAATAAAAATATTAAGGAAGCTTTCAATCGTTTTACAACAATTACAATTCAATTATCTTTACTTCATCATAAACTGAAAGATGTTGACTTTGTAAGAAAAATTCTAAGAATCCTACCCAAAACATGGGATGCTAAAAAGACTATGATCAAGGAAGCTCAAGACCTGAACAAACTAACATTAAGCTAACTAAGAGAAAAAGTAATGGCATATGAATCTCACATTAGGCATACTTCTAATCAAGATAATAGCAAAAGGAACATAGCATTTAAAGTTAGAGAAGTAGAGAATGATTCTAATATAGATGCAGAAATTGATGAAGATGAAGACATAAACTTGTTAGCTAAACAACTCAGTAAATTTCTAAAAGAAAAGGAAAGAAAATGTCATTTAATAGAAGGTTAAGTTTTAACTGTGAAAATTTTGATATAGGAAAAGGTTATAAAGAAAAGGAAGAAAAGAAAGAGAAAAAGAAGGAATTGATATGTTATAAATGCAAGAAACCGAGTCATATAAAATATGAATGTCTAGTGCTTATCAAGAAACTTAAGAAGTACAAAAAGAAATGCAAAGCACTGTTATCAACGTGGAGTGACCTAGAAGACTCAGAAACTGATGCAAAGAATTCTAAAGATGAAGATGTGGAAGCAAACGTGTGTTTAATAGCAATGTCTAAGGTACATTCTGATTTTGAAATAAAAGAGGATTTACCTGATAATGTTTATACTGAGATTAAAAAATTGTTAAATGCATTGACTAAAGTAGATGTTAAAATTAACAAACTTAATTTAGAAAATAGAACTTTAGTTGATGAGAAAAATGCATTGACTCAAACAATTTTGAAGTTTTACAGATTAATAATAATAATCTATGCATAGCAAAAGATGCTTTAACTGATGAGAATGTTTTATTAAGAAAAGAAATTAAAGATCTTAAAGTTAAAATAAATGAACTTTCTCAAACAATTAAAAACACACTTAGTAAAGTCAATGAAAGTGATAAAAAATTATAAATGTTAAATTTTACTCAAAGAATTGACAACTCAAAAACAGGTTTAGGATATAATAAGGCAAAAAGCTCAAATGATGTAAAAAGGACTGTTTTTGTTAAATCAAATAAAACTCTAATTCAAAAGAATGATGAAAATAGTAAAAAAAAAGACAAAGGAAATTTTGTGACACAAGATAGAAGGTACCCAAATCAAAACAGAAAAAATCCTATCAAGGGATATAACAAGAAACCGGTTAGAAGGTATATCAGAAGGTGTCCTGATCATTAGCACCAAGACAAGTAAGTAACTGTTATAATGTAACTAATACTTATGCTTGTTTCTTCTATAACAAGTTGGGGCATATTGAAAAGCATTGTTATTATAAAAATAACAAGCTCGGTCTAAATCAAGTGAATCAACTTAATAACATGAGCTTGAATTTTTAAGGGCCTAAGTTTGTTTAGGTTCCAAAAAGGTTATGATCTTTTCTGGTGATTATAGGAACATGAAGTGAAACTTAAGGGTACGTGGTATCTCAACAGTGGATGTTCACGTCATATGACTGGTGATGCTTCATTGTTTATATGCCTTGAGTGGAAAGAAAAAGCATACATGAAGTTTGGTGATGATAGTAAGGGAAGAATCATTACAACTGATGTTTTCTAAGATGATGCGGACAAACTTTGAAATGTCACTAATGGGAGAACTCAACTTCTTTCTTGGACTCTAAATAAAGCAAATAGATGATGGTATATGTGTACATCAAGAAAAGTACACCAATCAAATATTGAAAAATTTTAATTTTGGAAATATCAAAGGTATAGAGTCTCTTATATCAATCTCAACCAGGTTAGATGTTGATTCAGAAGGTAAAAAGGTAAATCATAAGCTTTATAGAAGTTTAATCGGCTCCTTATTGTACTTAACCGCTTCCCGTCCTAACATATTATTTAGTATTTGTTTGTATGCTCATTTTCAAAGTAATCCTACTGAAACACATTTAGTAGAAGTAAAAGGAATCTTTAAATACATTGCACATGCTACTAAGTTGAGTATTTGGTATCCAAAAAATCAAAATTAAGATTTAATTGGATATTCAAATGCAAATTATGCAGGGTGAAAAATTGACAGAAAAAGTACATTTGGTACTTGTAAATTTCTAAGGGATTAGTTTCTTGGTCCTCCAAGAAACAAAACTCAGTTGCACTTTCTACTACTAAAGTTAAAAATGTTTCTATAGGAAATTGTTATACACATATATTATGGATAAAACAACAATTGATGGATTAAGGCTTAGTATTTAAAAATATACCAATAAAATGCAACAATACTAGTGCAATTAATTTAACAAAAAATCCAGTGTATCATTTTAGATCTGAGCATATAGAAGTTAGACAACATTTTATTAGGGATCATGTAAATAATGGATAAATAAATATTGAATATGTTTCAACTGAAAATCGATTGGCTAACATTTTCACTAAACCATTAGATAAAATAAAATTTAAGTATATTAGAAATGAAATTGGTGTTTGTTATCCCTTTTAGTTATAAGTGATAAAATAAAAAAAAAGATCTAATTTTTATTTTTGCTAATTCTTTTAAAATTTCAATTTAAGTCATTCTCTTGCTCTCTCTCCCACACTTTCATCTCATTCTCAAGTGTATCAATAGTCATCGTGTTTCATCATCACCTTCATCTCTCTCTCTAACCAAAATCACAATGGCACCTAACAGATCAAATAGAATACAAAATTGAACCTTTAAGACTAAAACTTCCTCTAAAACCACCTATATTGTTGATGAACCCACAGATTCAAAAAAGACAGTAAGTCAAAGTCAAAACCCTCAAAAAAAAATTAGAGAATTGGAAGATGAATGTCAAGGAAAAGAATGAAAAGGCTGATGAAAGTGAAATGCAAAAAGTTTCTCAAAAGGTCAGTTCACATAAGGATGAAGTAACTGAAAAATCAGAATTCGAAGGTGAGGCCTCTATACACAAAGATCAAGAACCCTCCTACAAAAGAAGAAAGCAAAACCTATAAAGAAACCTATACTTAGATAGTGTGAAAAGAAACATGGGGCTTTCAAGAAAGAGCATTCCATAAAAGTAGATATTATTGAATCCTCTTATTTGGATTTCAATTTCTTCAAAAAGAATGGTTTCTATTGGAATGAATTTTTAGATCATATAGGATGTAGTAAGCTGTGTGATTTAAGAGTAACTGTGTTTAGCGAACTAGTTGTTGAATTTTATGAGAATTTAGATTATTCTCAAAGGGATATGTGGAGTTCGAAAATATTAGGAAAGAAAATTCAGATTTCAAAGGAGGACATCGTGAACTGTTTTGGCCTAGTTAATGTAAATGATGATCCTAATGTAGGCAAGATGAGTAAGGAAGAGATTTTTGCAAAATTAAATGATGAAGTTGAAGTATCAAAAAGAAAGGATGTGTTCGTTCTTGATTTTGAGTTGAGTTAGAATCTTACATAAGGTAATGATTAGTTGTATCTTACCAAAGAAAGGAAGTACAACTATAATGACTAGAGAAGATGCTCTAATCATTTTGGAAATGAAAAAGAAAAGATCAGTAGATATTGCTACATAAATGATTAAGCATCTATAGAGAAACAAGAGGCACATGACTTATGGAAGTGTGCTCATGAAACTCTTTGAGTTTAAAAAGATTAAAATACCAAATGTTTCTAAAGCACCTCAACCAATTAAGAAAATTGGAGAAATAGTGTTTAAACATATGAGTATTTTAGTCAGAAACAAACTGTGGTATACCAATGACAATGCCCATTATGTGCACTCCAAACATAAAAGAAGAAAGTTAGAGACAGAGAAATTGATTGCACAAACTGAGGGGGGAGGAAAATGAAAATGAGAGTGAACAAGATAAGAAAAGAAGGAAAGGTAAGGAACCAATTACATATGTCAAGAAAACGAAGAGCATTAATTTGTAGCCAATGACAAGAGGAAAGTTCCAAATCAAAGGAGGTAATGCAAGGGATGATTTTGACTCTAACTGAAAAGGTGAATCAGAACCCATTATTCTTGAAGAGAAGGAAACTCAAGGAGCTTCTACAAGCTCTGATTTTAAGACCTTCCAAGTCAATCTAAAATTGGAACTTGAAAAGATGATTAACGAAAAACTAGAAAGCTTCACGAAAAATCAAAACTCAATTCTGATGGATAAATTAGAAGACTTATCACTTCTTGTGTCCAACAAACTTGATAGGTTCTTTAGTTGATTAGAGAAAGCATTCCAACCTTAATCCTCTTCTTCTCCTAAGCATAATTCTCAACCAGAACCTGATCCTTCTGCACCTCATTCTCAATTTTCAAAGAGTCCTGAAACAAGACAAGTTCAAGATCAATATGTTGAACTCCCAAAACAAAGAACTCAACTTAAACCAAACGAAGGATAGCTCATTCTCTTTCAATCTGCTCCACATGATTCAAAGAGTAAAACTTCTAGGCCTTATAGAAGATTCAAAAGATGTGCAATAAAGAAGAAGAAGTAGAATCATTTAGGAACTTATTATCATCTAGCTTAATTTCAAAGACTTGTTTTTAGCTTCATTGATGAATATGTTCACATTTTATATGTTTTCCACTCCTTTAGGATTCTAATATATATCATATCTTATGTTGATTTTCTGTTATAATATATTGAGGGAGAGTTTTATTTTTTATGATATAAAAAAGGGGGAGAAATATAGAATTGTGATACATGAATTATAACTATGATATAGAACTGGGAGTGCTAAATAATGATTATTGTGAAGTATTCAAAACTGACTAAATTTACAACTAAACTAACTAAATTTGTAGCTACTATTTTATTTTATTTTTTAATAAGAAAGGGTTTTTGCTATCATGAAAAAGAGGGAGAATGTTATGATCTCCCTTAAAGTATTTTGATAATAACAAAAAGTACTAAATGTTTTTAATGAAATTCATTATATTTACATTTTGTAATAAGAGTTAGAAGGAAAGCTACGTTGTTACTAATTACTTAAAAGATAAGTCAGAAAGTGTTGCTGTTATATGTTCATATAAACAAAACGGCTTTATATATCAATGTAAGTTGGTTAACCTTCAATCTTAAAGACCCAGCTCCACTTACTAAATATATTAGGGTAACATATTCAATTCGTTTTACTAAAATAGGATAAATATCCATAGGAATCTAAGTGTTTAATTTTGGAATTAGGATATTGAATCATTCATGATTAATTTTATATCTGATTTTGCTACAAGAAGATCAATATTTAGATAATATGTTTTCACTAAAATAAGAAAAATATCCAAGGAAATCTAAGTGATTAGTTTTGGAATTAGAATATTCAGTTAAATCATGATTAATTCATAATTGATCTCATATATCAAGTTATGCTACAAGGAGATCGGAATTAAAGGATTACGTCAGAGATTACATACCTTCGCGACCTCAAGGATGAGAGAAAGAGTTGTTGAACATTCTTCAAAATCAATAGATGATTGATTTCATCAATCAATTTTATGCGAATAAGATCCATCTCGACATAAGGATGAATCTGGACTATTTTCAACAATAAATTCCATAGAATTTCTATAACATATTATGAAGATATCATATTTAAGTTTGAAAATCTTGCAGATATCTACAAATCTCTTGAGATAATTCTCAAAGCATTTAAAGCAAGATCATGGCGACAAACTTTCTAGTTAAGGACAGATCAATAATGAAGTCATTACATTTTCTATGTATAAATAGAAGAGAAATTAAAAGATTTAAGGAGAGAGAAGAAAATACAAAACCATACAATATTCGTTTATCAGAAAAAGAGCATGATCAAAACTTAAAGACTAACTCAGAAGCTACTCTATCTTTTACATATTTTCATATTACACTCGAATCAATTTTTGGAGGACACAAATTCTCATTTTCTTTTCCGTTTTCGATAATTCTTGAAAGCTAAATGCATCTATTAGTAAGAGGTTACTTGTAACTCTATAAATTTATGAATAGCCTTAGAGATAGGTTAGATAGGCAGAGCAAGGTGTTTTTGAAGCTAAGATGTTAGCAGAACAATTTTAATCTCTTAAATTCATTTTGGATTAGTGGAATGATATCGATGTGGAAAACCAAATCCTTGACAGTAGAGCTAGAAGAGAAGATTGATGCTTAAGGTAGAACCTCTATAAATAGCTTGCTGGATTCTCTTCTCTCTATATTTTAATTTCTATTCTATAATAAGTTGTAATTGTTTGTAAATATTTGTTTTCATACCATAATTAAATTAAGTAGTCAAAGAGATTATTTTTAACTAGCAATTTTTTTAAAGAATTAAACAAGCAATTAATTCACTACTCATCTCTTGATTACTTAATTCGGGACCAATATTCTCTATCGTTAAAAAAAAAAAGTAAATTAATAAATTATAAAAAAAATAATATGTATTCTTAATCATTTGTAAAAAGATTATTTACATTTTATCTTTTAATAAAGAGACGACTTGAATTCTTTGATTTTGTGTTAATGATATACAAGTATCTTCTCTTCTGTACCCACTCATTTTCTCCTAGCTTCCATATATCTCCTCGTCTCGACAGCATTTTCTCTAATTCAAATGCAAGGTTGACGAGTGCACATCAAAAATCCTAACATTCATCCCCCAAATTTTTGAAGGCTTCGGGTGTGTGAGCCCAAGGAGTGAATTTTTCATGGGAAGTAGTAAGCTTGCAGGATCTTATGGCATCACCAATATTAACGGTTTCAGATTAATTTATGCTTGATGCCACATGAAGAAACACATTTCCTTAGAATAATATTCTCCATTGACCTTTTTTTTCTTTTTCCTTTTAATTTTCTTATTATTTTAATAATTTTTTCTTATATTTATTTGGTTAAATAGTTTACTAATATTTCAAACCAGTAATATATGGACACATGTCACTTTTATATCATTAAAACTAAATTTAAAAAAAAATTAAGTCACACTTTATTAAAAATAAAATACAGATAACCTGTTTAAAAATAACTAAAAACACATATCATAGTTTTATAATTTACTCAAAATAAATATATATGATGTTTATTATAATTTGAAAAAAAAAAAAAACAAAACAAAACAAACTGTGAACACCTAAAACAGCAAAAACAGCCTCAATCCTTTGAACTGAAAACTAGCCGTACTAACCTATCAAGCCAGTTTAGAATCGCCCATAGAATCTCCGTCAGCTCATAACGGGTCAATCCCGCTGACTTGTTGATCTCGTCGGTTTCCTTCAATGAAAATTCATAATTTTTCTTTTTTTTTTTATTCAATTTTCCAATTAAGAGTTTTTATAATTAAACTTTGAAGCTAGTTCAGGGGTTCATATCAAACCGATGAATCTCTAGGTTCATTTGGATCAGCCTATAACTGTGGCTCCACATGCAGTCTATGATTTTCCAATTTTGAGCTCCGTGGGTTCCAAGTCAATGGATATGCATTGTGCTAAATTACATGTACGAAGTGCGAACAACATCAAATGTCCAAAGCAATTTTATAGAAAAAAACTTTGACATCATATGTCAAGCAGCAATAATAATGGATGCAGGCCATTTATGTTATATTTTAATGAATTTGAAAGGACGATAATACATACTTAAATTTTCTTATCTAAACAGCATATTAGAAAATTTTGTTTAAACTTTGATAATAACGAGAGGATCGTATATGTGTATAGCAAAGAATAAGGGTATGAATGATGGGGGAGTATATATGTTATTTGAAGGAGAAAGCAATCAGGAGAAACTAAACTTTGCTAGGTCATTATGGGTGGGGGGGTTGGAAGTTGGGATTGGGAACATCTGAAAAGCGACTTGATAATGATACAGAAACTCCAGATGGGACCTTAACTTAACTACACTTTGATACCTGCGCAAAGCATCATAACTAACGAAAAAGAAAAACTGACCAGCAAAATCATTGGACCTAGGATAAAATATAACAACTCCAATCTCATCCCCCATACATACGGAAATACATTCTCCATCCCATCTCAACTTTGCATGCTCTGTTTAGCGGTAAAAAAGTTTATTATTATTTTTTAATAATACACTAACACACTACAAAACAGGAACTGGTTCCGACATCGACTGATTTATAACTACTGATTTGCAAATTTACCAAATTTTCGTTAAAACCCATAAAGACAAAGAACTCGGTTAGGTAAGTCTCTCAAAACGCAACGAACTGGTTCCAACCATTTGGGAGGGCCATTAAGTTAAAACTGAAAGCACATTGCAGATGCAATATTTTGAAATGAGTTAAAAACAACACAACCACTTTTTGTCCTCCCCGGAAAATATACGACACCATTCACTTACACTTGCACTTATCCACCACCCTCCGTCATTAAAAGCCCCTCTCTCTCTCCCTCTCTGTACAACACATAATTGTCTGCTCCCATCGCATAAAATACCATTACAAAGAACAAGAAGAAGTACTCCATCCATTTCTCGATATCTCTTTCCTTATTGGAAGGCTTTAAAGACCGCTTTATCTTTCTAAAAGAAACATGGCTGTTGTTGTTGCGTTGGATCTATCTGGGACTCTCTTTGCATCTGTTCTTGGGGTTCTTCTTTTCTACGTTCTGCGCCATGGCGTTGGCAATGCTCATGCCCGCACAAAACGTAACCCTTTCACCAAAAGCCTCCATACCCATAACCACAGTAACGCCTCACCGCCCCTAAAAGATACCGGAACTGACGTCATCATCGTCGGCGCCGGCGTTGCTGGCTCCGCTCTTTCCCATACACTCGGCAAGGTATGCTCTTTTATTCGCAGGTTACCAACACGTGTTAATATCAAAAGAATATACTATGTTTTAATCTAGTCAAGGGACTATGGTCTATAACATATTAAAAAAATGTACTGTATTATTTTTTCTTTAAGTTTCCTGAAAATTAAATAAATAAAATGGTCAAACCTCCAAAATTAGGAAACTTTTGCTGGAAATCCTTAGAGATTATTTATTTATATAGTTTTTTTTTTTTTCAAGTGTCGTGGTTGTGGTTGTGGCATATACGGGTTTTGGAATAATTATCAAGTTGTGTTTCAAGTGTAATATTTCTTTTTTTAATGGAATTTTGTCTTACATGGTGTTAGATTTATTATACAAGCCAGTGGGATGATTTGACGGGGGTTGAATGGATTCTATCGTTTGACCTTTTTCTTAGTTTCAATTTCTTTTCTTCACATTTTCGAGGGAGATCTACACTTGGGGTGGTGTAACCGCGAGCCCCGGATTCTACTGGAAAATTAAAAAACTCGAGCTTGTTTTTACTATGGTTCAAATAGGGCTTAATTACGCTCGTGAAGCTGAAGTGAGTAGTTCGAACTCAATCATGGCTCGATATAGGCGATTCATGGCTCTGTCCTTCACATAGAATCTATCATTACTAAGATCAATTCTCGAATTCTCTGGAGGAAGATAGACATACTGGATCTTCATACCTTTTACGTAGTCCTTTTTTTTTTTTAATCTTTTTTCCCTGATTGCTGAGGTTTAAAAAATTCCACTAATATGTGTCATATGATGGACGCAGGATGGAAGAAGAGTCCATGTCATAGAAAGGGACTTGACTGAACCTGACAGAATTGTGGGTGAACTTTTACAGCCGGGAGGTTACCTTAAACTTGTTGAATTGAGTCTTGAGGGTAAGCATGCAAGTTGATGCAACTCGCGGTTACTAAAGCCCTATATAATATTGGCCAAAAGCAAGCTTGGTAGGATATGCCTACTGCTCGCCAGATTTGTTCTGGTCTTTAATATAGTGATCTCGCGTTTGCAGACTGCGTTGAGGAGATCAACGCCCAGAGGATACTTGGATATGCTCTCTTCAAGGATGGGAAGAATACAAGATGTTCTTATCCCTTGGAGAACTTCCGATCAGATGTGGCGGGTAGGAGCTTCCACAACGGGAGATTCATCCAGAGGATGCGGGAAAAAGCTGCTACTCTTCCCAAGTATGGTCTCCTTTTTTGCATTTTCCAGCAGAGAAGATATTTGAGTAGTAATTAGATGGTTAGTTATTTATTTTTGCTCCCTGCTATTGAATTTAGCGTGCGGATGGAACAAGGCACAGTCACATCTTTGATTGAAGAAAACGGGACAGTCAAGGGTGTTCGTTACAAAACAAAGTCTGGTCAAGTGTTAGAAGCGTTTGCTCCCCTTACAATTGTCTGTGACGGGTGCTTTTCAAACTTGCGACGCTCTCTCTGCAAGTCAAAGGTGATTATTTTTTTCCCTGAGTCATTGCCTCAATTCTTCTCCATATTTTGTTTTTTTCTCTAATGCTTTTTACATTTTCAATAATCAGACAAAACTACATATTCTTAAACTTTTGTTTGGCCTCTACAGGTGGATGTTCCCTCCCATTTCGTTGGTTTGGTTCTTGAGAACTGCAATCTTCCAATTGCAAATCATGGACATGTTATTTTAGCCGATCCTTCACCCATTTTATTTTATCCAATTAGTAGCACTGAGGTGCGCTGTTTAGTTGATGTGCCTGGGCAGAAGCTGCCTTCCATAGCTAATGGAGAGATGGCCAAGTATTTGAAGAATTCAGTAGCTCCACAGGTATCTGTTACCCCAGTATATCTATCTCTATTTATAATTTAGTTCGTCAACTGATATTGCAAATAATCATGAAATTTCTTGGAATTTTTTTTCTTATTCTATTCTTTTGCTTATCACGAAAAGAGCCCTTCTGAATAACTAATGATTTCTGTTTCAGGTTCCGCAAGAAATTCGTGATGCCTTTGTAGCTGCAGTTGAAAAAGGGAACATAAGAACCATGCCGAACAGAAACATGCCAGGCGATCCCCATCCCACACCTGGTGCGCTTTTGTTGGGAGATGCTTTCAACATGCGCCATCCTCTAACGGGTGGAGGTATGACTGTGGCCCTTGCAGATATCGTGATCCTCAGGGATCTTCTCAGGTCGCTTGGAAATTTTCATGATTCAAAGTCGCTTTGTAGATACCTTGAATCCTTCTACACATTGCGAAAGGTTAGTGAAGATTCTATTCAATTATCTGTTTTCTCAATGTGATTATTTTTTGCTTTTATTCTTAAAGTACAGAAATTTCATTCTTTTTTCTGCTTTCCTTTCACCTGCGCTCTTTTGAATGCAACACCAGCAGAGACGTTGAAGCAAAGCAAATATTTTTGCTTGTACATAATGCATTCTCTTAGTTGAATACATGAAGCCTTGCCATGATTGCTTGCTTTGAAGAATTAATGACACTGCTTGTGTTTTTCTTTTTCTTTTTTTCTCTTAATCTCATTTAGCATCTATATTAAGTTTTTGGAGCTCTTAGAGAGCGATGCTACTATGTTCTTGTCACTGATATCTTAGCTATGGATTTTGGTTGCAGCCTGTGTCTTCTACGATAAATACATTGGCGGGTGCTCTATACAAAGTTTTTTCCGCATCTCCTGATCAAGCAAGAAAGGAAATGCGCCAAGCATGTTTTGACTATTTAAGCCTTGGGGGAGCTTATTCAAGTGGTCCCGTGGCTTTGCTTTCTGGTCTAAATCCTCATCCACTGTCTTTGGTTCTCCATTTCTTCGCGGTGGCTCTGTATGCTGTGGGAAGACTCCTACTTCCTTTTCCTTCACCCAAACGCATTTGGCTTGGAGCAAGATTGATCACGGTAAATGGCCTCCTAGTTAATTTGTGCCATATGCATTACAATGGCAGTAAAGTACAAGCAGATCTACTTACCCAGTTTCACACTCAAATATTTAAATTTTTATTTATCGTTCTTTACAGAGCGCATCGGGTATTATTTTCCCAATAATAAAGGCGGAAGGAGTTAGGCAGGTGTTCTTTCCCCGGACTATTCCATCCTATTACAGAGCTGCTTCTGCAGCAATGTGAAATAAGCAAAGGAAA
The DNA here is from genome assembly GCA_037954665.1 of Laguncularia racemosa. Lineage (NCBI taxonomy): Eukaryota > Viridiplantae > Streptophyta > Magnoliopsida > Myrtales > Combretaceae > Laguncularia > Laguncularia racemosa. Next base: position 1,043,596 of record JBBMOL010000063.1, on the reverse strand, counting down.
TGACACCCAAATTTGTTTTTTTTTTTTTTTTGTTAGCTAGCTGTGACTCTGAGTAATGCATGTGGCTTTCTCTCCGATTTTAATCGATGGAAGAACCTATTCATTTTTCCACGCATGTTGTATGTGTAGCGTATGTAGCTCCATCGCTACAAAGCTGAATATGTTCTACTGAAAGGATATGCCATTTCCCTGTATGTCGTCGCGGTTGTGGACGCGTTTCTTTTAGGTTGTGTGGTCCATGACCACAACCGTTTCCTGTCTTAGCATTGAATGCTCATCAGAAATAGATGCCTTCCACGATGCCAAGGAAGAGCTGGAAAATGAAAGATTTTTTTTGAGAATGTGAGGCTGCCGAGCCGAGACTTTTCCCGGATAATATCCTAAAGGGCCGCAACCTTTCCGTCCTTGCAGATTCCCCTCCTTTTGTCCCTATACGAATTCTGATAAACGCCACTTTCGCTGTATACAACTTTCAAATCCCTTTCGCCCTTGTAACATCAGTGTCTATGTTGTCCCCCATGCAACATTAAAGGGCTCTTCATTTCTAAAATCTGTATGCGCTGAGTTAACTGATGTTGTCACTCGTAGACGTCCACGCAGTAACAACAACCGAAAATTAGTAGTCGAATTAACGAAATATCATAAGTAAAAGGTTGAGGCAATGAATTGCAAAGGCTAAGTTGGCTACTTTAAAATATTGGATTTTTGTCCACTATTAATTTTGGTTTAACAACTGGGCTGGCTTGGAGGTCACGTCTGTAACTTGGAATGACTTGAGGGTGTGAAATATGGATCATTGGATATATTTGCTCACTCTCAAACTCTCTAAGTAGAGGTTATAAACCCTTTACTTATGATAAGCTCCTTGTAGAAGTATTAGATATATATTACATGTGTTAGTTTGAGTTGTTCTATTTTATTTATTTACATGTGGGGTAATGTACATATAAAAGAGAGGAACTAAACAAGAATTAGTTAGACAACTAGTTTATTTTTGGCTAACACAATTTCTACATTCTACTCTCTCATGCACTATTTCACTAGTAAGGTTTTTACCTTTATTCTTTGATTTCTAGAACTCTATTGTGGTATCAAAGCCATGGTAGATTAGGTTTTACATTTCCTTTCACAGTGTTCTTATAGTTCTTACTATTTGATCGATACGAATGAGTAGTTTTAAAAGTTCAGATTTGACATTGCGAAACATGAATAATGAAACAATAGTCAAAGATCCTTTGAATCTTTCAAGTTCAAATAATCCATGAAGCTTGATTACAAGTATAATTTTTTCTAGATCCAATTATCTAGGATAAAGTAGATCGATAAGATTGGCTCTAGGAGCAAAGGCTAAATTAGGGTTTATTAATGGTTCTTGCCCTAAGCTAAATGAAAATCAAAATGACTTGAATCGCTGGTTATGTCGTGACTATATCATTAGATGTTGGTTGTTGAATTCTATGAGTAAAGATCTTTCAGAAAGTTTCCTGTATGCGAAATCATCTAAAGAATTATGGGATGACATGGTCAAAAGGTTTAATCTTACTAATAAACCTTTACTTTATTAGTTGCAACATGAATTAGTAAATTCTAAACAAGGAAGTTCGAGTGTTGACTGTTTGAAAACCACAAAATTATTAGGCGGCTATAAATTATTCAAGATGGGTAGATACTATGCAACAAAAATTATTGGCACTAGACTCTAATAAAACTTGGAAACTGACTTCTTTATCACATGGCAAGAAACCAATCAAAAGTAAATGGGTTTATAAAATCAATTATAAGGCTAATGGTTCCATTGAAAGATTTAAAGCCCTTCTTGTGACTAAATGATACAATCAAGATGAAGGGATTGATTATACACACATTTCTTCTCCAGTAGCCAAATTATCAACTATGTGTATTTTACTTTTTGTTGCTACTATCAAAGGTTGGTATGTTCTTCAATTAGATGTCAATAATGCATTCCTTCATGGCTTTATTGATGAAGAGATATATATGTTACCACTGGAGGGCTATACTAGTGCTAAACTAGGACAAGTATGTAAGATTGTAAAATCCTTATATAGACTAAAACAAGCTTCTTGATAATGGAATGAAGAGTTCACTTGATTTGTTGTGTCTTTGGGTTTTCAAAAATCAAGAAGTGATTATTCCTTGTTCACTAGACAAATTGATGGTAGATTTTTAGCTACTTTGGTTTACGTCGATGATGTCTCGATTAATAGAATCGATCTTTCTAATATTCAACAAATCAAAAATGATATTGATAAAGCATTCACCATAAAAGACTCAGGGTGAGGTTAGATACTTCTTAGGTATTGAAGTTTGTCAAGTTTCTCATGGTTTTTTGCTAAATCAACTAAAAAGTTTGCTTGATATTTAATTTGATGTTGAGTTGACAAAAGCTAAGCCAACAAAAACTCCTTTTCCATAAAATTTATAGTTAGATCATTGTTTTGGTGAACTATTATCAGATCCTACTCTTTATTAAAGATTGATAGGCCGAATGCTTTATTTGACCATTACATGTGTAGACATTTCATATGTTATACAACAATTTAGCTAATTTGTTTTCTTCAAACAACTCATTTGCGTGCTGCTATTCACATTTTGGAATACTTAAAAGGAGCTATTGATAGGGGTTTATTCTTATCTCTTCAAGTCTTTAAATCTGTTGGGATATTCTAATGTTGATTGGGGATGTTCACATGTTGATCGTAAATCACTAATAGAGTATTGCATAATTCTTGGTATATCTTTGATATCATGGAAGACAAAAAAGCAAAGTACAGTGTCCACTTCATTTGTTCAAGCAAAATATAGAAGCTTAGCATCTACCACCAAAGAGTTGTTATGGGCCTCATATGTTTTATGAGATTTAGGAATTTATGTTACACTTCCTCTTTACCCATTTACAAATAGCAAGTTGGCAAAATTAATTACAGAAAATCCATGTTTGCATCTGAGAACAAAACACATTGAAATAGATCTTCATTTCCTTCAAGATCATAACCTTTTCGAGTTTCTTATGTTCCGTCTATACATCAGCTTGCAAATCTCAACACAAAATCAATTGGAGATTCCCAGCTTACCCAATTTTGTTTCAAGTTAGAACTAGATATATATTATGTGTTAGTTAGAGTTATTCTGTTTTATTTATTGACACGTGTAGGAATGTACATATAAAAGAGAGGAACTAAACAAGAATTAGTTAGACAATTAGTTCATTATCTGCTAACACAGCTTCTACATTTCGCTATCTCTCGTGCACTATTTCACAAGTAAGGTTTTCAACTCTGTTCTTTGATTTTTGAAACTTTATTACTCCTCAACGTATAATCTTTAAATGAGTGTACTTTATTTTATCCATCAACCATTAAGATAATATGATGGATGTCATTAGTCCCTAAGGGTTCATAATATTCAACCTTACCTTCTCATTGGACAATAATTTTGTGATCAAAGAAATAATATCCCACTATAGGAACTCTACCATCAAAGATCAAACAGTTGTTTAGATAATAATAATAAAAAAAAAAAGGAGGAAGGAAGAAAGAAAAAGGCTCAACTACTTTGGAACTATAAAGTCAAGACCATAGGTTTAGAAAAAGAAAAAAGAAAAAAGCTCAATTGCTTTAGAACTATAAAGTTGAGACCATAGATTCTATTGTCTATTACTAATGCATTCAATGATCTTGAAGTGCCTATTCCTTCATCACATCAGTCTCTCCAAGTTCTCTCTCTATATCTTATCTCCACATCACTTTTCTCAAACCAATAAAAGTGCGAGATGCACTCAATATGCAATTTACTACAATAATCAGATCCCCACATTTACAACACTCAAGCAAAATTTAGACACCATTATTTAAAGGTGGTCATCTTGACCTACTCAACCTAAAAAACCAATAACATTTTGAATTGTTTGATGGGTAATTGTGTTGCATAGCATAGGTCTCAATTGCACGTTTTAAAATTTTACAACAATGGGATAAGTATGGAGCATGAACTTTTATTCTTGCTGAAACATGTAGAGGGCCATTTAAGTAATTGGATCTTTAACCCAATTTAATTTCATGGATAAGCTTCTTGGGCTAGTTTTAGACCACTTTCTTAAGAGAAAATCTTTGCACTTAAATAAGAGAAAGACGACAAGTCTTTTCACTTAATCAAATAAATAAAATCTTATTTTAAACGCTCAATTGCATTTGAAATAATTACAATAAATATTTCGGTTGCTTTATTATTATTTTTATTTGTTCTATTGTCCTATCTATTTTGAATAGTTCTAGTTGTTTATATTCACTTTAAATAATTCACTCTTACCAAAAATAGATTACACCAAAAAATAGTCAATAAAAGACGCCATGCTTTAACTATGAAAATCTATATTAGGATTAGACATAAAAAAGAAACCCAAATGTTGTAATCAGCTTTTCCTTTGCTGAATAAACCATAGAAATGCTACATATTAATAAGTCGAAACGTACTCAAGTAATGGTGCACTATAGCATGAATTGTCAACGGTACAACATCTCAAACTTGCGGACTCAACCTCTCAAATATTTCTAAATTATAAATTAGTATTCACAGTGATAGAAAATTCAAGCCATTTATGATCAAGCAACCCGGTAAAGTGCAAATTTCCAATCATTTATAAAGATTGAATCTTTTGCATGGAAAATCGCTTGTGGCTTTTTAGGGCTTCAAAGATATGATGAAACAGATAATTAGTATAATAGCAAGAAAAATAAAGGAATAATTAATTGATTTCGCGTAAGAGCTACAAGTTTTAAAAGGAGAAAGAGAGAAAAACTTTTGGATTTGTTGCAAATGCTGTCCAGCGCGCTACGCTAACATGGAGTTTGGTGGACATCTAATTTTATTAGATGACCCAGCAAAACATCTTCTGATTGGCTACCAAATGTGATAAGTTAAAAGTTTGGGTAGAAATTTTTATTCTTTCTTTTTTTTTTTTAATTTAAATTCACATAGTATGTTCCCATTATAAGCCATACTAGAATGCCATTTTATTAACAATCCTCAATGTATTTGATTTGATAAAATAATATATTGTGTTATAGGAAAATATTTCAAGTGCCACATTTTTCAAGCTATCTAAATGTAATATTTTAAGAATTCAGAATCTTTCTATAATTTCAAAAGGTGTCACTTTAATTGTTATTGTCTTTTGTCATTATCAAGTCGCTATTCTACCAATCATCTATAGACGAAATTGTTTTTACGTTTTGGGTTGTTGTTAACGTTGGAAGACCTATCCCTTAATTTATTGTCCTATTAATTTTATGCCCATAGCCCATGGGAGTTAGGGCTGATTTTCTAGATGAGGCCATGCTCGCCCAAGTGGGATGGCATTTGATGAGCTGGGTTCGAGTGGCCCAAATCCCTTTTTGTTCTTATTTTTCTTAATTATGCTGGAAAAATGACCTTTAAGTTTTTTTTTTTTTTTTTTTCAAAACGTAATGTCGTTTATGGAAAACAATGAAATGGCCCCAAAAAATTAATAAATAAAATAAAGACTTGTTAACAATTATAAAATTCAACTAAAGAAGTTTTAATAATACATATTCTAAATATATATAAATATATTACTTTCAAAGAATGTCGTCTGGAATTGGATTTCCATCATGGGGGCGTTCGATGCTCAACAAAGGCTCACGATTTGAAAAAGGGCTTAAGCTTCTGCTTAGTTGAGGTTATATAAGAGGGGATTGTGTTTAGTAACAACTACGGAATTCAAATGTTGTTGTTACTAAAATATACAATATTACATGTTTATGCATGTAATGCAGTTTACAGCAAAATATAATATAGTATAATGTTAATACATATATAGATATAATATTTAGTTATAATTTTCATATCCTATGTATAGTGAATAAAATATATATGCTGTAGCAAACTATAATGCATAACTAATTATGCACAATATAGTTGATTGTAACATATGCATATCATATTCAGTACATAATATGGTATATTTATATAATTCCGTATTAAATAATATCACAATACGTGTCATATGATATAATGGACTATGTCTATGTCTTTAAATAGTATATATGTAATTAAATACCAAAAAACAAAAAAAAAAAAATCGTGTACATGTTACATTTCATAACATATAAATGTTAATGCCATGTGTATGTATATGTGTATATCCATCTCGGTTTTAGGTTTAAAATATTAGTGTGTGTTTGTCATTTTCTTTTATTCCAAGTGTTTTCTTCCCTTTCAGTCATGGAAATTGAAATTCAAGTCAAAAGTGGGATGCCTTACGAAAGCATTTTCATTTCATCTTTTAAAATCATATCTAGATATAAAAAAAGTGAATTGACTATTACCCTTCCTTCACTCAATCTTGGATAGACATGGGAGAGAGTTGGTTCAAGCCCTTGAACCAGCCCGTTAGAGGGATTAGGCCAGCAGGTCAATGTCCAGATTGCTTAATGCAACCTAGCGAATTGGTAGGTCTGGAACCGGCCGTGAACTTACTGATTTGACCCACCGATTCATGGTCAACTTAAACCAACGAGTTAGGCTTACCATATATGACCAAAAAAAATTCAAAAACATTGCAAGCCAGACTCTGAAAATAGTACCAGAGTTAAGAAATTGTCACTATTAGAGTGAAGAAATTTTCAAAAACATTGCAACATTCAAAATAGTGCCTCACTATTAGAGTAAAGAAATTGTGAAAGAAGCATTTCTGCAATGTTTAAAAAAGAAGGGAAAAAAATTACCAAAGAAGCAAGAACAAAGTAAAGAAAATTTGCCTACAACTTTGCAACGTTAGGGAAGAAAAACAAAGAAAAAGAGAAGACAACCAGAAAGAAATACAGAAGGAGGATGTAGGATAAAAACAATGACATTTGCACTCAAAGAATTTGAAAACATGAAGCGCATTTTGAAAAAAAATTATTCGTAAAATTATAGGATTACAAGCAGTGAGAAATAGGTATTAGTTGTTGGTGTAAGTGCAGTATGCGGGTGTTGAAAATTTGAAATTCAAATGTTGCAAAGGAGCAAAAGAAAATAAGCGTGTTGTTAGATGTTGTATAAATTGATAGTGCAGGTTGAAAAGCAAAATTATCAACGCAAAAAAATTGTACTTGCTCTTCTTTTGCTCTCATCTTCAAATTTCTATACTCTCATCTTTTATTTGCTATGCTCGCATCTTCTATACTATCAATACCTTGCGAATAATTTTACCTATATTTCTTACCAACTATTAAAGAAATTATATCTCCTTATCTACTTATATTAGTATTTTATAATTATCCTAATATTAAAAAATGGCAAGTTGTTTTGGTAGTTCAGGTTCTTTTAAGAGAGATCGTTCTGGCAAAGGTGATAAGGGGAAATCTGTGCAAGAGATACCCCAACAATATTTTGAAGTTGATGATTTTGATATCCACAACTTTACTAACAAACGCCTAGGAGACTTGATAATGTCATCCCTAAGCTTTCATGAAAGGCTTTCTGGTGGACAAAATGAATTGCTACCACAACAGGGCAGTAAGGAGGAGGTGGGAGGAGAAAGGCAAGACGATGTACAAGAAGTGCCAAAAGAAGAAATTCCATGACACTTCCGTAGCCCATCCAACTCTACAAGTAAGCTACAAGCACCACTTAAATTAGAAATTTTTACTAAACATTTCGTAAAATTACAAGAGGAGATGGCAGCAGTCGTGCTTATTGCAACTATTGCTAATCAAGTTATGCATGGAAAAAGGGAGAAGAGTATAGCACCCTTAACAGGCACATGCAAGCGAAGTACCCTGCGGAGTTTGGCATAGATAAATCATAGCAAAAAATTTTGCAGTCAATAGGGTCATAAAGAGGAAGCTTATTTCGGTATTCTACTAATAAACAACAAGTTCTACTTACAAAATACTTAGCAAAGTGTAACCTGTCATGGAGCCACACGACTTCCCCGCATCGGTTAGAATATGAGTGAGAAGCGTTTAATCTAAGCTCATAGACTTATGATCAAAAAACCATACAAAAAACCATTGTTGAGCTGTATCATAACGATAAGAGTGAATTAGCTGCTCTTTTCAATTCTCTTGAGACACATGTTTCTATTTGCACAGATATATGGACCGATCCATGGCAAGAAAATTCATATATGGGAGTTACATGCCACTGGATAGATGATGCGTAATAGGTACAAAAAAAAACTAATAGCTCTAAAAGGTTTTTAATGATCACCATACAGCGCAAAACATATTTCGTATTATAAGTATTATTTTAGGTGAATACGGTTTGACAAAAAATATTTCTTTTCAATTGATTTTGATAACGTGGCCACTAACTTGGCATCCATTGATGAACTTCAAACTTTATGTCAACCCATGTTAGGTGGGACGTTTTTCCACATTCGATGTGCCTGCTATATTTTAAATTTTTGTATTAAGGATGGTATGAACTATTTAGATTTTAAAAGGTCCCCAATAAGATAACTAATATGTTTTTTAATTGACCATCTTCCAGCAAATAAGGTATGGTGGAGATTTTGTATTGAAAATGGAATGCGGCCTAAAAACTTTAGAAAGGATGTTAAGTATAGGTGGAATTCCACCTATCGACTTTTAGAAAGTGCACTTGCTTATAAAGATACATTATGTTCTTTCGCAACCATGAATGTTCCAGACTGTAATGCCCTAAAACCTCGGGTCGCGCAACTGCCTACTACGTGTTCTTATCTCATGAGAACATGTTAAGGCTCTGAAACAACTCTGATACATTTTTACCCTATAACTCTTATATAAAAACATTTCATATATCTCTAAAGTTTAAATAATAACTTAAACCATATTCAACATCTAACACAACGGAAATCTTTAAACATCAAAATAACATTTTCAAAAGATAATGTCTATCACGGTCCAATAACATAATTCTCCTAAAACCTAATCACCATAATAGTAAGGGTAATCTTCATCTTCCTCTTTTTGTGATTCACCTAAACCTAAGTTATTTTCTAGGTTCTCATCTTCCTCAACACCTGCATCTAAAAATGACTTCTGAAGGGTAAGCTAATGCCCAGTACGTATAACATAAACACACACGTAAGAACAAACATAAACAAGTATCACACACATCATGCAGAACTTAAAGATAGATAACCATTTCTTAATACAATTTATGTCCACAAGCAAATAATAGAGTACTCATAACCCCCTTAACACACTTAACACGTTGAAGCATGACTTGGTGATGGAAACAACCACTATGGGCCCCATACCCATGTCCACTTAAACCTTAAACTTGATGATGGGAACTACCACTACGACCTTACACCCATGTATACTTAACCACTTAATCAACATTCAACCCAAAACATTTCCAAGCACAACTCTACTAAGGACAACGTCACATAAGGATCATAAAGATCTACCACTACGAGCCCTTAAGCTAAGCCAAACACATATAGTATACCACTTAAACACTTAAATCGATTCATCAATTAAAACAAGTTCCATACATAGACTAACTTAAACAAGTACAAATCAACATGCAAGTTACACATACCATGAATCCTAGCCTTAAGCACTTCTCGGTCTTGGACATAAGCTAAGTTGAAATATGTTCAATCAATAAGTTCTTCTTAATACTTAATCTAAGATCAATATCATTCTCTTATTTCTCTTAACCCTATTTCTTTATTTCTCTAGGGCCTTATTAGCTAAGTTGTATAGAAATCAGTTTAATTTGAATTTAAATGAATATCTAATATAGTTATACTTCATTCAACAAGGTCATGTTAAAGACCATATTGCTTAACACGGGCTGAAGCATGACCGTGTTAAGGGTCGTGTATCTTTTGGTGTAAAACTTGGTTTCAACATGGTTGGAACACAACCATGTTGGGAGGTTGTGTTCTTCTTCATTCAACATGATCTAAACATGACCGTGTTAGGAGGTCGTGTTATCCTTGAGTCAACATGGTCGAAACAAAACTGTGTTAAGAGGTCGTGTACTCTCGGTGAAACTTTTACACTCAATACAATCTAAACACAACCGTGTTGGGAGTTCGTGTTATCCTTAACTCAATACGATCGAAACACGACCGTGTTGGGAGGCCTTATATCTCTCGATGTACCTTTCCATTTCAATATAGTAGAAACACGATTGTATTGGAAAGTTGTGTTACCCTTGAAAATCTCTACGAACCCTAATTCTTTTACTTTAATTCCTCCAAAACTCAATCCTATATATTCTTAAGCTCAATTAAGTCTTTAAAGTACGTAATTACAATTAAATTACATAGATTTGCATACTTAATTCAAATTCTGCAAATCGTAAATCTCGGGTCGTTGATTCTCTATTCTCATACCGTCCCTTCATGCACTTTGTTTTTTGTATGAACAAACGATGCTCATAAACTGCAAATTCCATAAATCTTAAATTGAATTTAGTATGGAATTCCTTACCTTTTTGTCTTTAGAGTTTGATCGCTCCTTTTTCCTTTTGTCTTCTTAGGGTTTCTTGTAGAGAGCATCTATTCTCTACGAATTCTATTTCACTACTCGAATGATAAAAGAGGCTCTCTAAGTTAATTTGGAGTATTTATACTCTATGTGTGAAATGTCCAAATTGCCACTCGCATTTTTATAAAATTCCTGTCTTCGTCCTTTATTCCTTGTGATAACATATATCTTAATAAATAAATAAATAATCAAAATTTTCATGTATTACATTCTTCCCCCCTTATAAAAACTTTCTTCCTTGAAAGCACTTGATTTTGGAAGAGTTTTAGATACTTTCTCTTCATTTCTTCCTCTAACTCCCATGTCACTTCTCTTTCTGTTTGGTTTGTCCATTGCACTTTAACATAAGGGATTGTTTTCTATCTTAGCACCCATTCCTTAGTGTTCAGAATCCTTATTGGCCTTTCTAAAGATATCAGATTTGGTTGCACATTCAGTGGTTCCAAAGCCACTATTTGATCTGGGCCGAGTATATACTTCCCCAGTATAGATACATGAAATACATCATGTATCCCCACTAAATTCGGTAGAAGAGCTAGCTTGTAAGTTACTATACCTATTCTTTCTAAGATCTCAAATGGGCCTATATACCTTGGGTTTAGCTTTCCCCTCAATCGGAAGCCGATTACTTCCTTTGTTGGAGAAATCCTCAATAATACCTTATCTCCCACTTGGAATTCCAAAGGACGCCTTCTTTTGTCTACATAACTCTTTTATCAGATTAGGCCATTTGTATTCTCTACCTAATTAGTTTCACTTTGCTGACTACTTCTTGTACTAACTCTGGCCCTATCATCTATCTTTCTCCTACTTCATCCCAATGTATAGGGGATCTGCACCTTTTTCCATAAAGAGCTTCATATGGTGCCATCTGGATAGTTGCTTGGTAACTATTATTATAGGCCAACTCCACCAAAGGTATATGCTCATTCCAATTTTCTCCAAAGTCTAGTGCACATACCCTAAGCAAATCTTGCATTATTTGTATAGTCTTTTCAGATGGACCATCTGTTTATGGGTAGAATGATGTATGGAATTGTAGTTTAGTGCCCAATGCCTTGTGTAGGCTGTCTCAAAATCTACTCGCAAACCTTGTGTTTCTATCAAATGTGATTGTCACTGGCACCCCATGCAATTTAACTATCTCCTATATGTAGACCAAAGCCAGTTTCACCAATTTATATCCTACTGTGATAGGTATAAAATGAGCAGACCTAGTCAATATGTCCACTATGACCCAAACTGCATCCTACATCTCTTTGGTATTTGAGAGAGCTGTAACAAAATCCATTGTCACATGCTCCTATTTCCACTCCAGTACTGGAAGAGGTTGTAATTCTTCAACTGGTCTTTGGTGTTCTATTATAATCTGCTAGCATGTGAGGTATTTGGCTACATATTCTGCTATTTCTCTCTTCATGTTTCTCTACCAATAAGAGCTCTTCACGTCCTTATACATTTTGGTACTTCCAGGATATATTGTGCAGGCGGAGTAATGCACCTCTTTCATTATCTCTCTCTTCAATTCTGCATCCATCAATATACATTGTCTCATTTTGTACCTCAAGGTCCCTTCTATATCTAAGTCGAATTTCGGTATCTTGCCTTATTTCATTCTATTCTTAATCTCTTGAATATCCTTATCTTCTATCTGACTTGATTTAATTCTATCCATTATGGTTAGCTAAATCCTTAAGATAGCCATTTTTGCTCCCACTTCTTGTGTTAAGACTTCTAACTTTAATTTGCGTATATCTTTCAATAACTCTTTTTGTGAAGTGATGAGAATAGCTACATTGCCTTATTTCTTTCTACTATAGGCACCTATCACCACATTGGCTTTTCTTGAATGGTATTGTATTTCCAAGTCGTAATCCTTAATTAACTCTAACCATCTCCTTCATCTCATATTCAACTTTTTCTGCATAAATATGTACTTCAGGCTACTGTAATCAGTGAAGATTTTGCACCTTTCTCTATATAAGTAATGCCTCCATAGCTTCAAAGCTAGTACTACAACTGTCAATTCTAAGTCATGAGTTGGGTAATTCTTTTCATACGGTTTCAATTGTCGAGATACATATGCTATTACTTGACCACTTTGCATTAATACACACTCCAACCCTTGAACTAAGGCATCACTATAAACTACAAACTCTTCTCCACCCTTAGGTAAAGTCAAAACTGGCACCAACATCAGTTTCTCTTTGAGCATCTGAAAACCGACTTCTCATATGTCATCCCATTTGAATTTCACACTTTTCTTTATCAATTTGGTGAGAGGAGTTACTATTTTGGAAAAACCTTCTACAAATCTCCTATAGTAGTCTGCTAGACCCAGGAAGTTTCTTACCTCTCTAACTATCTTCGGTTTATGCCAGTCTACCATTGCTCTCACCATTTTTAGGTCCACAAATATCCCATCCCTGTTAACCACATGACCCAAGAAGACTACTTGTTCCAACCAGAATTCTCATTTACTAAATTTAGCATACAACTTCTCATCTTGTAACCTGCCCAATACTATTCTCAAGTGCTCTTCATGCTCCTCAATTCTTTTAAAGTATATTAGGATGTTGTCTATAAAGATAATTACAAACTTATATAAGAAATCCCTAAATACTCTGTTCATTAAATCCATGAATGCAGCCGGTGCATTCGTCAATCCAAAGGGCATTACCAAAAACTCGTAGTGCCTATACCTAGTTCGAAATGTTGTTTTCTAGATGTCCTCTCCTTTGATTCTGAGTTAATGGTAGCCTAATCTCAAGTCTACTTTAGAGAACACCTAAGCTCATTGCAATCGGTCAAACAGGTCATCTATCTTGGGAAGAAGATACTTGTTCTTAATTGTGACCTTCTTTAACTCCTCATAGTCTATACAGAGTCTCATACTTCCATCCTTTTTCTTCACAAACAGGACTAGTGTACCTTAAGGAAAGACACTGGGTCTTATAAAACTATTATCTCGTAGCTCCTATAATTGTTTCCTTAATTCTTCTAACTCCACTGGTGCCATCCTGTAGACTGGTTTTGATATGGGTATTGTACCTTGTATTAAGTCGATGTTGAATTCTATTTCCCTAACTGGGGGTAAACTAGGATGATCTTATGGAAAAATATTAAGAAATTCCCTCACTATCGGTACTTCTTCCATCTTAACTTCTTCATTGACTTCAACATATATGGTTGTCAGTACACTTTTTCCCCACATCTCATAGGTAAGCAATCTAGTGGGTCTCTGCACTTTTAGCTTATATTCAAAATATCCATCACCGGGTATATTAAACTCTACCTCCATGTTGTGACAGTTAATGGTGGTATGATATTTTGATAGCCAGTTGACACCCAAAATAATGTCAAACTCTATCATCTCTAATATCAAGAAGTCTGTTGGCATCACCCTACCATGTGTTTTTATTTTCACTCCTCTACATATCCTACTTATTCTTCCTCCTACTCCTAAAGGAGTACTAATAGCCAGGCAGTCATTCATATTTTTAACATCCAAAGCACATGTGCAGAAAAAATTCTTAGACACACAAGACACAGATGCATTAATATCGAATAACATATATGTATTGCAGGAGTGTACTGAAAGTATACTTGCAATGTTGTCCACATTTGGGATATCTTGGTGCTACTGTTGATGAATGGCAAACACCTTGGTAGGAACTTTTGGTCTTGGACCTTCTGCTTGTGGTCTACCTGCCTGTCCTCTCACTAGAGGTCTAACTACCTATTGAACTGGCCTTGCTTGGTTTCTGATTTGTCCCTAAGAATAGTTGACTGCCTTGTGTCCCCTCTGGTTGCACACATGCTAAAAGATTAGGAGAACTAACCTTTCAGTATAATGTCTGTTAATGTGCTCAATCTTCCCATAAGAGAAACATGCCCCATCTAGCCATCTGCACTCTATTAACTCATGAGGTCCGTAACATTTAGGACATTTAACATCTAAGCTTATTGTAGTGAGTGATAAAAGCACTTATTTGATTTAGAGAGGAGGGGATACAGTTCTTGGTGTTCTACTTTGTAGTAGATGATGTCTTTTACCCCTATCTTGCCCATTCCACTAGAGGCAGGTCTTTTTCCTAGAGTTACTGCTACTCTACGACTCCTCTATTCTTCTATGATCTTCTTATTCTACTTAAGTTACTTCGCTTTGTCTACCATTTCAGCATATGTATTTAGCAAACATAAACACACACGCATGAACAAACATAAACAAGTATCATTACATCATATAGAACTTAAACACAAACAACCATTTCTTAATACAATTTATGTCCACAAGCAAACAATAGGGTACTCATGACCCCTTTAACACACTTAACATATTAGAGCATGACTTGGTGATAAGAACTGTCACTACTGGCCTTATACCCATGATCCCCCACACCCATGTACACTTAAACCTTAAACCCAGTGATGAAAATTGCCACTACGAACCCTACACCCACGTCTACTTAAACCTTAAACTTGGTGATGAGAACTGCCACTATAAGCCCCATAGCCATGTACACTTAACCACTTAATCAACGTTAAACCCAGATCATTTCCAAGTATAACTCCACTAAAGATAACGTCTTACGAGAATCATTAGGGTTCTCCCTAAAGATCTACCGCTATGGGCCCTTAGGCCAAGCCAAGCACATACAGCATACCACTTAAACACTTAAACCAATTCATCAATTAAAACAAGTTCCACACATAGACCAACTTAAACAAGCATAAATCAACACGCAAGTTACATGTAACTTGAACCCTAGCCTTAAGCACTTCTCGATCTTGGACATAAGCTAAGTTGAAATCTATTCAATCAATAAGTTCTTCTTAGTACTTAATTTAAGATCAATATCATTATCTTTTTTCTCTTAATCCTATTTCTTGATTTCTCTAGGGCTTTACTAGCTATCTAGGTTACGTAGAAATTAATTTAATTTGAAATTAAATAAATATATAATTATGTTATACTTTATTCAACACGGTCATGTTATGGATCGTATTGCTCAATATGGGCTAAAGCACGACTGTGTTAAGAGTCATGTATCTTTCGGTGTAAAACTTGGTTTCCTCACGGTTAAAACACAACCATGTTAAGAGGTCATGTTCTTCTTCCTTCAACACGGTCTAAACATGACCGTGTTAGGAGGCCATGTTATCCTTGACTCAACATGGCCGAAACACAACCATGTTAAGAGGTCATGTATCTCTTGGTGTAACTTTTACACTTAACACGGTCTAAACACAACTGTGTTAGGAGGCCTTATATCGCTTGGTGTACCTTTCCATTTCAACACGGTTGACCCATAACCGTGTTAATAGGTCATGTTACCCTTGGCAATCTCTACGAACCCTAATTCTTTTACTTTATTTCCTCCAAAACTCAATCCTATATATTCCTAAGCTCAATTAAGTCTCTAAAATACGTAATTACAATTAAATTACATAGATTTGCATACTTATTTCAAATTCCACAAATCACAAATCTTGGGTCATTAATTCTCCGTTCTCGTACCATCCCTTCAGGCACTTTGTTTTCTATATGAACAAACAATGCTCATAAACTAAAAATCCCATAAATCCTAAATTGAATTTAGTATGGAATTCCTTACCCTTTTGTCTTTGGAGTTTGATCGCTCCTTTTTTCTTTCGTCTTCTTAAGGTTTCTCGTAGAGAGCGTCTATCCTTTGTGAATTATGTTTCACTGCTCGAGTGATAAAGGAGGTTCTCTCAGTTACTTTAGAGTATTTATACTCTATGTATGAAATGTCCAAATTGCCCCTTGCATTTTTATAAAATTCCTATCCTCATCCTTTGTTCCTTGTGATAACATATATCTTAATAAATAAATAAATAAATTAAAATTTTCATATATTACACAGACATTCCACTACCCCCCCCCCAGTGATTGTGACGTATGTAGTAGAATGTTGAATGTTTAAAAGTTTTTCATGACTATACTCTAACATTTTTGCAAGTGTACCAGACTAGTATTCATCTCTTCCTTATGAATGTAGTGAATATAATATCGATGCTACTTGATTCACGATTCGACACTTTTTTGTAGGTGGCTATAAAATGGTTGCATATTATAGATAATTTCCAGCAATTTATTTAGTTGCTTCTATTTTAAATTCACGGTGTATAAAAGACATGCTATTAGAATATCTTAATTTGTATTATTCCATTGTTGACGCATTATTTGACACGGAAGACACTTATGTCGTTATTGTCGTGCAAGAACTACACCGAGCAATCCAAATAATGGAAGAATTATATTCAAACTTTTACACTGCATTCAGTGATCAACTATCTCGAACTCTCTTACCGTCCCTCGACTCACATGGTACCACCCATGATCCCACTCTCATTGCACAACGAATGATGTTGCAAAAGTTAGAGCGGCACCGTTCCAGGTCAACCAAGTACACTGAACTTGATGATTACTTCAATACACACTTCAAATTTGGTGACAGTAGTATTGGTGAAGGAGGCATAAGAAGACATATCACATACTTTCTCACATGGCTCGCCAAGTTTTGGCTACTCCTCCATCAACGGTAGCTATTGAACAGGTATTTAGCACGGCGAGCCTTATCCTGTCCTAGTGGTGATCACGACTGTCACCCGTTGACGTTGAGGCATTGGCTTGTGTAGAGGATTGGTCGAAGGTAAAGAGTCGCACACAAGAGTCGTGTGGGATGTCTAATGAAGAAGATGAATAATTCAGTGACTTCATCCTATCGGGTGGAAGCTCCGTTGGTTCGGATCCTAATATCGAGTAAACCAAATAATTTTGAAAGGGTAGTGGTACTACCTTATTTATTTTTTGTACTAGGTTAGAGTTAGACGTATTTTGTAAGGGAGTAGTACTCCCTTATTTATTTCTATTATTACTTACACTGTATTATTATTATGTATAACAGGTAAGGCCAAATGCCTCCCTCTTTATTGTAATAATTTTATTCAATCAATAAAATTCGGGGTTGGCATTTCTAACCCCCCATTAGTAAGGGGTATTGCCACCAATTAATTCCAAAAAATCATATATTATCCCAAAAAATTGTAGATTAAATTTCAACATTTATAAATTTAAGGAAAAAAAACCAAACCAACTAAAAACATACACGTAGATAAATATCAAATAAATTATTCGAGAAAATAATAAAAAATGAGAATTAAAAATGAATTATTCAAAAAAAAAAACTCAGAAGGGTTGGTTCAAGGCTGGAATCTACCTGTGAACCGCCAGGTTAAAGGAACCGGCTTGGCCCTTCCTCCCCCTGGGCTAGTTCTGACTCCCCCCCTCCCCCTTGGCCTTGACTCGACTGTTCTAGGCCGGTTCTGAACTGGTCGAATGTCTAATCCTAGAAATCAAAATTCAAGTAAAGGATGGAATGCCACATTCACTAAAATAGTCATTTCATCCTTTCATTAAAAGAATTTAGAGCTTTGGTAGTGTTTGTAAATTTTGCAAACATTACAGATTTGTATATAATTTAGTGACGTTTATTAAACGTTACAAAACAATGTAATTTAGTAACGTTTATAAATAAATTTAGAAGATGTATATAGATAATTTAATTTTTAATATTTTTCTAAAATTAATTATAATTAATCTTATTAAACATTTTTTAATTATTATATAAAAATTAAGTAACCTTTAAATTAAAAAAAAAATCTCTAATTTACTCCCTAGCCACTAGATCGAACATTCTCCTTTTAGAAATTATTCACTTCCCGCCCAACATTTTTTTTTGTTCCTTTTTTTTTTTCATCTATGTCTTCATTCAACAAGCCATGGTACTCTCCCTCTCTCACATCACCATTGCCCATATCTCACACAAAAATACTCTCCCTTTCTCCCATCACCTCTTAGCACCACCACCACCCGTACTCTGTCTCTCTGCCATCACCCTAAAGCACCACCACTGCTTATACACTCCCTCTTTCCCATTACCCTCTAAACACGACCCATTAGCCCTTTCCATCCTCTAAGCAAAACACCCATTACCATCAGAACACCCACCCACCACCCCTATCCATTGGCTAAGCGAAACACCCATCGCCCCTGAAAACACCTACCCATTCAATCTCTCTTGTGCGCCATTCCTTCATGACCAACCAAGCATTGCTTAAAGATACGATTTTGAACCCTAACACATCTTAATTTTACCTTTTTCATTTTTTTCCCTTTCAATTTTTGTAAAATAATTCTAAGGTTCTTATCAATTTGATATCTCATAGCTAGCTATGAGATTCTACTTTATGTTTCTACTTATCAATTTTACGTCAATTAGATTTAGTGAATGTGCTTGTTTGCATGTTTTTAGACTCCCTTTATATAAAGAATCAACTAAATGGAGGGTTATGCAATTGTTGCCATTGCCATATTTACTGTACATACTTATATTGTCATTTTGTTTTCTACTTTTGCCTTACAAGCTTATAATTTGCTTGATTGCTACTTTGGCTGCTTTTTGGCAATTACAAAATTGCCATTTATCAACTTGCTTGAGCTCTTTTATTGCTTCTTATTCGTGTGGCAAAAATTGTTGCTCACTAATTTTCTTAGGATCATAAAGTGTAACATTTTGGTTTAGTTTTGTACATTTATGAACTAGTGATTTTGCCTATATTAGACCAAGATCATCAAGTTTATCTTCTGTAGTTCAATGTTGTATTACTCAACGCTTCAAAATAGAGATAACAGTCTTTGTTGACTTCAAGTCATCTTTTGCTGTTTCTCCTTACAACGCTATGTGGGAACTATCGAAGCATATGGAACTTGTGAGCTTCTTATGGAGTTAAAGCACTAATTTGACAATTGTATCTGGCTTGATTCTTGTGTTGAACATTTCGCATGTCATGGTAATTTTATTAAATTTTAGCTCTAAGTTAGCTTCTACCTTTAACCTCTATCAATATGAGTTTCTTTTTATTTTTTGGTAAGTAATATGAGTTATTATAAACTGCTTGAGGGAAATACCTTGTTCTATTGAGTTTCTTCCCGTTTCTTCATGAACTCTTCTCATAGTTTCATTGCCTCACTAAAAGGCACCAATTTGATACAATGGCCACAACATTTTTTGAAGAAATTTCAAAAAGCAAACCTCATCCTTGCATGAGGAGAAAATAGAAGGGTCAATCCTTCATCCTCAGATTGTTCATGCCACCTTAAAAGGACCAAGAACTGTAAAGAGATACTAATAGAAACCACACTTGGTTTGGTTGCTGAAAGAAAGTCTCGAAAAAGTATCTTTGGAATAAGCAAAAAAGAAAGGCACTCTATGATCTTCTAGAGAAAGTGAGGTAAGTATTGTTTGATAAGTTCTTAGCCCTTACTCACATTAACAATAATTTGTCATAAATATACATATTTCTTGGATAAAATTCTATCTTAGAGCATATGTTTGATTGAAATATGTTTATGTGGATGAATGATAAGGGAAGCATCTTTCTTCACTTGATATTTAGGATTTTCTTTAATATTATGTTGAAGTTGTGCACATTCTTTCTTATTACTTGGCTGGAAATTTTTTATCACTTGAAGGTGACGTAGAAGCCATAACCTTTTATGGTTTAAATGCTTATGCTATCCAAAGATTTTTATTCCAATTTAGTGGAGTTTCTTTCTTTCCCATCATCCATTGTTCTCCTTTCAAGGTCTATACAAAAGGGATGATAAAACTAGCTTTCCACTTCTTAAAAGTTTTAATTCCGCTCTTTCTGTTTCTATAGAGTTATGCCCTTTCTTTTCTTTTCTTTTTTCATTTTTCTTCTTTCCCCCCTTTTTCTATTGTTTATCTTTCTTATGGAAGCTTGTTTCCATCAATGTCACTCTCAATTCTAGAGTTTTCTACTAGTTTAGTATACTTTACAATGGGAAATTACATCTTATCCTTTCAAGATCCCATGTGAAACTAAAATATATATGAGATTGCAAAACTCAATAGCTTAGAAGCAAGCTAGACCTACCTGGTGGGATGTGCCTTATTTATTGTGTTGCTGCTAGTAATAATGTAGTCACATGTGATAATGCACCAAACGATTATCTAGATTGGCTATATTTCATTTATTGAGAATTGCTTTTGTCAATTCCAAATGCTTATGAGATTTTTTGCCTTGTAAAGATAGAAACATTCTAATGGATGACTATATGGTTATGACAAAAGATTTTTCTTTGATTTTACTGTTTAGTTGAAGAGAAAATGCTTTCTTTGCTAGCTAGCTCACTGTAAACATTGTAGCAACAAGAAGCTTACTGGCTTAAGTTCACATATTTTGTGAAATTTGAAAGATGAATCTCTAGCAGTATTTTTCCACCATAATTTTCCAGATTTTCCAAGGGAACTTTAATAACCTAACAAGGTTTTTATCAACTAAGAATCTCAGTAATTATGGCTATGTAGTTTGTTAGATGATCGACTAAGTGAAACTTTGAAGTACCAAAAAAAGAAGTGAAAAACTTTGGAATTTAGAAAATTGAGAAGAACATGCATTTAGTTGAAAGATAGACTAATGAAACCATCCATGTGATCCTTATCATGTGGATCTGCTAAGCATTTAATGTGCCTAAAGTTGTCCAGTATGCTATTCCAATGCATATGCTATGTATGCCTTCTCTCTTTCTCTACAACTAAGTTAGGTCCATTTCCACCTAATAACATTAAAAATGCTCATAAGGAAAACTCTTGTTCTCTTTCCTAAGGCTTATGCTGATACGTTTGCACTAAAATGTCACCATTTTTCACTTGTACTACGAAGTAGTTTTCCTTATTCTATTAGTTTAAGTTCTCGGGTTATTGATGAACTTGTAGCTGAGTTTACTTAGCCTAGCAATGATGTTACATCCTCTGATCAAGTTTGTTTATCTTCCTCTAGGTGTATGGAACTGAGAATATGCACATAGCTATGCATTATGATGATGAAGAGAAGGTTTGAATTGCTTTAAAATCTAAATGAACTAACTTTGCTATTACTTAAGCAACAGCAACAATATGATGAGAAGAATATAAGGCGAAGAGTGTACGATGCATTGAATGTTCTAATGGTAATAGGTGTCATATTAAAAGATAAAAATGAGATACAATGGAAAGGTCTTCCCTATACCAATCCAAGTGGTGTTGAAGAATTGTAGGTATCTCTATGCATTACCTTTGCAAGCAACATGTTGTAAGGGATCTCATGTCTATATCGAAGGGTAACATTCTGCTCATTAGATCTCATGATGTCTTGATTGCAGATAGAACAAGATGGACTTCAAAGGAGGATTGAAAAAACAAAATCCACTTATCTATAGGAACCAGAGGAATAGGTAAGGCTATATCCTTTTCCTTGATTTTGTAGAAATATATCATAGACTTGAGATAATCTTGTAGCATAAGCTTTTAAATGAGTTAGTTTTTATATCAAATTTAACAAGGAAGAAAATAAGAGTTCCTAAGTTCAAGCACTTGAATTATCATTTGCCTTTGCCATTATTCAATTTCACATGCTATGTGATGACCTTTAAACTATAAGGTCCACATATAAGAAGAGTGTTGTAACATAATCGTAAAAGGGCTTTATTGATTTCAACTTTGAGTTATAGATGATGTATCATCAAACTTAATAGGTTTGATTTCTTATTCTTGCTTTTGAGCTATTCTCATCCTTAACTGAGTAATAGAGGTTGTTTCACATATGAAGATAGAGGATCTGATCATTCTACCTATAATCTACAATGTGGATCCCAGTAATGTGCAGAATCAAATAGGAAAGTGCTTATAATGACAAGGTTTAAATTTTTTAAGGAGATTCTTTGTTTGTTAATGGCTTTGTTTATTTTGTTTTCTTTACTGAGAAAGGTCTTTATGAAATGATCGACTTTAGGAAGAGCAAGGTCTCTAGGAAAGCGCTTTGTTTGCACTTCTTGCTTCCCGTACTATTCTTCTATGGAAATTATATGACTTCTCTATGAAGGACTTTGTTTTTTGGGGTAAGTCCTTTGCAGGGCTTTACACCTTATATCTTGATATATTTCTGATGGAGTTGTGAGAAAACAAGATCAATTTTACTATTGCAATCATAGTCTTGTGGAAGGGGAGATAGTGGTTTCCCTATACATCATGAGTTGTATTTTGCATGATGACTTTATGAGATAAAACTTCATGTAGTTTTAAATTGAAGACATGTACCATCTTTTCATTAACTATGAGACTTAAATTCAACTTGTTTATATGGCTATAATGAGTTTAATGCATTCTTGGATAGTACTAAAAAAAGTTGATGCTTTAAGGAAAAAGGTGGTCTATTGGTAAAGAATAGGCTTCTCTATGTGCTAAGGTTGGAATTGAGTAAAGATTAACCATTCACAATATCTCTTTTCAAATTTCTATACTTATTTAAGTTACCAGATTATGCTTTTGTTATTATATGCTATCTGCTTGGATTCCTTTGGTTGACCTAAAGAATTTATTCCACACGTTGATTTTTTCATCGTTTCTTCCTATTAGAAAAGAATCTTTTCATTTCCTTTTACAGTATTATTTTATTTTTAATTTTTTCTTTGATTTTTTTTAAGGTAAGTAATTAATTTTGTAGATGTTGGCCAATCTTGTACCTGATTATTGGTATAAAACTTGTCTAGTCTTTATCAAAGAAAGCATTTCAAGGAAGGCATGGGAAAACTTGAAGACATTTTTAATCATGAAGGAAAGGCAGTTGATGAGCTTTTGAACATTGCTAAGGTACCTCTGTTAAATAGGCAACAAACTGTCCTAATGTATGTTTGGTGATGATGTAAAACTATATGATCAAGCAATCTAATAAATTCATGAGTTCATGTGGTTTTCTTTCGTATGAGTGACACAAGCATTTAACTATCTTCCTATATTTATTGGCCACTCGAGTTACAGAAAATCTGGGTGCTTTTCATGCTTGATAAAGACTTTAGAAATCCTAATTACAAATTGAAGTCCATATCCTAAGTACTTACTCTATTAAGTGCATTAAATATGGTCATTGTTGTACATATGGGTTACATATGTGACATGCTAAAAGACATTTCTAGGATTTTGTTAATGAAAGTTTGATTTACTCTTGTTACACATATGTCTCCGGTTGACATATATATTTTCCTTTTTATATAAAAAAAAGGGGCTTATGGTGTCTCAAGTTGTTAAGGTTTCATCTTGCCAAATTCTACATTGATGTCCTTGAAATCACTTCTCATTCATGTGAGATCTATATCCACCATTTCAAATAATCTTTTGAAATTAATGGAATCAAATAGCAAGCAACAATGTATTTGTCGACATCATGTCGTCATATTGTTCCAAAGTTACAGTGGTTCTAATCATAATTGTGGAACAATATTATATATCGGTCATAAACATTACTCACTTTGTAACTGCACATATCATAATTCTCTTTGAAATACTGAGAGTTTTCTACTTTATAGGTGTTTTTTTCCTTTGTTTCTATTTATTGTTGGTGATGCATTTAGACTATGTGCTTTAACTTCTAATATACCACCTCTTTGAGTTGTATAATGTAGAAGTTGAGTGTTATGCCATTTGTTGATCTGGAAACACCTACTCTAGATCCAAATGTGGGAAAGTCATCTTTGGTTCGTATTCTCTCAACAGGGAAATAATTACTCTATAGTATCTCTTTCTTGTCTTTTTCAGGGAAAATCTTTTTCAGTGCCTAAATGAATAGCCATTAGTTCCATTTGAATGATCTAGAATATTCATGAAAAATTAGGATGGAAACCATATGGGTTCTCTAGAGACACTTTTTAAGGGGGTAAAGAAGAAACTTTTCATTCTATGTACTTGCTTTTTTATGAAATGTTCCTCGAGAAAGGTGAAAACTTTCTTTCTATTTTAGCCTTTAAAAACTACGTTCGATGCACTTAATAGCTATACCCAACTTAGAAATGCACATCAAGTTACATTCTAAGTCAAAAGACCCTATTTATAATAAATTGGCCTGCATTTAGCAAGTTTAATTGTTTATTAAATTGGAGAGCCTAATTATATTATTCATTGTTTATGGTTAAGGACTGCAGGTTACAAACACCCTGGCTTACTAAGGAGAAAGGATGATGCGACTCAATACTCTTCTTGAAATAGTGTCTTCTTATGCGGTCTCAGTTTTTTACCTTAGATATTAGAATTATTCAATGTACATGATGTATTAAAGTTCATGGATTGAGCTCAATTGTGGTGAAGACAGAGTCCATTTATGACCTGGTTGGAGTGAACTTGGTGATCAAACTTATATCTCAATCTTTTGGCCAAAACAAAAGGTGGATGTATGCTACTAATAGAGCTTTGTTGTATAAGAGTTTCTCCATGTATGAATGATGGTTTATTTTGTTATTGACTTTTTGTATATGATAGTTAGACTAGGAAACAGAACATCTAGTTTATGAAATAGAGTTTATTATCTAGTCACTTTTTAGAAGTTGATTATGAATTTAGGGGAAAGTAGGTTATGAATAAAGTTTATTTTGCTAGTAAATTCTGTAAAATTTAGATAATATTAATTGGGATATGTTAACATCTTCACTTGTAACTTTTGTAATGCTTATAGTTAATAATAGAAGTGGACAATTATAAACTTATATACAAATGTCCACTTTTATGACCTTTATTATTTTGTAATTGTATACACTTTTATTATAGGTTTAAATTATTACAATTATAAAAGGATTTATTATATTATAATAATAATTTTTTGTGATGTTTAAACGTTACTAAATATTCTTTTTTTGTTACATTTAAACGTTATTAAATATCACTTATTTGTGATGCTTACATGTTACTAAACATTATTGTTTGGTTACATTTAAACATTACAAAAAACTACCTATTGGCGATATTTAAATGTTTTTAGTAACATTTAAACATTACCAAATATTATATTTTTTTTATAACGTTTAAATATTATTAAAAATATACATTTTGCCAAATAATTTTGGCATCAAATTGTTAATATTTAGTAACATTTAGACATTATAAAAAAAACATTTATTGATGACATTTAAACGTTACTATTATTACATCATTAGTGACATTTATTGCTTTAGTTTTGGTGACGTTTAATAAATATAACTGAATATCAAAATTCTTATAGTGTTTAAATATCACATGCAAACGCAGGATAGAGTATTGGCATACCATTAAGTTAATAAGGGATGAAGCTACGTAAAGGCGACAAGCCCCGCATTAAAACAATTTGATTATTAAAATATATTACGATTAAAAAAAAGTATTATATGCATATTTCAATGAATAAGTTTTTCTTTTTTCTTCTTTTTTTTTAACATGATGTTGGATACAAACTAAATGGTTTGGTTCTTAATATTGCAAGTATAGGATCATGGGTTCAAATCCTATTAAATTTATTTTATTTTTTTAAGTTATATTTATTTTATGTTGCATTATGACGGAATAATCCCCCTTAATGCCACCAAAAACTGTTTGTACAACCATTTTCGTTATTAAAATCGTCACACTCTTACAATTATATGTTTGAAGAGTATTAATTTGATCTCAATAAAACGACCTGTCAAGCATATCAATCATATGAGTGTAGTACACTGATCGGTACAAAGTTGGATCCCAAAGGAACTTGTGCTAAATACTAGATTATAATAATATTTTCTAAGCTAAGCAAATCGAAATCATTGTTAGTTAAGAGAAAATGTAATGAAGAAATCAAACACTAAACCGACATCGTAGCAACACCATGTTAATCCTAAAGACAAGAGATATTAATTTTAAGTGTAGGGCTGTGAATACATTATCATTTGGCTTATTGACATGTTTTGGAAGTAAGACATAATTAATTATTTGGGCTTTAACTAAACTCACTAGAACTTATTCCTTTTCAAAGTGGCTAAAGTTCTAATTATAGTATAAATAAACTATAGTTTACTAAATAAATTTACTTGAGATGCTACATATTTATTCGTAATATAATATAAATAATGCTAAAAATGTTTTAGTTTTATCATATAAATTATTAATAAATAACAACAATTGTATGACTTGAAGTACTTAATTTTTTATATTAATCATATGAAAATAAATATGAATTATTAAATGACTTATTGTCTAATTACTTATATTAAAATTGATATTTTTGAAACATTGCTAATAAAATAATTTTACAAAATCATCATAATAGTAAATTGTAGAATACTTATATTCATATCACATTGTTTTTATTTCCTGTACTTGTGATTCTCTATTTTTAAATAATTTTTACTATTAATTTTTGTTGATAGCAAAAATTGCATAAGCTTTATTTATTAATTTAATATTTTAATAAATTAATAATTAAATTTTAATTAATATTTATATCACAATGAAAATGTAAAAGGTTTATAATCTTAGCCTCATACAAAGCATACCAAATCTTTATTTATTTCCTAACAGAAATTTGAAACTCCATGTCTATTACATATTAAAAATTTTCGTGACTACACTCGTTAATAAAATCTTTTATGTATATAAGATATATTGTAATTATGCTAATAAGTGAATATCTTTCTATAAATAATTCTAACATTAACTAAAATAAGGTAAACTTAGCTCTAGTTGTTGTATAATTCTGCATCCATTCTTGACGATATATGCTTAGGAGAATCATTGCATATCACAACCATTTTATATGCATATAAATTTTTCATATTTACATTAGACATATGTACTTACGTAATTTAACTAGTATTTTTTTTTTTTTTGAATGATTCACATAAGCCCTTTCTTATACAGTGGAGTGGAAATAGTTAGCTTAAGTTGTAATAACCTTTCAATTAAATGCACTATAAAAAATCCACACAGATTCTAATAACCAATTGTATTTATGAAGAAGATTGATACTGTGTTTGGTTGGGTAGAAATGAAAGGAAATTAAGATGAATGCATGAAAAAGAATGGAAATTTTATATTTGGTAATTTAAAATGAAAATGAAAATATAAGGAAATCAATAAAACTTATAAAGCATTTATTTTATGGCTAAAGATGGAGAGAAATAAAACTTGTATTGGCCATGGTTGGACAAAACATTAATATATTAAACAAACGTTGGTAACCCTACCGTGAGCACAGCACAGCATGACTAATAACCAAAGAGTGTAGACTCTGGGTGCTACATTGAAAGCATTAACAGGTCCCTTGTGACAGTTTCGCGACAAATTTGAAGTAGCATATATAATGGAAGAAGTATACACAGCAATGGTCAATGTCATCTTACTTATTCTACTTCTAATACCCAATGCCTCTGCTCTCAAATGAGGACTCCTATGGTTTCATTACCTTCCCAAATTTTTCTATCACTGTCCTATCATCATTATGATAAATAATCGTACACATATACTTACTAAACTCTTTAGTTTCTGTAAACTTTTGAATAAAATACATTTATCTTTCTTTCAAAACCACAATCAAGATTTTCAAATAGTCACCAGTAAAAAAAAAAAAAAAGGCTTCCTTCAAAAATGCTTTCCAAGATTTAGAAATGGCTTAGAGAAGTAAATTTTCAATTTTAAAAGCTTTGAAGATATATAAGCATATTTAAAAGTGTATCCATATGGCTCACAATTTTAGGAGTAATTACATTTGGATCTAGGCTCTAGGCTCTATACATAGAAAAGATTAATATAGCACATAGAGTTGTAGAAGATCCCATGCGAAATATTCATAATGTTGATTATTATTATTATTTATGTATACATTTGATGGGATAAGATGTTGTCCATTTTTATTTAGAATTTGATACAATCCAACATGTAATATCTAAAATTTATGCTAAAGTCATCATAATCTAGTTGTATAAATACTGATTTTTTAATGAGGTGAATTAAGTTAATTCTTTTCTCTCTTAAGAATTATAATATATATATAGTAGTTAGTAAAAAAAATGTTTAAACTTTAGTCTACTATTTAAGAGTATGCTTGGATAGGCTTGGATTTATTTGAGTCTTTTTTTTTTTTTTAACATTTTGCAACAACACAAAATAGATGTCAAAAACGAAATGCATATAATCCCCTAGTAATGGTGATGCACTCAAAATGTGGATGCCTATAAAATATGACATAATATAATTATGAATATGGATTAGTTAGTTTGTCGTTATATATAATTTTTATTCAAATAGTTTCTTATTATACAATTTTTTTTTTAATTTTAAACTAAGTACAATTGATTTATTTTCATTTACAGCCATTTATTTAGTTAAATAAAGTAATATCGTAATATAATTATTATTATTAAAAAATAAAATAGATATAAAAACTATTTATTTCCTTTTAAAAGGAAATTGTTACCAAGCATTTTCCTTTTATTATAGTACATTTCATCAAACGATAGAAAATTCAAATTTGAAATCCTAAAGCACGATGCCGACCTAAAAATGCAAACGTCGATGAGATTTAATTTACAAAGCCTTTATTATTGTTGTATTTATTAAAAAGAAAAAAGAAAGAAAGAAAGAGGAAGACATAAATGTAATTATGAAAAGAAGGGGATAATAATATTACATTATGTTAAATGGAACAAGACAGACAAGGGGAGGTGAGGTGAGGGAGCAATGGGGGGCCCAGGTCATGATGACATGCATGCCATTCTTGATGGAGTGATTAATAAGAGGAAATGATTCAGCTCAACTTTGACCATCCACCCGTCCCTTTCTTGCTTTGCTTTCGGTGAGATGCTGAAAATTCACAGCAACCGCTGCCAATGGATCCGGAGTAGTTTATTAGATTAAACAGGGACAGAGGCCCCCTAAAGTTAACGTGGGTTCACCGCTTTATCCCTTTTTTTTTTTTTTACTTGCATGGTGATTCTGTGGGTAGGCTGTTGAAACTCTAGAATAGTAATTGATATTGATTTGATACCGTATTATATTACCATAAAATTTCTTTATCAATGTTATTAGATTACTTGAGCCTAATATAATACATAACTCGAGCCAGTCGGGTCGAAGCAGGTCAGGTCGGGTCGATCGGGCACGGCGGTTGGAAGTGTTTGTTGATGGCGTTTCGACGACCTTTCGAAGCAATTGAGGTGTCGATTCCTAGGTTCTCGGGGGTGGGGAACTCAACCATAGCGGTGGATTCCTCCAAAAACGCCTCCTGGTGACAGCTCAACGCTTGATCAGTGGTCGCAGCTTGGCAACTACGGCGAGGCTTCGATTCTCTCTCTTTTTTCTCTTCTTTTCACTTTTGATATGTGATTCTGCTTCCTCCCTCATCCTCTATTTATAGGCGTAAGAAATCAATCTGGATAAGCTCGGATTTCAACTGATTGAAGCAAATCGGATTTGCGGTTAAAACCCATCTCTGATTTGTGTAAATCCATCAATTTGTTGTGATTTGATTCTAATTAGATGATGTTGATCTTATTTCTATTGAAAATCTGCTGGATTTGTGCAAAAAATCGAATCAAAATAGCCAAAATTCGATTTTTCCTCCTTGCCGGTGATCTCAGATGAAGGTTGAAGATGATCACGCGCTCGATGCGTGCGTCTGCTCCAGCCAATCAGTTGTTGCCATGTGTACCAGGCGATGAAGAAAAATTGCAAAACGAGGATTCTACCTCTCTGCGTTTCGAACCTGCGACCTGACCCACCCACCCCCACCCCCCCCCCCCCCCCCCCCCGCCGCAAGCCTTAAGCCATGGTCCGAACCAGCTGGGCTAGCCCACTTACTCGATTTTTTTTTTTTTTCACAATTTGCATATATGCAATGCAATTTTTTTATTTTTTGTATTTTTTTTTAATTTCAAAAATTTGTAAAAATTATTTAGTCCCTTTTATTGCCATTTCTGCAATCATTTTCCAAAATTGGATGTATTTTTCCTATTTATTTTATTTTTTGAATATTTTCCCTATTTTTGCTAAATTAGAGAAAAAAATAGAAAAAATTGGAAAAAATGGTAATTGTTTATTGTTGATTATTATTGATTCTTAGGGGCAAAAATGGGGTGTTTACACAAGGATTTAGGCACATCAACTTAGTATTAGAGCACTTGGTTCATACACTTCTTAGTAAGTTACCAATCTTACAATTTCCATTTTGATATCTTAGAATAGGAGGAAAAGGTTAGAATTCTAGTGGTGTGCTGATTAGAGGAGTGGTTAATTGATTATCACAATATTTGAATTGAATCTAATATTGAAATTACAATATATTAAGTGAGAGTGTTTACACTTGTGATAAAGTTAGTCGTGATAATGGTTGGAGAGAGAAAGGAGTGTTGTAGTAGATGAAGTAAGTCAACAATTAGTAGATCTTACAAAGATGATGCATACGATGATAACTACATGACATACTTCAATTGAGACTCTAGGGGAAAATATAGAGGGTAAAAATAATAATGCGGAAGTACATGGAAATGATGAAGGAGTGTTAAAAGAGATGATGAGTTGTCAAAAGGAGAATGAGATGATTTTATAGCAGAGCACGTATTAAATCAACTAGTAAAGATTCATAGGAGAGAAGATGGAGAAATAGAGGTGACAACATGGAACATGATGAAAAGTGTGATGAGAAAGAGATTTGTATCCCATTACTACAAACATAAGTTGTATATGAGATTGCAACATCTAAGACAGAGGAGAATGTGTATGGAGGATTACCTACAAGAGTTCGAGACCCTTCTGATAAGGTGTGAAGTAAAAGAGCCTAAAAAACAAACTATAGCAAGGTTCATTTTAAGGTTGAAATATGAGATTATAGATGTGGTGGAATAACAATCTTATGAAACTATAGATGATGTAATGAAGCTAGGACTTAGAGTTTAGATGTAAAGACTAAGGACCGGTAGTAGATCACTTAATCCTAATATGAGACTAGAAATTTCATGAGAGAAGCAAAAACAAAAGGACATAGAACTTAAGAAGGAGCATAAAAGTTTTAAGAAAGGTGAGAGCAGTAAGCCAAAAACTTATCATGTACAGGAGAATGATCAGAGGTATCCAAGAAAGAAGTCGAGTGAGATTAAATGTTTCAAGTTCTTGGGATTTGGGCATCTCGCTTTTAAATGTCGAAATAAAAGAGATATGGTTTTGAAAGGAGAAGTTTTGAAGATGGAAGTAAAGAGTGAGGAGGAAGATGCAAATGGCATTAAGATTAGAATCAAGGAGTACGATCAAGAGAGAGAAGGCACTAAAGGAGCAAAAGGCGATGTTATTTTCTTATTGGTTAGGCAAGGATTACATATCAATACTTTAAAAGGGGAAGAGCAGAGAGAGAATTTATTTTATAGAAAGGAAATTGTGAATGGTAAAGCTTGTACTTTGGTTGTTGATGAAGGTAGTTGCACTAATCTTATCTCTAGTGTATATGTCCATGGTGGTGGATTGAAGGCCATGTCGTATTAGAAACCATATGATTTGCATTGATTTGATGAGAAAGGTTTAATACAAATTAGTAAGAAGGTCAAAGTTTCAGTCAAGATCGGTAAGTATGAGGAAGTGGAATGTGATAATGTTTTGATGGATATTGCCAATGTTTTGCTAGGATGACCATGGTTATATGAGAGGAGAGTGTTGTATAATGGATTTTGAAATACTTGCACTCATAAGAAGGATGGCTAGAAGATAGTGCTACTTCCTATGAATCTAATTGAAGTACAAAGGAAGCAGATTGCTGGAGGGAAGTTGAAGAAAGGTATGAATAGCTTGTTTGCAAGGAGTTTTTATCCTCGAACAAGGAAGAACCAAGATTTGAGGTGAATCTTTTTCAAAGGAAGGGATGATGATAGGGATCAGAAGTCCAAATCTATTTAGAAAGGTTGTGGAGGAAGTAATATTCAAATAGAGTTAGGATTCTAATTGCAAGAAACAAGTCCATAAAATTCAGGTTTTTAACTCATACAGAGTTCATCATATAAGTGAAAGTTGTAGAGAATTTGGTTATAGGAGGAAATCTAATGAAAGACAAAATTTGGAATCATAAAAGAAATTAAGTCAGAAGTATGAGTGGTTTATTAAGAAGAAAGACTTATGGTCTTGGTTTTGAATACAAGCCAACTTTTGAAACAAAGAAAGGTTTTGATTCCAAAGACGAAGTGGTTACTATTTTTTAGTACAAGCCAAAGACCTTTTGGAAGACTAATTTTGATAGGTGCATTAGGAGAAGCTTATGGTAGTTATATTTATGCTAGTAAATCTTGTCTGAAATGGACATTATTTCGAAAAGTTTAGATTAGGAAAGAATATTCATAGTTGAAGAATTAGGAATGCTGTTATTTGGATGTTATTTTATTTTCTTTTATACAATTATTCTATTATTTTCTAATACTTTCCTTTCGTGACATTAATCTTTTATAAATACTTGTGTAATCCTATGCATGAGAGAGTTAATTATTATAATCTGAATGAATATTGATATTATTACTCTTTGGGTATTTGTGTGATAGCATTTAGTAGCTATTCATGGTCTTTCCTTGTTTGATCTTATCAATCAAAGTGTTCTCGTTAACCGTAGTGATCCCTTTGATTGATGTAGTGGTGGGTCATATCATCTACTTTAATTAAACCCATTTGATTTCCATACAAACTATAGGTGATATAAGTTGTAAACTTCTAACAACCTTTACTAGTTCAACCATTTAATCTTGATTTGACTTGTTGTCTATATCTTTTCATTACAACTATTTTAAAAATAATAAAGAACCATAAAAATATTTTATTTTCCACAATACAAACCCAAAAATACCAATTATTCAAAATTTATTTATTGGCTACATATTTTGAATGTGACTTGATTCCAACTTAGGGATTTAGGCACATTAATTAAGCCAATAACAAAGATGGTAGAGAGCATAAAATGGTCAACTCTAGATTCTTGGCCTCCAACTTCACAAATCTATTAATTATATTGATCATTCAAGACATAAACTCATAGATATATTATCTCATTAATGACTCCTCACTTATGTACAGTGAACACAAACTTTGTTTAGATATCAGTTAATTTGATACAAACTTTAATGTGGATGGCGATTCCAATCTCTCCACAAGATCATTTGAGACAACCTTTTTTTGCTAATATCTCTAGTAAATATTAGCTAGACTTAACTAAACTGTCATCATAATCTTCTCATCAATATTTGCCCATTCATTGTCCTTAATGGAATCTAGCTTTTCATCTAACCCTTTTTCAAGCCAAAATTATTATAAGGAATTAAGGATCTTATGAATTCTTGATTGCCACAATCCAAAACCTGTAGCCATAAAACTTCCTGTTGTCATAATTTCTCATCTTCTTTATAATGTGTAGAAAACCTAATTACCAATCCTAAATCCTAAGTATATGCACGAATCTTGCTCTCGTATCATTTTGTTGAGATCAGATTGGTGATAAGACCCATAGGCTAAGCTTTGATTATAAACAAGACATATAAACAAAGCTAAAAATAACGAAAAAGGTGAAGAAGTTGATGTTGGATTTTCGTTGGAAAGCGCTAAATTTTGTAAATAAAATCCACGAATAAAATTGAATACATCAACTATAATTTATCAACATAAATATAGGAATCGTTCGATCATTGAGCAACTATTTTTATAATAGAGTTCTACCATTTCTATATATTTTAATAATAGCAATATAAAATAGTTACAAGAATAAAACTCGAAGAAAAAAAAAAAAAAACTCAATAGAGAAGAGAACTTAAGTGGGAGACACGATTATGAAAGAGAATACCCCCATACAAATTCTAAGACATATCCTAACTAATATATTTGGTCACATAAATAGATAAAAACAGGCATGTACAACAGACATTCAAAAGAGACACTGAATACATAAACTATTAAAGAACCCTCAAATGAGTTATGTTTTATGTACATTCCAATGTATATAGTATAGTAATCCTGATGCCCTCGAAATCAGTCACCTCTTTCGCTTCGTGTTGGTCAGGCCGATGCAATTAACTTGAATGGATAGAATTTATTTATACATTTTGCATGTCTCCCTTTGTACCTGACTCTCGAATCACCACCATTGCATCTGCGCACGAAAAATAAATAAATAAAAAGTAAGGAAGCCTTTAACATTAACGGCAGACAGTGCTCAGTTGGTCGGCTGGAGGAAGTCATGGCCATGGGGATGATGGAGGTCCAATCTTTCTTGGCAGAAACAGATTGCACCATGCAAGGCTTTTGCTTTAATGATTTCATGTTTTTTTGTGGGGTCGGATGAATTCAATCTCAGCATTAAGTCCTACGAAACGGCTAACAGATCACATCACCTTACAATTATAAAAAATTTATTCAAAATGTTTAATGAAAAAGGTAAATCAATTTAATATCATTTGATAATTATAAAAATTCATAATGGATATCTTAGAAAATTGATAAGAGAAGTAAACATTTTATCTAGCAGTCATATTTATATCAATGATTAACAGAAAAAAGTTATATCATAATAAAAAAAATAAAAAAAAAAAAGGTTTATAGTTTCATCGGTATTTTTAATAAAATTAATTTAATTTTTAATTTTTTATTAATTTATATATTAATGATACATATTTAATGATAATTAATAATATAATTTAATATATATATATAATTAAATAATAAAATTAAAAATTAAATCAATACTATTAAAATAATAGATAAGACACCTTACAATTAAAAATAATACAGGGTGAGACCATGTCCTGTAAAAGAAAACAGACGCCGATCGAATAAGATTACTAGGAAGCCATCTTCATGGTTAAGATGACTAGGAAGTCATCCCATATGATACGATTTCCAAAAAAGAGATGAGAGAGAGGGGGGTGAAGTGAGTCTTTGGTTCATAAATAATATCCAACAAAAACACTTGCAGGAACAGCCACGCTGTCTTACATGCAACTAAACCAAGTGTTTAAAGCAGGCACAGAGATTTGCGATGGGCTGGACATTTCTGCATTTTTGGTCTGGCACCGATCTATCTCTATTTCGCAGTAAAACCTTAGGATATCCAAACCTAATATACTTAAAAAGGCTGCTTCCCTAGCCCTAGACTAGGGACTTTTATCATTCCAAAGGTCCATGTCCTTTGACAGGTTGATTAATTAAAATTGACAAAAATGACCGGGGAGAATGGAGATAGTGCATCGGGTGCCATAATCTAACCTTGATGGCCATAATTATGGGGGACAAACTGTAATCACGTTCCTTCTTCACTCCTTCACCTGCTTTATCCTTACAAGATCGCAAAAGCGACCTCAACACCTCAATTACAATCATAATTACACGACAAACCGTTTGCTCAGTGGGGATGAAAGTCATTGAGAGTGATACCCTATAGGAGCTACATATAACGTTGTTTGTGTAAACAGATTAAAATTTGATGTCCATTATCAATTTAATTTTTAATTTTATTATTTAATATTTCTATTATTTATATATAAATTAATAATAAAATTAAAAATATTAAAAATAGGATAGAACTATAGAAAATCTCATTTATAACATGTAATAACTATTATAATAATATAATGAGTAAATATTAAAACTTGCTTGCTATCAAGTCTTAGATATAAAGTAAAAAAAAAAAAAATTGCATTTTTTAATATTAACTATATACTTTATAAAAATAAATAAATGTATAGAGAAAATGAAAAAGTTTTTTATTTGATTTCTTAACATGTGCTTTCAGAATGCTTATTAATGTTTTTCATGGTTTAAGTTGATTAATGAAAGGGGAAAAGAAACATGGAGCAAACAACTTCCATTCCTTAACAAGTGCTCTGATATCTATTAACAGATCCCTTAAAACATTTATAATAGATATATATTTGATTCGTATATACTTAACCCTACATTTTTTAAATCATGTGTCTGTACTCTCAAATCTTTAAGAAATGTGCTATTTTACTATTTTCTACTTATATAAATAAGTTTAAAAAAAGATGCTAAAATTAAAAGGAAAAAAATGTATAAAATAAATAGCAAAATGTTCATGTAAAAATCCGAATGCATGTTTTCTAAAAATTTGAAGGTTTAAATATTTAATTTCAAATATAAGAAAACTAAATACATATAAATTAAATATAAGAGGATGCATTTATAATATATCCACACACTGGCTTATAATTTGATTAACATAAATTGGAGGATGAATTTAAATTTTATGACAGCATGTATTTTCCCTGTAAAATCAGTTTCGAAAAATATAATTGAACCGATGTAATGGATCAAAAAGAGAACATTTTCCTATAGGGCATTTATAAAATCGTCTACTTCCGCTCCAAATGAAGTGGAGTGTAGGTAGTGCTTGTCCAAATTAAAAAAGAAAAAAAAAAAAAGAAAGGAGGGTCATGTTTTAGTTTTTTTTTTTTGGGCTAAATGTACAATAATTGCTTTGAAACTTACATATTTCTTAATTTAATAATTTATAGGAGATACCCTTTGTACGCTTGTTAAAGGGAACTCATTATTCATTTCAAAATACAAATTTCTTTTTAATTATAATGAATAAAATAAGTTATGATCAACTTTTCCTACTCTTGGGTATTTAAACTTTTACAGGGGAAGGCACATTGAACTTTCCTATATCACATTTCTAGGAGCAACAATTATGCAGAATGTTGTATGGGACTTATATTTATTCTGGATGTACGAGAAAAATAACGTATTGAACAGTCATTCGAGACAGATAAGTAAGGTACCACAAGATCCAATCCTGAAATTTATTTATTTATATATATGGGTGCATCAGTATGTGTTTACTTTGAAAACATTTATGGCGCCCATGGAATCTTCAACCCCACCTTCTTAAACTGAAACTGGTGGGAGTTTTCAAATCATATGGTTAACGAGGCGATAATCATTCACAACTTGTGAAAACATATATATACCCTAATACCAATCAGTCCCCTCGAGTCACACAATTGATTTCCTTTTCCTTTTCCTTTTTTTTTTAAGAAAAAAAAATTACTTAATTATATATATATATATATATGTGATAGATCGTTTCTGGGTATATTATACCATTTTTTAGAGCACGAATGGCACATTTTAGATCTAATGCAAGCATATTAAAACTTGTAATGTTTCTTTCTTTAGACGATCTTTTAGAAAGTGTATCCGTATGAACAATATCCAAACCACTCGGATTTTATTTTTTTTTTTTTCCATTCATAGGAAGCCAATCCACCCATCCCATTCAAATGTTTAATAATTGCTTAGAAAATAGACATATATGCTCATTGAAACGAAACTAAAAAGTCAAGAGTTACTCACATTATAAATTGGTGTAATAATAGATAAGGAACCAACAAGTTTGCGGGTGGGAAAATTTTCTCCTTACAAATCAATGTTATAACAGTGATTAATATGGAATACTCTTTACATAAAATTAATGAAGTAATATGGAAAAGACCGAAGAATTTGTTTGGCATTTTCTGACTATAGCCATAAAAGAAAAAAAAAAAGAAGAAGAAGAAGTGGACGTTTCATCATTATGACTTTTCAGTAATCGTGAGATGAAGTGAAGTAGACAAAATCCTCAACGCAAAGTGGTGGGTTGTTGGTGTTCCACCTCCGTCCAATCGCCCCTAGAGTCAAATTTACATAAAGCCAAAGTCATACATAGATGGAAAAAAGATGCCGAAGCAGCATCATGGTACTTACGCGCTAATAAAACTTTTAAAACATGCATTATGTGTAAGCGCTAAAAGTGGGAAGGCAATTCTTGACCCACCGCCCATATTCTCTCTCTCTGTGTACACTAGAATTTGAGATTTGCCTGCGATACTCGATAACGAGAGTCGAGACCCTCCTCCGATTGATCACAACACCTACAATATCGATACTTTCTATTTTTAAAAATCATATATTTTTACAATACTCTACAACAATTCTGGCTTCACCATGGCCAGTTGGCCAATCCTACTCCCCTCCCCCCAGTAATATTAATTAATAACCAACAAAATTAAAATATATATATATATATATATATATAAAAACACGAGTGATGAGAAAAATAAACTAGTGGTACGGCTAATAAAGCGTAAACAACAAACCCGCCAAAATTAATGCAAGAAAATAATATCACCAAAATCTAAGCTAAAACTAAACCAAATACCAAACCCATCTTCGTATCTTCTCCCCACTTCCCACCCAAAAAATTAAAAAAAAAAATAAAAGGTAAAAATAAAATATTTATCAATTAAATAAAGAACAAGACAATTTATAAAAATGAGATCAACATTTCCTTTTTTTTACTTTTGCCCTTTTCTTTCCTTTTCTAGGTGAATTGAATTGAATTCCCATCAAAAGATACCAAATCATACCTGAAAATGAAAATGTAATCAATAATCAGGCATGAGTTGACTAATCTTTCCTTCTTCAAGGGCCATCTTTCTCTCGCTAATCTTCAACCAAATACAAACCCCTGTAAAACTAAGCACCAAACTAGCGAACCCACTTCCCAAACCAATCCCAACTATGGCCAACACCGACAACCCTTTCCCTCTATACGGAGGTAAAGGATACCCGTAAAGATCCTTGTTCCCTTGAAATGAACTCGCATTGAATTTCGGCAATACCCCCGTCCGGTTCCCTAGGGATGCCGGTATCACCCCCGAAAGCCGGTTATTTGATACGTCGAAAGCCGACAGCCGGATCAACAGCCCCAGCTGCTGAGGAATCTGCCCCGTCAGCAAGTTGTCATGGAGATCGATCACGTTGAGGTAAGCACAGAGTGCCAGCTGCGGTGGGATTTCGCCGGAAAGATGGTTGGAGGACAGGTTGAGGACGGCGAGGTTTACGAGGGATTTGAGGTCGGGAGGAATTGGACCGGTAAGGAAGTTGGAGGAGAGGTCTAGGGCTTGGAGGTTGGTGCAGTTGGCAAGGTATGGTGAGATCGTGCCGCGGAGAGAGAGGTTCGTAAGGGAGAGCTTGTAGATTCGGCCGTTGTTGCAGGTGGCGCCGCCGATGTAGGAGGTGAAGCCGCCGCATGGGGCAGACAAGGAGGATTTGGTCCAGTTGGTGAGACGGTTGAGAGGGTCCTGGAGGGATTCGTACAAGTGGGTAAGGCAAAGTTCATCGCTTGGATCCGAGATTGTGAATTTTAGGGTTAGGGCAAGAATGGTGAAGAACAAGTGCAGTTGAGGTGTTAATGAAGTCCTAAAGGTTTTAGCTTTAGTGCTTGATTTAGTACATGGACATGGGCTAAGATTAAGATTGCCCATTTAAAGACTGTTATCTTTTTATTGGAGGGTGTCTGTGTTTGAATTCTGGATTTGGGGATGGCTGATGGATGGGTGGTTGTTTGTGTGCAAAAACAAAGTGCTTTCTGATTCTCCGAGAACGCAAATTGTAAGAGAGAGAGGAGATTTGTTGTTGGATTGAGAGTGGCGTGGCAGGCGCAAAGTTAGCAAAAAGGGGTGGGATGGAAATTGTGTTCTTTTCTTTTCTATTTTTTAGGAGGGTGTTTGGGGGTGGGTGCTTGTGAAGGAGGTGTAGAGAGTTGTCTGTTGGGTGTGTGTGAGAGAGAGAATTTGGAGTTATAACGTTGTTGGAGTATAACTGTTACACGGAAGAGTGAGAGAGAGAGAGAAGGAGGGAGGGAGGTGCGTGCGTGTTTTGTAGTTAAGGCCTAAGTGGAACTTTATGTCACGCTTGGATGGATGATGGTTTTGAGGGCTCTTTATTTAATAGAAGAAGGGGGGTGTGGTGGGACATGGACATGCACTCGAGGGGGGTGAAGAGAGAGAGTGTGTGTGGGGACTGGCTGGAATTGGAAGCACTAGGTTAAGTTAGAGGGGGTTTTGGTGAAAATGAAAGCATTGATAAGTGGAGAGAGAGAGAGAGAGAGAGATGGATGGGGGGAGGGCCTTTGCGGGGTGGGGGTGAGTGAGGCTTGGAGTTTAGGTATAGGGAACCAGCGGGCTCCACCCACACTGCGGGACGGGACTACTGCTTCATTGCTCTAGAGCAAACACTACAACTCCAAACTTTACCTAAAGCCTCTTTTAAGATTTCATTTCTTATGCTCTTTGATGCCACATTCTAATTCCAGGGGATATTTTGTTAGGATCTGGTGGACACCATCCAAATCTCTTAGATTAGACACGTCTCGAATCTAGCTGCTCTCTTCATCAAGTTGAAAATACACGTATACCCTTACAATTACAATATTTGCTGTCAAGGAATTTAAAAAAAAAAAAAAAAAACTATGGAATTGTTATCTAAGTTATCTTTGACAATTTCAACGTCCTAATTAGAGTTTAATATTATTAAATATCATATTTAAAGATGGTTGTAGAACATCAAATACTAACATCCGGAAACTTCTAGACCAAATGAGGCATATTCATAAATAACTATTCAGATTGTAATACAAGGGTAAGGTAAATTTGTTTTGTAAATTTACAAAAAATTATATAGTTTTCTTGAAAAATCCAAAAAAAAAAAAAACCACCCCACATAAATGATATTAAGTTAGGTACACCAAATTTAATTATTTATTGAATAGAGATCTTCTCAAACATCTTAAAATATATGGTCATATATTAAGCCCTGTCTAAAATATATAAGGCTAAATTAGACATCGCATAACTAAGTTTTCATCATTTGTCACTTTCCATAAATATGTTTTACATCTTCATACAAGTTAGCCATTAGAATTTTTTTTTTAAAGAAGAAAAAGAAAAGAAAAATTATGAATCTCAACCCATACCCCTCTCCCTCAATCCTAATAACATAAATAAAAATCATCACTTACAAATCTCAAGCCATAGATAAAAAATTCTAAGGATCAATGCCACCCAAAGAGGAAAACTAAAATGAAAAACTACTTAACCTAACC
This sequence comes from Laguncularia racemosa, assembly GCA_037954665.1. Classification (NCBI taxonomy): domain Eukaryota; kingdom Viridiplantae; phylum Streptophyta; class Magnoliopsida; order Myrtales; family Combretaceae; genus Laguncularia; species Laguncularia racemosa. Next base: position 1,002,263 of record JBBMOL010000063.1, on the reverse strand, counting down.
AATTGCCGACCTTTATAAGTTCAAGGTGAATTTGTTTGCTCTATATTGAAATGGTAGATGTTATTGGTGAAAATTCTCCTAGGCTCACAAGGGATGAATGGGGGCTAAATTGGTTTAAGATGTGGCCTACAAAAGAGCAAATAAAAACTAAGAGGGCATTAGATGTGGTTCCCGTGCGTGTACTCTGATGCTCAAGCCAATAGAGTATAAGTGGAAAATTCTACTAATAATATCACAATCTCAAATTCAAAGAATTGAAGTTCTTTACCAAGAAGGTTGTAGAGGACTTTCATAGGTAAAGTCAACCATGGAGATTATGACAGGTGTACGACGATCTTTCCTCTTGAATATTCTAGAATATTAGCACAAAATGCAATGCCTATTATTTGTTAAGAAATGTCTTGTATGATACACTACACTATTATCATAGGCTATTGTGGGCTACACAAATGTTTGGGCCCAAGTGCTAAAATCCACATATAAGAGTATGATCTTGGTGAGAATAACAACTCTAATTAAGATAATAGGATTTGACCTGATTTTTTTTAACAATAATATTAAAAATTACATTAACAAAATGTTAGAATAGGTGTGTATTCCGATACTAAGTGGCAAATGTATAATAGAGTACTAGGACATCTTGAGGCTGTTAGACTTTCACTTGTTTTGGTCCTTGTTCCAAATATATAGAGGCGAGGTTTTCACTATGTCTGATTGTCATCCCCATTTTCTAGAGGAAGTTTCATGATTTTATTAAATAAGTTGCATTAATCCCCCCTTAATTTTGTTAAAAATGCACAATATCCTTAACTTTACAATAAGCATTCAAATGACCATATAATTTAAAAAATGTTCCTTTCAACTTGCTTTGACTATCTTGCCCTTTATGATACTAATCTAATATGAATCACAAAAATTGAAAGAATAAAAGAGAGAGAGAATGAGAACCTAGTACTACACCCTATCTTAGGGAGGTGAGCCATGAGGATAGTAGGGTTGATTTTTATTATTATTTTAGTTTATAAATACATTTTTATTATTTTTATTAATATCCTTTATAACTCTAAAGGAAAAATAGATAAAATAAGTAAAATGGTATTTTTTTTTAAGGTATTTGAGTTTGAATGATATTTTTTAAGGCTAACAAAATTAAGGCACATTTGATGAAGCTAAAAGGTTGTCATTCCAAATTTACTTTTTTTTTTTTTTGCTATATTTATGTTTTACAAGAATAGAAATAAGAAATTTAAATTAAGGGGAAATATCAAATTTTGTATATTTTTTTTCCATTTCTATAATTAACTATTTAAAATTTAAAAAAATATTAATTTACTATTTAATATAACTTTTTATGGTCATTTATACTATTTAAACTAACTTCATTTACTAACATTAATATATGCAGTTTTTCAAACAATTAGAATGCTACAAGGAAAATATCACTAAATTAACAAAAATAGAACCACGCAAGACATTTGGATGGAATAATATAAAAAGGAAATGTCCACATTAAAAATTAAAAATATAAAAAATTTCTTCTCTTATTTACAAGTAATCATTTTAGTAAAAAAAAATATTTGTAATTAAAAGTTTGCATAATCTTAACCCGCATCTCTAAGCTCTCCATAAACCTATACCTCCAATTATAACCTTCAATTTCACTATCAAGTTCACTACTTAATTGCCATAATAAAAAGATTGTTCAAAATCCTTAACTCGTCTAAACACCAACACCTTAAACCCTTAACCCTCTTGTTTTCTTTCCTAATCCCCAAACCTAACTCTATCTCCTTAATCCTCTAAAGACCCATTTCAACTTCTCTCTAATGTCATCACTCAATCGATCTTGAGCCAAATACACCACCAACCCCTAAAGAAATAATAAAAATAATAAAAAAGAAGCCATTTATTGTTTTCTTCAAATAAACCCTAGAGTTATTCTTAGAAATAGAGGATTCCAAAACTAAAACTAAAGTTGAAGCCAAAGTAATGAATTGGTTGTTAAATTAAGGCAATTGTGAAGAGAAATTAGGAAATTGAAGCAAAAATATGAAGTTTTGATCAATTAACAAGGTAATTTAGTGGGAATAATTCGAGAAAGCATGTGGGTTTGTATAATGTGCTGACTAGCCATTATCTCTAGTACAAAATTAAACTTACTTCACTACTATTGTTATTTGCATCAAGTGCAAAGCAGATTGTTAAGTTCTATTTTTACCCTTTTTTTTTTTCTTTCCTATCCCTCCCTCACTCTCTATCTCTATCTCTCTTGGTGTGTAATAGAATCATCAATTTCCTCCATCCAAACTCCACTTTGTCGTCACATATACCTTTCTATAGCAAATTTTTTTATCTTTAATGATGGTGATGGTGAGGATTGAGGGTGTTCGTGCTATAGGATGGTAGGTTCTTCCCCTTATAATGCCTATGTGGCACTCAACCATTCCTTGGATTCCCATCTTTACTTAATTCTGTATGACAAGCTAGCCTTCTCTTCTTTATTTTTCTAGGTTTGTTCCGAACGCATCCTTCATAATAAGATAGCCATCTTAGCTTTATCACAGTCATCTATATGTTTGAGAGAACCAACTGTTCCCATTATTTTTTACTTGTTATGGCCTTATCAAAAGAGAAGTATCAACTCCTAACAATAATAGCCTTTAGAGTATTTCCATTCCTAAAACAAACTAACTTATCGATATACTTGTTATGTTACAAGCTCAGGTTGATCCCTTATTAGCTAAAAAATCATGGGTTGTAGCATTTCCAACCCCCCACATTCCACCCCCCCCCCCCCCCCCCCCTCTAAATTCATGATGCCAACTTGTTGTTGGTATCCTCATTTAAAGATTGCTAACTCTCCTTAACTTGTTGTTAAGCTCCATCCAAGATCATCTCTACTAGGAGTTTAAGATTGCATAAGCTCCCTCTAGTCGTCACCCCTCACTTCGTCCTTTAAGATTGCCTTTCGGTAACTTGTCCAATGATAGGATGACTAACCATAACACTATTACAAAGATTTGGTAGATTTTTGTTACAATCCAACTCACAACACAATTGACCCTTTGTAGTAATGTTCCTCCTCTAGTGGCCGCTTTTCCCCTTAAGCTTGACCCATACAAGCCCATATGTCAACAAGAATTACCTACTCATTAAACATACTAGGTAACATTTAGGCAACTCTATGTAGCGAGAACATTAGCTTTAATATCACTTGTCAAGAGATTGAAAAGTCCTCCCTCTTTAAGTGCTTGCATGACATTTGACCATCTCTTGGATTCCCATCTTTGCTCAATTCTGGATGATAAGCCAACCTTCTCTTTCATGTTTTCCTAAGTTTATTCCAAGCCTGTCCTTTACAGTAGAAAAGCCATCTTAGCTTTATTATAGTCCTCTATACATTTGAGGGGACTAATTGTTACTAGTGTTTTTAGTTTGCCATGGCCTTATTAGGAAAGCAACATTAACTCCTGACCAATTTGTTTATTAGAAGGTATACCTATCTTTAGAATATTTTCACTCCTAGAACAAACTATCTTATTGATGTCAATTGTTACATTACAAGACCAAGTTGATCTCTCCCTATTAGCTTTGAATTCATGACCTATGGCATTCATTAGTTGTCGAGAGGATAATGGGGGAGGTGAGAGAGACAGATGTGGTAGTTACTAGGTATGTGGATTGTCGAAGAGAGAGAGAGAGGAGAGAAGAAAATTTTGATTTTTCAAAATTTTTGGTTCATTTTTATTTATTTTTAATAAGTATAGTTGCACAAAGTTAAAATTTTAAATAAAATTTAAATTCTTTTCTTAGATTAATTTATTTGAATAAGGAAATTACACATGGAAATTAGCTAGCATTTCATAATAATTAGATGTCCTAAATGGCTTTATTTTTGTTAAACTAATAATATTTGCCACATGGCACATTGTAATTGCTTGAAAAATTCATGTATACAATTAGTAGTAAATGGAGTTAGTCTAAATAGTATAGATAATCTTGAAAAATTAGATTAAATAGTAAATCGATACTTTTATAACTTCATATTGTTCATTAAAAACATAAGCAAGATTCATGTACTAAATTTGATGCTTTCGCCTAAATTAATTTTGTGCTATTGAATAGTAATGAAATGATTGTCCCTTAGGAGTGGTGAGGGACTTGATCGGAAGCCAAAATAGATTTGAAACGGAGTTGGACTTCACCATGAGGCAAAGGGTCCCACTTTTTTTTTTCTGTGTGAAGTGAGAGAAAAGAAGAAATACTGCCTACAAAGCAACATCTTGTTGGAGGGCAGATGTAGTAACAGATAGTGAAATCCCAATCTTAGTCTTAGGGAAGGGAAAGGTAAGGCATGGTAAGGTAAAGCATCTCTCCAACAAGGCAAAAGGGCCCATGGATTTGTGTGGTTGAAAGAGGGCCTTTAGCTGTTACATGAGGCCCTATGCTTTCGCAACTTTTCAGCCTCTCACTGATTTGTGGAAATCGAGCCCAATTTTTCTGGTCCCTCAGACAAATAATATCTCATGTCCAACCCCTGTAGTCGCTTCACTCCAAATTGTTGCCAGCATATTGCTTAGACATATCTATTCTTACGTGCGTGTGCACTCCCATACTTTACTTTGGTCTTGGATTTGATGTGACTGTTGCTTCTTTGTTTTTTGATTGACCTTAGACCACATGAATGCTGTGATTTGTATGTGTTTTAGTGGTTGTATATCCAGCTCCTCTTGCTGTTAAACTACACACACATTCATTCTTAGTGGGGAAGAATATTTATAATCTTTAAACAGTTTAAATAACATTTCATATCTCGACAGTTCTCAATTTGCTTAGAACGTGTATCTGATTATGAAATGCATATTGTTGTCCAAAAACAGAAAACAAAATTTGCCACAAATGTCATACACTTTAGTTGGGATCATCCACACCTGTTCGATACATAACTAGTATAGGTGTAATTTTGAAAATGTAATTAGCTATAGTACTAATTGATAAAATTTACTCTCTTATGTGTAGATATTATAAAAATACCACTTTCAAATGAGGGTGAGCGTAAAATTCAACCAAGTATACACACACACATATATATATATATATATATTATTGCTTTGGTTAAAAAAATTTTCTAAAATTGAAATAAATCGAAAATTTATGGTTAATTTAAATAAGTAAACCAAATGATTTAAGATAAAAGATATATTTTTCTTTTAAAAATAACAAATCAATGGACTATTATATTAAAATATAAATAATTTTTGCTTATATTACATAATTATAACAATAAGCATAGGATTACAACCTCCTTCATTTCTTTTTTTCAGTAAAACTTTACCTATTTATTTCTATTTTCTATCTTATGACTCTAAACTAAGTTGAATGAAGTGTGATCTTAAATCTTACTTGTAAAACTGTGATGCATATATTTATTTTTAAGCTTAAACTTGTTCTCTTGCCACATACACACATGAAAGCAATATCTCATATCCTAGAGGGGCATTTTTCTTTTCCTTCTTATGACCTTGAATTAAAATCTTATCAACTTCTATAAAGAGTATGTTTTTTCTTCCATTATTTTAAAGGTCATTAGGTATAAGGTAAGTAAGATATGAGATTATACTTGTATCTTACTCTATAAGATATAAATTTTAAAATTTTGGAACCGGAATATATCATGTACCACCTTTGAACCATCATATATCCTATAAAACTTACAAGGTATAAAGTAAGCTATGAAACTTATAAATTTTAAGTTTATATGATATTAAAAAAGTAATTTATATATGATATTACAAGTTTTTTATATATAAAATAAGTGAAACCTATAATAAAATCTATGAAATAAAAGAAGGGTGAATTTTCCTATCTTCATTATTCCAAGTTTTGTGATCTTACTACTTAATAAATAAGAAAAAGTAAGGGAAAACAAAATGTAAAGTTGGAGAGGAAAATTCAAAAGAATGAGGAAAAGAATGAGGGGTGACATTATTAATTGTTTAGGGCTATTAATTTAAGAACTTAAATTCTTTTTTCTTTTCTTTTTACTAAAATATTTATCACCAAAAATATAATATTATCATTTATTAATATTATTTAATAACTTTTTATAGTGTGTGAGTGGAGGATACCCTAGAACTTATATCTTTTACACCTTAAAATATAAGTTCTAGAATGAATATAGAGTAAGAAGACTTTGTATCCGTATCTTGCCCTATAACTTTTAATATCTACTTAAAATCTACCCGATCAAGCAGGGTATATGTGAGGATCTTGTACAACTAAATTATCCACTTACCCTTACATTATTTAAACTTTTCAGAAGGAGAGTGTTTAGTAATTATTCATGGATCAAACAATGAACCATCTCAAAGTAAACCAATTTTTTATGGATTAAAAAACATTCTTAAATCAAACTTTATGGTTTGGTATGAAGTGATAAAAAAATGGAATCACAATGTACGGTTTAGTTAGATTAAGTTCGAAGAGGTAAACTAAACTGAGCCGAATTGAGTTAAACCTTACCTAGATCTAGTCTCGATTTCTCAACTCCTATGCTTTCTCTCACTTCATTAATAGCTTAAGCTCCATTACTGACCTCTAATCATTAGCATGTCATTATAGCTCTCTTTACTTAATTATTTTTCAGGAGATGTTTCTTTTGTTTCTAAGGTACCAATGGAAAAAAGTAAAAACAAATTGATTCTAGTTATTAAGTGATAATTAGCTTAAAATTGAAAAATGATTAGGTTGGGCTATAAATGAGCTAAGTTGCTTGCAAGCTATTTGAGTATCCCTTGCTCTAAGTTTAGCTCGAGCTTAACTCTTAAACAAGCCAAACTTGAGCTTAAAATAATTTTTTTTATTCAAATAAGTGAAACTTGAGCTCCTATTTAAGTTCGTAAATTAGCTTGGGAATAGGCTCATTTATATTACTAATGAATCGGCTTGCGAATAGGCTCAAAAGAAGCTCATTTATAATGTTAACGAGTTGGCTCATTTGCTTACTTATTTATATTATTAATGAGTCGACTTGCAAACAAGTTTAGGAATAAGCTTGCAAACCAATATATTATATTAAAAATCATATTATATAAAAAATATAACATAAGAGAGAAATTTTACAATATAATCACTTTATAGTGACTATATAGTATAGTCATCAATTTGGACCATTTATTTAAAAAAAATTAATTTGAATTGTTCATTTAAATTTATAACATTAACCTGTAACATGTTATATAAATAAATTCAAAAATAGAATAAAATAAATCTAAAAGAGAAGATAATATAACTATAAAATATTTTAACTTAATTTATTCTTTCATTACAAAAATAATGCACTTTAGTAAATATTCAATTCCTCCGATGAATCAAAGTAAAAATATTATTTTGTAAACAATTTAAACAATAAAGAATCAAGCTTGAGCTCATTTATGTAAATATGATTGAACTTAGGCTTAGGTTCATTTTGGCTCATTTATCTGAATGAGCTAGAGCTTATTTATCTAAATGATCTGAGCTTGGACTTTAGATTTTTTAATGAGTTTGAACTTGGGCTTGTAATTTTTAAGTTTGATAAAAGTTTAACTCAGCTCAATTTGAACTCGATAATTTTTCTAACAAGTTGAGTTTGATCATTTAAAAATTCAATTTGGATCATTTATAGCCTCAAATTGGGGATTCAAATTTTGTAAAAAAAAAAAAAATTGTCTAAGAATCATGTATTGAACTGAAAGATGCTCAATTAGTATTAGACAACACTAAGGTTTGATTAGATAAACAAGTACTTTTAGAAAAGGAATTGAATTGGTTGAATTAATTTTTGAATACTTATATTATGTATCCCAAGTACTTTTTTTTTTTTTTTGTAGTGTAATTATACAGGAAAAGACATCATACAAAAATCCAAAAACAACTAAGTTGATTGATGCCAAATCCTGGGTCAATGGAGCACATAACAAGGTGCCATTCACATGGCTATTGTTCGAATGAAACTAATTAGAAGTGTGTTAGAGGACTTCTCATTGACCACATTTAGATAAGTGTTAAAGTCATTTGGACGGCTCATAAATGAAGAATGCCCTGAAGCTATTCCAGGAGCTTCATTGAAACAACTATGCTGAGGCTTTCGAATGGACCGTAATAATATGAAGGCCATTCAAATAGCTTCTAGAGGCAGTCAGATGAAATTCTCAAAAAATAGCAACTGGAAGTTCTACACAAGCATGTATACTTTGGGCTCTCTTAACAATAGGAAGATTTGTCTTGGGGCTTATAAATATAACTTCTTGGGGCAGATATTGATGAATTAATTGAGCTATTACGATTGCTAATACTTGTTCTCATTGTCATTTTTGGTTTTATCTAATTCAAACTTGAAATCATTAAGCATATTCCTAGTTTCTTTCATCTTACTTTATAATGAGTTATTTCTCTTATGGGTTTATAGCAACTGATAGTAAACTTCATCATACATCTCAACCAATTCACCATAAGGAATTCAACTAGAGTAGCTAGAACTACTTACATCTCCATCCATGGCCATGGAGTATGCTTCATCTATCGAGTCACTTGAGTCATCATTGCTCCAAGTGACCACCAAAGCTTCTCTTCTTGGTGTTTTCCTTGCCTTCTTTTGGAGTGAATAATATCATTCAATATGACTTAGTTTTGTACATTTGTAACATTTCAATGCTTCCCTTCTTCTTCTTCCTTAGACGTACAGAGTTGCCAATTGCTTCATTCTTCAACTTCTAGTTAAATTTCAAGAATTTCTTGAATTTTCAAACCACCAAAGCTAATTCCTTATTATCATCACTATTGTCATTAGTCGAGTGTTGGAGGTTTTAAGTGCTGTGGTCTTCTTCTTGGACTCCCTGTCGTGGTTCTTTATCTATTCATTTATTTTTAGAGAGCTAAGTAGTTGCTCCATCTTTGTTGTTGAGAGAAGATTGGCCTCTTCAATTGTGTTCTCTTGATCTTCCAATCCTTTTACAAAAAATCTCAAATTTTTAGAATTAATTTCAACATTATTAAACGTTTTTCTAAGAATTAATTTCAACTTTTTAAAGGATTTAAATTGTTTATAAACCTTCTATGCGTTTAATTAATGGTTTCATCCGGTTTCATAGTAGATAATTGTTTTGTGATTATCATTATGGCTTGAAATTAATGGTTATGAACATAATTATGATTTCCCATTTTAGGTTTGTTACCAATAATTAATTAATTATTATTCTATGGGATTGAATTAGAAATTAGTTTCAAACATCCATTTAAGGGATAATTCATGCCTGCATCTGATTTAATATGTGTAGACATATATAATTGATCCTCTTTCTACCTAAAAATAAGCCACACATAATCTCTATGACAACAATGTATAGAATGGGAAAAGACGGGGGCTAAAAGTAGAGAAACTAGTTCTCAAATCACACTATGACTTCTTCTTTATCTAGCTTGGTAATATGAAAAACATGGTTACACTTTTAGTTATAGACGATATTGAAGCATAATCAAGAAATCAGTCATTTGTCACTCATTATTTTATGTCATCATGATTTGCTTAAAAAAAAAATTCCATGAATGGGTTTAGATTTTTTTTTTCCTTTTCTACTTTATGTCAAACTTGAGCTATGTCTCTATTAATGAATGAATCAATGAGTTGAGTGATTAAAGATTTTTGTGTGTTGCTTTTGGCTTATATAATTTTCATGGTTACTTAAATAGTAAAGCATTCTTGAATATTTAAAATTTCCATAATGTAATTTCATATGTGATAGAATTAGTTCGAACTTTACAATAAGATATAAAAATTAGATAAACTAGTACTATAAAATTCGTTTTTGAAAATAAAGTTTATAAAAGTTTATTTGGGTTATTGATATAACTCTATAGGTTATGTTGTTGGCATAATTCTCACTTTAAGATGTTGGACCTAGCTCAAGAGAGATTGTGGCCTTTAGAGGGGAAGTTAGTTTACAAAACAAACACATGTAAACTAAAGGGTGGAATTGGAGGTTGTCTCAGCGTTGGCACTTCAATGCCTTAGTGGTGCTTGAAAGAAAGCATAGGAAGTCACTGCAGCAACTAAGAAATAAGTTGGGTATAGAGTGTAACAGTTGTTGCATTATCTTAATTGTCAGGCGTAAAAGTTGCCTTCTTTTTTCGGTGGATCTTCTAGTTTATATATGCGTGGAGGGAGGGATGGCCATTTTATTGACTTCGATCATGTCCCTCAATCGTCAACATGAAATGCCAAAGGGGACGCATTGAATATAGTGTGCCTCCTCGAGCATTGTGAGCAAATCATGCGGGGAGTCAATCCCAGGCAGTGCAGGACGGGCCCTTCAGCCTAAAGGCCCGTTAGGGAAAGAGGCTATCAACAATATAGTAGCATTATTGATAGAAAATTTGAAATTCAAGTTTAGAAATGTAACAATATACTAAAGATAAATTATTTGGCTTACAAAGTTAATACTAGTAAAAGGGGCACTTGCATTACGTGTACAAAAGAGAGATCTTTATCTTGTTTGTACATGATGGTTATGCTTATATATGGATACAATAGTTAATATAAAAAATTAAATAGTAAATATAAAAGGAGATATAGCATGATTAAATCGAAATAAATCCAAGAAAGTTTTAATTAAATGCATAATATTGTTTGTTATAGAATTAGATCGAGATCATATTGAAAATTTTAACTTTACCTGTGATGAAAATATCCAATTTGCTAATTGTTTTAAATAATAAAAGGGAAAAAGAGAATCCTTCGAACATAGTTAAAGGATGCTCTGTAAATATATTATATCGCGTGTACATACATATATATATTGTCATAAAATGTCCATATATATATAAAAAAAAAGAAAATTGAAAGATATTAATTAACTTTTTTTTTGGGAGAAAGTCTCTCTAAGATTTCTTTTTTCTTTTTCTTTAATATTGTATAGTTTACGTTTGTAATCTTCCCAATTATAATTGTTTTTTTTTTTTGTCATGGAGTAAATACTAACCTATTAGTACTATTTTTTAATGGATGCAAAAGCATTTACTATCCAGAAATTACCATACATAGACTTGTAAGTGCGAATACACAGAAAGTTTGAAAGCACAATGTTGTTGAGATAAGAAAAAACATCCTATCCATCTATTATCTTCTCATGACACCGTCATATAATGGTACCTAAGAAAGCTAACTCCAACGTTAGGTTTCAGCAGCGTTATTTAAAGTGAGGCAAGTCAAAGAAAATGGTGCTGTGCAACAGCTTTAACAAAAGAGATAAACCCCTTAAAGGGCAGCAAATTGATCTTGTGTATGAGTGATTATGACAAAAAAATAATTATTATAATCGAAGTTAAGATTGAATTTTTTAATATTTTTGAGGGTGTATTTATTTTGTAGATTCTAATGTTTATTGTAGTTTTGTATTTATTTTGATGAAATACTAAAGAATTGGAAGCGGTAATGGTAATTAGTTAGTGATTATGACAAAAATAATAACTATGATTATGAGAAAAAAATTATTTAGTACAAGCAAGGTTAGGATTAGATTTTATAATATTTGTGAGGGTTGTATTTATATCGTAAATTCTAGGGTTTATTGTAATTTTATACGTATATTGGTAAAATACAATAGAATTGAAAGCAGTGATGGGTAATATACAAAAATCACCGGCAAATGACACATAAAACATCCAAATTTTACTGTTCCTAGATGTGGCAGTCTTAAGTGAATCATAAGGGAAGTACTTTGAATTCGTGACACCTAGCTACACTTAGTGGGCGAATAAGGTGACGTTCAACACTTGGGACTTTACCTGACTTTTGACCATCGATTGAACAAGTATCAAACATCAAGCGATAGCATTTAACATTGTTTTAACTAAAAAGGTAGCAGGGAAACAATATTAGGAAAATTAAACATACTCTTAGGAGTTGTTGGAAAATTACTGTTGGGATTGGGGGGATAGCAAACGTTAGTATGTAAATTCAAGTTATCACGGGTTTAAAAAAAAAAAAAAAGCTCCCTTATTTTCAGCTCATGAATTGTTTCAATATTTAGCCTTTGACGTTGAATCTCAAAAAATTTAAGATTACATCGAGTTTCATGTAACGTTTTTGTTTTATCAAAATTGCTAAGGATTTCGGCACTTCCTCCTTTATGATTTCTATACATGCGGAACCTTTAGTGTACTTTTGAAATATTAAAAGATCTTATTTCATAGTATATCTTTTGTTATGGTTTCCACTAGACTTATACTTTATTAAGATGAAAAGAACTTTTGGAAAATTGCAAACTTAATATTTATCACAATCAAATTGAATAAACTAGCAGTTTTTATTATTTAATGAAATAATTAGTTTTTATGGTAATCTATGGTTGGATATGATATATTAGGACTTTTAAAGATTAAATATAATATAAGAAATATTTGAATATGATTTTGCATGTAAGTTTGATTATCTATGCAATTAATAGTAAATTAGGGGATGAAAATGTAATCAAGCATAAATAGGCAGTGAACTCGTTGGCATGCATTAATTTGCAAAAATGACGCTATATTAATATGCTAAGTCTGTAGCAATTTTCATGGAATTATTTGGGTTAGTATGCTAATTATTATGCAAACAACTAATGTTTAGCTATATAGTTGCTTAATTGGTAATTATAGATTAATTTAGTAATTTTGTTGATAAGTTGATGTTTTACGTGTGATGATTTGATGAACATAAGTTGTTGACCAGTTCTAAATCGCAGTGAGATTGGGGTATCAATCGATCATTAAGTGTAATTTGGATTGAAAATGGAATTATGATAACATACAAACAAAAAAATTATACAAAAGGGTAATTTTTTTATTTTGTGAATCTAGTAATGCTATAAATAAATATAGTAATGTTTTTGTGTAGTTTTGAGTATAAAGATCATGATGATGATACAAAGAACACTAAAATCAAATAAAAAAACAAAGCGCTTATGGTTGTTAGAAGTTAGTAATATAAACCAAAACTGACATACAATAGCTTAATTATATGTAATCATACTTAGAATAAATTTTCATAGTGAAATAGCAATATATGCTAAATGAAGAAGGGATATACACTAACTAGTAGTGTAGTTTTGGTTTGGGTGAGTATCCAAGCCTTTATGTTTTGTTGATATTGCGATTCATTAGTGTTTGTAATGCTACTGTTGGTAGGTGCTATGAACTGTTAACTGTTTGTTAAGGCTTGTAATCGACTTATGGATGAATTATGTTGGATATGATTTAGTGAAGTTGTGTGCTCATGAGTTATGGGAGGATTCTTGTATGTTTTGTTCTCACTTAAGTAAAGTCTTAAATAGGGTTCTTGTTTGGCAATCTTGTCGAATGGGTTTGTGCTTAGCTATTGTTGTAATGTCTCTTGGCTGTTTCCAATACGTGCTTGGTTATATGTATAATTGCATTCATGTCATGATATGAAATGACCTAATTGTCATATTTTTAGAAACTTGGCTTTAGGCAAATAAAACGCTTTGTTTAATTCTCGATTTATCTCGATTAACCCTCCAAGTGCCACTCTTTATTTTCTCAATTATGTCATAGCTTAGTTGCCAAGCGTTGCTTATTAGGTTGCTAGTACTAGTGTTATCGAGTGCATTAGCTTGATATTCATTTGTTGCATAAGTGTTTGTTATTATGTTGGTTTGTCGATTATGTGTTCGTATATATTTGTCTTAATACTTGTCATTATTTTTAGTTTGGCCCACATAGCTTGAATATGAGTTGAAGGCTTAGTTTGTTTTACCTCATGTTATGAAGATCAAGCCTAAAAGGAGTTGAAGCGATAATAATGGAAGATTGTCGTGTTATATTATGTGAAATATAATATAAAGAATGTAAGTTTAAGGCCCCATTTGATTCTTTTTTCTTTTTTTTTTTTTGTGTTTGTTTGCCACCTATCTACTTTGTTCGAATATGTGTGGTTACTAAGAATAAGATATCAAAAAAATAAAAATAAAAATATATATATACATTTTTTGTAAAATTAAATATCGAATACATTCCTAGAAATTTAAACTTATTTACTTATTATTTTATTTATATTAAAAAATACCATTTAATATCTTATTTTTCAAAATATAAAATATATTTTTAAAATTTTTTCTTTTAAAAGTATATGAACTTTTATTTCCAAATTCTTATTTTTCAAATATCATTTTTATCATAATTATGAAAATAAGATATAGATAAGATGGTTTTTCGAATACCAAATTTTAAATAGATATAAATGAAATGCAAATAAGAAATAAAAATAAAAATTCCAAACGAAAGTAAGGGTGCTATCCCCATGCTGTCGCCACGAAGTCTTATCTAGCTCCTTCATTTTTCCTTATTTCTTTCTTCGTTATGCTCGTGGTATTTCATATCATTAGGATCAATTTCTTGAAAATACACCATAATCCATCTGGGTTCATTTTTTTTCCCTCTTCTTAAGAGGATCATTTCATGCAATCACGCCCTTATAAAAAATATATAAATTTTAGTGGGTTTATTATGAGTATTACATGCACGTAATATATGTCCAAACGCACCACGTGAATAGAAACGACTTAGTGTTATAATAAAACGATTATCAATTAAGAAAAAGATGACTCAGAATGGCATTAGAGAGGCGAATTTAGGTGACCAGTGAGAAAGCCTTTCCTCCTAAGTGGTATGCACAAGTATTTATAATAAGCAGTATCAATATTGGATTTTATATGAACTTTTGATGGACAAGATTAATAAGAGTTTAGTAACTCTAATTAGTTAAAGAGAGAAAGATAAGGCCCAATTATATATAATAAGATCCAATTGGTAAACTAATCTGTTAAAAAAGATTAAAAATATATGAAATAATTTTAACGAACCTTACTTTGAGCTTACCAATATAAAACTCTCTAAATTATCTCTTATCATATCTGATTATTTAGATCTTATCACTATTTCAAATAAATAATCTAGACATGATTTAGTTAATTTTAAACTTAGCTCATAAAATTATATTATATAAATTACATTTGACAGCTAATTCCTTCATATGAGGTTGTAAAATAGAAAGGGAAAATAATGATTGTCAGTTAATCATAAGATCAGTTAGTAGTGAAAAAATCAATAAAGTGGTTCCCTTACAATAATGTCCCTCATTAGATATCATAAGGATTTTATTATTTTTTTTTTTGGTTTCTTTTCTTTTTCTTTTATTTATTTATTTTTTTCTTGGAACATATTTGGCAAAAGTTAAAGCTCATATCACGCTTTCTTAACGTATACGTTCTGATAGAAGAGTTTGGGGCCAATTTATTCTACAAATAACTTGTCTTAGGTTGTCAATGATGTTGATTTTTCTAACAAAACCAATTGTATAGATATCAATTCTTTTGTTATTAATGTCAGAAATGGAACGCTCGTGACAATAATCATACTTCTGTTGTCTATAAGGAAAGACAATTTTAGATATTTTACTTTTAGTTACTAAATATTTAGGGTAAATTACAATTTGGTATCTTTTTTTTTTTTCATTTTAGGTATCTATATTTTATTTTTTAACGATTGAGGCATTTGTGTTTTACAAAACATTAAAAAAAAAAAAAAAAAACAGAACACCGTTGTGTATTCGTTAGTTTTAACATAACCCAAGTAAAGGCGTGAGGAAAAAAATAGAAAGTCACCTTCATCCTTCAACCATATAATCTAAGAATCGTCCTGCTTCTCCGTAGAAAGAACAAGGTTTTACTCGCTTCTAATCTAAATTCTCAAGATCAATACGGAGAAATGATTTTTATGTGAATCAAAAGGTTTTTTTTTTAAAGAAAAAAAATGTAAACAATAATCTCCATGCAAAAGATGGCTTCATGATAGAAGTTTCTTGTTAAATGTCAACTATTGGTAATCTTATGAAGAAATGTAAGTCTCAACTCATCAATTCCTTAAGCTACTTTTTGTTTTTTTCTAAAAAAAAAATCAAATGTTTTTTATGCAAAAAGAAAATTGAATTAGCAATTTAAGAAGATTGGAGTGCCAGTCTTCACCAGAATAGAGTAGGAGCAATTACTTACACATTTACAAATTTTCTACCTAAGTCACCATGTGCAACTAATTTAGAGAAAGAAGAAGGGGACTTTTTTTCCCACCCAATGTTGTTTTTTTCTTTCTCCACGTTAAAACTAAGGGATGCTTAACGGAGTTTGAGTTTTTTAATTTTACAAAACACAGGCATTTTAAATGTTAAAAATTAAAAAATGGGTATCCAAAGATAAAAATATAAACATCTAAAGTGAGATTTATCCTAAATATCTATCTGGTTAAATCAAAGTTACAGGATTTTCATATCAGAAAGAACAGCCAATACCATTTCTTTTAACTATCTCAAGGTCACTGGGATACAATTTTTTTTTCCCTCTAATACTTTTGTCGTTCTCATATTTGCTGCATATTTCAGACAGATAATATCTTTCTCGGTGGAAACATAAAATATATTCATAACAACAACATAATTAAGAAGATAATATTGGCCATGATGTGCAAAAAGTGCTAGAGGAAGAAATTCCAAAGCACTTACGTGGCTCATCCGGCTCTACGGGTAAGCTACCAATACTACTTAAATCAGAATTTTTTACTACACATTTTTGTAAAATTTAGGGGAAGATGGTAGCAGTCGTACTTATTGCAATTACTGCTAATCAAGTTATGCGTGAAAAAAAATGGAGAGGAGTATGGTACTCTTAACAGGCACATGCGAGCGAAACACCCCATAAAGTTTAGCATAGATAAATCACAGTAACAAATTTTGCAGTCAACAAGATCGTAGGGAGGAGGCTTATTTCGCTATTCTACTGATAGACAACAAGTTTTACTTGTAGAATACTTAGCAAAGTATAACTTGTTATGGACTCACGCAACTTCCCTACATCAGTTGGAGTACGAGCGAGAAGCGTTGAAGCTAAGCTCATCGATTTACGACCTAAAAACCATACAAAAAACCACCGTTAAGTTGTATCATAACGATAAGTGTGAATTAGCCGCTCTTTTCAATTCTCTTAAGACGCATGTTTTCATTTGCACAGATATATGGATCGACCCGTGGCAAGAAAATTCATACATGGGAGTTACATGCCACTAGATAGGCGATGCATGAAGGGTATAAAAAAGACTAATAGCTCTAAGGATTTTCAACGATTGCCATACAACGCAAAACATTTTTCGCATTATAAGTATTATTTTAAGTGAATAAGGTTTGACAAAAAATATTTTCTCAATTGGTTTTAACAATATGGCTACTAACATGGCATCCATTGATGAACTTCAATTTTTATGTCAACCTACATTAGGTGGGACATTTTTCCACATTCGATATGCCTATCACATTTTAAATTTTTTATTTAAGGATGGTATAAATTGTTTAGATTTTAAAATGTTCCCGATAAGATAACTAGTATGTTTTTTAATTGACCATCTTACCATAAATAAGGCATAATGGAGATTTTGTATTGAAAATGGAATGCAACTTAAAAAATTTAAAAAGGATGTTAAACATAGGTGGAATTTCACCTATCGACTTTCATAAAGTACACTTGCTTGTAAAGATGCATTATATTCTTTCGCTACCATGAATATCCTGGACATTCCACTGCACCCTAGCGATTGGGATGTATGTAGTATAATGTTGAATGTTTTAAAAGTTTTTTATGACTGTACTATAACATTTTTGCAAGTGTATCAGGTTAGTGTTCATCTTTTCCATATGAATGCGATGAATATACTGTCGGTGCTGCTCGATTCCTGGTATGACACTTTTCTACAGGTAACTATAAATGATATGGCTACAAAATAGTTACAGTATTATAGACAAAATCCAACAATTTATCTAGTTGCTTCTATTTTAGATCCATGGTGTAAAAAAGACATGTTGTTAAAATATCTTAATTTGTATTATTCCATTGTTGATGCATTCTCTGACACACAAGACACTTATGTTGTTATTGCCACGCAAGAACTATGCCGAGTAGTCTAGGTAACGGAAGAATTATATTATAACTTTTGTATTGCATTCAATGATCAAGTGTCCTGAACTCCCTCACCATCCATTGGCTCACATGGTACCACCCATGATCCCATTCTCATGGCGCAACGAATGGTGTTTCAAAAGTTGAAGCGACACTGTTCCGGGTCAATTGAGTACACTGAGCTTGATGATTACTTCAATACACACTTCGAATTTGGTGATATAGTATCACAAATTTCAACATTCTTAACTGGTGGAGGAGGCATAGGAAGACATATCCCATACTCTCTCACATAGCTCGCCGGGTTTTGGCTGCTTCTACATCAACAATAGTTGTTGAACAAGAATTCAGCATGACAGGCCTTATCTTGTCCCAGCGGCGATCACGATTGTCACCCATCAACGTTGAGGCGTTGGCTTGCATGGAGGATTGGTTAAAGGCAAGGAGTAGCATACAAGAGTTGTATGGGACGTCCAGTGAAGAAGATGAATACTTTAGTGACTTCGTCCCATCGAGTGGAAGCTTCACTAGTTTCGATCCTGATATCGGGTAAACCAAATAATTTTGTAAAGGTAATAATACTAGCTTATTTATTTTTTGTACCGAATTAGAGTTAGACATATGTTGTAAGGGGAGTAGTACTATCTTATTTATTTTTATTATTTACTTACATTATATTATTATCATGTACAAGAGGTAGGGCCAAATGTCCCCTCCCCCCCACCCCTTTTCTATAATAATTTTATTCAATTAATAAAATTAGGAGCTAGCATCCTTTACTCACCTTTATTAAATTCTAAAAAATCGTATATTGTTCCGAGAAATTGTAGATTAAATTTTAACGTTTATAAATTTAAAGAAAAAAAAAACCAAACCAACTAAAAAAATGCACACAGATAAATATCAAATAATCTCAAAGAATATGAAAACTATGTAACTAAAAACGGAGATTAAAAAAAATATTAGCAAAAAAACCTCGAAGGGTTGGTTCACAAGCCGAATCAACCTTTGAACTGTCGGGTCAAGGGAACTGGCTCAACCCTTCCCCCCCCCCTTCCCCCGAACCGGTTCCAGTTCCCCCTCTTTGCAACCCTTAACCCAGTGGTTTCGAGCCAAGTCCGGGCTGGTTCAGAATTGGCCCAATGTCTAGTAAAGTTAATATGGGAGGAACTATCCTAATGAAGTTTCCTAATTCTAGCTCAATCAACCATGCGTGCTCTCTCTGCTATCTAACATTTTACATAAAGGTGGGTATTGTATCATTGATAGAGCTATTTGTTAAATTCGTAATTTTATTTAAAATTGCCAAAGAATTTATAGAATCAGAATATCAAATTGAAATGTAAAAACATAAATTTCTACAACTTATATAAAATAGCTTTAAAACACAATTGATATATTTACTATAATCATAAAAACATAAAATATAAGATGAAAATAAATAAATTCAATATAAATTTTAGTCATAACTCACAATAAAATTATATATTTATAGTACAAATAAATTAGCATAATTATTATGATAATGCATAAAACTGCAATATGAATAATATATCAATATAAAATGCATTACAATATAAATTATAATAATAAAATATAAAGATAAAAAAATTGTTAACTCTCTTTTCATCATTAAAAGTAAAAACTATGTCAGCTCTCTTTCCACCATAACCATTATCGCCACCATTTTCATCATCAAAGCCAACATTATTATTGATATTATTATCAATTATAATCTCATATTCTAATTTCAAGTTTTTTAAATAACCAATAATATTCATATTTTATGAAAGTTCAGTTATATTTTTCAATATTTAGTCCAATTGACTTTAATAGGTAGAACCGATAGACTTGGTTAAAAATATAAGATTCTACTAATTTTATGTGTAAACTCATGATTCTACCACAAGTTTATATGAAAACGATTCTATGTCTGAATTAACTCGAAAAGACGTATTAAATTGTAAACTCATAGAATCATACAAATAAATCACAATTTTGATAACTATAGATATATTGTATCATTTCTTTCCATATGAAAGCACTGATGCACCATGGAGCTCTGCACAAAATTCACAAATATTACAAGGATCCTAATTTAGCAACCCAAATGGTTAAAAACATTATTGAAACGATGTAACAATCTTAAACTTATTATTGAGAACTGTTTTAGTAATAGGACTTTTAATCTAATTTAATGCTATGAAGTGGTTTTTTAGGTTAGTGGTAAAACCCAAGGAACCAAGCTTAATTTAGGGTTATTTTAGAAAGATTTGACCTTGATAGATTCTACACAAAAATTGCTAAACTAATTCGTCCACTCTCAACCCTACTTAGTATTCTAATGCATAAAAAGTAGGCTTGAAGGAGGTCTTTAGAGCCCCATTAGGCTTCATATAAGCTTTAAAGGTTATTTCATAAGATTTAGGCTCATTTTAAAAGGAATGGGCTTATCTTGTAAT
Source organism: Laguncularia racemosa (assembly GCA_037954665.1). Taxonomy (NCBI): domain Eukaryota; kingdom Viridiplantae; phylum Streptophyta; class Magnoliopsida; order Myrtales; family Combretaceae; genus Laguncularia; species Laguncularia racemosa. The sequence goes on along the minus strand of JBBMOL010000063.1, from coordinate 981,766 downwards.
AATGGCTGACTAAGTCTTATGAGGGCAAAGACTTAGGCATAAGCCTAGCTCAAGCTTGAAGCATAAAGCCCATAACATACAAGAGAATGAAGGCTTTGATTTAGATTGTTTTTCAAAAGTTAATTCAATTGCTTTCATCAATGGCTCATATGGTTTGTCTATCTCATAATCATTTAATAGTCGAGAGTAAGGGTCAAATTCTATATAAAAAAAAAAGGAGCCTACTCTTCCTATTTTGAACATTTGAAGCATCAAGAAGTTTTGTATAAATGTCGATACTCTACTAGATTCACTCTACAGAACACTAAAATAATGAACTAATTAAGAATAAATCAAGAATGCATCATGAGCTTTGTATTCAATTTGCTATCACACACGCGCTTTAAAGATTTGAGTTTGCTTGTTCCTTCTTTAAGCCTCTTTCTACAACATCCTTCTACATGTTGTCTACTTGAGACTTCTCTAGGAACAATTAGCATACCTATTGTATGTGACTAGCCAGCTGTAGCAACTCCCCATACATTAAATTGTTAGTATCATGTCACGGATATTTAAGCACTATATTGGCAATAAAAAGACTACAAAATTAGTGCAAAATGTAATAAAAAGAAGACGAAGAGACAAATTTCATGCCAACAATATAGATACAAGCTCATTCTACTTCAACTCATTAAGGAACAAAAGAAATCCTAAATCTACCAATACAATGGACAGTTGAGCAACAAGTTTTACAACATATTGAAGAAATTAACTCAATGAAATGCTAAACCCCCCCTAGACTTAACCAATAGAGAGTAAAATGTAGAAGATAATTTTGGTAATTGAGCTTTTAGCTCAATTTAATGTTATGGATCAATTTACTGAGCTAGTGACAAGACCTAGGAAATTGGGTCAATTGGGGATATTTTAGGAAAATCTAGCTGAGTAAACTCAGAACGTGAATCGTTGGACTAATTTTTTCACTCTCAACTTTGTTTAGTTGTCTCGCATGTAAAAAGTAGACTTAGAATTTTTTTCTTTTTTCATTTTTTTTCTTGGCCTCATTTAGGCTTCATTTAACTTAAGCTTATTTCATTTAAAGATGGGTTTCTTCCTTTTTGTTATTTAGCCTTTAGACCTTTGCAAACCCATATCTAGACCTACTTCTAAATGCCAATATCCATATGAAAAGAAGGGGTGAATGTTAACTATTTAATCATCAAGAGAGATCCAATAGTCATTACTAACATCAAATTTCAACCATCCATCTTAACATGATGCAATAGTTAAGTTCAACCTCCATAATTTATAAATAGGAGGCTATTCTCTTATTTTCTTTACATTGTGTATATTGCCAAGTTTGAGAGTAATACAAAAACTCCACTAAAGCACCTCTTTAAAAGATTAAACAACTAACTTGTGAAGAATGAATTAAGAATGCTCAAGAATAGTAAGTTTGATCTACCGTGATGCATGCGCACTTGAGATATTGAATCTACCTATTCCTCCTCCCATGTTTCTTCCTATTACATCCATACAAGTGTAATTATCTCAAGTTCTTTCAAAGGTCAATCAACAGTGTACTGCACATGATTAGTCAAATACAATAACCTTCCATACCTCATTAAGTAGAAGTAGCATTAAAATAGGTTAGAAACTACAAGTATTGAAAGAAAGAAAAAGTGCAACTAAAGATTAGAAGTTGTGAAATAGAATGATTTATGAGAAAAAGAAATATATTAGTACAAAGATATGAAGACTCAGTACTATAGATTAGATATACTTGGGTAATATATCTAAGCAAGATTGATCTATTAAAATCAATTAAAAAGGGAATCTAATCAGCAAATGACTAAGTTTAATATAGAAGCAATCCAATATTCATAGAGATATTTGAAATAGGGTAAACCAACATGTATGGAAAATGACTAATTGACACACATGGATATCCCTACACAAAGGAGAATCAAAATTTTATAGTTAGATGAATCAATGGCTATTTCCCAAAGATGATTGATTTAAATGTTGAAGATAAAATCTATCTAAAGTATCAAGATCGAAGATCAAGAAAAGAACTGACAATATATCAAGAAAAGAAAGTGGTTTTGAGAAACAACTTACAATTCTATTCTTTTGAGATATTGAACAAAATTTTAGACAAACCTTTTGTAATCCCCATAAGAGAATTTCTTAACTCTTATCACTTTGGACTATAAAGATTGTTTAAGAGAATTAGTAAGGGAGATTATGTGATCTTGTTATATTCTAAGGAGTGTGAGATAAGGTAGAGTTTAGAGAATTGATAGCACAGAAAAAGCTATATATATATATATAATAAATAGAATTCGTTAGTGTGAAATGACTTGTTTCTTGATATATGATGCTAGAAGAGAGAATTGATTCATAAGGAAGAAGTTTTATAAATTGTTGCCTACTTGATCCCTATACTTTTTATTTATTGTAATTTACTTTATGAAAATTCTTATTTCTGTTATTTAAGATAGTTACTGTCATGTATCATCAAAATCATTTTGCATATCTTGATAAGTTTTAAACAATTTAATCATGCTTTGAGTTTATGCATAAAGGCTTTACATATATGAGAAGTTTTTGTATGCAAATCTTTGATCTGGATTTGAAGATTCTAATTCATCATAATCAAGCATCAAGTTCAATTTTTGCTATCATTGAATAACGATGTTGTTTACCACAAAATGTTTTTAATTCTAAAATCTTTGGAACAATTAATTTGTTCCCTAATTGTTGGAATGGGACCAACAAGTACCATGTGTACCTAATAACTTGCCATCATTCTTAAGTGCAATTTTAATCCAAATTATTGTTAACTTTATAGTTTCAAATAATTTATTTTCAGTATTTTGTTATATTTCGGAGTTTGAATTTTGAGTTTTTAATAAATAACTAATTATGTCATTAAGCTTATATTTATATAAAATTTATTTTGAGAAATGAACTTTACAAGATTATTTCATCCAACCTTTTATGACTTTAACATAAAATTTGAATTAAAACTGATAAAACTTTTTAAAAGCCCTAAATTTAGTTATTTGAAAAACTAAAGATATCACAAAGGCATGAACTATTGCAATATATATATATATATATATAGTCGTTTTAAGATTTTGGTAGTTTATGAGACCTTTTTGTTTATATTTACTTGGAGATGTTACCATTGGAAAGTTAGTGTGGAGACCAAGTGACGCAGCGAGGAAAGCGTAACGAAACAAATCCGAGATTGGATTGGTTTCACACAACAAAGAAACGATCTTTGATGTAAATTTGGTTGCGCACAACCCGGAAATTGGAGAAAACTCTCTCTCAAAGTGTATTCCAATATGATAATAAAACGTACTCTAATCTATCTGACAAAAGAGTATTTATATGTCCCCGTAAAATATCTAAAAGGGGAAAATCTAAGCGTACACGTGAAAAGAAATAATAAAATACACGCATAGTACACGGTTTCATACACGACCGTACCTCTAAGCCGTGTATGCTTCTGGGCACGCGGCACGCATAGTACACGGTCTCATACACGGACCGTGCCTCTAGGTCGTGTATGTCTCTGGGCGTGCGACGATCATAATACACGGTCGAGTACACGGCCGATTCCTTTAGGCCGTGTGGGCTTCTGTGTATATGATGGAATAGTACACGGTTTCATACACGGCCGTGCCTTTAGGCCGTATATGACTCTGTGAGAATCCTATTGGACACGCGGTCGTGTCGCTGGGCGTGCCTGGGCCCGTGTAAGTGATACACGGCCAGGGTAAAATTATACACGGCCGTGCCCTTGGGCCGTGTAAGCCGCTGTGCCCTCCACGATGTCCGCATCATTCTCTCCCACCAAGGTAGAACTCGACCCCGAGTTCGCTTATGGATAAAAGGGTGCGTCATCCGTGTAAAATGGAGATAAATCCGCCACATTGAAGGTCCGGAGATCTTCATGCTTTCCGGAAGGCCAACCACATAGGCATTGTCATTGATTTTGGCCACTATTTTGTAGGGCCCATACTTCTTCGGCTGCCACTTGCTATATGTACCCACGGGGAAGCGTTCTTTCCTTAAGAACACCATCACGGGTCTCCCACCTCGAACAACTTCTTCTTCTTATGCCTATCAGTTGTCGTCTTATAGCGCTCATTCACTTTCTCAATTTGTTCTTTGATCTCTGACGCCAGGTGCTTTGCTGCTATGTTGGCCTCCACACCTTTGGGTAGGGAAACTAGGTCTAGAGCGTGAGAAGGTGCCTTGGTGTAGACCACTGAGAAAGGAGATTTACCGGTAGTTCTGTGGATCGAGTTGTTGTAGGCAAACTCTGCTTGAGACAATGCCAGGTCCCATTGCTTTGGTTTCTCTCCACAGATACTTCTTATCAGATTGCCAAGGGTCCTGTTCGTCACTTCGGTTTGTCTATCGGTTTGTGGGTGGGCTGTGCTGCTGAAGTTGAGGGACGAGTTGAACATGTACCAAACGTCCTCAGAAGTGGCTAAGGAATCGGGTGTCCCTATCAGAAGTGATGGATTTGGGAACCCCATGTAATCGGACCACCTCCTTAAAGAATAGTCTGGCTACATTCTGAGCATCCGCCGTCTTCTTACATGGGATGAAGTGAGCCATCTTGGAAAACCTGTCCACAACTACAAAAACAGTATCAGCACCTCGTTGGGTAGCGAGGTAAACCTAGGACGAAGTCCATGGATAGGTCTTCCCAAATGTTCTCAGGTACGGGTAAAGGAGTGTAGAGTCCCGTATTCTGAGAGTGCCCCTTGGATGTTTGACAGATGTAGCAGCGTTGCACTATCCGACTGACATCCCTACACAACTGAGGCCAATAATATCTTGCAGCCACTGCTGCTAGTGTTTTGTCCCGCCCCAAATGGCCGGCGAGTCCCCCTCCATGGAGATCTCGGATCACCTTCTCACTCAAGGAGGATGCAGGAATACAAAGTTGGTTCTCCCTCATCAAATAACCCTCCAGGATATAATAACTGTCAACGGGTTCCTTATTAGTGCACTTCCTCCAGGTAGCTCCAAAATCCCCATCCGTTTCATACAGCTCCTTCAACTGTTCAAATCCCACTACTTCAGCTCTCAAAGTCACTAGCAAATCCGCTCTTCGGCTTAGTGCTCGGCCACCTTGTTCTGAACCCCAGATTTATGCATCAAACAAACGGAAATTTCTGCAAGAATTGTATCCATCGGGCGTGCATGTCTTTGCAAATGTGGGTCTGATTGCTCAGGTGTTTCAAGGCAACGCAATCAGAGTATAATACGAACTCTTGCCCACCAAATAATGTTCCCACATTCTCAAGGCCCTGACCACGGAGTAGAACTCCTTGTCATATGTGGACCATTTCCGCCTGGCCTCATAGAGTTTCTCACTATAAAATGCAACAGGCTTCTTCTCTTGAGAGAGTACCGCCCAATACCTACGCCACTAGATCGCAATCAACTTCGAATAATTTGTCGAAGTCCGGTAAGGTCAACACTGGTGCGCTACATGGTCGCTCTTTGAGTACGGTGAATCCCACTTGAGCTTCCTCGTCCCAATGAAACCGCCCTTTCTTTAAACATTCGGTTAAGGGAGCCGCCACCGTGCTAAAGTGTCTTATAAAACGTCTGTAGAACCCTGTTAACCCTAGGAAACTCCTCAGCTCGGTGATTGTCTTGGGTGTAGGCCAATCTCTAATGGCTCGTACCTTATCTTCATCCACCATGATTCCTTCCCCACTCACTATGAACACCAAAAATAACAGCTTTGATGACAGAAACACACACTTTTTGATATTAGCATAGAGTTTGTTCCCTTGCAGCACCCTCAAAACATCTTTCAAGTGCACTAGATGCTCCTCCCGAGTCTTGCTATATATTAATATGTCATCAAAATAAACGACAACAAATCGGCCTATGAAGGGTTTAAGTACCTGGTTCATCACGCGCATGAAGGTACTCGCTGCATTGCTGAGTCCGAATGGCATGACCATCCATTCGTATAGCCCCTCTTTCGTTTTGAAGGCGGTCTTCCACTCATCCCCAGGTCTAACCTGAATTTGATGGTACCCGCTTCGAAGGTCTATCTTGGAGAACACCACTGCTCCACTCAGCCGATCCAACATGTCCTCAATGCGAGGTATGGGGAATTAGTACCCAATTGTGATTTTGTTGATCGCTCGGCTATCCACGCACATCCTCCAACCCCATCTTTCTTAGGCATTAGTAGTGCTTGGTACGGCACAGGGACTCAAGCTATCTCGAATGATCCTTCACAAGTCCTGACTTCGTAAGACTCCGTTCCTTGGGATCATCGGTAGTGAGGAGGTTGGAGATTAGCTCCTGGCACCAAGTCAATGTGATGTTGGATGTCCCGCAAGGGAGGTAATCCCTCCGGTAAGTCTTCCGGAACGACTTCTTTGAATTCATCTAATAATTCCTTCACTTCTTCCGGAATCTCTGCGTTACTCATGTCCTCTCCCACATTTTTCACTACTAGAGCATGCATCAAGCGGGATTCCTTGATGTCTTCGATCATCTCTCTTTCCGATTGAGTGATCGTAAGAAAGGACTTCCCTTTCGCTTTCTGGATTTTGGGTTGCTTATCCATTAATGGCAGTAGTGTATACTTCACCCCCTCTTTCTCCAACCTATACTTGTTCTCCTTCCCTGCATGTTGGGCATCTACATCAAATTGCCAAGGACGCCCGAACAGCAAATGACAAGCGTCCATATCGACGATGTCGCAGTACACTTCATATCGATATTCACCGATCGAGAAAGGAACTCTACATCTCTCCTTTACCTCTATTCGTTCTGCCGCTTTGATCCATCCGATGGTGTACGGACTTGGATGCTTCTCTGTCGGTAATTGGAGCTTCTTTACGACTTCCTTCCCAATGATGTTTTCACAACTCCCACTGTCGATAATCAAGTCAAACACTCTCCCACCAATCGTGCACCTAGTGCGAAACAATTGGTGTCGTTGTGAGCTATCCTCTTGTTTCGGTGCCAACATCATCTCCTAATTACGTAATTAGGTTCTACCCCGTCATCAACCTCCTCATAGTACTCATCATCACCGTCTGGTTCACAACACACTTCTTCCTCCTCTTCCTTCTCGACAATGTTTATGGTGCGTCTATTTGGGCACTCATTTGATCGATGCCCCGGCTGATTACATCTATAACATTTTCCCAGTATCGGCTTGGCATATGGATTGTTTTGCCTTGGGGTGTCTCTATTCTCCACCGGTCTTTTTCCTTCTGCCTTGTCTTCTCTCCTGTCCATACTTCCCGCTGGCTTCTCAACCCCTCCTCGAGGTCTCTCACCAGTTCCTTTACTACTATTACCAGGACCTTCGTAAGTGTAAGTCCTTTTACTACCTCCAAACCTTACGCTCTGTTCTTGTATCATCATTTCTGCTCGGAGAGCCAAGTTCTTTGCGTCATTCACTGTTCGGAACACCGTCACCCCTATCTTATCTCTTATCTGAGGTTTCAACCCGTCTACAAACCGTGCCACCTGTTGACCCTCGGTCTCTTTTAAATCATTTCTCTCCGCTAGCCTCATAAACTCCGCGGTGTATTCATGCACCGTCCTCTGCCCTTGTCGGCACCGCTGATACTGTTGGAAGAGGATTTGTTCGTAATCGGGTGGCAAGAAATCCCGCTGCAGCAGATTTCGCATACGGTACCATGTTCTAATCGGTTGTCGACCTTCCCTTTGCCTACGGTGCTGCAATCTATCCCACCATGCAGACGCCCCTCCTTTCAATCTACAAGCAACCATTCTCACCCTCCTATCCTCAGGAACCTCCATATAGTCAAAGAACCTATTGACCTCCGCCAGCCAATCTAAAAACTCTTCTATATTCAAATTACCATTAAAAGAAGGGATATCTACCTTAAGACGGAAGTCTCCGCCTTCAGCATGGTTGAACCCTTGGTGATTGCGTCGATATCCACCCCCATATGCTGGTTCATTCGATCATCAATGCCACGAAATCTTCCACCGCCAACAACACCACCCCTTCGCGGTGGTTGTTCTCTCCTCCACAAAATTCCATCCTCTTCCTCAGAAGAGCTTCCATCAATTCTCCGGTTCCATTGGTTTCTGGCAACAAAGTCATTGATAAGGTCGCCGCGGGCAGCTGCTACCCCCGATCGATTCCCAACAACACCCCTGTGACCGTTGTGGTCCATCACCATAGCGTCGAACCGCGCCACCAGATCCTCCAGGCGTTGCTCTACACGCCCAAGTCTCTGCTCCATGGCTTCAACCACTGCCCTTGGAGCCCCTTGATTGACTCCTTGGACTTCCGCATCTCGATCAAGGTCGAGAACACGACCGTCATCAACACCACCGTTAGTCGACATCTCCGCAGGAAATTGCCTTGCTCTGATACCAACTGACACAGCGAGGAAAGCGTAACGAAACAAATCCGAGATTGGATTGGTTTCACACAACAAAGAAACGATCTTTGATGTAAATTTGGTTGCGCACAACCCGGAAATTGGAGAAAACTTTCTCTCAAAGTGTATTCCAATATGATAATAAAACGTACCCTAATCTATCTGACAAAAGAGTATTTATATATCCCCGTAAAATATCTAAAAGGGAAAAATCTAAGCGTACACGTAGAAAGAAATAATAAAATACACGCATAGTACACGGTTTCATACACGGCCGTGCCTCTAAGCCGTGTATGCTTCTGGGCACGCGGCACGCATAGTACACGGTCTCATATACGGCCGTGCCTCTAGGCCGTGTATGTCTCTGGGCGTGCGACAATCATAATACACGGTCGAGTACACGCCGTTCCTTTAGGCCGTGTGAGCTTCTGTGTATATGACTAGAATAGTACACGGTTTCATACACGGCCGTGCCTTTAGGCCGTGTATAACTCTGTGAGAATCCTACTGAAGCACACGGTCGTGTCGCTGGGCGTGCCTGGGCCCGTGTAAGTGATACACGGCCCGGGTAAAATTATACACGGCCGTGCCCTTGATCGTGTAAGCCGATGTGCCCTCCACGATGTCCGCATCACCAAGTTGCCATTTTTAATCTAAGAGTATTTAGATATGTTCTTAAATCTATTATACTGCTCTGTGGATTGTTACTTAGATACGTGTATTGTGGATGCGTATACTATTAATACGTGTTGGGTGATTGGATATGAATGTAGCCCCTCAATAGTTGGCTCTACCCACAAAAAAAAGGGGGGGTCGGGAGGGGGTCAGGGGTTGTAAATTTTAGTTAGACTCGTAGATGGCAGTGGAATTTCACTAGTTCTTATTGATGAATGCAATTGTACTTGTTAATACGAATAGTACGTTTGCTTGGAGAGTAAACCACCAACTGATAATAGAGGACCATCAACTCAATATGCTAAGGTAAACAAACCAGGTTGACGATTACTTGGCAAATGCTGCTCAACATATGCCAGAAAAGGTAGCACAATAGGATGCAACAACGTGCTGTTGTAGCTTTGGGATGAAAAGAAGACACCAAGACAAGCATGTGTGCAGACCTAGGCCCAACCACCCCCAAACCAACACAAAATGTATAGCTTTATTTGTGTAATAAAAATAAGAAAAAATAACACATTAGTATTTAAATTTTATTTATTTTTTCAGTTAGCTGTATGAAGTTTTAAAATTACTACTCAATTCAACTTTTAATGTTATTTATACTACCTTGATTAACTCTATTATTTATCATTAGCATACATGAATTTTTAACCAAATATAGTATGGCACGTATTGAATATTCTCAAGTTAAGTTTAAAATCACACGTAAGTATAAATGTCATATTTGCCTTTAACAAAATAAAAAAGAAAACAAATAAAAAGCTAATTGAACATTTGAACCTTATTAAAACATAGTAATTAAAATTTGAATAAGTTAAACTAAATAAAAGTAAAAAAGGAAAAATAAAATTTGAATCATCGTTTTCTTCGAGGGCTGGAAAAACCCCATATGAACAATAACCTTAACCCACTGCATATTAAACAAAAAAAAAAAGTTGTTCTTCATTGGATTTTTCCTTTTCTCCCCCAAGCACTCAAATATCATTTCATTCCATCCTCAAATGCATCCCTTTCTCAAATTATCAACAACCTGAGCCAACTCTCCATTGAGCCCAACTTAGGTGATAAGAAAGCTCCATTTAGCCAATTTCTCCATGGAAATCCCAACCTAGATCTCGCCGGAGGTCCGGAAATTCCATTGGAGGACACCCTTTCTGAAAAGTTAAAACTTTTGATCTGGGTAAGGATATGATCCCTCTTAATGGGTCGGTACCATAGCCTTCAATAACGGTGTGCATAATTGTTGCGACAAAGACTAGGAAGTTGTTGATGGTGAAGAAGATGTTGAGAAGGAAAGAGGAGATTAGGTTCCGAAATTGGAGTTCATGCAGATTGTCAGTAAGAGTTGTTGGATTTGATGGTAAAACGAGGATTTGTGACTTGTGAGTGAGAATTGAGAATAGAAGAATTGTATGTTGTCATGATAATTGTTTGACTGGCCATTCAAGAAGGGTAAAAAAAATCAAGGGTTTGGAGTTGAAATTAATCATAATTTTTTATTCTTCTATTTCTTATTATTTTTCTGTTTATTATAATTATTTTAGTTTAAAGAACAGAATTTTTTTGTTTATTGTGCAATAGGATTATGTTCATATGCATTTCTCTACCTTTGAAGAAACAGAACAGTGGATTTAATTTTTTTTTTTCCAATGTTTGTTTAGTTTTAACTAATTCAATTTTAATTATTTAGTTTTGATGGGATACCTGTGTTTAACTAGTATTTTATTTGTTTTCTTTTTTATTTTTTTTCAAAAAATAAATCTAAGGTGGCATTTCTATATGTTATTTTAAAGTGGCACATCATAATTGGTTGGAAATTATAAGTATTTTAGAGATCTTTAATAAAGTAAGTCAAGATTATAAAAAGTTGAATTGGACTTTAAAATTTTAAATAATTAAAATTTATATACTAAATATAACATTTTCTCCAAAAATAACGTGGCAGTACAAATTTCATTGCAAAAGTCAGACTGAACGAATAAGAATAACAAACTTATATAGTTACGTAAGATCATTTGGAAGTGAAAAAAGAAAAAAGTAATAGTTGGATATGCGTATGCTGTTGTAAGTGATGCATATTAGATGTCATGACAGGACAAGACAATGCTCCGCAACTGACAAAATAATCTCTTCAACTTCAACTCTGAAAAAATCAGTGATACTTGCATTAACCCAAGATCTAATAGTGGTCCATTATGTGATCTAATAACCTACTTTTCATGAAAGTTATTAACTGGGATGACGAAACTACAGTACCATACACTCTTCGTCTTTTCTTAAAATACGAATTGGGTTTCATTCTTTTTTTTTTTTTTTCACCTTCTCGTCTCCCTCTCTCTCTCTTTTATCAAATTCGTGGCCCCCATCTCCTTGTATTAGGGCCATGAAGTAGTTGACTATTTTAATTTTTCTAAAGTTATTGTTATAGGTCCCATCTCCTACAAATGAGCTATGCATTTCTGATTTCCTCTATTATTCTTTTGATGTCAGCTTGTCATTTCTTTTGGTCTCAAGTACCAAAATGTGTGACGATTGTATACAAATTTTGGAAGAATTATAACCTCGATTTTTTCTTTTTTTAATAACTGTATCAAAATTATTACATACTATATTATTAGTGAATAATTTAAGAACTCTATTTTTTTAGCTAAAATTCAATGTTTTCACCCTTTAACAATTTACATATTAGTGTTTTTAGTCTTTTTATCACTATGCATACTCATGTTTCATTTTACCATATTACTTTTAATTAGGGTTGTAAAAGAGTTGAGTCAAGTCGAGTTTTCTTAAAATTGATCTCAAATCGCTAGAAAATTTATCAAGTTTGAGTTGAACCGAATTACCGAATTTGAAAATTATAAATTTGAGCTCAAGTTCAAGTTCATTAAGGAATTTGAAGCTTGAACTCGACTCATTTAAATTAGTGAGCTTGAGCTCTTTTATCTAAATGAGCCTGAACTAGAATTCGTTGAAATAAACAAGCCTGCTTATGAGTTTGTTTGTGAGTTTACTTATTAACAGTATAAATAAGACTCTGCTCATAAGTCTATTCATGAATCAATTTGTTAATAAGATTATGAGAGCTTATTTACAAACTTATTAAGAAGCCAACTTGTTAATAATATAAATGAGAGCTTGCTTATCAACTTGTTTGTAAGCTTGCTCATAAGATTATTTGCGAATCAATTCGTTAACAATATAAATGAGTCTACTTATAAGCTCACAAGTTGGCTCATTAAAAATATAAATAAGTTTACTCTTGACCCAACTCTCGAGCTTAAATAGGATTTCAAGCTCGACTCATTTAAATAAATAAGATTTATTTTATACTCAAACTTAGCTTGTTTATTAATTGAGCTTAAGCTAAGCTAAGCCAAAATCAAAGTGAGCTAAGCTCGAGTAGCTTAAGAGTAGTTTAGCTCATTTATAACCTTACTCTTAGTAAGCCATTAATATTTTAAATACCTTTGGCATGTGTCAACAACCAATTCATCTAAAAAATGTTATTAAATTTTATTTAATTAAATAACACAATAAGAAATAACTAAATTACATAATATAAAAAGGAAAAAGTTGGTTTTTCATTGATTTTTTTAATAAATAATTGCAAGAGTATTGGATGGCAACCCACCACCTATGGCAGGTTAAACGAACCACTAGCCTTACATGGTTCTTGCACCTTAAGTATTGGGTCTAGCACACTTGTTGTTTTGGGCTTTTGAGGAAGATGGGCTTACGATATTGAGGAAGTCACAAAGAAATCACTATGATAACATTTGCAGAAAAAAGGGGCTTGAGTTGTGTGTTCTCCTTTTTCCTTACCTTTCCTAGGAGGGCCTTAGGCATATATACGTTTAGTGGGGATCATGGTCAATTGTTCCTCTTATATCTCTCAAGTCACTCGCACTTAATGTCGGGTGGCATATCTAATGATTAGAATAACCTTCACAAGCTACAAGGAGTATGGGCTAGATGTGACACCTATAACCTAGTTCTCTCAGGTTTGTCTTCTTGCAGATGAAGGGTAGAGAGCGGGACTTTTGTTTAAAGGCCAAGATGAGGTGGAAATATGATGAGCTTCTATGCCCATTAAGAAAAGCGATCAATAGGTATGTAAAGTAAAAATTACCTCAATGGTGGAAACAAAAAATTAATCACGACTAAGCCTTTAACAAGTTGATAAAGAAGAGTGGTTATGATTTTATATTTAGAGATCAAGACGCCAAGTTGGTAGTTGCTATTGCAAGGGGGTTGTTCTTTGAATAATGTTGTGCTTGTTGAAACTTATGTGGTTAAGGAAGCTTTATTCTTTGTTGTTGCAAATAATTGGCACTTAGTGGATATTGAAATTGGCAGTGCTCTAGTCTATATTAGCATTATTGATATCAAAATTCCTCATGGCAGATTGGGCCAATTGTTAAAGACAGTCTAAATTTGATTTCTTGCTTTTCCTTTTGTTCTTTTAACTTGATTTCTTGAAAGACTAATGCCTATGTTGACTAAGTGGCCACCCAAGGTAAAGAGGGGATAATAAAATTTTTTAGAGATATTGAACTCTCATCCCTTTTGTTGTAATTGCTTTTTATTGACGTCAGATCTAGACCGGTTGTAATATGGACACTTGATTGTAAATTTCAATAAAGTTTCATCCTTTGGGGGAAAAAAGTATTGCTTTCTTTTGTCCCCAGTAGCATCAAGTGTGATAATTGTATAAAAATTCTAGAAAAACTATACATTTGAAGTATTTCCCTTTTAATAGTTGTATCAAAATTTAATCAAATGCATTATTTTTAGTGAATAATGCGACCATTAATTTTATGCCAAAATTCAACAAATGCTTTATATTTATAGTGAGCTATTCAAATATTCTATATTTTTGTCATCATACACTTGGTAACTCCTCTAAATTATGGCTCTCCTATATCAAGGGAACTTATGTGATATAATACAAATCTTGGGGACTTGAGTGATTAACTAGTGGATGGTGCACCTGTGATGCACATGCAAAAAACATATAAGTAGAATAATAAAATTTATAATATACAAAATAAGTAAATCAACTATATATAAATTTGATACAATAGAAAAAGGAAAAAAAATTATCATAAATAGTGTGGAAAATATGCTAATGTTAAGAAATTTGCTTCATTGAAGAAGTTACCATATCCCTACAAAATTAATGTAATATATATATATTAATTGAGAAAATTTGTACTTAGCAAAGTAAGACTTGATGACAAAATTGAGAATGGATTGTCTATTGGCTCTTGTGATGTACAAAAGACGTTAAAAATCTCAGCAAATGCATCCCCAACACATAAACTAATAAAGGTATATTCTATTCCAATAAAATTTTATTTAATTATTCTAAATGAGTGCACTATATTATTATTTGCAAACTAATTTTTTCTTACTAAAATAGAAGTTCCTTTGGTGAATTGACAATTGAGTAGCTATACAATTAATGCATTGAAAAATGTACTTTTTCAAATTTCTAGTTTATGAAAGTTAAATTTTTATGTGCTATAAAATCAACCATAAAAGTTGAATTTTTATATACTAAAATGGCATTATAAAATATGGAATGACTGGAAGTGATAATTTTGCAATAATTTCCTCTCACTAAAAATATATCAATTGCAACATACCAAATAAAGAAGTAATATATTGATTCCAAAAAACCAATGCGTATAGAAATATACAATTTCGAGATAATCAAACATGCTCATAGATTAGTATATCCATATATGTATAATTTTCATGTGTGGGAAAAATTAAAAGGCATTATTATACACATAGGTAAATATGCTTTTTGTAATAGAATCTTATGTATTGAAAATAAGGGCATTGAAAAAGCAAAGGAGAAATTGAAAATGAGGTGAGGTACCTGGTTCAATGATAGTGTAGCTTGTTTGGAAAGAAAGATATAAAAAAACTAAGAAGTTATGAAATACAACCCCCCGAAAAAAAAAAAAATTTGAAAGGGAAAATAAAAGAAAATTAGGTACCTAAGAAGAAATGAAAATGAGATGATGAACTAAAAAATATACTTTTGGTAATAGAATCCTATGCAATGAAAAGAAGGGCATTTACAAATTTTATGTATGAAAAAAATTAAAATGCATTATCATACGCATAGGTAAATTTATTTTTTATAATGGAATCCTATGCAATGAAAATAAGGGAATTTAAAAAAAGTATAGAAGAAAATGAAAATGAGAGAGGTATCTAGTTTAATGATAGTGTAGCATACTTGAAAACAAAGATGTAAAATATTAGGAAGCTAAGAAATGCAACAAAAACAAACAAAGGTAAAAAAATAGATACCGTAAAGTATCTTATTCAATAACAGTGTAGCTCATCCTAAAACAAAAATATAAAAAATTAAAAAGTTATGGAATGTGACCATAAAAAAAATGTTATTGAAGAAGAAGAAAATGAAAATAAGATAAAGTAATTGGTTCAATAACATTCTAAAACAAAAATATAAAAAATTAGGAACCTATAGAATTATGACTACAACAACAAAGAAAAAAAAAATGCTAATAGGTAGTCAAACCAAATCTCAATACATAATATAACATTCATACAACATCTTCAAATTGAAACCTAGTAAGCAAGAAAAAATAAAAAGGAAAAGAAATTTTACATGCAGTGCATTCAAATATGGTTTGTAAATATATAAATATTTATTATTATAGAAATTAAGTCATGCATTTGTGGATATTTGCTAAGTAAATTAATTTTGATTGATGACTCAGTAATTACTATTAAAAAATTATAAAGATCTATAATTGATCTTCATGATAATTGGATTAAGGGTTTTATTTGAAAATGAAAGCTTAATAAATATTTCAAGAAAATTAAATTGCTTTGCATACACCATTTGTGAGAGAGCACAATTGGAATTAGTTTTTTCACTCACCCACTACTATACGAGTGAGAGAAAGGGCGAGATTAGGTGAAGTTTTCCATTTTATTCCTAAATATATTTACCTTACAATATCGTCATATTTGACTTAATTGTTGTCTTGATGATTTTAGGATTAAAATAGCAATTGAAGGATGTGGAGTCCAATACTCATTGTATTGGTTGAATAATATGGATATAACATATAGAATAAATTGTTGAATTTTATCATAAACATAAATGAATTAAATAAATAACTTATAATATAGAAGATTTATTTAAATTTTAATAAAAATATAAATAAAGTTCACACCTTCAGAAAGAATCAATTGCTTTAAATGAATTAAATGGAACAACATTTACCAATATGATATGATTGCATGGTATACAAGAGAAATTAATGCGATTTCTTGATCTATAATATTAGCAACTAATTCCATATTACATGGTGATTTATGCTAGTAGGCGGAATTCAGGTTTTATTTTATGTTAAACTTGCATAGTTAAAAAAAGTATATAGAGATTATAGATAATTTATTATATCATAATTTTGTTTATTTATAATATAATCGTCGCATAATTATTTACCATGTAGCATTGCTAATGGTATTGTGATTGCAATCATGAAAAGCTATTGGCTGCTACCGTGTATGATAATTGCATAAATAGTTGCAATGCATTCCACTGTTTGAAGAATTAATCGGGATATGAAACGTGCTAGGGAACTTCATCGAATTCGATTAAAATAATTTGATGAAACCGATGACGTGATAATGCGTGAAAATGAGACCCATTTGCAAGTTTTTTTGTTTTTTCGTTGTTTAATAATGCAGCATGCTAGGTGGAATTAGACCTGAGGACGATGTATAATATAATATAGTACCATTACTCCTTAAGAAAAATGACAAACGGCTAGCTTTCTTAAAGCAAAGCGCGTTTAATCTGTATCTTACAAGCTAAAGGAAAGACTTAGGAAGGAATCATCAAAACCGCCTCCTTCCATCGATTACCCTAACCTAATAAATTAGGACACTTCTTATCTTATCTCATATTCACAGACACAGATCTCCGGCTTCTTGGAGGATTTTACCGGTTTTTAAAATCCCTTATATTGGTTTATGTAATTAACGATGGAGTTCGTTCGGAGGTTTTATTATTAGAGCGGTTATTGCACGGCCATGCAGGCATGTGCTGCTGGAGCTGCTGCAATACTAAAATCTGACGTATGTCCCCAAGTTTTTGCTGGAGCATGGATTTCTCGTGCCGCAGTCGGTCGTTATCGGTCCTTAAACGATGACAACCATACAAAACAAACCGTAGCCGGTTTGAAATCTCTCGGTTTTCTGTTGTCAGCCGGTTCACCTGGCTCCTCAGGTTTTCCAAATGCTTTTGCTTGCGCATGCGTGACCGCCTGGCCGATTCCCGGTTCGATAGCATGCGCCTCCGTTTGCGCTCATCTAAGACAGCAGCCCTTGGCGTAGTGTCATCGGGATTGGAATTCGGCCCATCATGGCTTTGGTTGGGTTCATCAGATGAACCGGGGGTTGAGGTTGAAGCTGAAGCAAGGGTTAATAATTTTGGGGATTGTATGATGGAGTAAAGGTCGGAACAATAATAACCCCACGGGGTGAATGATGTAAAAGGGTTTCCGATGACGGCGTCGGATGGGGGCATGGCGGGGGAAGTGGACATGGCCGGAAGAATTGGCAGTAGGGAGAGGAAGAGGTAAGACGGTGAAAAGGGAAGAATTGCAGCTCGGGAGGCCCATATTTATGGAGAGCATGAGGTGTCTAGCTGTCCTGTATGGAGGGGAGGATGAATAATTTTAACTTTAGAACGAGGGTATTTTCGTCCGAAAATTAATTAAAAAAATAAATAAAATTGTACACACTAGAATAGAATTTTGAGTCAGTTGGCATCCACTCTTTATATTTTGCTTTTTAGGAGGGCATTTTGGGGGGGGCGTGAATAACATATGATAGGATGATGGGCCCCACTGTTGAGAAATCAGAGTAATAATGGATGGCTTAGAAATTAAGAAAAAAAAGCAAGTGTTCCATCCGGAAATAATGGACCCATCATCATCATCATCATCAATTCATCATGTTGGACACGGGTGGGCATCAATTGATGATTCCAAGCTTAAATAAATAAATAATTATTTAAATTTATCCAAAAAGAATATATATATATATATATTATATGTATATTTAAAAATCATTTTTTAATATAATATTAAATATAATTAAATGATTAGATATTTAGCCTTACAAGCATGAGGTTATAGTTTTAATTTCTATAAATAATTATTTTATTTTTTTCAAGTTATATTAATTTTTGTGTTGCTTAATTGACATCCTCTTTCTTTTTTTCTTTTTAAATTATTTTCACAAAATTTTATTTTTTTAAAAATTATAATTTACCAAATAAAATCTCCTAAGAAAGGAAATTTCTATGTTGAGTTAAGTAAGGTAAGTTTGCTCACGCAAGAAGATTTATAAAGAAAGCACAAGTTTTCTTGGAGTGAATCCATTTAATAAAATCACACAAGATATTATATATTTACTAGTTATTATATTTCAAAGTAAAAGAAATAAAAAAAAAGTTCTTTTATTTTGTTACTTTTTATCTTTCATTTATTCATTTAGCATCTGCACAATCTCTATAAAATTAAATTTGAGAAATAATTGAAAGAATGGTAACAAGCGTTACAGGACAATTAACTTAGGGAGGGATAGGATCGATACAAAGAGAGAAGACGGAAAATGGTACTAAAAAGACTCCTTTTTAAGTAGTAATGTAGACAGACAAAGACAGATCACCAAAGTAGGAAAAGAGATATATAAAAGGTATTATTTACTTTCGTATTCTTTATAAACAATTCTAGATATTCAAGATTGTTATTACTCGATGCTATAAGCATTGATATTTTAATAAGATAATTTGGATTCCATTTTTTTCTTCCTTTTATAATACATAGTTATTGGAAAGAAAAAAAAATCCATAGTTGCATACTAAAATATGTATTTTACAAGATAATTTTCTTAGTACAAGTAGATCCATTTTACATGCGATTTGCATTTGCATACGAAAAAAGAAAGAGAAAGAAAGTGTGTGAGGAAGTCATGTAGATTTAGGACATATTAGGAGAATTCAAGCATTGTCGGTGAAGACACGTGCGCTTAGACACTTTCGACACTTTTTCCAGTCCACCCCGTTGGTTGAATGTGTGCAATGAGTCATTTTAAAAAGTGGTTGATGTGGATCCACGTGTGCGGCTCGGCTCGGCTAAAGCAAGCCTAGGGACAGGGATAGCTCACCCAAAATACGTACACTCGGAATTTACCAATATGTAACGGAAGAAAGCTTTGATAGGGGTCCAAAATATTCATTAATTTCTAGTAACCTTACAATAAAAAGATTGAAATTTTAATAGCTAATGAAACATTCCCCCCCCTAATAAATAAGATATATATTGCATTTAAATGGAAAGTTCATACATTGGTTATCTATAATCACCCTTGCACTTGCATTAGTAACTACAAAACTAGAAGTAGCGTATCCCAGGTTTTCATATAAGCCAAAGCCAAAGCCAAAAAGATCATTACACAAAAAAGGAGTTTAGCTCCCTAGGAGGAACTATAAAATCATGTCATTTTGCCTCTATTGGTGACCCTTTTTGGCAAGCCAATTTGCTATGGAATTTTTCTCTCTTGGAATGGCTTCAATTTTCTTCTCCCCAAGGAGGAAAAGGTTTGCCTTACAAGCAAATATGATATTATGATATTTGAGCAAGTAATTTTCTTTCTTATTGGATAATATGTACACTGCCGCTTGATTATCAATATTAATATGTACTTTCATGAATCCTAGATTTATTGTCCAAAGTTCTATAGTAAGACTATCAACTTAGCCTATTTTCTTTGAAAAACCAAGTTTCCATTTACCATTGTGTTCCCTAATCACACCTCTTATAGCAGTAGCTCTTGTATATTGGATTACTGAACCATCTATGTTTAATTTCACCTAGTTGATTTGTGGTGTTTCCTAAGCAAGATTTATACTCTACACATAGTGCAAATTCTATTGTCTTTTGCAGTATGCCCAATATTCATGGGCAACCTATCCGATTTATGCACTATTAAGCATTGCACTTTGATTAGGAATAAAAATAGTTCTATTCCTATGATACCATATCTTCCATAATGCAAAACCAGAGATAAACTATTTTGGAGGAATATTTAAAATACAGTCTTTCCTACTAACAAAACAATTCCATCTGACTTAGCTATTAAAATCATTTTGAATTTGAGTGTCCTCCTTTTCAATTGTTTGCTATTCTTGGATTATATCTTTTACTTGTGGACAATTATAAAAACTATACCATAAGTTTTCTTCTGTATCATGGCAATGAGAATAGCTTGCATCTAGTTTTATTCTCCTATGCTTAAACATTGATGTAGTTGGCAAACTATTATGTTGCATTCTCCATAACAACAATTTAATTTTTGGTGGGAAAACACTTCTCCATATCCATTTCCATGGTTCCTTCCCACCATTTTGTGATTTCATTAACTCTTTGTAGATATCGTTGATAGATGGCTAAATTCTCATATTAGTAGATATGCTTCTTTGATCTTGTGCCGCATTATTGAGAATAGTTGGACCAAAAGTACTTGCCAACAAGCTTGAAATGGGAAAGCCTATTCTTTCCTCATTCCACTTTGAGTTTTGAGATCCAAAAGTCTTGTTATAGTTAAGGATATTGATTCCTTGCTTATCAAACCATGAACTAGCTCTCTTACTATTGTCACATTGCTCTAGCTATCAAGCTAAAAATTTGTTTTTTTGGCCATTACCCAAAATTTCATATCTTCTAGAGGATAGATCCTCTAAACTTGTGTAGATTTATTTCATTAAAAGAGAAGCATTAGTTGGTTTAATTGTATCATCCCTTTGAAGGAAATGCTTGTATTTTGCTTTAATCAATTTTGCCTAAAGTACTTTCTTGTTTTTTAGCTCTCACCGTCTTTTAATTATATAAGCCTTATTCTTTTCTTTTTTTTCCAAATTAATTAATACTAATCTTCTTTGATCATTGGGTGGGTTATGATAGACCAATTTATTCAATGTATTTTGTTTTGCTCTTTGTTCCATTCCATAAGAAATTTTGAGTAATTTGATCGAATCTCATTATTATATTTTTTGGTAGTCTCCATTTGCATATAGTAATTTGACAAAGTTTCAAGAGAGAACTTGGCTAAAATAAGCCTACCAACCATACTCAACTGTCTAGCCTTCTAGCCATTTAGCTTCTTTTGTGCTTTCTAATTAGAAAACTAAGTTGGCTAGTTTGAACTCTTTTCCTTTTATCTAAAGAATATCATAAAAATTTTTCCAAAAGAGTTTATCCTCTTAAAGTTCAAAATTTGCATTAATTCTTCTTGGCTCTATATATTGACATTTCTAAAAGAAAAAACTAATGATTTCATTGGATTTATCTTCAATCCAGATATTTGTTCAAATTAAGCTAGACATTTTTAATTGTCCTAGCATTATCTACATCAGCTTGTGCTAATAGGACTATCATCTACAAACATAATTTAAACCATATGCACATCACTACCTCTCACTTTGAAAGGCTTCCAATTGCCCTAGTCTACCTCTTTCATAATCATCCTGCTTACAAACTCTTAACCCATAATAAAGTCTTAGTCCTCTACTTGATACAAAAAAAGGCAATGAATTACCATTCATAAGGATTTTTATAGTAATAGTGGATAGACAACAACCTATTAGTTTTATCCACTTTGATGGGAAATTCAGAGATTAAAGCAAATGTTCTCATTCTAAAGTATCGTAAACCTTTTTCAAGTCTAGTTTGATTAACATCCACTATTTTTTGCTCTCTTTCTTGTAACAGTTATGTAAGATTTTATTTTAAAGTGTGATATCATCCAAAGCTTTCCTTCTTGGAACAAAATCCATTTGCCTAGGTGAATAAAGGTGGGTAAATGTTAATATTAGAAATTGTTTAATAAGGTAAAGTGCACAAATTATTCTTTAAGTACTTTTAAAACTGGACGAACCTTAAATTTTTCAAAATCAAACACTTTTCCTCTTAAAATAGGCATAAGTCCCATTCTTTTGCATGGTTAGCCACCAATGTGTAATTATCATCTAATGTGGATATTAAAATCTTAAAAATAACTATCTTTAATGGTGACATGGCATTTGAAATGTTTCTTTTAATTATTTTGAGTTGGATATTATTATTTTGATAACATAAACATACCCAACCAAGCCGACTCGAGTCCAAAAATATCATTGTAAAATGATGTGGCTTTAATGTCCACTTTGGATAATGATTACAAATAGGTAGCTAGTTAAGGCAAAAAGTTGACCTCATGCCTATTTCAAGACGAGTAAGTGCTCAATTTTGTAAAAGTCATATATTCATACAATTTTAAATTTTTTCAAGAGTGGTTTACATAATTTACCCAATTAAAATGTCCGTAATATTCCCATCACCCACTGCCTAAAATTCAAATGGGAAAAACCGCTTCACATATCCAACGAACCAAGTTACAGAACCAGCACCGGCTATCCTGAATTACTTTACCCACTACCCACCAAACTATTCTACCTGAGACTAAGCTCAGAGACAATGATGCCAAATTCATAGAGGCAGATGATGATGCCTATGATACCTTTGTACCAATTCATGTCTACTTTCAATGTCAATTAGTGATAATTTCACCTGTTAATCCACGGCTAAAGAAGAAGGCATGACTAGCCAAAGCACTGGGGACCTAAGCAAGAAGCAAGGAAAATGCAAAGGCTCGATATAGAGGCTTTCCGACATTGTTAAAATACCTAATAAGAGGGAGTGGGCGATATGTGGTACCTACAATCAAAGATTGTCATGCCAATTGTGAATCGTGTACAAGCAACCTTATCCGAAATTAACCACGACGGTCAAGACTTAAGTCACTGATCGTAATGGTTGCATAAAAATGCTGCTCGTGCCTTTGACAAATTTACTACCTTTGTATTTGACTAAGGAATAATAGCATGTGAACGCCTTGTCAAAGTAATGTTGATGGTCGGTATCTTCTTTAATGTACGGTGTAGAGGAGGGAGGGGGAGGATTATTCCGCTTTTTGTGAGTAGGCAATGGAGAAAGTAAACACTAAGTATCGCCAGGC
The DNA here is from genome assembly GCA_037954665.1 of Laguncularia racemosa. Classification (NCBI taxonomy): domain Eukaryota; kingdom Viridiplantae; phylum Streptophyta; class Magnoliopsida; order Myrtales; family Combretaceae; genus Laguncularia; species Laguncularia racemosa. The sequence continues at coordinate 958,562 of JBBMOL010000063.1, read as the reverse complement.
GGCTTGGGTCGATAAGCATTAAAGACGGTATAATATGCCTCTTCTTACAACATCGCAGTGCACTGTGGTCGAGCTTAGGGACCTCCCTTGCAGCGTCACCCTCACATCAGGCGTGGTCACTAGATGAAGACAGTTACATGTGCAGCACGCTACGTATTAATTGGATTGTTGACCAATGGAGGCTGTAAAAGAGTGTCGTTTTGTTGCGCTCATGTTATTATTGAAATCCCACAGTGGAGCTGCAATGATTGCCTCTATGTGCTTGCATCCGTGTGGCATATGAGCGTTTTGAGCATCCCCAAGGATAATGCCTCGAACAACGCTACTTTGGTAATAACACAATTGTCTCCATTCTACTATGAGAATTTTTTACACGTTTGGTGCGTGTTTGTGTGTCATATATTAATATTAAACTTGATAGTATACGTTGAGCTAAATGCTTGTAGGCTGATTTCGATGAGTATAAATGATACCGTGCAAATTTTAGCCACATGCGAAAGGTTCTACCTCTTGATTGCTAAACACGGTGAAAGTCCACATCTCATTTAGTAGCTGGGACCACAAGGTTCGATAAAGTTTTACTGCATTTCACGACAATAGCTCATGTAGGAGCCAGATGATGATGATGATGCTATACAAGATTACGGTAGTCATTCTCAAACCGTTTCTCGAACCAAAAAAGGAAAAAAAAAAAAAAAAAAAAAAAACAAAAGGAAGACCATCTCTAAGGCTCTTCATGCTCTACGAGCAAAGCCGAGGAAGTAATGGTTGCAAAACTTCGAGATTACTTCGACTGAATTATTCCACGTTCTTTTTCTATTTTGCAAACATTTCTCAAAGCTCATAGTTCTACTGTAAACTCTGAAGTATAAAGCAGTTCAAGAAAATAAAATGTTATCTATTTTAAATAAATTGTTGGCTTATATAAATCTTACAAAGAGATAAATTTAGAAAACAAACAACCCACATTAAACGATCTACTTGATAAATGGCTAATTACGTGGTAAATGACTAAGAAAATGGTCAAACTCTACGTATATATCCTAAATAATAGGATTTATTAACTTAATAAACTTTTGACTACTTCAAACAATCCCAACAATTCCTCCCCTAAACTGATTGTACTAATGCTTTTAGTTTACTCGTGGTACTATGTACACACTCATTGACTCACGTCGCTTCAAGAACATATCTAGCTTAAGTGGCTTTGTCATAATGTTTATGACTTGTTCTTGTGTAGTACAATGCTTCAACTCAACAACTCCATCTCTGGTTAAATCATGCAAGAAATGAAACCTTACATCTATGTGTTTGCTGTGTCCATGCATGACTGGATTCTTGGATAGCTTAATGGTGGAACTGTTGTCACATAACACAGTGGTACACTTCCCTTGAGGATGAACAAGCTCTTCCAATACTCTCCTCATCCACACCCCTTGACAAGCACAAGAGGCAGCTGCAACAAACTTTGCTTCAATAGTGGACAAGGTAACTACAGGCTGTTTTTTTTTAGGATTAGGTTACAGCTCATTCATTGAGTAGAAACACATAACCAAAAGTGCTTTTCCTATCATCTACATCTCCTGCATAATCACTGTTTGTATATGCCATCAACTCTCCATTACCCTCCTTTCTATAAAAAAACTTCCAAATCCATAGTACCTTTCAAGTATCTTAACACCCTTTTTCGCAACTTGCAAATGTAACTCAGTTGGACTTGCCATGAATCTACTAATGAAAGACACCAGTTAAATACATAAGACTTCTGACCAATTGTTTGTACATGGTAGCATTCACCTTGGATCCTTCTTCATCCTTCATTAGTCTAACGCTAGGAACAATGGGATTCTTCACACTATTACTCTTCTCCATCCTAAACCTCTTCAAAACATCTTTTGCATACTTTCTTTGACTAATATAAATGCCTTCAAGATTTTGTAAAACCTCCACACCGAGAAAATATTTTATCTTTCCCAAGTCAGTCATATCAAATTCAAGTTTCATAGAATTCTTGAACTTAACAAACATACTCTCATCATTACCAGTAAAAATTAGATAATCAATATATACGCTAACAATCAAAATTTTGACCTCCATCTCCCCTGTTTATGAATAAGGTGTGTTTATAGTTGCACCTCTCAAACCCTTCTCTGACAAAATATACTTCAATCCAGTTGTACCATGCACGAGGGGCTTGTTTAAGGCCATACAATGCCTTCTTCAATTTGTACACCTTATACTCTTCACCTTTCTTCTCATAACCCTGTGGTTGCTCAACAAAGACTACTTCATTTAGCTCTCCATGCAAGAAAGCACTTTTGATGTCAAGCTGATACACACTCCAACTATTTTGAGTTGCTAAAGCAATTATTATTCGAATTGAATCCCACCTAGCCACAGGCACAAACACTTCGGTATAATCTATGCCATGTTGTTGTGCATACCCTTTCGCTACCAACTGAGCCTTACACTTGTCAACTCATTGTTTTTGTTGAGTTTAGTTTTGAAAACCCACTTAATTCCAATCTTCTTCATTCCTTTAGGAAAATCTGTCAGCTCTCAAGTCTTATTTCTTTCGATTGCTTCTATCTCTAAGTCCATTGCCGCTCTCCACTTGGAACTTTGAATAGCTTCTTCAAAGGTAGTCAGATCTGAAGTTGTGGTAAATAGTACCAGATTGTTGTGCTCTTCTGTTTATGAAAATTCTCCTCCACTTGCATAATCTTCCATCTAGAATGGTGCTCTTCTATTCCTCCCTTTTGGTGGATTTTCTTCAGATCTTGGAGAGTTCTCTCTAGGTGACTCACTTGAAGATAAGCTAACCTCTCCTCCTCCTCCTTTGCTGCCACCTCCTCTTCAGATTCTTCTTCACTTTGATCATGTTCACTTCCTTCTTCATTGCTATCTTCCCACTCAAGGATATCAAGTCTTGCTTCTTCATTACTTCTTCCCTAATCCCAACACTTATTTTCTTCAAAAACCACATATCTACTTACAACTATCTTCTTGGATACTAGATCATAAAGTCTATGTGCTTTAGACTCTTCACTCATCCCTAGCAGCACACACTGAAAACGCTTATCATCTAGTTTCTTTCTTTTACTATCTGAGACATGAACATGGCCAATGCATCAAAAACCCCCAAAACAATCAACATTGGGTTTGGCACCACTCCAAGCCTCTTTAGGAGTCACATTTTTCACTGCTAATGTAGGACTTCTATTGAGCATGTGCACTGTCTAATTTACTACTTCTACCCAGAAATTCCTTCGAACTTGCTTCTCTAATAACGTACTTCTAACCATGTTCATGATTGTCCTGTTCTTGTGCTCAGCTACTCAATTTTGTTGGAGAGTGTAAGCTGTAGTGAGTTGCCTACTAATACCATTAGCTTTACAAAAGACATTGAACTCGTGAGAGATGAACTCTCCACCCTTATCTATGCGTAAGCAGCAAATAAAAAATCCCGTTTCTTTCTCAACAAGGTTTTTAAAATTCTTGAAGATAGTAAAAGCTTTAGATTTTTCAGTAAGAAAATATATCCACACCTTACGATTGTAATCATCAATAAAGCTTATGAAATACCTCTTCTTACTATTAGAGATAGGTTTGATGGGTCTACAGATGTCAGCAAGTACCAATTACAGTCTTTGTGATGCTCTCCATAAACTCCTCTTTGGAATTACATCTTTGTGTTGCTTTCCCACCATGCAGTTAGTGCATATTTTAGATGGTGCCTTCAATTGTGGTAACCCTTTCACCATTTTCTTATGTTGCAATGTTCTCAGACCCTTAAAACTTAGATTCCCATATCTGCAGTGCCAAAGGTGAGTATTGTCTTCAAGAATTGTTTGGAAGCAAGTGGGAGCTTTCGGCTAAATTCTTGCAAGCAATATGAACATCTTGTTTGTAGACATTGCTGTTTGCATAGTAAGCCCTTTCTTGGGAAGAAAAACTTTACGTACTCCATTTTGTATCAAAATAGCTATACCTCTTTCTTGCAATTGTCCAATACTTAACAAATTATTTTTCAACTCGGGTATATAGAAAACATCAGTGATTACCTGAGTAACTCCAACAATTTTCAACCTAATGTTACCTTTTCCCAATACAGCGATCTTGGAATTATTCCCAAGCTTCACAGAGTGCCGGAATTACTCATCAAGGTCTGAGAACCTCTCCTTATTTGCACACATATGATTGCTACACCCTGAGCCAAGGAACCAAACATCTTCTCTCCTTGATTGATCAAGCTCTACATATGACATCAGCAACATTTCTTCTTTCTCCTCAACATAATTAGCTTCCTTCTCCCATTTAGGAAACTCATATTGAAAGTGTCCTAATTGATGACACTTATAACACTCAATTATAGCTTTATTGAATGCTTGTCTGCCTCTTCCTCGAAAGGCTCCACGAGCTCGACTGCCTCCTCTTCCAACAATTCTACCATCGTAGGCCTCCTTTAATGCATGCTCACCTCCTCCATGCTCGTTCATCCTTTGCTCATGTACCAGTAAGTTATTAGATTCTTCAATCGAACACACAACATAGTCGAACCTTGAGGTCATTGATCTCAAGATCTTTTCAATGATCACCACTTGTTGTATATTTTCACCATGAATCTTCATCTTGTTTGCTATGGTGAGTGTTCAAGCGAAGTACGCATCAACACTCTCACCCTCTTTCATATGTAGAACCTCAAACTCCTTCCGAAGAGCTTGGAGTTGTGCTCTTTTGACTCTAGTGGAACCTTAGTACTTTTGCTTCATAGAATCCCAGATGTGCTTGGCAGTGTCCTTGTTGAGGATCATCTCCATAATGGTTCAATCAATGGCTTGGAACAAATAATTTTTACTTTCAAGTCTTCTAGCTTCTGGTCTGCAATTGATTTCTGTTGTGCTTCAGTAAACTCCATCTCTCTGTTGCAACAGGGATTCCATTCTCCACCAAACTCTAATACTCCTTTGAACGAATTTTTTTTTCCATAAGAATGGACCAATGATCGTAATTGCCATCAAACTTAGGAATTGCAGGTTGAACGAAATTATTTTCAGTTGCCATACTTCGATGCTATCTCTTTTCAATCTTTCTCTTTGTAAGAAACTGCTTTTTCTTTTTCTCTCACAATCAGGCCTTGTGAACCTATTCTGCATTGTTGTAAACTCTAAAGTATAAAGCAGTTCAAGAAAATAAAATGTTATCTATTCTAAATAAACTATTGGCTTATATAAGCCTTACAAAGAGATAAATTCAAAAACAAACAACCCACGTTAAACAATCCACTTAATAAGTGGTTAATAACATGGTAAATAACTAAGGAAATGGTCAAACTCTACCTACATATCCTAAATAATAGGATTTATTAACTGAATGAACTTTTGACTATTTCAAACAATCCCAACAAGTTCAAGTCTGTACCGCTGATCTTATCGAGGATTTGTATGGAAACATCTAGGTCCCAATTGTTGCGGAGCAAGCCGCCCGCATGCGCATATGATGAAGAGGACCGGAGTTTGCGTAATTAAGCTGTGCCTACCAGCTCTACAAGTTAAAATAATGGTAACCATCCTAAGTACCGCGATATAAGTGTTTCAATGATTGGTTCGCATACCCTTATATCGGCCTCATCTGCACAAACAAGTAGACAGAAAATTACTTACTATGAGTTAGAATTCTTTTCCCAGGAAAACAACTTGCTTTTCATTTGCTCGGCTACTTAACAAGAACATTTTCCAACTCCTAACTTTCACGTTATAGATTTTAATTACATATCTAGTTATATATATATCATTAATATCTAGAAATATAATCTATCTGTAATATAAGTATGTTAGTTTTTGTTATTTATAATATTATATAATAAAAAATATATTTTTGTGACAAAATATTATCATGGTGCTAATACAATACATGATGAAAGATGAGAAAATAATTATTTAATATATCAACTTCACAGCAATATTAATTTTTTCACACGTATAGCATGTGCATCGCTCTTTAATTTTAATATTGAGAAAGAACGAAAGTGACAAGTGACAATTATTAGTATTTTTTATCCAACATTAAGGGGAAAAAAAAAAGAACTTCTTAAAAAAATCTTTTAGAAAACTGTTTTATTAACTGTCTAGTTCTATTAGAGGCTTTTCAATTAGCGATCAATGAATTCTACCTGGGTAAGAAATTTTGCACACAGTTCCATCACTTTTAATGATTGTCTCTACTATTTCTTTTGGGCATAGACATGTCAAGTGGTTCTTTATTATTTGCATGTGGACTTTCTTCCCCGCGTGCTCATTTTGTATGAGTTTTTTAGTTCAATGTTGCCATTCAACGGGCATAGTTGTTGGCAAGAACTTATTGAATTCATCTTTTAATACTTTGGCTAGGTAGCAACAATTTTTTTTTGTATTATATTTGGTGTATATAATATTAGATAATTTTTTTTATGATATTCACTATTTAAATATATAAAATATTATATTAAATATGATATATAAAGTATTAGATAAATTTTTTTGTATTTGATTTTTTAACTGTATTTTGAATATTATAAAATATAAATATTTTGTTTAGTACTTTAAGATCATTTTTGTTCAATAATCAAGAAAATATACAAATCAGATAAATAACAAAATCTTTTAAACATTATAATATCATAAATTTTTAATAATCAAACGATATATAAAAGTTTCTCTTGCTACTTAGTTAAAGTCTTGAGCATTATATAAGGACATGGTGTAGAGTAATCCATTACCTTATGGTTAGAGTTGCCACATGGGTATTCATTTTAACAAAAATTATTGTAGTAGGATAATCGCTAGGAGGATTAAAAAGGTATAATGGCGTAAAGACAGCTAAGGTTTAGCTCATGACCCTATTACTCATTGTATACAAACATTGCGAGTCTGCTGGCGTTATCAAGAAATGTCTTTATCTAAATATCTTTGCTCCTCATTTTAAACAATTGGCTATAAATGTTTTAAGGACTTCGAAAAGTCTCTTTAATATAGCTTCGTCAATCCTACAGCTTCCTTTGCTTATTGATCAAATAGAGTGCTTACTTTATTTACAAGATAATTCACATTCTTAAAGATCTCATTTTGAGTTTTCAGGCTATACATCAATATTTTAAGGAATTTTTTCATTTAAGAATTTCTTTATTTTATCTTTAAGGTCCTCAAAAACAAATTCTTTAATATATATTAATATTATTTATGAAGTTCATGGTACAAAAAAATACACAAACTAACACAAAAAGTAAATAAATAAAAATAAAATGAGTAACATTTTGGGGTGTTTATTAAAAGATCTAAAAAAGTTGAAGGGCCCGCCCCTATTGGTTAAGGATCCCATGCTAGGGTCCTTAGGCCTTAAAAAGCACACTAAGTAAAATGTGCAAGTAGGTTAAATAAGCTAACTTGGCCTAGCCTAACCTAACTCGCTTTAGTGTACGAGTTAAACGGGCCAACTTATCATAGCAATTTGTTGGCTCTAACCTAACTCATTTTGACCTATGAGTTAAATAGGCTAACGAACCAATTTATCCCCATTTTATCCTTTTATACGTTTTGGTGGATTAAATGGGTCAACCTAGTCTATTTAACCCATTTGTATATTTTAGTGGGTTATATAAACTAGCTCACTAAAATGTATCTTCACTCATTTATACGTTCAATATGTGTTTTTCTTTCTCAATTGATTATTACCATTTAACTTTCCCATGACCAATAAATTTTTCATTCCTAAGGTTAAAACTTCTTGAGATCAAAAGAAAAAAAAAAAAAGATAGATGCATATAAACAACCTTTTTTGCTGTGATAATAGGATTTTTGCATGAAACAGGCAATATTTATTCACAATTGGAGAAGGAAACTTTAATCAGGATAGATAATTATAATCAAAGTAGGAAAATTTCCAAGACCCACATGTAGTGCTTGATTATATATTCATACACAAAAAAAAAAAAGAAAAAAAAAATCTTGAAGATGGAATTTAAACAAGGATACCGATATGAAACCAATATCAAGCATTGAATTGAAAAAAAAAATGCAAAGACACCATGATTCTAATATTAAGCATTGATTAATTGATGAAAAATGTATATAAAATATGTATAAAAATTAGACATTTATATAGTAATTATCTTGATTAGAAAGGCTAGAAAACTAAAATAAGATTATTAATATAAAGAAAAACTATTATTGATAATGATTTTATCTCAAATGAAACGATATATTGATAGTATAGGGCTAATTTAGTTTTTCCTCCATAATTTCCTTTTTTTTTTTTTAAGTTTCTTAGGAAAGCAGGCTTACTCAATTTGCAAAGTGTTAAAACACTTTTTAAATGAATTGAAAAACTCAACATTAAAATGGATTAAATGGGTTGGCTTATGGGCTTTGACCTACATGCATTGGTTATGGTCTAATATGCTCTTTTCCAAATATCTATTGAGATTGACCTAATGAAAATACACATGATGGCTTAGGGAAAGTAAATGGGGGAAATGATATAGTTATATTTGGTCAATTATCTAGAGGTCAATTTAGGATTAAGCAAGTAACCTTATCGTATAGGATGTTCACCCATACTTTGTTTGATTGAGTAGATTTTATGTGTGTATTAAAAGCTACAAGATAGGTTATGAGTACAAAATTTTCGAAACATACTCTTACAAGCTAAGGTATGGTTATAAGGTTTTCTAACCTTATTCCTATTTTGGAACTTGTACTATAAGGTACACAAAATATAGGTTTTAGGGTACTATATATCTATCTTATAAAAATTATTAAATAGTATTAATAAATGAATAATAAATTGTAATGTTATATTTTTTTGCCCAATAAATGTTTTACTAAAAAAAGAAAAAGAAAAAGAAAGAAAAAAGGAGCTCAAACCATAAGTTAATAAATCTAAATAGATAAACCTAATGACATTTTTCCATTCTTTTGCTTGTTTTCCCTATTTTCTTCTTCAACTTTAAGTTTTCAATTCTTTTTCATTTGCTAAGTAATAAGATTACATAAACTAAAAATAATGAAAGTGAAAAAATTACTTTTTTAAATTCACATATTTTGATATAGATTTTAGAGGGTTTGCATATATAGATTTTGTAATATCATCTATAAATTACTTTTTTTTTTTTTACATCACATAAAATTAAAATTTATAGAAAGAAAAGCAAAGTTTAGAGGTTAAATAATGTATGTCGTACCTTATAAGGATCAAAAGTGGTTTCAAAATACTAAATGATAGAGTCCGATTTTAAAATTTGATAACTTATACCTTACAGGATAAAGTATAAATAGAATTTCATATCTTATCTATTTTGTATCGGCTCACTCCTATGTCAACCATCTAAGATTTATTTGTCCTAATTTTTGAATGTATGGAAACTAGCAACAAGTAACATCCAATGATTAGATTTTCTTTGTAATGAAACTATGACGTTGTTTAAAAAATATGAGACATTGAGGTTGATGTGAATAGAAACTTATACATTGGGTAATTAGATTGAGAAAGTAATACTTCCGCATGTTTCGTTAGATTTCTCCGACCTTAGACTCTTCTTAAACATTTAAATAGGTGAATCCTTGGTTTCCGGTTATTAAAACTTAAAAGTATTTGTGCTCAGGGCTTGCATACGAAATACGAACCCTCAAAACCATTCAGTAAAGACTTTTGTTGATTTTGGAATATGATGATGATGTTGTCAGTATACTAACTGATTATTTAGATCATATATAGAAATTCCCATAACATTTGGTTTGAAAAGGTATATAAATCAGCAAATAAGTACATAATAAATGGAGGGTGAATACGTGGGATAAACATTTACTACCTATTTACAACGACTGAAAAATGAGTTTACTGGTAATTTCTATCGACAATCTAGATAACAATCTCACCTTTTATGCATTTCAGTAAAATCCAACAAACGCTCTATCTCATCAACTATTCTATTTCCTTTTAAACCATATTAAATCATAAAATATGGTTCTTCTTTTTCTTTTCTTTTAATCAATTTGAATCAAATGTCTGATTTGGTATAGGAATTGTTTTTTCAAGAAAATTAAAAAAAAAAAGAATATTCGGTTTGGATTAGTTTAGTTCATGAATTGCATTCCAGTTCATTGTCTTAAAAAAAAATTATTTATGTAATCTTATATCAAATACTAAATTTATTTGATAGTTAGATGCCTAAGCATCATATAAGAAGTCCATAAAATTAATATGTATGCAACCATGAAATTTCAAATATGTATTGAAAAAAATTAATATTATTCACAATCCAATTGCCTATTATCATATTGGTTAAATAAATAAATACAAAATAATTTTTTTTTAAGTACTATATTACAACATTTTTTTTCTTTTAAATCACAAATAAATTCTTATTTTGTTTTCTAAAGCAATTCGATGTGGCTTTTTTGGGTTAGGTAGGTTTACTTGTCCAAATTAATCAAAAATTTCAGCTAGGTTTATGATGGGAGTTTTTTAGACCAAAGAAAATGATTTTTGGTTTGGTCTGAATATTTGGTTTCCTGGAGGTTGAATATTTTCTTATTATCATGATCCAAGAATTAAAATTATTGGCCTAAGTCTCAAGGGGCCCTTTCCTCCAATCCTCCTCTTAGGCCTCGAAGGAGTCCTTACGGAGAAGGAAAAGCAAAAAGCAAAAAACGAAAAACCGAAAGCCACGAGCAGCTTTGATTTTCCACTGCGCCCACTTGCAAAGACCTTTCTTTTTTTTTTTTTTTTTTTTGACACTTGCCATTGCTTACTCTTTTCACTTTCTCTAATCTATATGCTATAATGGTTTTGCTCTCGGATGTTCTAAAGCCACATTTTAAGAGCCCTGCAAAACTAACTTACCTTAGATTATAAATACATCTTTATTTATTTATTTTATATGTGTTTAGATTTTTTTTTCTTAAAAGGATCTCATATTATTAAAAATATATATATATTAAAGGAAACAAATCAATTTAGAAGAGTATTTTAGGTATTATTGGGTTTGTTCTTTATTTGGTTTATATATTTTCCTGCTTATTGAACAAAAATGATTCTAAAGTATTAGACAAAATACTTATATTTTGTACTATCCAAAATATAACATAAAAATTAAACTTATCAAACGAAAAACATAAAAATCTTTATATAGCATTTTATATATTATGTTTAATATAATATTTTATATATCCAAAAATTGAATATTGTAAAAATATTTATATATATCAAATATAATATAAGAAAATCGTATTATATTATTTAATATTATAATTGAAACGCTATTTTAATGAGCAAACAATTCAACATATGGAGATGAGGTTGTAAAACACTATACTAAATGCTCATCTCATCCCCTTTTGCTTTCGAATGCGACGTAATGGGTACATGCATTCGTTTTCCATTAACAAAACCAAAAGAGATTGACTTTTTATTTTTATTTTTCTTTTTTGTGGTCCAATTGCTTCCCAGTGAAAAGAGCATTCCTTGGAGGACGGCCCAAGCTTCGGCTTCATCCACTTTAGCTCATCGACATCACCTGCGTTGCATATTTTCTGGATATGTCCGTCGTAACATTACGGTTAGCTTTGATTGTTGCATCTGCGTCTCATGGGGCCTCCCTTGACTTCTTTAACTTGCTTCTGCTGCAAGGACTGTCGTTGCGTACCCAAGAGTGCCCCACTCTGATTATTATGTCCATTTTACTTTTCATATATTATTCTACATTTAACCCTTTTATTTTTTAAATTAAATATTAAATCCTTAAAATTTTAAAATATTTTATTATTTTATTTTTAGATAAAATTATTACAAAAAAGTACATAAAATCAATGATAGAATAGTATGCCTCTTTTTTTTCAAACAAAAAAAATTATAAATGTCTACGTATTTAATTTTAAAGGTAAGAGATTAAATATATATAAAATAAATAAAAAACTGTACTTTCAATTTACTATTTTTTTTTTAATTTCCTCTTTAACACGAATTAGGTGTTGCTTTTTTATGTTTCAACTGTTTGGATGGTCATTTAATTAAGTACTGCTTTATTGTAACTAGGTAAAGTTCAAACTGTCTTGATCTTATAGTTTTTTTTTTTTTGATATGGTAACAAAATTAGGGTTGGTTTTTCCATTAAGAAAATATTTTTTCTTACAATAAAAATTAGATTATGTCCGGATTTTTCTAAATGGCTCATTAAACAACGTATATAAAGATTTTCTTACTTTCTTTGGGTATTTCCTAAATTTCGGTATACAGGCGAGAAAGGAAAAAGAAAAAAACTAAAAAAATTTACTAAACATAGCACAACTGGTCAACATGCTCCATCATAATATATGGATTAGGGGAAGTTAATCCGAAAAAAGGAACCCAACGGGGAGAAAAAAAAAACAATACTTTTTCTCTTATTTGAAAGAGCATGGAAAATTAATGGAATGAATTTATAAGAATAATTTTTTCTTTGAACCCACTGCAATAAAATTTGGCAAAAAATTATACAAAATAACTTAAACACTCTTGGATGAATAGAGCTTTTCAAATAAGAATTTTTTTTTTTCTTTTTCCTTTTTGCTCTCATTTTCTTTTCTTTAACACAAAGATATCCTATTTCACCCATATTCTTCATGCGTCCAACCTATATATATAAAAGCAAAGTGCGTCGTCACCTATTGATTTTTGAAAAGCTAGAAGAAATGGCAAAGGTCCCCTCTTACGCTTTGATCTCTTTTCTGCTCCCTTTGCTTTTTGTGCTCGACGATAGCGCAATCAAAACCCAACTCCATGTCGGATGATTTCTTGTATTAGTACTATATTAGGCACATGTTTTATAACTTATTTTATGTACTATCACTCGTGACATCACGATATACGATGGTTGTTGTTTGATTTTCACAAAACATTTTTATGTTTAGACCCGTTTTATTTAGTAATAAAAATGACTGTGGAAATAGGTTCACCCTTAAACTCTATTTTCAATTCTACATTATTAAATTGCATGCATGACTGTTCATTAACTGAGTGGGAATTTTACTACTTCTTTTTGAGACCGTTTGCTATGTTTCAACTATTTATTTATTTATTTATTCACATGCCATACAGTCTTCAGCGTTTTTATAATACAAGCGAAAAAATTATTATTATTTTGGTATAGGATATTGATGCTGAATTTACAAAGTTAACAGCTGATGAGTGCTATGGGGGTTGATGAAGAAAAGTACCTGGAAAGGAGGACACCCATTGCTCATCTTGATTACATCTATACTCAACCTTCCCCCACCTGCCCTGCCCCTCTGCCTAAAGTGCATAATTAATCTCACAATCATGTGACTACTGGGTTTAAATGAGTACTGTAACAAAATAAAATCTTAATTACCAATCTCAACTATCCATGGATTCGTTCTCTTTTCTATTTATTTACGTTTGACACTTGGAATAAGCCAGGAAGACTTCATAAGCAAGTAAGAAGAACAAAACTGATAAACAGGTAATATTGCTAAGCTACTAGGCCTTGGTTAAATAATTATAATACGTGGGACACCTGTTAGGGTTAAATGAGGATTCTGTAATAAAATAAACATTAGTCTCTAATTAAAAATTCGATAATTTCTTCTGCTCTTTTTTTTTTGAAAATTTAGTTTGTGGTCAAAGTATGATATGTTATGTGCGTTTATAATATGATATTTCCTAGACAAGACAGCCTGATTATATAAATATTACCAGGTGGAGATAATTCCACATTTAGGAGTATGTTCGGATTATGTACATCTTCACACGAGAAATCCGTAGTAATGTTTGCGATTTGGTTCCTACTTGTATAGTATCTCTTCTAATATATGTTACTTCTATAGTGACATTAAATGTCTCGGGCAACTGAATGTGTATCTTACCTTAGAATGTTCTTAAAATAGAGTGCACAGGAAGTTTTGTGATGTTATACGATCTATGAGCTTTGATAGATCGGCCAAAGAAATTGTTATGAAAGCTTAAGCTCATCCAATTGTTGCAAAGGCGTCGGATAAACATTACTTTCATTTACTTTGTTTTGACGTGCCCGTACCACGACGGATATATTAAGAGGATCTCCAACTTACGGCTCCATAAGAGCCCAAGGAATAAGAGTGAACTGGTAAGAGTTCAAGATAGAGGCCCGCCCAAAAATCCTGAAGATCTAAGCTAAGGTTCTAGAAGTTAAAAGAAATTTATAAAAAGGTCTGGATTGTACGATAATAGTTAAGATTAGATAGATATGATAGTTGTAGGGATAGGTAGGATTCAAACTTAATCGTTAATTGAATTGATCTTGATAGTTCATTTAAAAAAGCTTCTTGTATATATAGGAAGTCACTTCTTATTTGCAATTCATTTGGTCAATATTGAATTTTCATTCTCCCTAAAGTCTCTCACTCTACTTTCTCGCTCTAGACTCTCTTGTGTTTTAGATGTTTAGGCCAACTTAGCACTCTAGCTGGGTTGGGGGTGTCTAAGTGCCACACGAGAGTATCTTGAGAAAATACTCTCATGATAGTTAGTATTAAAGCCTAAGGCTCAAGGAGTTGAGAATTTGGGTGAGATAGCTTCAAATGGGAAGGTTGATGTCTAGGTTGTAGTTGGAGACACCTTCCATGGGGTGTAGCCTAATTATAGGTTAAAGGCTCAATTAAGGGATATCTTGTTGGCTTTTGGAGTAAGACTTAATAGAGCAAAGTTGAATGTTACTGAGATGAAAGAGGTTGAAAGAGTTGTAAGCCTATATGGAAGAGTTAGAGGAGAAACCTTGTAAAAAATTGCAAGGGACACTCAATCGTACCATAGAAAGATTAGATGCTTAGGAAAGCGCCCTTGAAGCTCAATTGGAAGAGCTAGCAGCCGGAACGAGTAAGTTGGAATCCAAGATTGTGTGGATAGAGGAAAGAAAGGATGCAACCATTCTAGATGGGTTAAAACCATGGGCAAGACTAAAGTTAGAGTGATGAGGTATGGAGAATATTTTAAAGGCAATAGCAGCTACTCAAGGCCTAGTGGAATTGTAGAATTAGGAAGTGAATGATTCCATTAGTAACGAAGGGGAAGATGAAGAGGAGATCACTAGTAGTAGATCTCTACATCCATGAAGGAGGAAAGGCAAAATGAAAGGGAGGTATGTTGAGAAGAGAATGACTTGGGGAGCTAAAATGATATTTCTATGATGGGCTACATTATGTTAAGGACTGTCTAAAGTGGGAGCAGTAGTTAGCTCATTGGCAAAAGAGAAGTTTGTTGATGAGAGTCGAGGTTAACTTGGCATTTTACAACTTCTAAATGTCATGAAGACCCAAGACAATAATGAGTGAGGATTGATGTATGTGGAAGCCCGAGTAGCTGGAAGAAAGATGAATACAATGGTACATATGGGAATATCGCATTTATTTATTTCAAAGGAAGCTATTGGTAAACTTGGCTTGAGGGTTGAAAGGAATAAAGCTTGACTTAAGGCAGTAAATTCAAAACAAGTTCCAATGTTAGGAGTTGTTAAGAAGGTAGAGTTCAACATTGGTAGCAAGCATGGGAAGGAAGATGTCTAGGTTGTTCCTATGGATGACAACAAGCCTGCTATGGAGATGGACTTATTGGGTAAGATTGACACTATTATTGTCCCCAGGTCAAATTGTATATGCTTACTAAGTGGGAAGTCCCAATATATAGTCTTAATAGCTCGAAAGACAAGTCCAGCAACAAAGCTTACTATCATAATGCAAATCATAGCTAAGGATAAACTAGTAGAATCATGACTTAAGGGAAGTTGATAGCAAGAACATATAGAGATCAAGAATAAAAGAATCATCTAAATAGGCAAAAGACCAAAAAGAAGGGGATAGATTGGGAAAGAATGAAGCATAAAATGTTTGCAATAAAAGACAGAAAGATGTTGGTAAGTATCGTCTCCACTTAAAGAGCTAAGGAATTAGTTGGAAACATAAGCCAAAAGAAGGGAAGTGCAGCACATTTAAAGGAATAAGATAGAAATCACAATAAGGACGTTGCTAGATTGGTTGGGGGAGAATGTCATGAATATATTGAGAGGAGTGCCAACTTGAATCCTAACAATGGCTCAAGGGAGAAGATCTAACAAGTGAAAGCCTAAGGTAGAGCTTCACCCATAAATCTTAAGGATCCAAGTCAAGATTCCAAAAGTTGGAAGAAGGTTTTATAAAAGTTAAGAGAACTTAAGATTATATAATAGTAGATAAGGTTAAGTAAATGTGGTAGTTGTAAGGGTAAGTGGTATTTAATCTTAGCTGTCAGATTGAATTGATCTTGGCCTTGTGAAGGCCTCTTGCATATATAGTGAGACACCACCCATTTGTAAATTATCCGATCATTAGTAAATTTTCATTATCTTTAGAGCTTTTTTCTCTACTTTTTCTCTCTAGATTTTCTTGTGTTTCAAGTGTTTAGGTAAACTTAGAATTGGGTTGTAAGATGCCTAAGTGATGTATAGGAGCATCCTAAGAAAATACTCTCATGGTGCTTGCATCACATCATTTGACATGAATATTCATAACTTAAGTGACAAAATACAAAACACATTTTCCCATGATTTAATAGCTTATATTTTTAAAATATTAATACTTGCTTGATCTTCTACTATTCATTATAAGTGATCTACACTTATCTGCTACATATGGGCAAATGTGATGATATTGGGACATGAGCTCTCACCAAGGAACGATCAATCCTTAGGTTATACTAGCAAAACTAAACTTTTTTGGGACCTATTTTTTATTGGAAAAAAATTTGAGGGAACAAATATTATATGATAGAGGATTAACATTTGAGAGTAAGTCTAAATAATAAATCAAAATTTTAAATAATTAAAATAAAGTATCAATGTTACTTTATATGATTCAAATATAGGGATTTTGTCATGATGCTATTATAAAGTCATTAACTCCATTTAACTTAATTGTTCTCTAGTAGGCGGCACTAACATGGTGCTAGCATAGTTGTTTCATTGCAAATAAAAAAAAAGTATATAAAATTACACAAAATATAAAAAATACCTGAAAAATAAAAAAAATTGAAAGGAACAAAAAAAAAAAAATGGAAAAGATCGTATAAAATAAAAATAAATAATATATATAATAAATCAAGAAAATTAAAAAAGAAAGAAAGAAAAAGTAGAATATTAAAAAAAAATGGCTACTTCCTACTCTTAAGGTGGTTGGAATGGTCACATATATGTTAGTGGGTCACAATCCACTAAAAATTGTGAGTCATTTAACTCACTAATGGTGGTGCGTAGGAATGCAATCAGGGTGGGACGTAATAGCGTACCTGCTTCGATCAACCCAATAAAACAATTATAGGGTTTAAGGTTAGGTTTTGGGATATGGAATAAAACTTAATCAGGTTTAGGATTGGGTTATGAGATTTAGAAAAAACTTGATGGGAAAACTCCGCCCATAAAAAAAAACAATAAATTAATATTATAATTTATAATCACTATATTTAATTTTATTATTTTTATATTTTATTTTATTTTTTTATATTTAATTTCTCTCTTCTTTCCATCACAAGTAGATTAATAATAAATTAAAGAAATAACATATGAAAATAAGTTGAAGTATGAAAAAAAAAAGATTTAATTACCATTCGGGTTAGGTTTAAGTCATGTCATTTGTTAATTGGGTCGGGTTAAAAAAACCCCCTATTAGGTTCAGGCAAGTTTTAGGCATATAAATCCTTTGCTGGGTCGGGTTCGGATTTCAATGAACCCGTCCCAAACCCTACCCATTTACATTCGTAGTGGTGCGTGGCTACTTACACCCACTGTCTTAGGGGGGTTGGGTGACCTAATCATGACTCGATTAGGCTTTTTTTTTTTTTTTAAATGAGGGTAATGAGTAGCTACGCACTACTACCAATAGGGTATATGACCCATATTTTTCAATAGGTTGGGACCTACTACCACAGATGTGGCCATTTTAGCTACACTAAGGCTAGGAAGTAGTTAGCAGCCACTTAAGGGGGCTCAAGTTATAGGACCTCTTTCAAATGGCTATTATCCACTCCCTAGCCATAAGGAGGCTAGTTGTACATACATATATATATATATATATATATTTTCTTTTTTCTTTTTTATTAATTATATATATTATTTATTTTTATTTAATGCAATCTTTTCCATTTTTTTTTATTTTTTGGTTCCTTACATAAAATTTCAAGTATTTTATATACTTTTTTTTCTTTCTTTTCTTTTCTTTTCTTTTTTTTCATTTGCAATGAAATAGCTATGTCAGCACCACCGGTTAGATAACAAATATGTCAAATAGAGTTAACTGCATCGTGATGGCATTATGACAAAATCCCTTATTTAAATTATATAGCGTAACATTGATCTTATATTTTAACCATTTAAAAGTTCGATCTCCTATTTGAACTTATCTTGAAATGTTGATCCCTTGTCATGTAATTTTTCAAAAACTTTAGTCATGGTTTCAATATTTTTCTAGTTGAGTCCTTAACCAATCTAAGACTAATGCTCTTGCCTTAGTAATTCTTGCATAAATCTCCTCATAACTACAAAATAAGTATTTTTTGAATTTCAGTTACATACCCACTTTGCTTTACATGTATGGTATGGACAACCACTCTAATTAACTCCCTCTCTATTATGACCATGGTTGGAGAGACTAGAGCTAGAAGAGTTGCTAAGAAACCTCAATACTTGGAAGACTTTATTTAGATTTAAGCATATAAGTAAACATAAACGTAGGCATATAGGATTACATTTTACTTATTCATCACATGTGGAAAATACAATAGCAGTTGTATCACATCAAAAAATAGTTTTTTGTAACTACAATTGTAACCACCTAGAGGAAAATATAAAAAGAGAAGAAAAACAAAAAAGTGCAATCATCTTGTTACCCCTAAAACATTTTGTTTTCCTTTTTCCTATTCTTTCATGGAGTTGTTGGCACTTGAAGATCAACAAACCTCACAATAATCAAATAATAGAAAGTTAGATACACATTAGATCTAAAAGATTTACTAAGAGAAAAATGCAAGATTTATCAAATTTATATTTTAATTAAAACCTTAGAATTTGTGATAGAATGAAGAGAGAGATAGAAGAGAGTACCTATTCTATTTGAAAATAAAGGGGATAGTGATCAAAATAGGGATAAGGGTAATTTTTCATTGTGGACTTGGTCTTCATATAAGATTAGGTTGTTAAAGCTAACAATTAGTGCTTTCTTTGAGAGAAGTTATGGCTGAAAGTACTTAAGGATACTGCAAATGTAAGAGCAAGTTGATGGATACACTCCGGGCATTGCAAAATTGAATGCGGAGTTGCAAGGATATAGAGATGAAGTGAATGAGAAGATGCAATATATCATCCAACAATTGCAGAACCTTACACAAGTGATGCATAAGTGAAATCAAGGAAATAAGGGGAATCAAAGTATTGCAAGTGGTAATTATTTTTCTTCCTCATCTTCTTAAGTTTCTGTGCATGATAATGCACACTCTTATATGAAGCAAATCATATTGGACTTGCCAAAGTTTTTAGAGGTGATCTTACTAATTGCATCTTTAAGGCAAGTCAATTTTTTTATTACCATAATGTGCCACAAGAGGATAAATTTCAAGTTGCATCTTTTGCATTGGAATTGCATGATTCTCAATTACAATTGTAGATGCACAATAATAAACTTTTACATTCTTAGCCCCAATTTTTGAATGCTTTGATGTTGAGAATTTAGCCATTCATAATATGATAATTATCAAGGGAAATTTACTAAATTGATATAGAACGGAACTGTAAATGATTATATTGGTGACTTTGAGGAGCTTTGTAATCATGTAACAGGCCTTTCTGAAAGCTTATTTACGAATTGCCTTATTTCTAATCTTCTACTAGTTATACAGCAAGAAGTAAGAGCCTCTAAACCTACTTTGATGGAAGCCATGAGTTTAGCAAGACTTCATGAAGAAAAATTCAATCACATGGCATTGTCACCTTCTTTTTCATGAAAACCCTATAGATCATTTAACCAAGGACCAAACAAAATTTTTGTTGCTTATTCATCAAAGTTCAAACCTTTAACATTAGCTAGTTTACCTATTTTACCAAATCTAAAATTCAAACCTACAAATGTGAACCTTAAAATTTTCTAAACTACCAAACCAAACAACCTGTCCATTAAAAAAAATCAACATTTGAGTTGCTAGCAAGACAAGAGAAAGGCTTATGTTATAATTGTGATGAAAAGTTTCGCAAAGGTCATGTTTGTAAGGTAAAATTCCTATTGTTAATGGATCAATGAAGTAGAAAGTGAGGAAAAGACTGAAGATGAAGATGAGTGGAATATAAAGGAAGAGCAGAGTAAAGGAGTAAAGCAAAATATAGAGATTAGCAACCATGTTATGTTAGGTATCTCTACCTTAAAAAATTTTTGACTAGAAGGAATTATCAAAGGAAAAACATTATCCATTTTATTGGATTTAGGAATTACTCATAATTTCATTCAATCAGTCATGGTTAAAAAATTGAATCTTATTGTTTTGGCTATGCCTAAATTCAAAGTTATGGTAAGGAATGGTCAACAATTGGAATGTCATGGAGTTTATAGAAAAGTGGAGGTATGCATTCAAAATTAGTCTTTTTATTTAGATTATTATGTGTTAACATTAAAAGGGAGTTGATATTGTATTGAGAATGCAATGGTTAAAGACTTTGGGGCTAGTAACAATGGATTATAATGCTCTCACCATGTCATTTCAAATTAAAGGAAATGTTGTGCAATTAAGGGGAGAACATCATGTTTATTTGAAGTATATTCCATCTAATTAGTTATATAAACTATTTTCTTTTGAAAATGTGGTGTATTTTGTAGTTTAGTGGCTCAAATAGTCGAATCTTCTATAGATACTCCCAACAATATAGCTATGGAAGCTATATTGAGTAGATTTCTTGAAGTATTTGCAACTCCATCATTACCACCCCTAAGAGATGTACAACATCATATTCATCTCAAAGATGAATCAACACCTATTAATGTAAGGCCTTATTGCTATTCGCATTTCTAGAAATAAAAAATTGAAATTTTGGTGAATGAAATGTTGGAGTTAGGTATTATATAACCAAGTACAAGTCCTTTTTCTTCGTCAATATTATTGGTTAAAAAAAATGTAACTTGGAGTTTATGTATTGATTATAGGGCCTTTAACCAAACAATAGTAGTAGATAAATTTCCTATACCTATAGTAGACAAGTTTTTAGATGAATTATGGAGGGCTACTTTATTTTCGAAATTGGACTTAAGGGTCAAATATTATCATATTAGGATATATTCCAATGAAGTACACAAAGCAGCTTTTCATACACATTAGGGCCATTACAAGTTTTTAGTAATGCCCTTTAGTTTATCAAATACTCTAACAATATTTCAAGTCATAATGAATAAGATTTTTTATCCTTATTTGAGGAAATTTGTCATTATATATTTTTTTCTATGACATATTAGTGTATATAGTAAAACTTGGCAGGAACATCAAGAGCACTTAATCAAAGTGTTACAAGTGTTGAACGAGAATTAGTTTAATGTTAAAAAGAGTAAATTCTCTTTTACCCAATCCAGTATTGATTACTTAGGCCATGTGGTGTCTAAAGAAGGCATGCAACTGGATTTTGCTAAAGTACAAGCAATTAAGGAGTGCCTAATTCTTACTAATCCAAAACAATTATGGGGATTTTTAAGACTTACTAGGTATTATTGCAGGTTTGTGAAGGGATACGCTAGTATAGCAACTCCTTTCACTAATTTGCTCGAAAAGGATGCTTTTCAGTGGAATTCAAAAGCAAAAGTTGCATTTTTAGCCTTAAAACAAGCTCTTATGTCCACTCGAGTTTTGGCACTACCTAATTTTGAGTGCCCTTTTATAGTAGAAACAGATGCATTAGAAATAAAGGCTAGTGCAATGTTAAATCAAGGCTCTCAATTAATAGCATTTTTTTAGTTAAAAATTGAGCTTGAGATTATAGAAATTTGGGGCTTATGTGAGAGAAATGGTAGCGGTTGTGGAGATTGTTAAAAAATGGTGACATTATCTATTAGGAAGGCATTTTGTTATATAAAGAGATTAAAAGAGTTTGAAGAAGATTTTATCTCAAAACATTTAAACTCTAAAGCAACAATAGTATTAGATCAAATGCATTATTAAGAAAGTTTGAAGGGAAGTCTCATTTGTTGGCTATGACTATGCTATCATTTGATTTCATTACTATGCTGAAACATGAGTATTTAAATAATAGTAATTAGAAGAAGCTCATCGATGGTTGTCAACATGGTAATCCTATTCTTTACCCTTTACAAGTTAGAATTAAATTGTTGGATTTGGGTAATTGCATTTTCATTCCTTCTAAGGGATCTATCATTCCTTCTTTATTATGTGAATTTCATTGTTCTCCTATTGAGGAGGCATATTGGTATCATGAAGACTTTTAAGCACCTTGGTGCCTTGTTTTATTGGAATGGAATGAAGAAAGACATTGAACCATTTGTGAAGAATTATCATTTATGTCAACGAGTAAAATATTTGACCACTTCACCTACTAAGCTTCGTCAACCATTAAATATCCCTCAATGAGTTTTTAAGGAGGTTGCTATGGACTTCATTATAGGATTACCATGTTTTAAAGGTAATTCCATAATTTTAGGGGTTTTTGATCGATTAACCAGATACTGTCATTTTGGTGCATTGCTAGCAACATATATGATGACTAAAGTGGTTGAGCTTTTTGTTTAAATGGCGGTTAAGTTGCATGAAATACCTAAGTCGGTTGTTTCAAATACGAATGGGTTGTTTATGAGCCATTTTAAAAGGAGCTATTTCAAATTAGTGGCACTACATTGAAAATGAGTTTTGCCTATCACCCACAAAGAGATAGGTATTTGTAAGTGTTGAATAGATGTCTAGAGCAGTACCTAAGGGCATTTGTAATGGATTGTCCACCAAATTAGTCTAAGTATTTGCCATAGGATGAATATTGTCTTAACACTAGTTTTTATTCTAATGCTAAAATGACGTCGCTTGAAGCCCTATGTGATATAGAGCCTCCTAAGATCATTGATTATCTCCATGGTTTAAGTTCTACTAAAGTAGTGGATTAAGAACTTCAAACTTGAGATAATATATTGAGACAACTGAAGACAAATTTATCTCAAGCTCAAGTCTATATGAAGAGTTTAGCTAATAAGCATAGGACATATAAGAGTTTACAAGTGGGTGGTTATGCTTATGTGAAGTTACAGCCTTATAGACAAGGTTTTGTGGTACACTACATGTCTTTTAGGCTTTCTTAGAGATATTATGGTCCTTTCAAGGTGTTAGAAAGGGTGGGTCAATTGGCCTATCATTTGGAGTTGCCTTAAAATTCTAAGATTCATCCATTTTTTCACATTTTGGTTTTATAGAAGTTTGAAGGGACTTTGCCTGAAGTTATTTTTTACCCTTTTATTCTTTTTGGAATCATGCTTTGGTTAGTCCTCTTATAGTGTTGGATAGAAGGGACTTTTTGAGACAAGCTAAGGTTGTTCCTCAAATACTAGTTCAATGGGAGTCATTACTTCTAGAAGATGCTACTTGGATAGATGTAGAAGAATTTTGAAGGCTCTATCTGGATTTTCACCTTAAGGACAAGGTGTGTCTTCTAACTAGCCTTCCGCAAAGCTATAGGGGGGGAGGGGGCAATGTTTTGACTATAGACTAGAGATAAAAAAGAGTCACTAAGAAGCTTCAATATCTATAAGACTTTATTCAGACTTAAGCATACATGTAAACATAGACTTAAGCATACAGGATTATGTTATACTTTTTTATCACATGTGGAAAATAGAATAGTAGTTGTATCACATCTGAAAATAGTTTTTGTAGCTACAATTGTAACCACCTGGAGGGAAATATAAAAAGAGAAGAAAAACATAAATGGGAAATCATCTTACTACCCCTCAAACATTTCATCTTCCTTCTTCCTATTCTTAGAGTTGTTGGCACTTAAAGATTAGCATACCTCACAACAATTAGACAATAGAAAGTTAGATACACATTAGATCTAAAAGATTTAGTAAAAGAAAATGCAAGAACATAGAAAATCCATATTTCAATTGAAATCTTAGAATTTATGATAGAACAAAGAGAGAGAAAGAAAATAATACCTATTTTGTTTGATAATAAAGGGGAATAGTAGCCATAGCAGGTTAAGGGTAAGTTTTCATTGTAAGCTTAAGCTTGATACAAGACTGGGCTATTACTGCTAACACTCTCTTTCTTCAATTTGTGAAAATTAAAACTAGCCATTATTCCAAATCACACGCTTGCATACCACAATTCTTTAAACAGGTTTCTTATGGTAAAGTTGAATGTTAAATTCACAATTATTGCAAAATTCAAGCTTGTTTTACTTTGAGTTTTTTTTTTCTTTTGAGGATTTTGCAAAATGGAAGGGGTTGAAGTTGTATGTTCTTAACACTCATGACGAATCTTCCTCTTTTTCCTCAAGGGAAGATTCTTCGATATCCTTTCACTGTCACTTATAAGTGTAAGTTGTAACTCCAATTATCCAATGAAAATCTTTACTCCACCATTTAATGGGCTTCTTTTGACCAAATCATAGTCACCATGATCATGGTGTGTTGACATCACAATCTCATGGCATAAGAAAGAAGATGAAAAACACTGACTTGCTAAAGATGATGTGTCCAAAATTTTGCTCAATTTTTTTTTTTTTTACGTATTTCTTTTTCTATCATCTTGCTTAGAAAATGTCTTGGAATTTTTTAAAATAAATTCTTAGCCCATGATATCAAATATGATGCATTAGCTCTCAAATGTAGAAAGTTAAGGGAAATTCTATGGAGTCATCAACTAAATGTGACTATATAGTATAGTTACTTTCTTGATATAATAAAATTTTCTTTAATTATAGTAAAATAAAACTCATTAACAGTACTAAAGGTCATTGATTGCTTTTGGAAAACTATCAATTAACAAGTTTTATGGAAACTATTAACAACTTTATGGGAGCTATTGATAATTTTTCTAGTAATAAATTACTTAATACTATAATAAAATAACGGTTACTAATAGTAGAAAATGACTATATCACATGATCACTTTTGAGTAATTATACCATAAAATTCTTCCAAAGTTAGTGGACTCCATTGAGAAAGTGTTTGAATTTTAAAAATTCAAAATATTCGTATAATTACGGAAGTTTTTTCAAAATACTATATGCAATATCCTCTAATTAATAAAAGGTATATAATTGTAATAATAAAAGAATATATTTCCTATCTCGTACAGCAAGTCTCCTATTAAGATTGATGCGTCTCTGTCCTATAAATACCCCCCACAAGCTGGAGGTCCAATATGAACAAACCGTGAAGATTTTTAGGAAAATGGCAAGTAACACCACCGCTTTGGTCCTGCTCTCTCTGCTTCTCAGCGCTGTCGCCATAGCCCATGCCACTCGACCACTTCCTCAAGGAAATAATCATATCGAAACCCAACATCAACATCATGTAAGTTTATTTGTACTGGTCTTTTATGATGTACCTTGACCATCTTTAACGATTTCATTCCTCTTAAAATCTCCTAATGGACCGAGAAACTTATTGTACGATTATACATGGCATGAATTTCCAACGCTAATTTTACAAAAACCGGCAGTCCTACTTCTTGGAGTCAAAAGATTTCTTGATTTATTTGTAAAAAATAAAAAAGAAAAAGAAAAAGAAATTGCTTGATCGTTATGATCCTACAAGCTATCGGGTTCTTAGCTCTTATTATGGCAATCGATAGATGCACACAATTAAACTCCGTTATTGTTTCTTCTATATTCATTGTATTTTACTCTAAATTATCGTTGGGTAAATACTTGAATAGGATGGAACATTTTTTTTCTTTTTTCGTAATCATTTGCCATGTCTCAATAATAGTTTACTTACTGCGTTGCGTTTTTTTTTTTCGGGGGCCATAGGATGTTGATGCAGACGGAGAAGAGTTCATAACAGAGAATTGCTATGGAAATGGAATAGACGAAGATGAGTGCTTGCAGCGGAGGACACTCACCGCTCATATCGATTATATCTATACCCAAAACGGAAAACCTTAAAAAGTTTCCTTCTTTTGACTTCTTAGGGCTATATATATGTGTAGCCTACGTAATGTAATAAATATTTAGTGTGTATTTTACGTCTCCAATTCAGTCATTTCTCATGTGTTGTT
Source organism: Laguncularia racemosa (assembly GCA_037954665.1). NCBI lineage: Eukaryota > Viridiplantae > Streptophyta > Magnoliopsida > Myrtales > Combretaceae > Laguncularia > Laguncularia racemosa. The sequence continues at coordinate 932,276 of JBBMOL010000063.1, read as the reverse complement.
TTGGTTCAAGTATGTGGTCAAAATATAATATATGATGTTTTCCTAATGGCATAAATACATACCAGTTGATGGAAAATATTCTTCGTCTGAAAGATGTTTCGGATTACATACATCTTCGAATTAGGCATATGTTATGGCACTCAAAGATTTAATTCCTACTTTTATAGTATTCTTTCCAATATTTCTACTTTTATCGGTGATATTAAAGGAATAACTAAGGTTGATATAATGCATAGGAATCATGTCAATAGAATCAACTTGTATCTTGTACATCCAATGTTTATATTTTGTGTTATTATGTTTTGTTTATTTAAAAGTAATAGAAGGTAGTAGAAATAATATAATAACTATATCTTCTTTATTATTATTAGTTTCTTTACTTAAAAAAAAACGAGGAGAAAATTTTAATTTTAGAGATTTTTTATTTTTATTTTATAAAGAATAAATATTATCTAAAAAAAGTAAAATTTTTTATTTTCTTTATATAAAAGTTATAATTATTATACCTTCATTAATAATATAATTAATTTTGAAATAAAGATAATTTTATTAATGTTTTTAATTTTATATTGCAATCAAGAAAGTAAACAAATATTAAAATACATTGATATAGAAAATTTTTAATACATTTTTAGTAATAATCATTTTAAGATAAAAGGGAAGAGAAAGCATATAAAATTTCCTATATTATATGATTTGAATAGATATCAGAATTTGCAACATCTTCCACTCCAATTATAAATCTATCTTTTCTTTTTATTCATGGATTGGCATGTCATGTCACTCCTCTCCTATGGGCTACGCCACGGGCAAATGTGATTGATGGTAATGTAAACGAAGCTTTCACCGAGGAACAATCGATCCCTTGTTTATTATTTCTACGTTAGGAGGTCTGACAGTCGTGTGTGCCTGTCCAGTCTAAACCTTTAATTATCGTGCCTCGTGGTCGTCCATCCATGCTCGCGTGCCGAGGTTCAGGACTTCCTGTGCTTACAAATTACAAATTTTCTTGTGCTTATGCTTAGACCGTGCATTAATGAACCGTGTGCCTGTGCTCTAGCCAAGTGTCCAATCCGTTTACCACGCCTACGCCTAGCGTCCTATCCTATATACGCACCTGCACGTGTAATAAACATTATAAAGGTGTTTTCTTAATTAAAAAATAAAGTAGAGTTGAATGTAATGATTGCCGGTATACAGATACCGATCGCTTGTGCAAACAAGCTGAGCAAGTTCCATGCACAATAACAGACGTTGTCGACGTGAGTCGAACCATGATGGTTTGATTGTGTATAGTGAGCCAAGAAATGTGTATCATGTGTGTAGGGTGGTTGGCGAGCAAGAGTAGGATAAGGATAAGAGCTAAGGTTTCCAAAAGGACAAACGTATTTTAATATTTTTAAAAATAATGATATCTTAACTATAACTAAATAAAATAATAATTGCAAAGGATAAACACAATTCCATTCATTATGCTTCTCTCCCTTAAGCCAAATTGAAATGTATGCTTTTTAAGACCTTGAACCAAATTATAAAGTTTAGTTTATAAATTTTTAGAATAAAAAAAAATGATTTGATCAAGTCAATTCAAGATTCAAACTATATTAAACCTTATTTATATATGCGTAAAAACTTAAATGTATAAAACCTTTAAAGCCTTTCCAAATTATTGGAATTCTCCTGAGATAAACATTTAAATTCCTTTCAATAGAACCCTAATGCATAAGCCAGTTATTGCCACGTAATGTAAACAACATATGTATGTGACTACCGCCCCAATATGTGTATCCACACAAGAAAGATTTTCATACAATTTGATTGTTTATTGTCCATACTTATGTCACGAAGGGACTTCTTAGGTGACTAGGAAAAAGCATCATAATTAATGCCATGTGATAATCAATCGAATTAACATTTATTACGTATGTAGGTTTCATTAGGGTTAATTAACTTCCATTACACGTAAAATCCTTTATAAAAGGACAAGAGCTTATCTTGACTAGAAAGTGTAGTTATTCATTTTTTACTATGGAACCATTTTAGTTTAGTTCAGTTTGTTTAACTTAGATCAAACTGTATTGAAAAAAAAAAAAATCTAATTTTTAGCTCACAATTCTATTGATTTTTTAGCCTATCCCCAACAGGTATTACTTTTTTATTCTGTTAATTAGGATTTATATTCTGTGCACCAAAATTACACAAAACAATAACATTCTGAGATCGTCCCTATAAGGAGTTTTATACGAAGAGGTTTTCATATGCACTATAAGTCATTACTCCTCAGCTTTCCTAATTGCAATAAGTTGCTGTTGGTGAGCAGAGGAGGCAAGAACACGTAGTAAGATTGATGACCAATGAAATTTAGTGCGTTTACGTGTCTTCTGTGTATGTCATGACAAGAGCCACAAATAAGTATGGTATTGCATATTTTCTGATGATCTATTGGGAATTCAACGATGAACCAACCACCTCCATGCTCTTTTCCCCGAGTTCAATAATTTATGGTGTTTACTATTTAACACTGGTTGTTCTTGTGCCAAAAGAAAGCGATAAAAGGAATTAAAGAGGAACGACGCAACTATGGACATCTTCTCATCTTTAATTACGTTTATCATAGTTTGCCTTCTCTTCTATGGCACATATTGGAAATAAATGTAAAGCAACTACTCTTTAGATTTTTGTTGTAAAGGTAAGAACAATAAATTGTAGATGGAATAATATGGTTGACGGTTGCGTGTGAACATAATTTTTGGCATAGATAGGCTGAGATTCAGCCGGAGACAACAGAATAAATGCAAGATTGTGAACCCTTTGAAATTTTCCTCAATCTGTACTGATTATCATCCTACAAGACAGGATATAGGAGCCAATTAAAAGACGATAGTTGTGTTGTATCTACAAATTTCATCTCAAGGGGAGCATTTGTATAACTACTCCAACTCTTGTTTGCTCATTTTATCAATCTAGAAAGCTTAGCATAAAATTGGATCGGGGCTATTACCTTGTGTTGGTGTCGAAATAATAATAGTGTTTGTGTGTATTACACGGGACGCCTTACTTATTTGATCCAGTTAAAGTTACTAGATCACTCTTTAAGTTGCTCTATATTAACGTAATTTTGAGTGTGATTTTCCAGCATCACTGGGTGTTACATGGTCAATGCAGCGTTCTACTCCACAAACTTAATTCATACTCCTTTGCGGTTAGCCCTCGGCAGCTCCCTTCTAGATATGGGCCATGAAACACATTTAGGGTTTGAACCGCTTTAGCACTTTATGTTGGTCGCATGGTGCTAATTGGTCCTTATGCCCACATATCATGTAGTACAATGTCTGTTTTAGGATTGACTAAACCAAGGCCAAAACCTCCACGTGTTGGAGACCTTATCCTTCGAAACTGTCAATCGTCCTAAGCAAGTAGACTTTTGATTAGTCGAGCTCCATTTGCTTTTTCAATGTATCCTACAAATCTAACAGTCAAAATCATGTAGATAAGTCTTCCTTGTAATCTTTTGACAATCGAAATCTTAAATGTCAAGTGCCCTCTCGATCATACGCCCTTTAGTTGTTTCTTTTTTCTTTGTCTTAATCAATCGTCTCCTCAGTCATCACTAGTCTTTAGAGACACGTTAATTTTAGATGCATTTTAGTGGGGAAGTAGAGAGATAAAAGGATTAATTACATGGGTGACGTTGTTCTAATTGGTCATTGTTGGCAATGCTTTGAGTTTGTGTGGTGGTGATGTGGAAGACCATTTATACCCGCCACGTAAGTTGTCCAGAGTCCAATACTCAATTTATTTCCGTAATTCACAAACAAGCAGATACTATTTATGTCATAATATACACGCAGATGCTATGAACTGATAGGTTTAGTGTAAGATCAATACAACTTGCAAATTTATGTACGTGGGCCTACTTTAACCGCTTTTCCATATTCCAAATCCAAATAGAGCAAAGAATATCCAGCCAAACGAAAATCGCCATTGTAAAGGTGACTTAGACCCACAGACACCATGCTCGCAATCTAAACATGATAATAACTTCTCTTTCAATAAAAAAAAAGAAGCAAACCTTTCGATCTATTTTTAAGGAAACTGTGATGTATAAAATAATCTATAGAGAGTGTTTCTGGATGAGCACCATTAGCTATGATATGATCAAAGCTCTCTCACAAACATGAAACGTTGACGTTGATAGAAAATTATATATATATATATAATGGTGTGTCTTTTAAGTGGATGATCGTCTACTTAACCAAGTGTTGCGCGAGAAAACGATCCTAGTGGTCTTCGGCTAGAGTTTTGGTTCCAAGTTGACCCTTCAAGGTATTCTTCAAAGTTTTGCTTTAGCAAAACATTCCAAGTCGAATCGAACTAAAGTCTGCCATTTGGTACATTATGGTTCCAATTAGAACGAAATGATATATATATATATAAACATTCAAAAGCATCATTGCATTACAATACATAATTGTTAAATATTTGCTTTAAGAATGCACCTTTTTTATTTATTTTGTTATTTTTTAGATATTTGAATAAGTAATCTTAATCGATAAGTTATTCCTAATTTTTAGGAAATAGTTAGTTTGTTTCTAATTTTATTAAATTACAATATATTTTGCTAAGATCTTCTTAAGTTTTGTCTGTTCTAGTTTTTGTAGAATTCCTTTGCAGCATTGTTGAATCTTTCTTCTCTTTATAGTTGATATTTTCTTTATCAATTTTTGACTTCATTATAGTTTTTCATCTCTAAAACCAACAATCTGGTATCAAAGCCATCTTCTAAAGGGATTTGTGAAATGCAAGACAATTTTTGACAAATCGCTCCACTTGTCTTATTAGCAAAGAAAACTATCAACTTTGGGTTATGAGAATGGAGCCTACCTTGAGGTCATAGATCTTTATGAAGTTGTGGAAGAGGATTATGAAATACCTCTTTTGCCGAACAATCCCACATGGGCCTAAATAAAAACCGACAAGAAAAGGAAAACCAAAAAGTTGAAGGCATAACTACTTTCATGAAAATCATGTCTATTATAACAATAAAGGAGTTTAGGATTATTTAAAGGAAGAACAAGCAAGAGATGAAAGGATACGAGAAATACATGTAATGAACTGAATAAGGGAATTCAAGTTGCAAAAGATGAAAGAGTTTGAGACAATTAGGGAATACTTAAGCTGATTACTTAGCATTACTAATAGGGTAAGGTTACTTAGCACTAAACTTTTTAATTCTAGAATTGTAGAAAAAAATCTTGTAATGGTGCTAGAAAGATATGAAGTATTTATAACCACCTTGGAGAATAAAAAGGATCTTTTGAAGACCACCATAGCAAAGTTGTTAAATGCTTTGCATGCCTAAGAGCAATGGAGGCTTATGAGACAAGATTGTATTGTTGAAGAAGCCTTGCTAACCAAGCATTAGGAAGTTCAAAAGAACAAAAAGAAGAATTTAGAAATAATCAGGTGTCAAGCAACAAGAACACTACAAACAACCACATCTAAAGTAAGGGTAGAAACTCTAAAAAAAACTATCTACCATGTCAACACTATGGCAAAAAAAAAAAAAAAAAGTCATCTAACATTCAAACATTAGAGAAGGCTAGATGTGCAATGCAGTGAATGCAATCAACTTGGACATAAGGTTGTGATTTCTAAAAGCAAATTTCAAAGGGATGATGTAAAGACCTAATTGGTCAATTAAGATGGAGAAGACCAAAATCTTGTGGCAACATGTTATGCAACTAAGAGCTCTTTAGAATGTTAGCTAATTGATATTATTTTGTATAAACCACATAACTCGTAATAGATCTCTCTTCAAGGATTTAAAGCCCACTAAAATCACAAAGTTCAAAATATGGAATGGTGGCTATATTCCCGCAAAAGGCAAAAGAACATATGCAATTATTGCAAGCTTAAGTACAAAGATGATTTTGGATGTTCTTTATGTATCCGATAGACTAAAATTTGCCAAGTGTAAGCCAATTGATAGTATCCTTTGAAAATAGGCACTACCTTATTTATAATATTATTGGTTGGTAGATTTTAAGGGTTAAAATGAGAGGTAAAAGCTTCTCATTTGATCCACTACAGGAGGAGCAAATAACTAATTACAATGAAGCTAGTATTACGAAAATCTAGCACAATATATAGTCATTGTTATCTTTTAAGAATGTTACAAATGAATGACATGACAAGATGTTTAATAGTGCTTGTTGGTCATTTGTCAAATTGTAATGCTTGTCAATTTGGTAAACAAAATAGGATGTCCTTTCTTAAATCAACCTCAAGAGCCTTAGCTATAATTCACATAGATTTTGTGGGACCTTAAGAAAGTATTGGATTTTTTTCTTGAAATTTAAGTCGGAAGTCACTAGAGTATTTTTAAATTTCATGAAAATGGTAGAAAATCAAAGTGGTTACAAGATTCAATTTCTAATGTCTGAATGGTAAGGAGTATAACTTAGTAGAATTTAGTTTATTCTATGAGGAAGCTAGTATTGAACATCAACTGATAGTTCTCTACACTTCAAACAAAATGGAGTTAGTGAAAAGGGAAATAGATCCATAATGGAGATGTCCAAATGCATGTTACATGGGGAGTTACCTGAAAACTTTCAGTCAAAGGTAACTTACACAACATTTTTTTTTTTTGGAAAAATTGATTTAAAACAAAGGCTTTAGAATATAAAACTCCATTTAAGGCTTAGTATATGTATAAACCTTCACTAAGCTTCCTCAAAGTTTTTTGTTGTGTGTATTGCTCGAATTACATAGGTTAAGTGTGGAAAACTTGACAAGAAGGCAATTCTAGGCATCTTTTTAAGCTATTACTCAATCTCAAAAGCCAAAAAATGGCTATTGTTAGAGATGTACATTTCGATGAAGACAAGCAATAGGAATGGAAAAATTTGCAAAGAACAAGTGGATCCTCAAAAGAACTAAAAGACTACTTTCTTGAATAGCAATCAATAAACCAATGGTAAAATGAGTTGGTAAATGATATTCCAATTGGAGGTACAAGGCTACTTTCAAACATTTATCAAAGATGTAATGTGGCAATATGTGAACCTACAAACCATGAAGCACTTAAAGACCCACAATGGAAGAAAGCAATGGAGGAGATGTTAATGATTTAGAAAAATATGATATATCAGTTTATTGATAAGCTTAAAGATAGAAAAATCATTAGAATAAAATGGGTATTGATAACAAAGCTTAATGTAATTAGCTTCATATATATAAGGTTAGACCCGTAGTTAAAAGCTATGTACAATTTTTTTGTGTTCATTATTTTGATATTTTTGCTCCCGTTGCTAGATTAGATATAATTAGATTATTACCAGTAGTAGTAGTGCAAAGGGCTGGAAAATATTACAATTAGATGTCAAATCACTTTTTTGAAGGGTATATTACAAGAAAAAATATATGTGGAACAATTAGAAGGATTTGTGAAGCATAGTGAAGAAGATAAAGTCTACCTACTTAGAAAGGCTCTCTATGGCCTAAAACAAGTGCCAAGAGCCTACTACACCAAGATAAATCATTTATTGAGCTCGGGCTTTAAAAAATGTTTATCAAGATTGACTTTCTTATAATTTATCTTTATATTAATGATCTTTTAGTAATTGAAAGTAATACAAAGCCGATTGAGGAGCTTAAACAAGACATGATGTAGGTTTTTGAAATGATTGGTTTTGGTCTTATGACCTATTTTCTTGGAATGGAAATCAATCAAAGCAAAAATGAAGTGATCATATTAAAAAAAAAAAAGCATACAAAGGAAATATTGAAGAAACTTTATATGGATAATGTAAAATACTAAGCATGCTAATGAACCAAAAAGAGAAGTCGAGTAAGGAAGATGGGGTTTATAGAGTTGATGAAGGTTATAGTAGAACCCTAATTGGTTGTCTAATGTATATCTCTATAACAAGGCCAGACATTAATTTGCTATAACTCTCTTATCTTAGTTCGTGCATTATGCTAGTAAAATGCATTTCAAAGTAGCAAAAAGAACATTAAGCCATATCAAAGGTACTACCAATTATGGTATCAAGCATGAGAAATGTCAAAACATCAAGTTATGTAGATTCTTAAATAGAGATTGAGTCATAACCATTGATAACACAACGAATACTTCAAAATATTGTTTCAACATAGGTTCAAAAGTTTTCTCATAATGCTTTAAGAGGTATGAGATTGTTACATAATCTAAAACAAGAGTGGAATTCATAGCAATAACAGCTGCAATAAAGCAACATTTAGAGTTGAAAGGTTTTTTGTGTGATCTATATATAGAGCAAAAGAACAACACAGATATTTTTGTTTACAATAAGGCGGCAATTGCAATCTTAAATAATCTGGTATTTCACAGGAAGACTAAGAATTTCAACATCAAGCTCTACTTCTTAAGGGAGGTTGATGGAAATTAGCTTGCATTAATTCTCTCCTATGACCCACTGGAAGGAATTGGAGGACCGATGACAAAGTTAAGGGCAAAACGCATGGGGCAAGCCTTGAATGGACTTATTTAAGAACACTTGGACCACACTTTGCAGATAATTGCGCCAACAAAGGAGAAGATCATTTTCAATTTATCAAGCATCTCCACTATTAATATTGAAGATTCCTTGGAAGCGGAAGAAGGCCGCCGACTTCGTGATGTCGACTAAGCACTTTAGGCCGGCGGCTTACTAGAACCAACTTATATATAGGCTGCTAGCTTACTTAGCTAGCATAGGACTTAGGTCGCTGGCTTTGGGCCAGCTTTAAGAGCCGACTTTTAATTGTCCATCTTGTGATTTCTTGTCATTTTGCTCCTTTAATTGTAAAGACTATAAATAGTCCTCTAGGTTTTCGAATGGGACACTTGGATGTATTATTTTCTCTAGGGGAAAACCTGTATTGTTCTTCATCAAGAACACATTTCGATCCAATCAAGGTATCTTGTTTTAATCTTAATTTCTTTATAACTTTAGTTTTAATTCGTTATTCGAATTAGGGTCAAGTTGTTGCTTGGTTCCAAGGATGATTCTAGGGCTACTTTTCTATCCGATCAGGTTCTAGGATTATCTCAACCTAGGGTTTGCATCATTTGGTATCAGAGCTTTATCTCTTGGAAATTAGGTGTTATCTATCCTTTAGCATTATCACAATTGTTGTGTTTGTGTTAATTTAGTCTTTTGAATTCAGTTGTTCAATATTGTTCTTGAAAAAAAAAAAAAGAAAATTAGTGTTCCGTTGAATTCGTTTGCAAGTTTTAGGAATTGTTTGATTGATTTAGTAGATTGCTGATGTTCGTTCTTTAGTAATGTGTTCAAGAGTTAAAAGGAGGGGGTGGGGGGTGGTGGTGGAGGGGCAGGGGGGAGGTGTGGAGAAGAGGTTGTTACAAAATTTTCCTCTTAGATAGATTAGATTGAATTAATTCCTTAGTTCTTAGCAATTATGTGTCATTGTTTGTTGCTTGGTAAGGTCATTGATAAGGTTCTTGTTAAAGAACTTGTGGGGAGACGTTTATTGAATACCAACTTATATACATATTCTTAAGTGATACACGAGCGAATTGAATCCATATCTCTTAGTGTAAACACGTGAGAGAGAGTTGAGAGGAAAACAAAATTATTCTTTCTAATGTTATTAACAAATTTTATTGCAAGCTGTGGAAGCATGAGTAGTGGAGGAGAACATGTGGATTCTGATAAGAGTTCATTTATGAAGTCAGTCCAAGATTAATTTAAACTTCTGAATAGAAGGTTAGATGGTCTTGAGTCTCCTTCTAAGCATAGGTCTTTCAGAAGGACTATGGATGAGGAGGGGGAAGATGAGTATTCTAATATTGATATGAATAGTTCTAGGAGAGGTAAAAGAACTGTTTAGAGGTAGGATAATAATTTAGGGAGCATTAAGATGGCAATTCCTATTTTTCGAGGGAAAAATGACCTTGAGCTATATTTGGAGTGGGAAAGAAAAGTAGAGCATGTATTTGATTGTCATAATTATGCCGTGGAGAAGAAGGTTAAATTAGTAGCAATTGAGTTCACTGATTATGCCAGTATTTAGTGGGATCAACTTGTGGTTAGTTGGTGAAGGACAGGAGAGAGACTAATTAGGTCATGGGAGGAGATGAAGGTAGTAATGAGAAAAAGGTTTATACCTAGTCATTACTATAAGGATTTGTATAGAAAGTTATAGGGGTTGACTCAAGGTCCTATGAGTGTTGAGGACTATTATAAAGAGATAAAGGTCACTATGATTCAGGCTAATATAGAAGAAGATTGTGAAGCTATAATGGCTAGATTTGTTAATGGCTTGAATAGAGAGATAGTTGACATTATGGAGCTGCATCATTATGTGGAGATGGAGGAACTACTGCATAAAGATATTAAGGTGGAGAGGTAGTTAAAGTCCAATGGTACCTCTAGGTATGGCTCTACTTCTGGCTCTACAGGGAGGACAAATTAGAGGAATCATAAGGATACCTCTAGATAAAAGGAAGATGCAAAGTCTAAGGAACCAACTACCTATCTTAAAGGTAAAACTGAACTTAAACTCTTTGCTAGATCACGTGATATAAAATATTTTAGGTGTTAGGGGTTAGGGCACATTGCCTCTCAATGTCCAAACAAGAGCGTTATGGTGGTTCTAGATAATGGTGATGTAGAGAGTATTAGCATAGATGAGGGAGAGATGCCATAGTTGGAGGAATGCAGTGATGTTGATGTAGAGGGTCCTATGAAAGGAGAAATGTTGGTTACTAGGCATGCTCTAAACATACAACCTAAGGAAGATGATGATGAGGAACAACATGAGCATATCTTCCATACTAGGTGCTATGTGGGTAGTAAGATATGTGGCATGATCATTGATAGTGGTAGTTGCACAAATGTTGCAAGTTCTTTGATGGTTGAGAAATTGCATCTACTAATAATGAAGCATCTTAAGCCATATAAGCTGCAATGGTTGAATGAGTGTGGAGAAGTTAAAGTAACAAAACAGGTTGTAGTTACATTTTCCATTAGTAACTACAAGGATGAGGTACTTTATGATGTTGCACCTATGCATGTCGAACATCTCCTTTTGGGGCATCCATAGCAGTTTGATAGGAAGGTCAGTCATGATGGGTACAAAAGTGTATACAAACTTGTAATGAATAACATAATCATTATGCTAACACCTCTTCAACCTTTGGAGGCAAATGAGGATCAAGTTAGAATAGTGAAAGAGTGCAAAGTGAGAGAAATAAAGTGAGTACATTAGAAAAAGGAAAGAGTGATAAAAAGAGTGAGAATGTAAGAAAGAGTGGGGAAAGCAATGAAGAGAGTAGTAAAAGAATGAGTGCTTTTTCTACAAAAGGAGAGATTAAGAAAGCTATGTTAGTGAGGCAACCATTACTTGTACTTTTGTACAAGGATATTTATTTTACAACTAACGATCTTAACTCATTTTTGCCCATTGTGGTTATGTCTTTACTATAGGAGTTTGAAGAGTTATTTCCCAAGGACATTCTAGATGGATTACCTCCTCTAAGAGGTATTGAGCACCAGATCGATTTTATTCTAGGGTCATCTATTTCTAATAGACCCACATATAGAGCTAATCCGGAAGAGACCAATGAGATACAAAGGTAGGTGGAAGAACTTGTACAAAAGGGATTCTAATGAGTTTGCATACAATAAAACTGTTCATTCTACTATATCATATTCACCATTTGAGATTATGTATGGTTTTAATCCTTTAACTCCTTTAGATTTATTACCTTTGCCTTCTAATGAAATTGTTAATCTTGATGGACAACAAAAGACTGATTTTGTAAAGGATTTACATGCCAAAGCTCGTACTAACATAGGCAAGAAGAATGAACACGATGCTAGACAAGCCAATAAAGGGCGCACTAAGGTCATTTTTTAGCCTGGAGATTAGGTTTGGGTACATTTTTGCAAGGAAAGGTTTCTTGAACAAAGGAAATCCAAATTACAACCTAGAGGAGATGGGTCATTCCAAGTGATAGAAATGATAAATGACAATGCCTATAAGATTGATTTGCCTAGCAACTATAGAAATGTAAGTGCTACTTTTAATGTTGTGCATTTATCATTATATGATGCAGGTTATTCGAGGACGAATCGTTTCGAAGAAAGAGGAAATGATGGAAATTAGCTTGCATTAACTCTCTCCTATGACCCACTGGAAGGAATTGGAGGATTGATGACAAGGTTAAGGGCAAAACTCATGGAGCAAGCCTTGAATGGACTTATTCAAGAACACTTGGACTACGCTTTGCGAATACTTGCACCAACAGAGGAGAAGATCATTTTCAATTTATCAAGCATCTCCATTATTAATATTGAAGATTGCTTAGAAGTGGAAGAAGGCTGTTAGCTTTGTGATGTCGGCCTAGCAATTTAGGTCGTCGGCTTACTAGAGCCGGCCTATATCTAGGCTACCGACCTTCACATTGTAAGCTACCGACTTACTTAGCCAGTGTAGGACTTAAGCCGCTGGCTTTGGGTTGGCTTTGATAGCCGGCTTTTAATTGTCCGTTTTGTGATTTCCTGTCATTTTGCTCCTTTAATTGTAAATACTATAAATAGTCTTCTAGGTTTTTGAATGAGACACTTTTTGGATGTATTATTTTCTCTAGGGGAAAACCTCTCTATTGTTCTTCATCAAGAATGCATTCTAATCCAATCAAGGTATTTTGTTTTGATCGTAATTTCTTTATAACTTTGGTTTTAATTCGTTATTCAAGTTAGGGTCAAGTTGTTGCTTGGTTTCAAGGATGATTCTAGGGCTACTTTTCCATCCAATTGGATTCTAGGATGATCTCAACCTAGGGTTTGCATCAGATGTGTAGAAAAATAGAAAAGCAACTTTAATTTACTACAAATTTGAAGATTAAATGATAGACTTGTTTACAAAACCGCTTCCAATTAGCAAGTTTGAGCTTTTAAGGCTAAGAATTGGAGTTTGTTGTTCCTAAAGCAAAGAGTATTAAATATTTTCTTTAGGAATGCAAGGGTTTTTTTTTTTTTTTATTTCTTAAATATTTAAATAAGAAATCTTAGTTAGTAAATTATTCGTAATTTTTAGGAAATAGTTAGTTTGTTTCTAGTTTTATTATAATACAGTCTAGTTTGCTAAGATTTTCTAAAGATTCTATATGTTCCAATTATTGTAAATGTAAAGGATGATTGATAAATAAAGATATAAAATTCCTTTGTAGCATATTGTATCTTTCTTCTCTTTAAAGTTAATATTTTTATTCTATTAATTTTTTTTTATTTTGGTGCAATTTTTCATCTCTAGGCCAACAATAATTATAAGAAATATTGGAGGGTAAAGTACATACATATTGAATTTTATTTTGGTGTTTGTAAAAATGCTACATTAATGTAAGATTGTGGAAGGTTATTCATAGTTAGATAATCAACTTTAGATCAACTGACCACCACACATTGTTCAAAAATGCTGACCAACTGGTGGTAGTGGTAAGGGCCAAATGATAGCTGTAGCAATTGATTGAGCCCCATCAGTGTTTGATTAGGGCTTCCATTTATGTATTTTATAGTTTCCTAATTTATTGTGTAGGTTTCTGTATAAATTTTTTCTTGATCCCTACTCTAACATAGACTTATAGATATATTTTGTAATGACCTCAATTAAAACAATTTGAAAAACTATCACATTAATACCATTATGGATAAGGATATGAGAATTGGTCAAAGAAGCATTGTAATTACCGAGTAATCTCCTTATTTCATGATGTTAATTTATATCCTCATTCTCACATGTTTGTTTTCCTATTCCTCTTAATATTGGAATTTACATTAAAATCATTATAGGATTCTCCACTCTCTTTTACCTATTAATTAATTATTTGTTTATGTATTAGGTTTCTTTTATGATTTCCAACACATTATTTCATTGTATCTTCACCTTAATCAATGATATAAAATATTATATTAAATTTTGAATATATATACAATACTTTAAATATATGTATAATAGTTATATGGCATAGGTTAATATCCCATTGCTACCAATAGTAAATGGCACCAAATATTAAAGGCACATTCATACAGCTAAAAGCAACTTCTTTTAGAGTTTTTAATGTTGTGCAATAGTGCTTATGATGATGAAATAATGGTAAAATAAGGAAAAAATATTGTTATAACTAGTAATTTTTTGTGATAAAAATGGTAGAAAGTAATGCTAATAATTAATGTTATGCTTAACTAAAATAGAAACATTTTTCTCAATTAAAAATTTTGAAAAAAAAATCATTTTCCCAATTTTTGTTTTGACTTTTTCACTTTAGTTGAGAGTTGAAAGTTTATCTCATCTTCTAAGTCTATTATCTAATTGGAAAAAAATTTAACTTGTATGAGATGGCCATAACAATTGATAAACACAAATTATTGACAATAAATAAAAAGGAAACTAGATAGAAAAGAGGAAACTTACACAACTCTTATTGTAATTTAGAGGAACAAGTTCCTTAGATTTAGATTAAGACGACCTCTTATGGACTTTGCCCTACCGTAGTAAGAGATGGTGATAGGGGTTGAGCGGGGATAGATAATCAAAAATTGAAGGTGATAACCTTTATGTTATGTTGACACTTAGGTAAAAGGAGATTTTAGAAAGGGGAGGACACAAGAAATGAGACACTTAGTTTAGTGCAGCATTATAAACAAAACAAACAACTTCCTCAAGATAAAAAACTTGTAATGTTATCCATGAAATTATAGAAAATCAAATTATAAAAAAAAAAAACTTGTAATGTTATCCAAGAATTATAAAAAACTTGTAATTAGTTTGTGTGCAAATTAAATGTACCTTGAGTTATGTCTCAAGTTACTAGTGATGCGTTTTTCAAAATATTCAATCCTACTTCTAAACCAGAACAAGCAAGAAGACTTGAAAAAGAGAAAAAGAAAAAAAAAAAGAAAAAAGAAAAGAAAGAAAGAAAGAAAGAAAGAAAAAAGAAGAAGGCTTGAACTATATTGCCACTTTACACTTAGGACATTGTGTATCATAAAGAGCTACAATGTAAAGGTCTTTATGATGTTTGCATTTGTGTGACTAAATTCGCTTATTGTAGTAATGACCATCATTTTGTATAGAATATGTGGATTTAGTCACACTTTTTACTAAGCCTATATCATTATGATAACTAAAAACAATTATAAAATTTATCTTAAGAAAGTGTCCTCTACTTAATAAGATCATATGTAGAGATGTAAACAGATCGGGTTTGAGACAGGTTCATTGAAACTTGAACCCGACCTGGCAAAGGATTATATACCTAAAACCCGCTCCGACTTGATAAGTTTTTTTTTTTTTTTTACCCAACCTGATTAACAAAAGAAGCATCTTAAACCTAACCCAAATGACAATTAAATCTTTTTTTTTTTCTATGTCATTTCTTTAATTTATTATTAATCTACTTTTGATGGAAAGAAGAGATAAATTAAATATGAAAATAAAATATGAAAATATACTGATTAAAAATATAAAAATAATAAAATAAAATATACTGATTATAAATTAAAATATTAATTTTTTATTATTATTTAAATTATTTGGTTAGGTTTTCCCATTATGTTTTTTTCTAAATCTTGTGATGTGACCCTAAGCCCTATCGAATTTTATTTCATGTCACAAAACCTAACCCTAAACCCTATAGGGTTTTTATCGAGTTAATTGAGGCGGATACCTTATTATGACCTATCTTGGTTAAATCCCTAATCATATGTGCTAAATTACTTTAATGCTATTTTTTGAAAATTTGATGTAAAACTTGTCAATAAAAGCAATAGATAAATGAATCTTTTAACCTTTCTCTCTTTCGACAAACATTGATACATGAAAGATGAGATTATTGAACTTGACACCCATGTCTCTCTAATCTCTAATTATATGATTGGGAATATTCTATATCTCTTGTGTAGGTACAAGAGTGTCCCTTATATAGTTATACATTTATTAGAATATCTAATTTAATGTAGCAGGCAGTATAGAATATTACTAACTAGTTCCTTTCCTTTTGGCCTCACTCTATGGACTTCATTTCTTAATTTCCTTATTAAGATCAAGCTTATGAGTACACACCTTAGTAATAAGTGGTTTAAAGTTGGATGGACTTATAGGAATTTCATCTATAATATTGCCTCAATGGGGATGATTCACCTTGTCCTCATGGCTAAACTCTGAGAACTAACTCTTCATCCTACTAACATCCTCCTAGGTAGCATCTTTACAAAGAGAATGTCACTACTACAGTCTGCACTAAAACTTACTAAACCTTTGTACTCTTAATAGAGAATTCACATTTAACCAAAGTTTCTTGTGGTTATACCTTTAAACTAATCCCCACCACTATATTTAGAGCTAATAAATTATCGATTTGGTCCCCCATCACCTACTTATATTGAAAAGTATGAAAAGCTAGGTGGACTCAAGCATCCTTAAGGGGATAAAGGTAGTGTAATGCTTGCACTTTTAGAGTTGGGCAATTTAATGCCTAAAGTTTTAATTTTATAATTTAGTGTCCTTATTAAGAACTAAATTATAAAAAAATAAAATAAAACTTTAGACACTAAATTGCCCAAATATGAAACACTTCATGTGTCTTTTTCCTATTCTCAAGCAAACGAAGTTTGTAAGTGACAATATCAATTTGTTGTAAAATCTTGAATGGTCTATAGATATAAGCCATAACTTCTAATTTATGCATTGTACTATACTTTACTAGCGATGGATATAAAGTTTCACAAATACCCACTTTCCTTGGAATTGAATATCATGCCTATGAGCATCTGCCAGGTAACATTCAATTTTATACTCAATTAGGTTGTGTCTCAATTGGTCAAAAGCTTTATCTCATCTTGCCAATCTTAAGCCATTGCTACTATTATTACTTCACTTAAAGTATAGCGAATGAGTGTTAGAGGAGATCAACCATAAAATACTTCATAGAAGATTTTCCCCATCATACTTCAAAAAGTTGTATTATACTAGAATTCGGCCTGATGCAACCAAAATGGCCAAGCACATGGCTATTATAATGCAAAGCATCACATGTAAGTCTCCAAATACCAATATAATACTTTGGATTAGTTATTCATTTCTAAGTGATAAGAAGAGCTCATGTTGAGCTAAGTTCCTTGGAGACAAAAAAAAAATGTTCATATAAAAAAGACTAAACAAAGGTTAGACTACTATAAAAGGTGTTTAGGCTCTTTGGTTAGTTATAACTATAAATTTTCAAACCAATAAATAAGGACACCAATGTAAAATTTGTTAAGACCATTATCATTAGCTCTTTTTGATAGTGAACATAACAAGATTTTAGAGAGCCAAAACCTTGCTAAAATAAGCTATGAAGTGGTGTTGTTACATCTAGACAATCTCAACTTTTTGCCTTAGAGCATCACATTCCACTACAAATGGTTAAGTGAAATCGAGCATAACTAATACTAAAATCATGATTACAACTTGTTGTAATTGGTGAAAAGCTTTCTTTGCCACTTTTGACCGCTAAAAAACATCTTTCTTTAACAACTCGATGAAGGATCGAGCAATTATTTTAGTCTCAAATTCAACATCAATACTAACCGATGAAGCTAAGAAAACCTTAGGGTTCCCTTTGTTGTAAGTAAGATGAGATAATTTAGATACCCCAGACCTTCTTTAGGTCTAAGTGTTACATTCACTTTGGCAAACTGGCTTCTTTTTTTTTTTTTTTTTTCCTATTGGAGGTAGAAGAATTGTTGCTAAGACTATGAGTGCCGCATTCACATTATCCAAGTGTGAGTCTTAATCTAGGCTATATACTAAAATGACATTGAAAATTCATATATGAACTGGTGTAAATATGGTAAAAAGCATCACTAATGGTTTCTTAGAAAGTAGAGGGCACATTTATTAACCCAAAGGGCATTGTTAAGAACTCATTATTTCCTTAGATGTCCTTAAAAAGTCATCTTAAGAAATTCTTCAGCTTTGATATGAATTTGATGGTACCTGGATTTTAACTGATCTTAGAGAGAAAACAAGGCTCATTAAGTTCTTCAAGTAACTCTTATATGACTGGTATAGTATACTTGTCAACTATGGTCACTTGATTTAAAGCTCAATTGTCGGTAACAGCAAACATCTTGACCTATCTTTTGACTTCACTAGATCACAAGACTTAAGGGCTAAAACTTAGTTGTTTCACATTGGCTATAGGTGCTTTTATCACAAGTCAATTGGTTTCATTTTTCTATCACTATGCATATAGATTCACTTCTTTAATGGGTATAGCATGATCTATCCACAGTAGTGAGGTAATCTTGGTTTCTCTTTGAACATGTCCTTATGCTTGGTTAACAATCTATTAAGGGCTTCATTATAGTGGATATCAATTTACAAAAATTTCTCCATCACAAGCCATATTACCCTAAAAAACTCAGCATCCATAGACTTTAGAGTAGTTTGCAAAGATACTAAGATCTTTGTTAAAGCCAAATCCCGTTGTAGTCTCGCCTTTTAACCATTCACTTCAAACTTCATATGCATTTTAGCTCAATCCTCCTTCATTTTTCCTGGTGTTTCTAATCATGAAATCCCTTAGCTAAGTTCAAAACCACCTATCAAAAACAAGTAGTGATATGGGCTAAGGCCATAAAAGATATCACGCAGCAAATTCCATCATGAACACTAATTGGAGAAAATGTCTTTTTATAATTTCAAGGTTTATGAATGACAAAGAAATAATCTTTATGGGATTTTTATATTTATGAGACAAGAAATAAAATGGGATAAGAACAAATCAATTCGATCGATAAGTCAAAGGACACCACAATCAAATTAATTTGAACTGGAGCTTTGTTAGATTTAATTGATAAGTCGATGGAAGCCACACCACAATTAAAATCAAACAAAAAGATGATTAATGCACAACTGATATGACACACAGTAAATCTAACAAACAAGTATAATATTTGGCACAATCTGTAGTAGAATAATTATGTTGAGATAAAACCACTCAATATAAAAAGGATGAACATCATTCATAAAACTTAATATTGACAATCATCTCTATTATATGACAATAAAAGAGTTTAAATACAAATAATAAACCCTAATGGTAAAAGAGTAAATAAGATTTAAAAAAATAGATAAAAGTAGAGTACTTAAGACTAAAGTGTTCACGATCAGATGCATGGTTGTGAACTTGGTTGTGATCCATTCGTTTTTTAAACTCATTGTCATAGGTGTGATTCTCATGTGTTGCGTGTGTTGATGATCACATCTAGATACATAGGTATATACTAGACTGTGAACTTCCTTATTATCTTCAAAACGTGCATCTTTCCAACTCCTTGACTTGAATTTGATCCCCCTATCCTTCTTTGCAACCGGAGGATAACTCTTAAGACCCCAGATTCCTATAAAGTAGCTATCTATTATGGAGTGTTATCTCCCAAGACCATTGGCAACTTTCAAGATACATCCTTCTAATGCAATAGGTAACGATCCTTTAGCTATACCCCAAACTCAGGTGTATTTCCACCTGTAAATCAATTTGTAAGCCAAAACTTCCAAAATGATATCATCATCATGATTGAAGAATCTCGGAATTCGCTTCAAAGTTTCATTGATCGTGGACTATAAATTTCCCCTACTGCTATGATGGACAATTGCATGTGGGATAAAGTACTGCACTCTACTGGACCCCTGGAGTACCACCCTATGCCTCTAGTTCACCTTCCAATACCTCCTCCTCGATGTTTCCTTACTCATTTTCAGCTAATACAGTCATTCATAGAGCTTTGTTTGTGCATTAGTGAAAGGGATGATAAGGTTGGTAACATCAGAAAGTACTAATATTTAAGAAACTCGAGGATCCTCGAGAGCTAGGCCAAGTACCCCCACCCTAACTTCGAGGCGGTCCAATGTTGCTCCTATTTCCCTAGAATCCGGGAGTTATCACATGAATGCCCTAGCTGCCTACAAATTACTATGCTCAGTTCTACTGCCTGTTTCCTCGAAAATTCACTCTCGACACCACGATTGTTGGAGTAGACCATTAGCAAGGACAATGAGCCTTACCATTCCTATTTTCATCCTCAATATTACTAGCCAAATCTATTGCCCTCGCATAGTTTCATAGGATATGAGTATGCGTGCAATACCTTATGTCTCCACTCAACCCATTCAAGAAATATCCCGAAGTTTGATCCTCGAGTAAGCTAGTAATCCAGGCAAGTAGCATCTCAAACTTCTGTACGTGCTTACCCTCTCCTTTTATCCCCTCCACAAGCTTCTAAGTCTGCATTTTCTCCCCAAACTTATTAATTTCACTGGTTGCGAAGTGTCACTCAATAAATGTTGCTGACTTGTATGTCAGAAAGCTTCTTGCCTTTTTGCTCCCCATTCAACTTAACAGTATGGACTTACTCCATCAAGTCCCTCATTTTCTTTTCCAACGCCTAAACCCTAGTCTCCATTCTTGTCAGTCGTGCTCACTCATTGTCTCCCTCCCTCTCTCTCTCATCTTGCAAGTCAGACCAATTTGATAAGGAATAATTTTAAGTGTATTGAAATTAATAGGGAAAATAAATGGTGACAGAAATACAACGTAATCTCCAAAAAGCAAGAGTAGCCCTAGAGCACCATGCTTTACGCTGGACAATGCAAAAAATAATAATCCAGAAAACAATCTTCTCTCCTTTCTTTTTTCTTTTTCTTTTTTTTTTTAACGTTCTGTATCTTTTATGTAATTTACAGGAGTGCCTTTAATATAGCTAGTCAGATATTCGGCGTATCTAATTTAATGAAATAGGAGTATGGAATACTACTAGCCTCAGCTACTCTACCCTTAACCTCACTCCATGGATTTTTACCTAATTTTCTTATTGTGCTTGAGCCTACCGTTACACATGAAGTAATAGGTGGTCAGGAGTTGGATGCCTTCAGGAATCTCATCTATACCAAACTACTTAAATTCACAATGGAGTCTCCATCTTTTTGTTTCTACACTTATTTTGGCACACCAAAGTTTATGGAGCATGCCGATGTTCCACCATCTCTAATTCGGGAAAAAAGTCTGAGAAGATAGAATACATCCTCTCGTCATCTCTAAAGGCCAAACAAGACACTGATGCATTTGGACGTTTGAGAATTATCGTTAGCCGGATTTAAACCAGGTTTTGCAGTGAACGTCCAAACCTTGACCATTTGACTGAGCATTGTGGGCGGAGAAAAGAAAACTTGCCACTGTAATTAACTGTTATTTCCTTATGAACAGGAGACATTTCTCGAATTTCCACACATGCATTTTATATGAAACAATATGGATAATTTATGCAATGGTGCAGAATTCAATTGCTTCACCATTTTCATAGACAATCATACATTTTAGACTGGATTATGTACAAATATTAGTTTTTGTAGCCCAGATCAGACCCGGGAACCAGAGATGACATACAGGGACAAACTGTAATCATAAAGACTAAGACACGTATCTTGAAAGGCATTCAGCCAACATCATACCTCATCAATGTCATCAAAATCTTCCCAATCATTTGAATCCTTTATCTCTAGCTCATGCACAGTAGCCTTATCCTTCTTAGATCCTTTCTCTCCAGCAGCATTTATATCCTTACTGGAGTCATCAGAGCTTCCGCCAAGCTGAACCCAATCCCTTGAATCTTTTGTTGAAGAATCAGAGCCATAGGTAGCTTTCTTGTAAGTTGTTGGCACATCTCCATCATCATCTTCCAGATCACTAAAAGAGACATCCTCATCATTCTCAATGTGTATAGTTGTTCCTTTAACATCAGATGTTTCTGGAGTCCCCTCTTTCAACCAGTCATCACCATCATCTTCATACTTATCATTCACAACTCTAGAAGATGAAGTGGTATGCCAAAGCTGGTCTTTTTTCTGATCAGCTGATACTTCCTCCATGACAGGCTTATCAATAATTTGAATTTCCATCCCCTCCATTGCGAGTTTCTCCTTCTCAATATCAACTGCAGTCATTGAGGTGGATTCTCCAGTAGTTGATATCTGATGCAATGCTGATCCGGAGAGGTTGCTAGGAGGTGATGGGTTCCCTTCACAAGAGCAGCCAACTGTTCCTGCCACCGCAGTGTCACCAGCAGGTGAGTCAAGCTCTTCTTTAGACTTGTTCCTATTATGCAACTCCCGCATCAACATTGCTCTGGCTTCTAAAATCTGCCAAAAAAAAAACAAAATTCCAGTAATCAACGATAAAAAAAACAAGTATATCTCCCCTTGACCTTATATATTAAGAAACAAAAACGTTGCTATGAAAACATCCTGGACCATTACAATCCTTGGTAATTCCATAACTTGTGACCAATTTCAGAAAAATAGAAAGGACATGATGAATAACTATCCTTCTAGATACCTTAGCAGTGAGACTCAGAGCTATTTGACCAGCCTCCATAAGGTTAAATTCCTTCCTGATCTTAGATTTTCTTTATTTTTTTTCCCCTTTTTGGGCATAATCTAGGCTATGCATATCTTAACCCAATTTTAAATGTCGACAAAATACAAATAAAGGATGTGCATATCAATGATAATGCCATCTGCAAAAGTACATTAGCTGATGACATGGGCCATTGTACAAGAGCTAGAATTTCTCAAAAATAAAGTCAGAGTAGGAAATTTACAGCATATATGATGCTGGTCCTATAATTCTTTAGTTGTCTTATGACTTTAAAGCAAATAGCCTAAGTAGCTTCTTAACAGCAGAGGCATCATGTCACAAGCATGATAAGAAAACACCTAAGATATTTCACTACAAGTGAGGTTACATGAATGTTCCTGTACTGCTCTTTTAATTCTTTTAATTTTGAATCCAACATCCATGGTAAGATGAATATATTGCAGGTCCTTCAGACCTTCCAAATATATTTCTTTCTTTCACTCACCTTTTCTGCTCACTCTTATGGTGTGGCTCATCACATGCGGCTATAGATTCCAACTATAGCAGTAGTAAATGCTCACTTTGATGCAACTAAATCTTAAACAGGTTCCACATCATATGTTCACTAGGAACAACAATTATTCCTCAAGTTTCTCATTGGTTCATAATTTCTAATTCATCTACAAAGCCACAAAGAATTCTCGTTTGAGCTATTTCCATTACACATTGATGCTCACTGCACAATTTCCACATTATAATTAATTGTCAGTTGCCTACCTATAGCAATCAATGAACATATATATTACTCCAGCTCAGACATTAGGATCAAGTAGAGATCTAGGTGACAAAGGCAATATAGTACAAGCAACAGACATATGGATTTGGCAGAAAAGGATCCAAATGTTTGACATGTGTATGGGGAAGATGGTTGGGTCCCACCTAACCCCAACCACCCCCCCTCCCTCTTTCTCTATCTATAGTAAGGATTCTATGGCTACAATAGTTAGCAGAAAGTCTAAGCAAAATGCCCAATACCAATTCAACTGGATAAAAATTTATCCAAGAAAAAAGAAATGACTGAAAAAACCCACCAGCCAAGCTAAATTAATAGCCCAAATACGTCATATTTAACCTCCATTTATGCTACATGCCCCAAACCCAAATTTCCAGTAGCCTAAACTCTTGACAATCCTATTTTCTATCTGGAATCAGCACCTCCTCCTTGACCAGATTACCAGCCCTTTCCATTCCACTTTACCAGCATTCTTCTCGAGCATTATTCTTAAAGATTAATGCCATTTTCCTTCAGCAATCCTCACATCATTGCCATTGATGTGTCCATTTACATTTTGAACCACCTCACCAGCATGGTGTTCAGATGCAGGTAAGGAGGGCCTGAAAAGCAAGTCCACATAATAGAGATGATCCATAAGAATTCAAATTTGCATTCACCCATTCTGTTAAAATCCAAGGAATGCCCAACTCCAATTTAGGCAACTATTTTACTCATCACGTCTAAGTCCTCCACTCAACTTGCTATATTCCTTTCCAATCCTACTTAGATGATTAACTATCCATCCTTACTTCTGAAGATTATTGGAACGTCTAGGAATGGTGCTATAGGACCAGAGATGTAACTGATGTAGATCTGAACATAGTAGAGAAGCAAATCACCAAAATCTGCCACTTCTCTCCTAAGGCTTACTTGCTCAGGCCAGAACAGAACCAAGCAAGCAATCCTCTTCCTTATTCTTTTCTATAACAACTTTCTCTCTCCATAACTAACTTCCATTTCCCGTCCCTTACTATTTACATCTTTCCAGTATATGTCTACCAGTAGCAATCCTCCAAGATAATAACCTAACAACTGCATCTCAGACATGTCTGGTACCTAAGCTGCCAAAGCCTCAAAATCTTCCACCTAATGTGCTACTGATGTTTCCTGAAGTAATGTTGACAGACTTTCAAAAGGATTGCTCAAGAATAAACCTCCATATCTAGTAAGCAACTCTTGTTTCATGTTATCCCAATCCAGCCAAGAATACTTCCCACGGAGCATCTTGTACCAAATATATAGTTTGGCCTCTTAAACAGAGATGTATTTCATGTTATATCATTCCTTCTTTCCTTGACTGCATTGACCATTTTAAATTTTCTCGAGTTACCATTCTGTAAATGTACAAAAATTTTGCTCCTTTCTAATTTCACATGGGACAAACATAGGGGCACAGTGACACTCTGAAATATATATATATATTATTCTAAAGATATTCTTTCCTGTAATATTTTCCTAGATACTCCTAAAATGATCTACATTTGGAGCTAGAAAGCATAATATTGTAAGAAGACGTATCTAACTGAATGTTAGAGGAAAAAAACAAAAGAAGGGACTAATAAAGACAAAAGTCTCAAATTCAATTTCCTTTTTTTCCCCCTTATATGTAAAAGACTCAAATTCATTGTCAGTGCTCCACCAAACTGAACATTTAGAAATGATAATTTTCACTTTCCAGGTTTTGAGTGGTGGGGGGAGAAAGGAACAGAGAGAGACCATTGTAAGACCCCAGAATGATTGCACAAGTTATTCAAGAATATATGCACAGAAGCACCATACTCATACTGATCAATTCTGCAGCAAAAAGACGGCTCATCATAGACATAGGATATTGCAACAACTAGACGTGGGCAGTGTCTCATATAGTTATTTTTCTGCCATTATAAGTCTCAATTAAAATTTGCATAAGAGACTTACTTGGGGTGTTGATAGAAGTTCAGCATCTTCTTTGCTGAGCCTCGGGTGCAAAAGTACAAAGTAAATCTTCCAAAAGCTGTTATCGCTCATATATTCTGGGCAGAAATCCATTCTGAGGGCAGCCAACCTTGGAGCAAGCCGTTCTATAGCCAGAGCATGCTCTTGTTGGGCATCAGATAAATCAAAATCTGTGGAAAAAGTTAACTGTTTACACAAACATGAACTACAAAATACATTCTTCTTATCACAGCACGTTTGAGGATCATACATTAAAACAGCAAAGCATAAGTGAGATAATAGGGATTATGATCCTGTCACCCAAAGCTAATTATTTTCATCAGGTTGGGAGAAATAGGCTGATTAGGTTGCAGCATCACATCATAGAGGCCATCATGATTATCTCACCCGCAATTATAAATCATCAAATCACCCCAAACAGCAGATGCCAAATTTAAAGAGTTACAAATAGAGATCAACCAGTATTCCCAAGAATAGACAACAGTATATTATCCACCGAACAATATACTATCCACCAAATTAGAATTACCATGTAGATAGTAAGTTTTTCTCATTAACTGTGAAGTCCTTAAACTTTTAGAAACCTTACGTTTAATTTGGAAACTTGGCATCGGCGGCTAAACCACATCACATATGTATACCTAGAATCAAATCTACAACAATTTAAGATGATGGTTCATTCCGATTAAAACCCTCGAACAATTAGACTAATCTAAGTAAATATGCACGTCAACAGCAGAATTGGATCTCTATTTCCTTGCTCAGCTGCACCAACATTACATTTCTAACCGCAAGAAACCCGCTAAACAGCAAAAAGTGAAGCAATTCGTAATCAACTCAATTCACTGCATAAACAACCAGAACCCTCAAATTAACGTTACCATCCGAATCTTCGCTATCATTGTCAATATCATTGAGAGGGAAATCGAGCCAAGTCTCGGGATGCATCGCGACGTTCCTCGCGAAAACCACAACCTCCTCGGTCACACCGATCGCCTTCCCAATCAACTCCTCATCACTCCCAATCTGCAGAAAATTCGTGGCCATCTTCGTGAACTCCCAAACGGCCTTATTATTGGAAAGCTTTGAAATTCCACTCTTGAACCTCCCTCCAATTTCGGCGAAATCGCTACGAATCCCGGCAATTAGAGCTTCATCGTTATCATCTTCAGCATCGCCGCTGCCGGCCGTGGGTTGCTTAGGTGGATCGGGAGGGGGAGCGAGGAAGGAAGCGACGCCCCAGAGCTGACGAGTTAGGGTTTTCTTAATCTCGGTGAGGTCCTCCCGGACACCGCGGGGGGAATCGAGAGGGGAAGTGGAAGAAGAATTGGGGTTTGGATCGGGTTGGGAGGCTTGGGAAGCTTGGTGGAGATGCTGATCGTCGGCGGTGACGTCGTCATCGTCTTCATCGAGTTTGAGAGAGTTGGCAATGGATCGGGCTAACCATGACATTGCTGAAGAAGACGGGAGGAAGGGAGGGAAAGAGGGAGAGAGAGAGAAGAGTTGAAGTAAGAGAAGCAGACGAAGAAAGAGTAACGGAAAAAGAAACAATGATTACTACTCAAACAGGGAGACTTCAGCTGGTAGGAGATTGATTTTCCTTTCTCAGACAGATGATGCTTCTCACGGCGTCGTTTCGTACGTCTTTGAATGTCGGGCGAAGAAGCATATGCTCTTCAGGGGCCGGTGGTCATGCTCTTAGATTGCATTTTAGTCCAATTCAAAGATAAAAAATTGTGCGTAATTCTTTTTTCTTATTATTTTTTTTGTCAACTCCTTTAAAGTCGAAAACCAAAATTTCCTATTCAAAACCATAATTTAAGAAATTATATCATAACTTATATTAAAATTTATTTTCAAATCTCATATCAATAACTTATATCAATAAAATCCCCTTTAAAGTGTTTTATATTTATATTTATATTAAATTCATTTAAATTCAATAAATTATTTTGAATTTTCTTTATTTATATATTCCTTTCATGTAAATATCTTTATTATTATCTCACATCATTAATAGTTGTGATCACAAAACTTATATAGAGCTATGATTTAAATAAATAAATAGAAAACTTAAGTGGCTTATAACTTAATTGTAATAGTCATAAACAAAAAAAATTCTTAGATAATGCAATTAAAATATTAAGAACTTCATGAAATTTTAAAACTATTTTAAAAGAATTCTTATATATTTTGTCATGTCAGAAGTCCAATAGCATGGCCAATCCACTATCTATTCACAAAGGATAGGCAAGATTTAATCCTACACTTTTCACTTCTTCATACCATTTCGTAAGGTCAATCAACCTTGCTCAGCTTAAGGTTTCCTTCACTTTCTACTTATTCCTTTTTACAAATCAATCTAAGTTTAGTCATTAGGACTAATTTATTATGAAACCTTAATCCTTGAATTTAAAGAATTTCTTTGTATTAACGAATTCTTAGGGATTAATTTCTACATCTTATATTATTCATATATCGTTTTCAAGGTTTTGTTTATGTTCTTGCTACAAATTTCTTAATCTATTCATCTATTATGTGATGCTCCATCTAAATCATTAGGTTATTGTCGAGCCTAAATTTTCTCTTTTTTCCTAATTTGATTATACTAAACCTTATACTCATTTAATATAAATCCTCAAATAAGATTAGAAAAAAAAAATAAAAAAATTTACTTAAAAAGAAAAGGGAGTCACCACTTGATTATAATAAAAAAAATATATAAAGTTAGAATTAATAGAGCTTTATTAATTCTAACTTGGCTACTGATAAAAAAAAATATTTTTTTTAGAAAAACCAAATACTCTATGCTCGAGAGTTATCTTTTAAAACACTACGATTATTACTTTAAACCTTCCAAAACTAATTTTTTTATTAAAATTATAAAAAAAAATTATTGAGGTCGCCCCTTAAGTGCATACATATTCGCTATTCCAAATAAGACCAATTGTAGTTTAATTTTTTTTGTTTTTACTATAGAGACCAAAATTTATTTATTTGTAAAAAATATTTAAAAAATTATACTAGAAGAAAATAATTTTTTAAAAGAATTTTTTTTATAACAATAGTTTTAAAACAATATTATTATTATTATTATTACTTTTTTTGGAAAATTCTAAAATGTAAAAAAAAAATTGAATTTTTTTAGGGAAAACGTCTTTTTTTTTATAATAACCCAAAAGAAAAAAGAAAAGAAAGAAAAAAAAAAAAAGAAAAAGAAACTTGGTTAGAGAAGACGCTGTTGGTTGGAGACAAGGTGGCAGCTTCCGACAGTGCTTTGGCTTATTGGGGACGTCGGAATTGTACAGTGGAAGATGGTGCATCAACCTACCTAGCTAGTTCGATCCCAAACATAGCAGACGGCAGAGATCGGAAAGGTAGCCGGCGGCGGAGCTTCGGAGGGTCGCAATTTAAGGTTTCCTCAATGCTTTTAAACCAAAAAAAGATACTACCTAGGCTTTTTGACGATGAGGAAACTAATGAAAGTGGTGGTTTTCCCTAAAAATGGCTTATGAAAGCTAATTCCTAAAGAGAGAAAAAAAAAAACGTGATTAAAAAGAGAAAATGTTTGTGATTTTCTCTTCATTTGTGGTTTGGAAGACTTACTTAGGATCCTATTTATACTATCCGGTGCTGACTTGAGCTTGGAAAGTTCCGATTTATATTGAATTCGAAAATCAAAATAAATGTGTTTAAATATTTTGATTTCGAATTTTAATGAAATTTGCCGAGATTCAAGTGTAATTGTTGGCTAAAATGATTCTTCCATTGTATAATTTTGTTTAAAACTCAAATGGAAGCTTCAATTCTTACTGTAATTACTAGAATCAAGCTTTGGTCAATTAGAGAAAAATTCGCATTTTCAAAATTTCTTCAATTTTTAAACGCTAATTTGACTCTCTCTTTTACTGAATCTGGACAATTTCTTAGGCTTGATTCAAAGTATGCCAACTTGTGTTTGTAATTGCAACATTAAATTGATGAAATTGCGAAGGAAAGTGGATCAAAATTAATCATAAAAAGACCTTACCAGGCTAGTTTTCCGATTGAGAACATGTTGACGGAGGTAGAAGATGATTTATAGTGTAAAAACATGTGTTCAAACCACGTTTTTCACTATTTGTTGGAAGAAGAAAATGTGTTTTGAAAACAAATTTTCCACTAGAAAAAAAAATCACAACATGCATCTGCTGTGATTCGAACCCAACACAAAGGATCATTGTGCACCTATGTCTTCCATTAAGGTGTTGGCCTATGCCTCGATTTATTATGCAATCAAATTGCATTTCTTTCTTTTTTAAGAAAAAAAAACAAAAAATAAATAATAATAAATAAATAAATAAAGAGGGAGAAAAATTATATGTTTATAGTTATAATAATTTCCATTTAAAAATTTATAGAATATATTTCTTGTTTTATTATAATGTAGATTTCTAATTCTATTACCCGTAAAAGAGGACAGAGTTTAGATGCTTACATCTTAATGGATGTTGTATTCTCTTTCTTTATAAGGCAATGTGGTAGGTTTTTAAGGGAGTCATATTTGAAGAAGTTTTAAATTTGTTTCCTTTTCATATTATGTCATTAATATTTATTTTGTGTCAACTATTAATATCATATTTTGTAAGGAGATACCCCACTTAAATGTATTGAAGTATATCTTTATTCATTATGATTTTTATTACTTCTTTTTGTGAATTCTCTTTATTTATTTCAATATGACAATTTTCATTCTAATGCTTTAAGATATTTCATCCTTCCCCTTTAAGATTTTTTAATTAAAAAAAAAAGAATCTTAAACTTAGGTGCATCTTAATAAGGAAATAGGATAGTGATGGGTATAGATAAGATAAGTCATTTCTTACTATCACAAGTAATATCATTGATCATAGCATGGTTATGCAGATGATAAATAAATTCCTAAGCATTTCAACAAAATATGAAGCTAAGGTCTTATGTAGAACGTTTTGGAAATTGAAACATAGGTAGATGAGTATAAGCTTTAGGATAATTATACTTTTGAAGCCTATGAACCTTCTAACCAAGATTGAACGATTTGAGTTTACAATTAACGAAATTATTCAAACCTAGTATTGATTACAAACAAAAGATTGAAAGAAAATAAAGTAAGAGGCTACAACTTGATAGTCTAATAAGAAAAGGAAATAATAACAAAAAGAATAGCTAGCATAATATGATAGCATCAGGCGAGAGTGGAAGGAGAAGTATCCCCTGTCGCTTTAGATTCCTTAAATCTAGTTTGAAACGCATCAAACCTTGTTTCCAATCAATCCATCTTAGCAAATATTCGGTTCCAATTACTATAGTTTTAAATTACCATATTTTACAAATTATTGAGAATAACTCATTGACTTTAGATATCCAATGCTTTAAGAGTTCAAAATGGTGCTCACAAATATATTAGATAAGCAATTTGACTCATTCCTATATCTTATGGATGGGCTTGTGGTATAGTCTTGGCACTCACGAGTCTATAGAGGCTTTAGGCCTCTCGGTTGCCCCGGCACCTCTATCTCCCTAAACCCCGACTCTACATTAGTACATATCTTACCCTATGCCCCTCCTTTACTCATATTAGGTTCCTAGTCGATACTGTGTCTTCTTAGCTATTGATGTACTTTTTGCCTCTTCGTATTGCCTAGATCTCCTAATGATATAGCTACACCAATTGTGGTCATCATAGAAGGTGAACCACATCTTTAGATATCGGAACCCCTTTTCTTCTTAGGATGTGGATGATTAGAGCCCTAGAGATTAACATCAACTATTCACTTATGTTCATAACTACCTTAATCATTTTCGAGATTATCACTCATCACATGTCATACCTATAGTCCTAACCAAGATAGCCAATCATAGTTCTTCCATATTTACCAAAATGTGAAATGCCCACCTTGAGGTATTAGCATCTCCATGCTTGGCAGTTGTGGGCATCCCCTTCAGCCTTCACCATTCTTATTCTCGGCACTTCCGTAATGCTTACTGTATCCCTCCCATCCAACTCATATATAATGCTACATCACAGCTTATGGTCAAGGGTTCTAATCTATTTGCCATCATCTAATTCTAACACTTCCCTTAAATCCCCCATTATAAATGTTAAACCTATGGATTTTTCTCAAATTTTGCTATTTCCCATTCATCATATTCTATAGGGAAAATTATAAGCATGGTATTAATATTTGGGGTTAAGTTAGTATTCAAACTTTTAAATAGTTAAATAAAATATCAATGTTATGTTATATAATTCAAATAAAGAATTATATCATAACATCATCATAACATCATTAACTTGATCTAATGTAGTTGTTATCATCTAACTGGTGATATTAACATAATACTAATGTGATGCTTATGCGCTATTTTATTGCAAATAAAAAAGAAGCAAAAAAGAATATAAAATTTAAAAAATGAAAAATATCCGAGAAATAATAATATATATATATATATATATATATATGAAAGGTACTAGAAAAAAACGAAAAAAAGTGCAAAAAATAAAAATTGAATTATATATCTTAATATAATTAATAAAAAAATCAAAAGAAAAGAAAAAAAAATAAAGATCAACTATCCCAAGGCCAATGGGTAGTTGATGACCATCTATGAGGGGTTGTTAAGCCTAAGTTAGTTGCCAACTATCTACTATTGTAGATGAGTTAAATGACCTACTTTTTATTACCCCCACTACGTATATGTGGTCATTTCAACCACTCTAAGGTTAGGGGTTGGTTAGTAGCCATTTGTGGGGAGTCACACAACCCTTCTAACGACACCATCTCTAGGCTTTTAGGTTGTTGGTTCTATTTAATTTTAATTTTATAATCTTTTTTCTTTTTTATTTTCCTTTTTTATTAATTATATTAACTTATATAAATAATTATAGTCTCTTTTTTTTTTTTATAATCTATGCTTTTTTCCTTTTTTTTTCAAAATTTTCTTATAACTTCCATATTTTCATATTTTTATAATTTTATATACTGTTTTTTTCTTTTTTTATTTGCAATAAAATAGCCACTTAAGCACCACATCAAGCCCATCGGTTAGATAACAACAACAACAGATCAAGTTAATGGCATTATCATGAAATTCTCTATTTGAATTATATAGCATAACACTAATCTTTTATTTAGATCACTTGAAAGTTTGATCCCTTATTTAAATTTAACCCTAAATGTTAATACCCTCTTTTGTAATTTTTCCTATTCTTCTAAGTACCCACTAGTAAAGTTTGAATTGAATAGTCTTGCCACCTTTATGTACATCTCATCTAGCAAATGAACTAAAGTCAACAACCTATTCCATACTATATTAGGTTTCTTCATCAAGTCTAGACTCTCAAAAGATCCTTTTGTTCACCCTACAACCCAAACTAGCACTTCTAAGAGCATAAGAGTTCTCATAATGTACCATGTGCATAAGCAAGGAAAACCATTGGCAATCAAGGGTCACAAGTCTATAGGGCACTATGAACTTGATCCAATTCCTTATGAGTTATGATTTCCTCTTGTTGAAGAGTCCCCTAAGTAACATTTTCCTCTTGGTTTGTGAATATGAACAATGGTTAGAGTAGGTATGAAAGATGAGAGAGAAACAACATGAGTATATTGCTCTTATAGAGGGAAATTTAAGGTAGGTAAGTGTTTGGTTGTAAGGAATGTTGAGGTGCCCATAAGGGGATCATCAACAAAGGGCATAATGATGGTGAAGGATATAGGTAATGAGAGAGAGTAAGGACCTCTTAGAAAGAAACTTGTCTTCAATTAAAGGATAGGTGAAATGGTGTAGAGGGCTAAAGCTATTATATTAACATAGTGGGCTAAGCCTATTAATTATTTGGCTTAACTCACTAGGTTAGGTGATAGAGTCTAATGAGTTTAATCTATTTATTGAGATAACTAAGGGAGAATTGACTTTGTAAACTCAAAAAAGGGATTGTTGGACCGGTTCCTATGCATCTAATATTTCTTAGGTAAGCTCATGCACTCGTGGAGAAGGCTACTAACCTTGAGCCCTTAATAAGCTCATTAGGATAATCCTAAAATAAACATACTCTATCTCATTCATCAATCACTAAAGCAATCTAACGGATGTCACTATTCTCAATAGTTTATAAATACTTAGTGATAAAGCAATCTAACGGATGTCACTAGTCTCAATAGTCTATAAATACTTAGTCATTCTTCCTCAATTCACACGATTTTTATGATAAGAGAAATGGTGTTCCACTATGAATTCTCTGCTCTCAATAATTAAATGAGAGTTTAGGCAAAGAACGATCTCTATTGCTTAAGAACTTCAAGGTTGATGCCTTAGGTTCCCTTGACTCCCTTATCTATCACTTGTACATTCAAGACTTCCGAGATTACTTACTCTTTCTCCCTACCACTTTCTCCTTAGTCATCCCATTACATGTCATCTCTACAACACTTCTCTAAAGTTATGTATAGTATAGCACCTGTATGATGCTTACATAACTACTCTAATCGAAATTCCTATCTACATTTTAGTGACTCCACTAAGGACAAAACAAAGTGATAAAAAAAGTAATGGCACCTTATAAGAAGAGAGGATTTTTTATAATACTTCTCAAAAACAAGATCCCAATATGGAACCAATGGAGTAGAACCTACCTCCATTGCCTTAGAATACCAATAAGGGCAATTCATAGCTTAAGGCTCCACTAGATCCTATACAAATGATGCAAACTATGCAAGAGAACACAAGGATTTTAAATCAATTCTTGACTATGTTTACTCTCTTCATGATGGGACTAGCTACCATAGCTACTGTGTAACAAGGTATGATATTGCCAAACACTAGCATTGCTGTGCAATAGGGTACCACTTATGCATCTTCATCACATGTACTTATGCTAGTTAATCCTCCCACTATTGAGGACATTAGCAAGAACAAATCTCTCCACCAAACATTGTAGCTAAACAACTCCTAATGTTTGAAGGTATGAATGTGAGAATCTAGCTTGATAGCCCTTAATCTTCACGTATTCGCCTTCCCAATATCTTAGCGGATCTATTTGTCAACCTACACCTACCTTTGCTTCTATAGCATCTACTCTAAGGACTTCTTAGACATGTACATGAAAGAAATACGAGCTAACTCATGCATGGGAATACCAAAATTGAAGCTTCCCTAGTATCAAAGTATTTCTGCAAAGTCATATTTGAGAGACTGTGATGAGGATCAACTAGCATGAAAAAGGAAAGAGCCAAAGTTCCATGATCCATTACATGGCATTAGAGGCCCGATGACCCGAGCTAGAGCTAAAAGAATGAACGAAGCTCTATAGAGACTAGTCATGGACTTGCAAGCCAGGGAATCAAGCTACACTGAAGGAGCACATACATATGTCAACTTGATTCACGTGACCATGGAATGATGAAATAATTTAGGGATATTAAATATCTGCATGGACCGCTACACTAGAGGATACATTTGGTTTTGTAAATGTTTATTTTTATTTATTGGTTTGTTATTTATGTTATTTAGTTGCCTACTTGGTGACACAATGATAGAATAGGCAACTTAGGATTTTTAGTATTTGTTTTGATTTGTAATTTATATTATTTAGTTGCCTACTCAGTTACATGAGGATAAGGTAACAAATAGATTAGGCAACTTAAGATTTCCATATTGTGTTAGGTTTTTCCATATTGTATTCGTATGCTATATATGCCGTGTAAAGGGGTTGCCAAAAGACAACTTTGATATATGAAAACACA
Source organism: Laguncularia racemosa (assembly GCA_037954665.1). Lineage (NCBI taxonomy): Eukaryota > Viridiplantae > Streptophyta > Magnoliopsida > Myrtales > Combretaceae > Laguncularia > Laguncularia racemosa. The sequence continues at coordinate 897,292 of JBBMOL010000063.1, read as the reverse complement.
TCCTTTTCGTGAGATACGAAATACCTCTTTTTGTTCTTTTGCGAAAGAACTTTTCCATAGGATTCTTAACCGAATTACTAGGAATAACTTTTGATAACTTAGGTTACAGTCAACGGGTTTAATTGGGGTCTAGTTACGCATCGCTTATTCAAGACGATCCTTAGGGTAATTGAAACCAACTAGCATCGTTGGGGCTTTAGTTTTAACATACCTAGGGTTACACGCATCAGTCTATGTAAGTCCTAAGTTCCTATTGTTAAATGGAAAAAAAAAAGGGGAGCACTAGAGAACACTTGCTTAAATTTATCAAAACATTAGAGCCTTATCAACTTGATGATGACTTGAAGTTTAAAGAGTTCTCAAAGTCACTGAACGAGAAAGCATACACCTAGTATGTTAATCTCCCTATAGAGTCAGTTGATTCTTAAGGGACCATGTGCAAGATATTTTTAAAAAAGTTCTTCTTCATTTAGAAGAAGGTTACAATCATTAACATAGGAAGAATATGACAAAAGTTATGGGAGGATCTCATGGTATATATTGAGTGTTTTAGGGAATGCTTCTAAAACATTTAGGATGTCTGTGATGAAAAAGAGTTGATGAAGATTTGCATCCAAGGGATGTTCTTGAATATGTTGTACACTTAAAGAACCTTTCTCTTTGTTCTTTGGCTATGCTCATGGAGAATGTGCAAAGAATGAACAATTTCATAGCAAAATAGCAAGGAGACAACAAGAAGCTCAATAAATGGATTGCATCTATATCCTCGACTTGAGCCATGGATTTCAAAAATGGTAAAAAGATAATAGTGATGTAGAAAGAATTTTTGTAGAAGTCCCTTCATTTCCATGCCTAATGAGTAAAGTACATGCAATCCTCGACCACTAGTTGCAAGAAGAAAATATCAAGTTGCTAAAAGTCGAGCATTAACCCATGGTGAACAAGAGAAGAGATCCTAAATATTGTGATATCATAAAATAGTGGATTACCCCCATAAAGGATTGTCAAATCTTACGAAGAATATTCCATGAAAAGGTTTAAAGTGGGAAGCTTATCATCGAAGATAATAATGCTAGAAACAACATACTCCCAGTAGACAATGCTCATATGATCAATGATGTTAAAGAGAGGGTTAGACCCTAACATATCTTTTGTAATAACAAAAAAAAAAAAAGAGCTAGTTTGGCTACCTATAATGAATTTTTTTTTTCTATTTCTCTCATTTCTGTTTGTTTGTTTTTTTCTTAAGCCTTTTATGTGCTTGCTCCCTTAAGCCCAAGCAATGCCTTATCATTCTTGCTTTCCTGCCTTAAGCCTAGGTGAGGCCCTAGCATTCCAACTTTCATGCCTTAAGCCCAAGCAATCCCTAACATTTTAACCTTCACATCTTAAGGCCAGGTAACACTCTAACATCTTTAACTTCAATACCCCAAGCCCAGGCAATGCCTTAACATTTTTTGCTTCTATTCCTTAAGCTTAGGTAATGCCCTGACCTTTCAACTTTCATGGCTTAATCCTATGCATCACTCTAACATCTTAGCTTTTACCCCTTAAGTCGAGACAATGCCTTAACATCTCGACTTTCACACCTTATACCCAAATAATGTCTAGCATCTCCAACTTTACTACCTTAATCCTAGGCAATGCCCCATCATTTAACTCTCACACCATAAGTTCAGGCAATACCTTAACTTTCTAGCTTTCATGCTCTAAGCCTAGTTAATGCCCTGGCAATTTACTTACATTGTTGCTGCTTTTTAGCACAAGATGTTTTCAATTAAGAATAAAACCTATTCATTCTTTTAAAGCTAGCCATGAAGCTACTTCTCAACTTGAGTACCACTTAGCCAATTTGCTTCTAAACCCCACCAATGTATCATCATGATAATTATAGAATTTATACAAGACTCATGATTCAATGAAACAAAGTATATAAGGGGGTAATATAAACATAATTGTTGACTGATAAGAGCACTAACTCCCAAGTGCATGATAGAAAGTCAAGCCTGTGCAATTTAGATTACTGAGAGCATTGTCTCCTAGGTGCATCACAAGTCAATGCATCTGTCAAGTTTATTATTTTCCTAATTCGATTCACATTAGATCCTATGTCCATCTAATACAAACCCTCGACTTGAACTAGAATTTTTTTTTTTTCATCATTTATTTGGAGCCGCCACCCAATTAGAGTTGAAAAAAAATTGTTAAGTTAGAATTAATTAAGTAGATTAATTCTAACTTTAATACTAGTCAATGAAACCATTTTTTTTTAAAGAAAAAATAGAAAATCCAAATATTCTTGACTCGGGGGCTATCATATTAAAACCTTGAAGTTATCACCTTAACCTTCTAAAATTTTTATTTTATGATATCATTTTTAGCACAAAAGAAAATACTAAAAAAAATATAAAACGAAATAATGATTATACTAATAATGATTTAATTTTTTTTATTTTCTTAGAGTTGCTCCCATAAGGGTGCTTATGTACTCGCTATTCAAGATCAAATAGGCAGTAGTTTATTTGTTTATAAAATTTTAGTGTTTTTATTTAATTTTAATTAAAAGAAAAAGGATTGGCCTAATTTACATTTGTTACCATCTTTTTTATTTTTATTTTTTTTAAAACAAAAAAAATTCTAAACCTAATTTTCATTTATCAAGTTAAAAAAAAAAACTAAAAAACTCTAATTTTTTTTAAAAAAACATTAACTTAATTTTTATTTCAAAAAAAAATTCTACGTGATAAAACATTTTTTAATTTTTTTAATTATTATAAGCCTTTATTAAGCTCAAATCATTAATTAAATTAATTAAAATTATTAAATTGATTCAAAACTAATTTCACTAATCTTATTAATTTGATTAACTTCTAGTTACCCTAAGAGGTAAAATCAAACGTATTAATCAATATAATAATAATATAATAATAATGATAATATAATAATAATAATAATGACATTACTTACTTGGATGCGAGTTAGATATCGGCGGGTCAGGTCGGGTTGGATTTGGTTTGCTGGTTGAGTCACAGTAGGCACAGTATGAATGGAGCCATGTTGGGGATGATCCTCCGGCGAGCAGTGGTCGTAGGGCGAGAGGTCGAAATGCATTTAGGTGTGTGCGAACGTGGAGACCAGTCAAGTTCGGCTAGGCTTGCGACATTGATAGAGGAAAGCAACGGCGGCTATCGAGGTACACACCGTGAACCGGATTGGAGGATGCGAGTCGATTGGGTTTAAAGAGCAGCAACTGTCGATCTTCTTGTGGGTGATATTGTGGTGACGAAAGCTCTACTGCCAGGATACAAAGGAAGCTTGTGTGGCCGGCGAATGAAGTGGTAGTGGTCATGAGTAGTTATGGATATGGTGATTTAGGGATGTTTTCTCGACGTTTTCTTTTTGTATTTTTTTTTTTTTTTACTCTTTAATCCTCCTCTCGTTTGCTCAAAGGATCAGGCTTTATTTATAAACATGTGAGACTGGGTTTGATGAGCTTGAATTGAAACCATGGTTGGGATTGATTTTTATCTTCTCACGATTTGAAAAATTGATGTAAATCCCTTATATTAAAGTTGTTTTTGTGATTTATTCGTTTTCTTTTTGTTAAAATCTGAAAAAAAAAAAAAACGTTTTAATTTGCCCTGATTTGTTTGCGATTTCATCTCCTTTCTATTCAGGTTCGTTATCCGCTGGAGAAGACGATCATGCACGCCGTATGTGACTTAGTCGAAAACGAAAAAAAATGAAAAACAGATGAGCCTCATTTCGAACCCTTGACCTCGATAGCTTTCTTTTCTCCCCGAGCGTGTGCACGAGCCAATTGGGCTGGCCCTTTTCTCAATCATTTCATATAATTAACTTCCATTAATTCATTACTGATTTGTACTTCCCAAACTTAATTTAGAGGCCCATAATTTCACATTTTATTTTTAGTATTGTTTATTATTATTATTTTATTTTAATTATTATTATTATTACTATTTATTTATTTATTTTTAAAAATCTAGATGAGGGCAAAAATGAAATGTTTATAGCTACTCCTTTTTATAGTAAAGTTTTGGGAAAACTTGGTTACAAAGACAACAAAGACACTATTTTTGCCTAAGAGAAAGGATGGATAAAGCTATATTCAGTTGGCTATCCGAACCTAGATCCATTAGGGAGTTATCTAACAAACAAGTTAAGTAAGGAAGACGCTCTATGAGCTAGCAATCCTATGTTGCAAAAGAAGACAGTTGCTTTACAAGGACTAATATTTTTTAACGAGTGGTCTCGGTCAAAAAGCAATCTTTAGGAAGAGTTTATCTAGAAAAGTACTCTTATGAGCTGACTAATTGATGGTAGGGAGCATCTTATGAGACTAGCAACCCTAAAGAAGGGATTGTTGAGAAAAGTGCTCTTATGAGCTAATCAATTGATAATAGGAAATGTCTTACAAGACTAGCGACCATAAAATGAGGATATCTAGAAAAGTGCCCCATGGTGAGCTAACTAATTAATAGTAGGATTTGTCTTTTAGACTTGTGACCCTAAGAGAGAAGGTCTAGGAAAGTGCCCCTATAAGCTAACTAATCGACAATAGAAAGCGTCCTTTTAGATTAACAAACATAATAGGAGGCGTCTTAGTAGATTAGCAACCTTAAGAAGGGATTGTAAAAGTGCTCCTATGAGTTGACCAATTGATAATAGGAAGTGCCTTTTTAGACTAGCAAACTTAAATAGAAATGTGGCTCATCATTGTGAGCTTGACTAAATGAGGAATGACTATTCAATTTTTATTTCTTTTTAGTTTAGATGCTTACCTGGTCACCGCAGATAACAACTAAACAACCAAACCTTCATGATAATATAATCATCCTCCGCTTATCTTTGTCTCAATTAGAGCAGAAGATCTTGATGCAAGCATTATTCTAGCATTTTTTTTTTTTTTGTGGGTTTAGCTCTTATGATTTTGATATTATCATAAAAAAAATTAATGAGTTTTACAATTCCATCACTATTCATTATTCATTATTCTCTTGTATATGCGATGGAGTGAGGGCTAATATAGGAAAATGATGTAAGAATTTGTTTGATAGTGATTGGTCAAGGTGATTTTGACATTCAGTGACCGCTTAGGGACATCAACTTTGCTTGTAGATAGATGAAAATTAAACCACGAAGTTATAACAATTGTTAGCATTTATGAACTTTTGGTAAAACTTTATTATTCACGTCTAGGGATAGTACATCTTAACCGCATCTACATTTATGGGGTCCTTCAAATCTAGACCATCCATTTGAGCTAATATTAATGCCCCTCCTGACAATGCCCTTTTTACAACATACGGACCTTCATAATTTGGAGTGAATTTGCTTTTTGAATCTTATGCATTTGGTGGAACCTTCCTTAGTACTAAGTCACCTTTCTTAAAATGTCGTAGTCGCATTTTTTTTTGTTGAATGCTCGGGCAATCCTTTGTTGGTAGCATTAGCCATGGCATAATGTCGTGAGTCTTCTTTCGTCGAACAAGTTTAATTGATCAATCTTTTTCTTTACTCAATCAAATTCATCTAGTTGTGTCTCCAACAAAACCTTGAAGGACTAGATTTTGACCTCAACTGGTAATACTACCTCAATACCATATACCAAGGCATAGAAAGTGACTCTGGTAGATGATCGAATAGAGGTTCCATAGGCCATGAGTGCGAAGGGTAAAATCTCTTGCCAATCTTTGTAGGTGACAGTCATTTTCTTAATAATTCTCTTAGTGTTTTTGTTCGCTGCTTCTACTAACCCGTTCATTTGAGGTCGGTATGGAGTTGAGTTTCTATGATTTATCTTAAACCGTTGACATAACTCCATCATTAATTTGTTGTTGAGATTGGTGCCATTACCAATGATGATTGATTCAGGAACTCCATACCGAGTTATTATGTTTCTCTTCTTGAACTAGACTACTATTCCTTTAGTGACACTAGCATATGATGATGCTTCAACCTACTTGCTGAAATAATCAATAGCTACCGGCATAAACCTATGGTCGTTGGATTCCTTAGGGTGATTAGTCCAATAATGTCGATTCCCCACATAGAGAAGGCCATGGTGCAGAAAGTGAATGGAGCTCTTTAGGTAGAGCATTTATTTTGTTAGCGTAAACTTAGCACAAGTGGCAGTGCTTGATGTATTTAATACAGTTTGACTTCATTGTTAACCAATAGTAACCTATCCTCATGATTTTTCAAGTAAGCATGTGTCCATTCATGTAGGGGCCACATATTCTTTCATTAGTTTATTTTCCTCTTGTTTGTCCACACATCTCAACAACATGGTTTCGAATGACCTTCTGTAAAGTATAGACTCGCTTTGTAAGAAATGGCTTGCCAATCTTCTGAGCGTTTTTTGGTCATTTTTGTTAGCTATTTCAGGGTATCTACCCTCTTTGAGGAATTATTTGATACCATGGTACCAAGGTTTATCATCTTGCTTTTTTTTTTCAATTACCAGACAATAGGTGAACTTGTCTTTAATTTCTATCTTCAATGGCTGAACTTTGGTTCCTCCAACTTGAATCATAGATGCTAGTATGGCAAAGGCATCTGCGAACTGATTTTGAGTCCTTAAGATATATGTGAAGGTGACCACCTGAATTCTTCTGTCAATTATGTCAGGTGTTGGTGGTATGGCACTAATTTATGGTCTTTAGTTTTGTATTCTCCTCATGTTTATAATATGATAAGCGAGGGATCCCTGTATACATCCAACTCATGGATTTTCATATAGCAGGCCATTTTGAGACTGAGGATATATGCTTTATACTCTGCAATATTATTGGTATATGGGGATGTGAGTCTCATTGCTACAGGGAACTGCATTCCTTCTGGCGATATCAACACTACCTCAATTCCACATCCAATCACAATGGTAGCTCCATCAAAATACATCTTCCATTGAGGATCATTTTCTATCTTGGATTCTTTTTTCTGACTCACCCTTTGCCATCAATATATTTTCATTTGGGAACTAGGCTTGTGATTCTCGGGAATCCCTTTCGATTGGGTACTCCGCCAACTGATCTACTAATGTTTGCCCCTTCATCGAATTTTCAGTTAAGTATGTGATGTCAAATTTTGATAGGAGCATTTGTCATTTGGAAATTCTTCCCAACAAAACAAGTTTTTCCGCTAAATATTTCAGGGGATCATGTTTGGTTCATAGGTTGACGGGATAATAAAGAGTATACTGTCTTAGTCGATGCATGACCCAAACCAGTTAGCAGCAGTTTTTTTCTATTTTGGAATACTTTTGCTCCCCTTCTGTGAATTTCTTACTCAAATAATATATGGACATTTCCCTTCCTTTTTCATCTTTTTGTCTCAATATACACCCCATTAACTCGAAAAGTATTGTAAGGTACAAGAATAAAGGCTTTCCCGGTTTTAGGATTACTAAAACCGAAGGGTTCATAAGATACTTCTTGATCTTCTTAAATGCCTCTTTGCATTTGTCATCCCATTCCACTGTAGCGTTCTTTTTTAGTAGCCGAAATAATGGGCAACATTTATCCGTGAGTTAAATGAACCGAGCTATGTAATTTAACCTTCCCAATAAACCTTTTATCTCTTTGATGGTACGTGGAGAAGGCATTTCTAGTATGGCTTTTATTTTATCAGGGTCGATTTTAATGCCTTCTCGACTTATAATGAACCCTAACAGCTTACTAGATGTGACCCCAAAGGTGCATTTCTCTGGATTTAACTTCAACTAAAACTTTCTTAACCGTTCAAATAGCTTCCGCAAGACAAACTCATGACTTTCTCCTTCTTTGGATTTAGCTATCTTGTTGTCAACATATACTTCGACTTCTTAATGCATCATGTCATGAAATATTGCGACTATTGCTCTTTGATATGTTACTCCAGCATTCTTTAAACCGAAAGTCATGACTTTATAACAAAAAGTACCTTAAGTCGTGATAAAGGTTGTCTTGGTTTTATCTTCTTTTGCCATTTTTATCTAATTATATCTCGAGAAACTGTCTATAAATGAGAAAAGATGACTTCTTATGGTATTATCTACCAAGACATATATGTGAGGTAGAGGAAAGTTGTCTTTAGGTGTGGCTTGGTTCAAATCTCGAAAATCCACACATACTTGTACTTTTTCGTTTTTCTTTAAAATAGGAACTATATTCGCTACCCATTCTAGATAGTCCAATACTTCAATAAACTTGACTTCTAGCAGCTTCTTAACCCCCTCTTTGATCTTTAGTAAGATGTCAGGCCTAAATCTTCTTAACTTTTGTTTTTTAGGTTTAGCATCTTCTCTTATAGGTAGCTTGTGAACTACTATTGATTGGTCAAGTCTTGGCTTATCTCCATACAACCAGGCAAACACATCCACATATTCAGTTAGCAACTTGGTTGTCTCGTGCTTTTGCTCATCACTCAAATTACCACTAATCTTAAGGTTTTTAGGCTCTTCTTTAGTTCCTAGATTGATTATCTCAATTGGCTCATCAATCAAAACTCTGCTTTGTTCATATTTTTGTCAACTCTCTTGTACTGCTTCGTGGTCATTAATATCATTTTCGACAGCTAACTTACTAGTATTAGAAGCGATATCAATATTTTCATTATTTACATGCAGAAGATATCCTTAGAGTTCATCAAGAATATCGAATTTGTATGGAAAATGAATTACATAAGTGAAGGAAAAAGGCATAATTGAAATAACTTGTAATTTTATTGCTCGACATTGTCGAAGAGTCTTATTAAACAATGATGGATGTAAACATAAAAAAAAAATCTTAATTATGACAGCACCCTATTCTAAAGAAAACCTAATGCTATTAAGGGGATAGAAAAACCAATTATTAAGAGCCAGAGATAGGCTGGAGACAAAAGGAGCTGAAGTCTCTGTTGATTAGTCATCGCTATTGAAGTTAGCTTGGATTGCTCCTGGATCTTAAGTGCTAACTGGCCGAGAAAAAATCTGTCAAAGGGGTGGAAAATCCATCCGGGTATCATATAGTTTCTCTCTCCTTCTACCCTTAATGCAACTTACTTGAATCTCTTCTCTTAGAGTAAAGATATACCCTAACCCGAACGTACCTTGCTATCCTTTCTTAAATCAGGGCATCACTCCACTCGTCTCATCTTTATTGACCATGCATACTTCATCAAATATTTAGAACCTAAAGTTTTTAAGGCCATCTTCCCCAATGTAGGGTATAGCCGTTTCCTTATAAATGGCGTAGTCTTACTCACCTAGTATAGTGACTTTTTGACCATTTGATATGAATTTGACCTTTTGGTGAAGGCTCGAAGGTATAGCTCCTATTGTAAGTATCTAAGGTCTCCCTAGCAGTAGATTAAAGGACCTTAGGATATGAGGACTTGGAATGAGATATTGAAAATTTGCGGGTCGATCTCTACAGGTAGGCCGGTTTCTCCCACGATTTCTCTCTTAGAACTGTCAAAGGCCTCGACTACCATTGAGCTTGGCTTAATGTTGCTCATATTGACCCCTAGCAAGGCGAGGGTAGCTAGAGGGCATACATTAAGAGAAGATCCGTTGTTTATGAGGACTTGAGATATTATTGTATTGTTACATTTTACCACTATAAAAAGTGGCTTGGTGTGCTGGTTGCCATCTTCTCCCAACTACTCAAGTGAGAAGGATATCTAATCTATGGTGAAGATTGAGTCTGTGATGTGACTCAATTTTTCTATTGCAATTCCTTCTAGCACCTTGACTTGTCTGAACACTTTAAAGAGTGCCTCATGATGGGGTTTAGATGTCATAAGAAGACCAATGAGTGATATTTGGGCCGGGACTTTAGTGAGTTGTTCCATGATCTTATACTCACTTGATTTAATCATCTTTGTGAATGCACGAAATCCCTCTTCCTCTTCCTTTTCTACCTTAACGATGGGCTCCTCGATGGAGACCTTGTTTTTAGGAATGTAGATTCTTCCTAAACGAGTGATCCCTCCTATAATTGAAGCTTTCTCTTGATTGATAGCTTGATAGTCAAGTGGTGCCACCTTATATTTCTCTGGGGAGATTAAGACATGGAACACATACTTCTTCTTTGGGACCTTTACCTCTGTTTCTAGTCCCTCGTAACATTTTATATCTACTAGTTTCGGGCTAAATCCAATCATATTTATGGATTTATCTTTCTAATATAGCCGGTTGTTTACCTCTTTGAATTTGGGTCCCCAACTAGTAGATGGCCCATAGACCGTTAGTGTGAACGAGTAATCCACCAAATATTCAAACTTTCTGAATGATTCACCCAAAGTGTCAACTGTTGGATCTCTAGCCAGCTACCTCTTTCTTAACTCCCTTTATGTGTGACTCTTGTGTAGCTTGGAAGCTGTGTTATTGTTCTTTCCTTCTTTAGATGGCTGATAGATAGTAGGCTCAACCTGAGTTTTATCCTTTGGGTTCAAGTACTGTAAATGGCCTGCTTGTTGCATTGTTTGTTTTGTTAGGGCAGAGAGTTCTTTTAGTCCAGGTTTTGGCCCTTCGGTTGTGACCATGTTAATCGTAGGATTGTGGTTGGGTAATGGATTGTTGTTGACGTTCAAGGTTGGTGCATTAATAAAATCTAACTAGACTATTCTTGTATCGATTAAATCTTGGATTTTGTTCTGAAGTCTCCACTACTTGTTGGTGGAGTGTCCTTCTTGCCCCATATGATACTCACATTTAAGGCGAGGGTCGAAATTCCTTGGCCTGCATCGGTTGTTAGGGATCTCAAAGCTGATCAAATTATCTACTTGTAACTGAGCGAAAACCTGGCTGAGTGGGATAAGGATTGGAGTGAACTATCTTAAAGCCCTGGTAACTTAGGTCTGATTCATCGGTGATTATTGGATTGTGGTGGTCATTGTCTAGAAAGTCATGTGAGACCCCAGTCTGCTATTCCTACTTGAGTTAACCATATAGATTGTGGCTTCTTTACCTTTATTATTCCCTAAGAGTCTTGGGGATGATGCAATTCTAGGAGAGTCGATAGTTTGGAGTTTTCTAGATGTAATGGCATTCTTTATCCTGCATCCTGTTGCCACTACTTTTGCAAAACTGGATGAGGTTTGTCCCACCAGTCGTGTGAAATAAGGTTTCTTCAATGTATTGGTGAAGATGAAAGTTAGCTCTTTCTCGAAGATTAGAGTGGAAACCCTAATGACTTGAGCTCTCCAACCCTGAGCATATTCTTTAAAGGATTTGTTGTGCTTCTTTCAAAGTCTCCCTAAATCCAACACCGAAGGGGCAACTTTGACGTTGAATTTGTATTGCTCATAAAATGCACGGGCCAATTTATCACAGGTGTTGACTTGGTTGAGATCTAATTGTGCATACCATATTAGAGTAGGGCCTGTAAGGCTGTCTTGAAAGGTTTGGATCATGAGCTGGTCGTATTGTGTGTATTTACTCATTTTTCGCACGTATAGCCTTATGTACATCTTAGGACAACCGGTGCTGTTATATTTCTCCAACTTTGGTACCTTGAATTTTTCTGGATAAGCATTTACCCCATATACCAATAGGTTTGTGATGCTAGTTTGATCAAAACTATCGAGACCCTCCAAAGTCTTTATCTTGTTAACCAGTTCCTGGAAGAGTTTCCTCTCTATTTCTTTCTGCCTATATTCCATTTCCCTCTTTATGTCATTCGAAGTTAGCCCCATATTGATCTTCATTTTTAGTTCATACTCAAATGTAGGATTGAGTCAGGAGTTGATTTCCCCATATTCCGGTAGCTAGATTCCCACTGCCTTTTCCTTTTGAGCTCCTGAATGTTCCCCCTAAGCAGGCTCGGTGGCGTGAAGGAGACTAATGCTCTCGGTTAAGAAACGGACTTGCATGGTCAATTATTGGATTGTTTGTTCCAATAATACGATCCTTGGATCAGGGGAAGTGTCAGTGCTGTTGCTATTGCCGCTGTTGACATGACCGTTGCCATTGTTGTTGCCACTGCTAGCTATTTTAGTCTTAGAGTAGGTGTTAATTAGACTTCTCGGAGGTTTTAGTTGTTTAGGAGCTATCTTTGATACTTAGAAAGTCAGACTTGATTTCTATTAGCAAGTATTTATTTATCATTTTGTTTATATATATATATAACGAATGGGTATGATGCATGCATCATACACATATGCGAAAGAACCAGTACTTAATTAACAATGTAATAATACTAGAATTTTATTAATATTGTAAACTTTGGAGTTCAATGCTTTATTGAAAACATAAGAAAGAAATACTATGATTTAATTTCTCCTAACTTCTGAGCTTCCTCTTCTTTGGTTGGGTAGGCGTTGAATCTTTCTTTTTCCTCTCAGTGTCCATGGCAACTTCTAGTGTTTTAACCCTTACCTGGGTTTTCCTCAACTAGGCTTCAAGTGCCTTGTTCCTCTGATTAGATTCCTCGAATCTATTCTTCCATACGTCTTTCTTGCTTTATGTGGTTTCAAAATAGACTTGCATCCGAGGCCTCACTTATTCCATGTAAGTTTTCATTTTTGGGTTTAGGTTGCTTGGTGTAGGTTGAGTGATATCAAGAGCATGGTACATCCTTTCCCCCATCTTGTATAATTGATTAAAGAAAAAAATCCTTGGTAGCTCGGTGTTTTCCCACTTCACCATCAAATTCCCCGAGGCCGATATTAGGGCTCTCAATTCGGGCATCCTATAGGGCCCTTACCTCTGATAACTTGGCAATCTTATCAGCTACTAACATGTTTAGGTCTTCAAATTCAATCGTAACCCTTTCTCATGGGGGCCTATGAACTATGTCTTAGATGGTACCAAACTAACAGACCATTAAATTTGGATGATAGCCCGTGCACCAATTAAGCCCAATTAATGGAACGGCTTGAAAGTTTCTGCACATTAGAATAATCTTACTGCAGCAACTCCATCTAGCAATCCACAAATTGTCTTCAGCACTAAAACCCTTAAGCACTTCAACCCAACAATGGCTGGGAAGGTCATCTAGTAGCTTCATCCTTTCTATACATGAATCTATGAGGTCCACCTGTTAGGCTAGCAACTTTTTAACTATGTTCAGCCCAAAACATTTAAGGTGGCTTATAAACTAGATGAGAATAAGGTTAATATTTGAGTGGAGGATTCCGTGACCCTTTTTCTTTACGAAATTCAAAATTCGGATTTGCTCAGCTAAAAGGGTCGGGATGTAAGACTTTCCTTCCAAGAATTGAAATACCAATAATGAATGTGGAAGGCCCCAATAGGAAAAAGGATAGTTGCAAATGATGTTAAGATGAAAGCATAAACCCGTCTTTGTTTGTAACTTTTAGGGTCTCCACATAAGATATCCTTTTTACTTCCATCATCGCATCGTGCTACAAACCAAGTCTCTAATTCATCCATTCGAAGACTTTATGCATTGCTATTTTCCAATGCTCGGTTGATTACCACTCTACAAACCCCCAAAAGTTTGCTAAATATGCTCGCTAATCCAACCACTAAATTTGGCACATATATCCCATTGGAAAGTAGAAGGGCCTGGAGAAGCTGAGTATACTCTTCCATGGTTAGGGTGATCTCATGTGGCCCAATAAAGAAAGCTATGGACTCAGGATCCTAGAAGTGTAATACAACCCAAATCAAAGGTAGGTTGACATCTATTTTCATCAGTGAAAGGATGGGCATTATTTTGTCTTGGATGAAGATATGCTCTTCAGGACTATATAGAGTGATCCAATGGTCCAATACCAGCTTAGGATCTAGAGGCTTGCAAACACAAATCTTTTGGCGAAAAAGATGGTCAATTACAACGTTAGCCATCTAATAGAGTTACAAAATGAAATTTCTAGTTACAAACAAATATATAATTACCATGATAACAATTCTTTTACAAGGAAAAGAAAAAAAGAAAGAAAAAATTTTGCAAGATACTACATCGTTAATTATTTACCGATTCATGATCTCATGTATGCAAAGAGGTGAGTTCTAAAGGTTTCCAAGCTCTATGGCTTCCCACATTTTCGAAGAAATGGATCTTTGGCTACATAGAAGCATTAGGTGGGGTAGCCTAATCGACTCTAAGCGATGATTACTTCACTTCGCCTAGAACTTACACAATGGCCCTTCGTCCTAAGGTCCTAAACGGCCTGGGTCTATCCATATTTAATCACACAATCATACATATGAAAACTCACTAAAGGCTAAATTTATCAAATCCATGGGTCATAAAAAAATACAAAGATTAGCATAAACAATATTTTAAAGAAAGAATGTCAACTAAAGATATCTAAAATAAATTATAATTTTAGAAGGCTTAGGTAGCTAGCCCACTAAAAGTTCTCAAGTGGAGTCGTCATCCTATCGAGTCTAATTTAAAATTTTTATTATTTTCCTAATTCAATTCACATTAGATCCTATGCTCATCCAATATAAACCCTTGACTTGAATTAGAAAAAAAAAAATGATTTTCATCATTTATTTGGAGTTACCACCCAATTGAAGTTTGAAAAAATTATTAAATTAGAATTAATTGAGCAGATTAATTCTAACTTTAACACTAGTCAACAAAACCGTCTTTAAAAAAAAAAAAAAAAAGAAAAGCCAAAGATTCTTGATTCAAGGGCTATCCTATTAAAACCTTAAAGTTACTACCTTAACCTTCTGAAATTTTTATTTTATGATATCCTTTTTAGCACAAAAGAAAATACTAAAAACAAATATAAAATGAAATAATGATTATACTAATAATGATTTAAAATTTTACTTATTTATTTTTTTTAGAGTTGCCCCATAAGGATGCCTATGTACCCACTATTCGGGATCAAACAAGCCATAGTTCGCTTGTTTATAAAATTTTAGTATTTTTATTTAATTTTAATTAAAAGAAAAAGGACCGACTCGATTTACGTTCATTACCAGAATTTTTATTTTTATTTTTTTTAAAAAAAAGAAAAATTCTAAACCTAATTTTCATTTATCAAGTTTTTTTTTTTAAAAAAAAAAGAGAGTAAAAAACCCTAATTTTTTTAAACAAAAACATCAACTTAATTTTTATTTAAAAAAACTTTCTACATGACAAAACATTTTTTTTATTATTATTAGCCTTTATTAAGCTCATATCATTAATTGAAGTAATTAAAATTATTAAATCAATTTAAAACTACTTCATTAATCCTATTAATTTGATTAAATTCTAGTTACTCTAAGAGGTAAAATCAAATGTATTAATCAATATAATAATAATATAATAATAATAATGACATTACTTACTGAGACACAGGTCAAATATCGACGGGTCTGGTCGGGTTGGATTCGGTTCGCGGGTTGAGTCACAATAGGCAGGGTATGGAACAGAGCCATGTTAGGGATAATCCTCCGGCGAACAGTGATCATAGGGCGAGAGGTTGGAATGCTTCCTAGGTGTGTGTGAACATGGAGACCGATCGAGTTCGGCTAGGCTTGCGGCGTTAATGGAGGAAAGTAACGGTGGCCGTCGAGGTACATCGGGAACCAGATCGGAGGATGCGAGTCGATTAGGTTTAAAGAGCAACAACTATTGATCTTCTTATGGGTGATATTGTGATGACGAAAGCTCTACCACCAGGATACAAAGTAAGCTTATGCAACCGGCGAATGAAGTGGTAGTGGTCGTGGGTAGTTGTGGATATGGTGATTTAAGGATGTTTTCTTGTCATTTTCTTTTTGTCTTTTTTTTTTTACTCTCCGATCCTTCTCTCATTTGCTCAAACGACTAGGCTTTATTTATAGACATGCGAGATTGGGCTTGATGAGCATGAATTGAAACTACGGTTGGGATTTGTTTTTATCTTCTCACGATTTGAAAAAATGATGCAAATCCCTTAGATTAAAGTCGTTTTTGTGATTTATCCGTTTTCTTTTTGTTAAAATCTGAAAAAAAAAATGTTTTGATTTGCCCTAATTTATTCACGATTTCCTCTCCTTTTTGTTTGGGTTCGTTATCTGCTGGAGAAGATGATCACACATGCTACACGTGACCCAGCCGAAGATGAAAAAAAAATGAAAAACGGATGAGCCTCGTTTCAAACCCTTGACCTCAGTAGCTTTCTTTTCTCCTCGAGCATGTACACGAGCCAACTGGGCTGGCCCTTTTCTCAATCATCTCATATAATTAACTTCCATTAATTCATTATTGATTTGTACTTCCCAAACTTAATTTAGAGGCCCATATATTCACATTTTATTTTTAGTATTGTTTATTATTATTACTTCTTTATTATTACTATTATTGTTATTATTTTATTTATTATTATTATTGTTTATTTATTTATTTAAAAAAATCTAAACGAAAGTAAAAATAAGGTGTTTATATCATATAAGTAAGAAAAGTAATTCACTTAAGCTTAATCATAAAATTTCTTCTATAAATCTCGTGATGGAATATTTTAAATTCAAAACCCCTTGATAACTCATATTAAGTAGCTAAGTAATGGTAAATACTCTCTTGACTAGTGAAAGAGAATGGATGATCTTAGACAATGAACGCTACTATCGCTACTTAAGCACAATTGATTTTTTCTTCAATATTCAACATATTATTACTAACAAGTGAAAGCTTCACTTTGGTGCACAACATGATGGGCTAAATAAATTTAATGTGGTTTTGACTAAATAGCTTAAGGCATAAATAGCCTAAATGGCCTAGCATCACTTGTGGCATGTATAAGTTAGCAAGCACCAATTACGTAGAAAACAAAAAGGAAAATAATCTTATTAATTCAAGCTTATTCCAATACTATGCTTTAAAATGAAAACAAATAAGTATAGCATAGCCTATCCCAACATCTTCACCATGGCTTTAGCTAGTTCTATCCTCGGCATGGGGGGACTTAGCTTAAAATTCTCTATCAAGAGTCTCCAATGACCCTAATAGCCAAGAAAGCAGGACAAACTCAAAAAAGGATGTAGTCTCCTTTCATTTAGTGATAGTCTCTAAATTCGTTCCCTTGTCTCGAGGAAACATGGAAGCAACTAAGGGAGGAAAAATATCTACAAGTGCTTCATATAACCCATCTCCATAGGTGCCTAAACAAAGTAATGCATCAACATGATTATCATCTTCACTTGCTTCTTTGATTGGTTCATCAGTACCTTTAGTGACTACTCTAGCTTAAAGAGATCCATTGAATTCTTTCATATTATCATCATCGCTCATGTCATCTTCATATTGAACCAATGATTCCTCATAATCCACCAAATCTCAATTGTCATTCTCTTGACCTGAAATGATCACTAGGTTACTAGAAGTGTTGGAGCAAACCTCAAAGCTTGTCTCAGCCTACACAATACAAAAAGAAGGGTTAGATGAAGGAGAAAAGCAACAACCTAACAAAAATATGTATACATAATAACAACAAGTTATATGCAAGATTGTTACCTCCTCAATAAGTGCACACTTAGCCTATCTATGGTTTGTTGATGAGGGTAATGGGTGTTTATTCTTAGATGATCTCCTGTCTCTACATCATTAGGAAGCTCTAATTATTGATCTATACCTTTGTTTAGTAACTTTTTAGACATTACCAGTAATCTTGAACTTAGGCTTAGGTGGCAATTTAGGGTAGAACTCATAGCAATACACAATAGGTGCATGAAGTGTGTCGGTTATTGATGCAAAGGTATATGCTCGGGAGTCTTCAAGGCATTTCAACTAGTGCATTAGCCACCTAAGGAAGGCTCTTGTAGAAGGAAGGAATAGTTGTCGCACCTCAAGGCAAACGTTATTAAGTCACTTGGTGAGAGTGACTAGCAACATGACTTGAAGCACTCAATAATAGGAATGATGCAAGTTACTCATTAGCTAAAGCAAAATTTGCATATAACCCTGTAAGGGAGTACACTATGAACTTTTACTTCAAAAAGGCATCCAGATAAGTCTTCTTCACCATGTAAGGAGAACAACCCCCCTAAATGCACTACAAAAAGAATCTTGCCTCAAAGTCATAGAATCTCCCAATCTTCCTCTAAGGTCACTTGCCCCCTAACATAAAGGGTATAATTTGCTCATATCATCAAAACCAAAATGTGATAAAAGCCATAAGCTCATACTTGTAAGGATAGAAGGGAATGTATGAATTGTCAATATAAGATCCATTCATTTGAATATATGAGTGCACAAGATGTAAATACTTACTCCCATCCATGACTTGGACCCAGGACCTTAGGGACGTTCCCTCTCAAATCCTCAAAGAAACATAGGAACCACACCACCATCTCACTCATATGCAAAACCGCAATTAAGAGGAAGTAGTGATGACTTGGACTTGGGCTTTCTTCAAGAGAACCATGTACCCCAGCTTCATGGTAATGTACTCTGTTGAAGAACTCTATCCTGATAATGGCTACCTGTAGGGCAATTTGGAAGCATGAGAGAGAGGTAGCTCTCTCCACTCATTCCTAAAGTATAACCTCAAGTCTCCTTTGATGGTGTCTTTGAAGTCAACACCAAGCTTGTGCCAATTAAATTAAAGCTCATCACCAAGAGCAAAAGGTGTTCTTTACATAGTTCATTACATTCAATCTTATCCTAAAGCACATCTTCAGAGACAGTATCATCTAACCATTTATCTTAAGGATTTGAGACTGGTGGTAGACATTCGTCTGATTGCACTAACAGATCTTTTTTCTTGACTGTTTCCTTACTTTGAACTTTGGTTGTTTCTTTCCTCATGGCACAATGCTGTTTTGCTGCTTGAGTGGAGTGCTAATTATGAAATAATGCCTGAAAAACAAGGAGACAGTAATTTAATCAAAGGTATCTCTCAAGTCATTGTTAAACTCTTCAAGTTCCAAGGACAATTCAGCATGAGGATAGGAACATGGTATCAATAAAGCCTCTTAAGCCATTGGGAAGAGTATAGCACTTCCACGATCAATTAGATTAAACCAGAAAATACCTTATGAAGCAAGTATAGCATGTGGAACACAATGGTTGCCCCTGATTGATTTTAAATTGTTACGATTTCGGAAAGATTAGCATGGGACCATCATATTCTTGATTTTTGGTTCCGCTCCCCAGATGACGAGGACGGCCTTGCAATACTTCTTTTACCTTTTCAATTTTCGTCCTTTCCTCCCTTCTCTTTTCCGAGGCCACAAGTATCAATTCCATTTGCGCTTTTGACTTCTTTCCATTTGGACTTTCTGATGGTGAAGTTTAAGCATGCAAATGAGTGGCTATTTATCAGTCACAACCGAGACCAAGTTACTATCAAACTAACCTTAAGAAAAAAATAAAATAAAAGAAGATACAACAAGTGAAGACGAGTGGTTGTAGGGAGGAACACTCACCGATTAACAGAATAAAAGAAAGTAGTTGAAGGTGTTTTTGGAATATGCATAGCTGTTAAGAGAAAGTATATCAGTCCAATATTTCCATGAAAGTGAAAGAAAGTATCTCCACAAAACAAAGTTAAGCAAATTACGTAAGCAAAGCACACACACATTCGTCGAATGCCACATGCGATTGATTTTGGAAAATCAAGCCCTCCTTCTTTATTTTTATCTCGGATCGAAATCGGATGACGTGACTACATGTACATGTATATATGTGTATATGGCAAAGGGTAGTAACATGGATGACAAGTAAAAAGCAAAACCTACTAGGATAGCAACGAATGAATTATTCGATGACCGCTTCATGCCCCGCTTTGGTGGATAGCTGTTTATGTGAGAAAGCTATTGCAAAGCGAGCGTCTGGGGCAAGTTGTTTTCCCTTGTTGGAGGCTGATGAAGATTATTTGTTTTGCGGCTTCGACAAACCACAAGACCCATCGTATCCTCACTTCATTTATGGTACTTTGAAGAAAGGATAAAGAATCATAGGCAAGGTTCAAGAGATATTGGCTGTTTGTAAGTCGCTGTAAGAAAAGCGCCATGATATGTTCTAAGAATCGTTGATTCGTTTATGATACAGAGGATCCTCATCAAAGGTAAGTGTAAAACATATTTTGAATCTCAAAAAATAAACCGAGCTCTATATTTACCTTTGATAAGGATCCTATGTATTAGAAACAAATCAATGATTCTTAAGTTGAACCTAGAAAAACCTAAAGTTAAACAAGTTGAATGTCATCTTGCTTCTAAATCTCTCTGGGCAACCGTGATGAAAAAGTGAAACCCAATGCGTAAAGTGTTAAGAAGAATTTGGATACAAAAAAGAAAAAAGGAAAAAGTTCCTCATCAAAAGCTCCTAAGCCAAATACTTCCAAGTATATTCACTCAACATCATATATATATATTTATTTATTTACATATAATATAAAATAGAATGAATAAAGATAGGGCAGGGAATATAATAATAACTGACGAAGGAGAAGGATAATATTGCTTAGGAAGAATAGGACAGGGTCTCGTTTTTTTCCTACTGATGAACTCTGGAAGGATAAGTGCCAACCACGACTAACGGTGAGAATGAGAAGATGAACAATTGTTGCAATTTTTAAGGTACACTGGACAATTTATGGAAAAAAAGAGAACAAGATCTTCAAGGTCAAGAATGGTAGTTGTATCAGATGAGCTAAAGAAAAAATCACGTTACACATGCGCATGAATATTTAGTTTCAACTTGGCGCAAGAAGACCTTAAATCGGACGAGAATTAGTTTTATGTTGAATCATGTGCACCAAGAATCGATATTTATGAAGATTTCTTAAGATACGTGGGAGGGATTCATACAAGAAGTTAGAGCACAGAGAATCTGATAAGAAGATTGATTTGGAAATATACTTCTTTTCGAGGATGCTGCACTATTAGGTTGGGATATGATTCGATGAATCGATGGAGAGATTAGGAAAAAAGGAGAAAGAAAAAAAAAAAAACAAAAAGCCATGTTTTCAAAGTCAGAGGCGCATTAAAGGACTCTTGACTTAGAGCCATGTTTTTGAGCCTGAAGAGTAAAAAGAAATCGAAATGGAAATATTCACAATACCTGTATCAGCATGTCATTAAATAAGAAGGAAATGCCGTTGCAATTGTATGAAAGAAGTGGTCCTAAATCACGGTTTCTTCATCAGACTAAAATTAAAAGTTCCAACTCGGATGTCTTGGTCAATTGCTTATTCTTCTCATGGTCCATGATGCGCTTTGCTGCAAGTGATTAAGGAAAACTTCTCTTACTCGAACAGAGAATAAAATTTGAGCAACTTTACTTAGGGGATTAAGAGATCAGTCTCGGTGGATTTGAAGACAAAAGAACCTGATTTTTTTTTAATATATATATAAAAGAAGGATGAGGTCCAAAAAGTCCTTAACTCGTGCCCTTCGATCCTCACCACCTCATTCGTGGCATTTGAACATTTGCTTTTCCCATTATGTCGGTGAAGACCTTCGATCTTGATGGAGGCACAAGAGACACGGGCCATGTGTCCCATGTCTCCCGGACCTTCAACGTGGCGAATTTATTTCCATTTTACACGGATGACGCACCCCTTTATCCAGAAGCGAACTCAGGATCGAGTTCTACCTCGGTGGGAGAGAATGATGCGGACATCGTAGAGGGCACAGTGGCTTACACGGCCTAAGGGCACGGCCGTGTATGATTTTACCCGGGCCGTGTATCACTCACACGGGCACAGGGCACGCCCAGCGACACGACCATGTGCTCCAGTAGGATTCTCACAGAATCATACACGGTCTGAAGGCACGGCCGTGTATGAAACCGTGTACTGTGCTCGTCATATACGCCGAAGCCCACACGGCCAGGAGAAGACCGTGCATCGCAACCGTGTCTTCAGTTCAGATTTCCACCGAATCATACACGGTCCCCATATACGGCCGTGTATCGTGACCGTGTATTCGAGCAAGATCTCAACAGAAGCGAACATGGCTTCCTTACACGGCTGGGAACATGACCGTGTACCTAGTCACGAATATTCACAGAGTCATACACGGCTTAAATACACGGCCGTGTATGAGACCGTGTATGACGCGTATTTTATTATTTCTTTCACGTGTATGTTTAGATTTTCCCCTTTTAGATATTTTACGGGGCCATATAAATACTCTTTTGTCAGATAGATTAGGGTTACATTTTATCACACATTTGAATACACTTTGAGAGAGAGTTTTCTCCGATTTCCGGGTTGTGCGCAACCTAATTTGCATCAAAGCGTGCGTCTTTGTTGTGGGAAACCAATCCAATTTCGGATTCGTTTCGATTTCGCTTCCGCGCTGCGTCAGATCTGATGCACGTCAATTAATATGTGAAGTCACAGTGATGAGGTTTGCCAAGAAAGGAAAATTCCAATAAAAAAAAATTAAGAGTATTTGGAGCTTCTATTTCAGTCATAGAGAATCAATTCACACGATATGCTTAAGAAAATGGGAATTTGATCGTGATTTTTTCAGGATTTGCTTCGTCATGAAAATTCTTACATAATTGAAGCGAGCTCAAGAAAATAAGAGCTATTCTGAACAAATTTGGATCATTGAAAAATCCTGTTTTATGAGAGAATTTTGAGGAAAATAGCCTGAAAGTCATCCCGAGATGAATTTGTTTCCAAAATCACTAGTACGGTATTGGTACACCGAAATCAGCTCATGAGATGGATACCTCACATGAATGAAATAGACAAGGTGAATTAGTATGTAAAAGGAAAATTAGTTATAAGAGAAAGTTTATTTAATATGCTGCAATGGTTAGTTTAAAGTGATGTATGTAATTAAATGATGTCGTAAATTTGCGCATTGGAACATGAATAATAAATAAATATGCAACATAGTGCTAAACTTATATATGGTGATCTATAATTTTAAAAAAAAATCATAATTCATGACTACACACTTGGTAGCAATATTGCTATTTTGTAGCATGGATACTCTAAGTTGTAACCTAACTATTTATAATATACAATGGATGCTACATCCAAGAATTTTGGTCAAGGGACAAAATGTAGATAACTAAAACTATTATATTAACATATTGGGTTAAGTCTATTAATTATTTAGCTTAACTCATTAGGCTAAGTGAGAAGGTCCGGTAAGTTTAGTTCATTTATTGAGATGATGTAGGGAGTATTGATTTGGTGAGCTTGCAATAAGGATCATTAAACTAGTCCATCTACATCCAACTTTTCTTAAGCAAACTTATACACTCATAGAGAAGGCTATTGACTTTAGGCCCTTAATATCCTCATCAAGATAACCCTAAAACAAGCATGCCCTATCTCGTCCATCGATCACTAAAGTGATCTAACGAATGTCACTAAGCCCAAAAGTATATAAATATTTAGTCATTTCTTCTCATTTCACATAATTCTAAATATCAAAGAAATGGTGTTCCATTATGAATTCTCAAGTCTCAAGGATCAAACAAGAGTTTAGGCAAAAAATGATCTTTATTGCTCAAGAACTACAAAGTTGGTGCTTAAGATTCCCTTGGCTCCCTTGTCTATCACACATGCATTCAAGACTCTCGAAATTACCTATTACTCCTCTCTATTACTCTCTCCTTAGTCATCCCATCACATATCATCTTTACATCGTTTCTCTTAAGTCACATGCGGTATGGTACCTGTATGATACTCATGTGACTGCTTCAGTCAAAACCCCATTTACAAATGGAAAGAGATAAAAGCTTGTGTTTGTAAAGAGGGGAAGGTCACAAGGTTTTGTTTTGGGGATGATTTTAGAGACAAAAGTGGGTAAGTGGGAAAGGAAAGAGAAGGAAGAAAAACGGTTTTAAGGAAGGGTGTCTTTAGTAGCTTAGCCCTCGATCAATCTAACTTATTAGCCTAAGCAATCAATTGGGTATGGTTCCATACCTACATTATTTATACCTTTACTCCCTTTTTACCTTTATTTTATACATTATTGACTTCCATATTATTATTGGTCATAATAAGTTACATTATGTTATGCCCTATAGGGGATTTTAGTCATGACAACATGCCATGAATGCCTTACCACCTGTAAAGCACTCGTGAGGCATCTACTTTAGCTATAAGGAAATTCATATTAATATAATTCAAAGGATAAATGTTTACATGTAGGTTATAAAACAAAATCTTACTAACAAGATGGTTAGTTAATTTAAAGAAAAGTAATTTTATATAATATGGGTTCGTATAAAAAGACGTATCAAAATAAAAGTTTACAGAACATTTCAAAATACATGATCCTCTAAGTGAGTCTACTTCCATACACTTAACCTCACTTCATCCATACCTTAGCCAACAAAGTTTGTGGAACTTCCCTTGGTGGTCCTTTTAACAGTCATATAAACAAAAGGTTTTACACAATAGATTACATTATAGGGGAGTGAGCGAACCATAATGCAATAAGATATGCGTGCAATATTCTCATTACTACATAAGTATAAGTAATTACAAGCAAATTATCAATCATATGCTATGAATAAGCAACCATATGCAATGCAAATATTGTATGTGTTCTTCTAGTAACCGACGTAAAGTCTAAAGTTTACCTTCCCTTAACCTTAGGTTGGGAATTCACAAACTACCACTAGTGCCCGGGATGTCCAAACTTAAGCTTATTCTCTTAAGAAGCTTAAGGCACCTTAAATGCACTCCTTAAGTACACAAGCCCAAAATGACCCACAAGACCCTTACATGGGTTCTATCAAATGCAAGACAATCTTCAAGTTACTTAGTTTACCGATAGAAGAGTAAGATTTCTAAATGATCACTCCCTAAGAATCATGTAGCGGTGAAGGCCTTCAAATCCTTAGCTAAATATCTTTAATTTAGTTTATCTTTAGGTGACCAATCAATAATATGCAACAAACCATATTCTGTGTCAAGTTAATATGCATAGGGAATACATAACATATCATTCTATCCATTCAACAACATTAACTAATCAACCAAGTATCACAATCAAACAATCTCGGTAATCACACCAAATTCCCATTTAATTTAATAGATAATGTAGAATTTAAGTTTATCAGGATTAAAGTCATGATTGCAATTTAGCCATCAGTTATATTGATAATTGGCTATGGGAGATTTAGTAATGATAAGGTAATCGATGATTGTTTAGTTTGTTAATAGTTTAGTGTGGACTTTTACTTATTCCCATAACTTAACTACTGGACTTGTGGAAGGTGTTCTTAGCTTATAATTTGTGAAATATACAATTGATGAGATATAGGTAAAGATTACTTCTGTAGACTATGATTTCATTGGTTAGATAGGGTTCTTCATGTTTGTGGTTAAAGGAATGTGAAACATATGTGAAGAATTGGAAAACTAGGGAGGAAAATTGAAAGGTGGTCCAACTTACACCTTACCACCCAATCGATAGGAATTGCACTGATTGGTCTATGTAATTTAAAGGGCACAAGGATGGTAATTTACGAGCCATTCAATACCCATTTTCCAAAAGCCATTCGGTCACTACTTCTTATGGTGTTCGAATAGTAGTGGGCTTCTACTTCCAAAACTCACTAACCTTTATATAAGCTTGTTACAAACACATCCAAGCTCCATTGCTCTCACATAAGCAATCAGATAAACTTCAAACATAACACAATAAATTAGATATATTGATTAAATAACAAACAACCACACACATAGTAGTAATTTATTAAATTTCCCATTCACCTCGGTCTCATTTTTTATAACTCAAAATAGTTTTTAAGAAACTAAGAATAGTTGAGTTCTTCATGGAGAATCATAGAATGACAACTTTACCAAAAGAATCTAGGAGTTAAATTTATTGAAACTTACATAGAATCAGATTTATGAATCGTTCTTCAACAAAAACTTCGAAACTAAATGGTTTACATTTATTTTGAGTCAACTAGAAATTAAAACTTAAACTTTACCCGTGAAGACTAATGTGGTTATGAAATACTCTTTGCAAGGCTTATAATGCCTCTTGTGATTTTTGATTTAGAGAAGATTCGAATAAGTTATAAGCAATTGAAGTTCGAGGAAAATATAAACTTCCATAAAGTTTATGAGGAGAAAAGGTGTATATGAATTTTCAGATGATTGAAGCATGAGGAGAGAGAGAGTGAATTATTATCTTATGGTAAATTTCCTTATTCTTAAGTAAACTAAGGTTAGGTCGAATTTATCTATTATCAAGTTAGCTAGTACACATAATAATAGTATTATTTAACTACTCAAACTATAATATTTTTAGATGATTTTATATATAGACTAAATAAAATATTTTAAATATAAATATATGCTCAAATCTCTAATTAATTATCCTAAATTTATAATTTTAATTACTTTTTATCTATTCATTATAAAAATTACCTAACAAGCTTAAATTTTGCTTAATTCCCGTGTTTTGAATTTACCTTGATTTGATATAAAGCTTTTATTAAAATTAAATCATTATCCTATCGTAATTTACTATTGAAATCTATGGAGTTTTACATCGTGCCCCCTTCAAAAGAAATGGTTAGGCTTTGATTAATCATTATCTCTTCATTAATGTCTCCATTAAAGAGTGACCATACTTAATGGCTTAATTTCTTCTAAGAGAAGGGAAAAAACAAAATAAAACAATGAAATGATCAAGTCATCATGATCTAGTCACTTTCTAATTTCCTCACATATAAGCACTCAATCACTTAAAATAGTTAATAAAAGTTTTACATGTTCTATAGATATGTTGTATGATGTATGTTCTACAAGGTAGAGTTTTCATGGTAGTTTTTATATGTAATAAGGTAGGTTTTGGTTTTAAATTTGGAAATTGATACCTTGGTAAGGTTTCATATCCTATCTATCCTATATCCACTTATCCATTGTTGTTGGATCAATAACTATTTAACTGCTATGATATGGTTCAAGACCTTGGGATATGTGATATGTGATACCATTGTAATAATAAACTATTAACTTGGTAGTTGGTACTAATGGTGAAACTGAGATGAGATAACTTTAGTGTCTTTACTAGGATCAAATGACCCATACAATTTGATATTAGTGATTGGATCAAATGGCCCTCTCTCTGGCACACACATATATGTTAATAGAATTTGAGCTATTCCAAACTTGAGATGTTGAGATTGTATTGCTTTTTACACCTAAATTGACTTAAGTGTTGCATTTAGTAAATAAAGGCTTTTATATGGATTGTCATATGTATATGGTTGTACGTAGTGGTTGTATACTGGGTTTTATTACTAACCTACATTCGGGATCATTTATTTTAGGTCCTTATGATGAAATAGGGTATGTGCTTAGTGCACAAGTGGGATGGATGATAGCTTGTATGAATTTGGTGGTAACAAGAAGAACTACAATAATCGTGAACATTGTGGGCTTTGAGATAATATATATATATATATTCACTTATTTGGAATACTTTGACAAACTCAAAATTTGCTTCTTTCCTTTTTTTTTCTTACTTAAACTGGTTATTTGTTAAGTGGAACTTAAGTTAAGAGATTTATAAATAATTGAATAAAGTTTATTGTGGAAATTAGATAAGATATCTGAACTTTACATGTCCTTGCCTTGTATAGAAATGTTTGACTAGTGGACTATTAACAACCCTCGATTCCAGATGTCACAATTGAACCGTATTTATTTCATTTTTTATCCATAATTTTGTGATCATAATAAATTCATGATACTTTGGGCGATTTTATATGACAAAAAGTGCAATTATTGGCATTCTACTGTTAAATTGAACACTCACTTTTTTCAAAGGAGAGAAAAGGAAGTTAATTCAAATTATCTTTTTATGGCGGTCTGTGTATATCATGCTCAAGAGAAGTGTGGATGCAAAATGAGGTAATACTCAACATTTTGGCCCTGGGAAGTGGAAATCAACTACAGACCCACAATTACAGAATCCTAGTCCTAATCAACTACAGATCCAAAAGTACAAAACTCCTAATCCTGATCAATACAGATCCACAAGTACAAAACTCCTAATCCTATTTCCTATTGTTCAAAGAATGGGTAATCTTGAACTCTTACACACGTACAACTGTTTTATGACAACTTTCAGTCGCAATCCCAGCAATTCCCCTTTGTCCACTGACTATATTGCCCCTATATACCAAAAAATTAACCTCGCACCTTTTAAATAGTTCCCATCAACATAAGGTTGTCATCACTGCAATATAAGAGAAGCCAACAATATATTATCAAATTGGCCAAGGCAAAAGCTCTTCCAATGCATTCAAAAATATCATTTTTCTTATTGTCCCTCAAATTCTCCATATATGCTCCTGAAATCTAATCCTAATTATATACTAGCTTGATTGATTCATTTTGTATTACTCTAAAGAAAACCGTTGATCTTGATATTGGTAACTTCGCATACTTGCAAAATGAGCAACAAGAAGAAAATCAAAGGGACCAAACTAAGCAAGTTTCTAAAAGCACCACTTAGATTTCTGATCAGGGCAAGGGACTTCTACATCCAGAGCCTAACCGAATGCACGACCGGGCACATCAGCTACAGCAGCGTCATGGGCTGTCCGACCGGACAGATTAGTATTCCTCCTAGGAGTTTCAGCGTGGGCTCATCTAGATCGAGCAATTATGATGAAGATTATAGGGAGCTTTTAAGGGCTGCTTCTACTAAGAAACCTGGATTGGATCTTCTTAAAGCTCAGAAGATATCTGGTAATAATAATCCTATGCAATCACGAGGTCCAACAACAACAATTGGAGGAAAGAGTAGTCTGATGGTGATGCCGAGAAGTTTCAGTACGGGCATAGGGAGGATCGATGAAGATAAGCCGTGTGAATTTGGCGATGATGTTAAGGTTAATTTAGATGTGCTTCCAAGAAGTAGAAGCTATGCAGTTTCAAGGAGAACAGGGTTTGTCTAGAGTTTGACGTATGCATTAATACATATGGCTTTTTTTTTTTTTTTCCATATCTTTTGCTTCTATTCCTCGTTTCCTATCTGTCGTTTCAATTTTTGTTTTTTAACCATTTGTGTTTGGATTGGTGTGTATATGTTGTGTGCGTATGGAATTACTTTATAAGTGAGTTACGATTTTCAGAGTAAATATTCTCAGGTGCTTCTAATAGCACACTTCAGTTCCAAATGCGGGTTTTTTTCTTTGTTTTTCTTAAGCCCCTTTTCCTATATATCACATCCAAATCCCAATGAAACATATCGCTAATGATAAGAGGTTCAATGCCCCTTTCACTAATTCTAGCAACATATGTATATATAAAATACATTAAGATACGTTGGCTCACTCTATCTGGTACACGTATATGGTTGTCCTACAAACCCAAGCAACATATTGAGTTCATCACCTACCAGAAAATTGACGGTGATCAAGAGAACTTTTCATTAATGAATAAATATGTGGTTAATATTTCTCAATACTTTCATTTTTCAACCTAATGACGAACAATCAAGAGTTATAAATTTTTGCCGGAGTCAAAACTTTAACCAAATACGGAACATATGTTGTTGAGTATTGATAATTGTTATCACCTTGACCTAGCTATGGTACCGATATAAACTCATCAACACCAAATCATAATATGTACTCATGAAATAACGATAATTGGGCTTTTGTTCTTTTCTTGACCAGAAACCTACGCGTTCTTTTTATATATGGCAATATAATATAAGGTTTGTGAAATATGGCTTGTCTTAAAGACTGGAAATTAGAACTTTATAAACAAGCAGGTTTCATAATACAAGATCACACTAGTAATGCATGATCGTTTTTCAACGCAAAGATCAAACTGATCTCTCATATTTTACGTGTCTATATATTATATTATATTAGAGTTTAAATTTATCATTTAACATAATTGTTGTATCGATATTTTCCCTCTTTAGATAAACGAAAGTTTGATTGTTTAAGTTTAGAGAACACAAGCATGTAGAGTACTAATAATTAACCAAAAAAAAATTAAAAACACGAAAATCCAACATGATATAGACATGTCTATGACATAGCAAAGATGTTAGTAACTCTACGACATTCTAAAATCCTATAACAAGAATAAAACACAGTATTAACATTGAAAATTTTATATAGATGGATCAAATTGAATACTGATGTATCTGTGATTTACTAGTTGGGTTGGGTCAAGCAATCATTGGTTAGGTCGTAAGGAATGATAGAGCATGTTGGATTACTTCTTGAAAATGGGCTAGACTTCGCTGCTGCCGTAGCACTACTAAACTTGATGATAGATCGTAAGAATAGGATTACAACGTGATCGCTGCTTGTACGAAGAAAATATTCAAACTTGAAGACAAGAAGATCATTTTTATTGTAAGGAAAGGAAATGCAGTAGCCACTTGGCAGAGAAAGCTTGAAGCTTCAGAAGACAAAGATTTCTTTCGTTTTATTTCTCAGACTAACGTCGTTAAAACAAGACTTATAGTTATGTACCGGCCTTAGCAAAATCTTAATGTATATGGAGCAAACTTTTTATATTTGGAATTGAGTAGTTACACATTCAAGTTTAAAAATAATAATAAAAAAAATTATTGTATTATTTAAAAGATTTGAAAGTCTAATCACTCAATTTTAAAATTATAAATCTTAATCAAAAGACTTTTAATATGTACGCAAAACAAAATAAGAAGAGAAAGGAAGGGTCAGGGTTTAATTATTATTATTATTAGGCAATTGACGTTTTCAAAGACAATGGTTTCCTGTTTTAATTTATTGGGTCTTCCCAAATCCCGACGTTAGTTCAACTAACTCTATGTTTTTTGCCATGTTATTGATCAAGGACACTTAAGGGGACATCAAATGGAAGCGATAAGATTTTTTTTTTTTTTTAGGGGAAATGTTATGAATAATAGAGATGTTTCTTCCAATTTTTATTTCTAAAGACAATCTTTCCATTATTTGGGGAAGCTGCTAACTTTATTCCCAATCTCTACCTAAGATGGACATTTTCCCGGACCTGTGAAAGGGGGTAAGAAACAAAAAGATGAACATGTGAATATCTATACTTATCTCTTCATCAAAGTCTCTATTCAAGAGATATCGTACCTAATTAATGCCTTAATTTCTGCTAAGAAAAATAAATATAAAATATAAAATAATGAAGTGACCAAGCCGTCATGATCCAGTAGTCCCTTTCTAATTTCCTCACATATAAATTATAAGCACTCAATCGAGTAAAAAAAAAAAGACATATTTGACAAAAGTAAGAACACTTGGTTGCAGTGCAGTGGTCCTGACATGAATCTCCCGATATCAAGCTCTAAATTGCTTTAAAACATTAACATTTTATTGGTTCGATTAAAAAAATTATAATGGATATTACAGGACCATATCTGCAGTGTAACATATGGATAAGTCTAATGTGTTTCACTTTAATTCAATTTTTTTTTTTGTAGGGTTTCGTGAGAATCTTGTGCATGCATATTTATAATAATGAAAATGGAGAACCGAAAACTATTATATTAGTAACCAGAACCCAAAAACTCAAATGAGAAGTTGGGAAAAGTGGGAACCCTTTATTTCCTTTGTCTGTTTTTTTTTTTTTCTTTAGGTCAGACTTAAAGAAAGGAAAAGGGGGGAATTGTGCTGGCAACTCTTCTTGCTTATCGGGAAAGAACCATAATATTTCAAAGTGGACTGGTCCACCAAAGAATATTTTAAGTTCATGTTGGAGTCACGGACATCGTCGTCACGGCCAGTGCCTTTCTTTATCTTTTTTTCCCTTCCCCTACGTTTGGTTTATCACCATATATATTACAACTTCTCGTAATATCTTGCCAAAATATATAGAATCACCTTGAAGCAGCTCCAATCCTGCAAATATAAATTGTGATTTGGATCCCTTTCCTATAAATTGACATTTTGGTGCAATATAACCCAGGATTTTCTTATGTTAACATTTCTTTACTGAGCCTCCTCACCTTGCAAATATGATAATCATAATAAGAAGGCATTTTCATATTTTGGAGCACTTTCATATCAATTTTTAGAGATATGACACCTCCCACAACTATAGCATAGACGATTAAGTTTATGATGTTAGATGGAGGGATGACAGTAATAAGTAGCAAAAGAAACAGATATTTAGAGAAAATTATGAAAATTTGACTTATGTTTTAACACTCTTACAGTCAAATGATCTATGTTTTTCTTTTTAATATACTCATGATTGTTAGATTCTAGTTGGTCAAAAATGATAAATTTAATAAAATAATATCATTACGCATAAAGTTAGTCTTGTTGAAATTTTCCTTAGTTTATAAGTTAGATATTTCATATGAGTTCTTTGTATGTTAATGGTTGTTTTAACTCGTGTATAAATTAGTTATACCTAAAGAAAGTTCCACAATACCCCAACTAAGGATTTCTAAGCGAGTGTATTACAATTAACTAAAATAAAACTAACTAATAAGGTTACTCAAATTTGAAGAAACTTAAGCTATTTTGAGAATTCTAGCTTAACATGATCTAATGAAGCAATAAGATGATATTCAATTTGGATTTTGTTTTGAATGTTGAATATAATCTTATAGCAAACCTAGAAACAATGTAATGTGGGAACAAACAAAACTAAAGTAAAGAAAAGTGTAGAAAAGGGCTTTAAACAAAATGTTAGCTACCATTTTATAGATATAATTGCTTAAAAAGCTTGTTGCAGTGCTGATAAAAGGTCTTATATACCATGTTTAATATATAACAAGTTGTAGAAGTAGTTTTTGCTAAAAAATATTTTGCAACATCACTTTCATTTTCGAAATTCTAGTCACTTCTCATAAAATCCAATCTTTATGCCCCTATAACTCCATTTCATTGAGGGGTATATGAGCCAAAAATATCATGACTAATAGCTTTCTTGTTATAAAAACTTGAAAAATACAAGTTTTCAAATTTTCAAAAGTAGTCAATTTTTAAACCAATTATCAAAAAAAAAAAATCTTCATTTTGTACTCTTTTAGAAAATTTTTCAAATGATTTAAAAGAACCACTTTTATTTTACAAAAATAAAAGCTATATGTACCTTCATCTACAATGACTAGGCCATATTTGTTACTACCTAAACTTCATGTGTGGATAATACTAAATAAGTCCATCTATTGAAGTTCTAAGGGCCTTTTTGTTGCAATCAAATTTTTGCTTTTATGAGGTGTACTGACTATTTTGCTATTCAAACAAGAAAGCGATGATTGTCTTCCTTGATATCCATTGTATGTGTCATGCCCTAAAGATATCCTTGTCCTAACAATTTGCCATACACGATATGAAAAACTAGGAATAACTCTCTTGTGATTTAAAGACTTCTAATAGAGTATACAAGGCATATTTACTCTAAGTTACAATGAGTCGATTTGCAATTCTATGCAATAAGACATTGGCAATTTAATATATAAATATTAACCATCATCACATCATTAGATAATAAGTTCGGGACATGGTTCTCTCCAAAAGTCTCACATGATAGAAATAGTAGCAATATTTTTAGTATTCTAGATATCTACTAATAATTACAACAAAACACATATTAGCTAAGAGAGTACTCATATGCGCTCTCATCCCACATCTTACATACACTAGTCTTCCTTGAAATTCCCAAACTAACCTCTAGCATTGAACTACCAAGTATGAGCTAAATTGGTTCCTACAACAATGAGACACTATAAGAATGTAAGCTATATCTAGCTTAATGAGTAATTCCCCCTATTACATTTTCACGCCATAGCAAGCAAGTTAATTAATAACCATATAAATGCAACACACAAATGAATGCAGCAATACATACAATCATCCCAAAACCGCATCTAGCACAGATTTAATACCCTCCATTTCTTAGGTTAGAAAATGAGGCCCAACACATCATCTTCAAATTCCAATCACCTCGAGCCCATCAACTATCATAATTCCTCCTAATGGCCATACGTATAAGTACATGTTTGTAAATATATTTTTGAAAAATGTATACAATAGTATCCATTTTCCTAATGCCCAAAGGTTGTAGATGTGAGCGGCACCTACAATCTTGCTCACCCCTAAGTAGTAAATTCCTAAACTTGGCCTCAATTAAATGATGGCATTTTTCGATACATGGCAGTTCCCAAAGATCAAGGCAAGGTAACTTATGAAGAATCACCTTCATACGGCCTCTCCATACCACTACATGATACTAACTGCCTTTAAAATATGAATCACCATATGCATGTTCCAATTTATTCCTTACATTAGATATCGTTAAGATTCATTTATTAAGGTGACCATTATAATTCCATAAACACTCAACCTTAAAGTACTACTTTACACATCAACACTCAAGTTGGTTTTGATAAATTATAGTTGCTTAGCATAGCAATGACAAACATTCAATCACAAACAATTCTCGAACCCCACACATACAATTTATTCATATATAGGTATAATAGTGTACTAAATTTCATAAACACAAACAATGCAATAGTCATCAAAATACACTTTACCATGAAGTCTACCGATTGTAGTAGTCCTCAAGTAAATATAGATCAAGATCAAGATCTCCTAGTAATGAAAAATAAGATCCTATGAGATTATATATACTAAATTATTCAAACTATCAATTAAAATTCATTATATTTCCATATTATAACCAATTTTATGTTTTAGCAATAATTTTCTCATTTTAAGTCCAATTTTTGTGCTCTTACAATCGATTTGAAGATTGTTTAGTGTACTTTCATATGAAAGGGTTATTTTGGTTAGATTATGTTTGCAAATTGGGTTAATGGTCAAAACAGTTTCGATTGTTGGGTGTTTAGGCCCATTTTGGAGCTTTTAGGTTTTAGGTGGGCCCTAAACCTAGTGTAATTATTCCTAATCACTTTCTAGGGCCAATTAGGCTTTTGTTAGGTGGATTACGTTATGGAATATTTGTTAGGCTTGCTACAAATGGTCATGTCTCTCAAACCTATTTGGTATCATAGGGCCTTTTACATCCTTTTCATCGTTCTTTATCATAAATCCACAATTAGCATCTAT
The DNA here is from genome assembly GCA_037954665.1 of Laguncularia racemosa. Lineage (NCBI taxonomy): Eukaryota > Viridiplantae > Streptophyta > Magnoliopsida > Myrtales > Combretaceae > Laguncularia > Laguncularia racemosa. The sequence goes on along the minus strand of JBBMOL010000063.1, from coordinate 862,400 downwards.
TTAGGGTTTATTGGTCTCTAATCATCCCATAATCATGTTTTATCTTGTTTGTTATCTAATATTAGAGGAAATTTCCATTAAGGTTCTAGGTATATGTGTAGGTCACAAGCTGCATACTCAAGGAAATTTTGGTTTTTCTAACTTAATCACTCTTAACTAGTCCTAATCTTCTTTAAGTGCTAGTTAGTGATGTAAAATACTTGTTAAACCAAGGTTTAAGTCTCTTATTCCTCCTACAAGTCTCAACTAAGGGTGCATTTGTGCCCTAAATCACATCCTTTCACTTGATTATGCATTTATCTTATCTATAGGGTACTCGTAATTCATCTTTGCATTAATTGATTATGATAGCATACTTCATTATATATATATATATATATATAGGGGGCATTACATGTGAAGATCCTACAAGAAGCTATCACATATATCTCTACTAGATAATGGGATACAAAAACACTAAATTACATATCAACTTCAGATACAATGAGAATAAATCAAATGTAGATGAAGAAAGATCACTACTACAATAAGGGTGGCCAAATCTTCTAACTCCAAGCTTTCCATATTCCCTTTTAAGCCATGCCCCTAGCTCCAAATTCACTCCGAACCAATCCAATCTAATTTCTTCCAACTTTTTCTTACTCCCACTACAAACGTTGGTTTGTATACTCTTGAAGGATTTCTAGATGAATGTCAGATGGGCAGTTTTTAATGAAAAGGTTTTGACTACACTAGTCTAGGGAATACATTGTTGTTCACTTATTAGATTAAGGATGGGTGATAGATGGTGTTAAATGATGAAAAAGGAATGAAAAATAATGATGATTCTAGGGTAGCTAGTAGTTGGATTTTTAGTGGGTGATGGTAGAGCTTTACTTTTCTAAGTATGCAATTGGTTTCCTTAAGTGTTTAAGGTTGATCAAGAAAACAAATGAGGGGAGAGAGAGAGTGACTGGTTGTCTAGGGCTATTAAGCCCCAATTTCTCTTGCTTAGCTCAGTCTTAATGTACATAAGACAATGGCAATAATTGGATAGGATCATTGACTAGTGGTTAAAGGGTGTTTATGGTTAAATTTGCCTTCTATTTTAGTGATCTTCCCTTCATTCTTTGACACCTAGAAACCTGTTAACCAGAATCTAATCCCCTAACTCTCCTTAAATTAAGGTCACCCTTTAGATCAAGGTTAGGTGTCAAATTCTCCTCAATCCTAATATTGGCTAACAATTGAATTTTCCCCCCTCAATTCATATGATTTTTATTTAGTTTATCAATTAGATTCAATGTTTACTTAATTTGACTAGCATAGTTAAGGCAATTTTGTTGATTTGGGTAGATTGTAACTAGATGTAAGAATGACCATGTCATGTAGCTTATGTCATGCAATTCATGATGTAATTATAAGGTTGATTATGTTAATTAAATTAATTGGAAATGTTTAATTGTTTGGTGTGACTACTTACACTTAATTGTAAGATTTATGGTGTTTTCAAGAATAATTTTGACTTTTGGGTTTATGGTTCAATTTAGAGCTTCAATCTAAGGCTTTAGGATTTGTAGGTTGATTAGGGTTTTCAATTGTTATCTTAAGGTTCATTGTTTAAATTAGGGTTTCGAATTGTTAATTTAGAGTTTACAAGTAGATTTAAGGTTTTAGAATCCTTAATACAAGGTTTAAGAATCAAATAGGGTTTAAATTTGGATTTTAATTTTTTTTTATTTGAATTAGAGTTTTATAGGGTATATTAGGGTTATTGGATCTAGTTTCTAAGTTTAAGGTTAAGCATCGTATCAATTTCTGAAAATCATTTAATTTTCTATTTGAATAAATATAAAAAATTTGTGGGATTTATAGTACATAAGATATTATTTATGTTATGTTGATAGGCTACTCTAGATGTAGGCCCTTATGCATAAGTCAATTTTTCACATGCTAAGGAGCAACCATGTTTTGGGCCTGTACATAAGATATTATTTATGCTACATTGATAAGCTACTCTAGACATAGGCCCCTATGCCTAGGTCAATTTATCACACGCTAAAGAACAACCATTTTTTGGGCCTTCAAGCCTAAGTTGGCTCAACTAGGCCTAGACTAGTCTGCTCAGCCCTTAATTTAAATATACTACAGGTGAGAAGAGCTTGAACGGATAAGGCAAGTTAATGGCCTCATAACTCCCTTGATTCTTTTCTATAAATCTTGTAGTCAACGAGGAGATCATGGACATTAACTACCTTTCTTATTTGCCCATTTACCCTCCCTATAAATACATGATCAAGCTTTTAGGTAAAGCATCGACATTCTGCTACTCTAAATACCCTCTATTACTTTGATCCTTCTATATACTAACTTAAGCATTGGAATAGTCATACCAGAAACAACTCCAACACCCCCTTAGCTCACCCTTTATGTCCCATGCTCCTACTAGCAATAAGTAACAACATGTTATTTTTAGACAAGTTTTCTAACTACTTAAAATTAAGGTGACTTAACTCATTATGCCATAGAAAAACATTAGTATTTATAGAATCAAATAAGACAATTTTCAATTCTAACTTCTAAAGATGTAATTATGTAAGTATTTCCTTGTCTTACTCCTTCAAAAACTATTCTATTGGAACTTTTATCAAAGCTTACACATTTATTATGTTTGAGAATCACTTTATATCTTGTTTCATAAAGCTAATTGACGCTTGACAAATTATGTTATAGGTCCTTGGCAAGAAAAACATTTTCTATATAAGAAGGAGAGAAACCAACCATACCATTACCAATATTTTTCTTCTACTATTGTATCCAAAAGTTACAAAACCTTTCTTTTTCAATTCTAGACTTGAAAATAATGAAACATCCTTAGTCATATGTCTTAAACATCCATCATCAAAGTGTCACATTCCTTTTAGTTTTGTTTAAATTTCCTACATTAATCAAGAACAGATCATCTATTCTAAGCAAGCCAAATAAACTTGGGTCCTTTGAAAGATAGTTCTATTCAATTATTTCTATTTCCTTATTTACCATTAAGCGTGTTTTTCTTATAAGAACAATTTATTTTAATATGACCAATTTTATTACAAAACAAATAAGTGCAAGAATTTTTACATTTATACTTTAATTATGTACCTAATATCTTCGTCTTTACGTAGGATACCTTCAACATTGTGTGGGGGTATCTTTATTAAATGTTTCCTTTATTGATTTTGATAAATGCTCTAATCTCACTTTTAATTTTTTTTTTAACTTCTTATTTCAAAACTAGTTTTTCATTTGACAAATTCTCTTCACAAGGATGTAGAGCTTCACTATCATTTTTTTTTAAGATATCATCCTCCTCCACTTTAACAAAATTTGTTTCTTCTAAAGTATCTATGTCAATTTTCAAAGCTTAACCTTACTTTCTAACTTTGTATATTTTACTTTAGCCTTTGAAAGAGCATTCAATCTATTTCATCATACAAATCATTAGAAACATTATTAAATTTAGAGTCAAAATTCATCTTAGAATTTACCATTAAGAACAGGTTAGATTCTTCCTACTCTTCGACTCCTTTTGGTTCTTGTACATTTTTCTTTTTGTCCTTGTATCTTTTGATGCTTTCAAACTGGTTTTTTATAAACTTTTTTTACCAACGTTTTCAAAATATTAGTCTTTAAAAAATTTAGAGCTTATCCTTCAACTACAATCTGATTGATCATAATCTGACAAAGCTAAGATGTTGTTATAGCGAGAAAACTTGAAATATCTTCATTTGAAAACTAATAAGTGCTTAATCAGATATGTATATTAAGTGTGATTTAAATTATTTTTTCCTCATTTTGGTGTGTTTGTGAAGATTTTGAGTTTTAATTGAGTAATATTTTGATTTTAGGGTTTTGATGAATAATTGAATTAAAAGAAAGAAAATGAATCAAAATTTACTCAATTTATAGTTAAATAGAAGAAGTTATAACCTTTTGAAGATAAACATGGGTAGTAAGCATGACCATACCAAAATCGTGTTGAAATTGAAGCTTGAAGAAATAAAAAATGAGATTTACATGGAGGCAAGACACAATGGTGTCTATTGGTCATGTATCTCTTGGAAATAATTATTTTAAAACATGACTTAAACCATGTCTAGGCCGTGTCAACTGCAAAATCCAATTTTCTAAAATTTTGCTCAATGATTTTGACATGACTTAAAGCCCAACCATGCTAGACAACATGTTGAAATAAAAATAGACTTTTGATGCCTGGTATATAAAGGAAAATAGGAAATTGACCTCATAACTTTTAGAAGATGTTTTTTTATATGTTTTAGAGTTCTTTTAGAGAGAATAGAAGAGTACTTTCTTTTACTTCAAGAATTGGGGTTTTTCTTTGATTTCTTTGATGATGCATGTTTTTCATCATTGAAGATTTCTAATTTCAATATGATTAAAGCTTAAACTTTTTAGTATCTAGATTTGTGAATCCTATGGTTATTATGTGATTAGGTTTATTGCTATTTCAATGAATTCTTTGATTTCTTTAATCAAGCATGGGTTCTTAATTTTGTTTAGATTAATATTTTCAGGGTATTAATTTAACTATTTGATATTATACATTATGATTGAGAAATCTGATATATATAATTAAATCTAGTATGTTTGAAGAGAATTTATATAATCTTAGATATAAGTTACATAATTCTTCAGGATTGATTCAATCATTCTTAAGGAATTCATTATTCTTAGTATAGTCTTTAAAATATGTTATTATGAAGATATTTAAATAGGTATTTTTGATATTAGGGTCAATAAACTTGAGAAAGTTATTGTAGTAACACCTACAATTTGGGATGGAGAAATCATTCTTGGAGTAATCAAAATCAAAATCAACAGATGATGAATTTGCCTCCACTAAGATTCCCAATGACCCTTACCACAAGAGAAGAAATAGTGTTTGGAAGAACTTTTAATTAAATATATTTAAACTAATGAGGCTAGATTGCAAAATACTAAAACATCTCTAAGAAATCAAGAAGCCACTATTCGTAACTTGGAAAATCTAGTAAGTCAACTCGTAAAAATGATGGCTGAAAGATAGTAAAAGACACTACCAGGAAACATCAAGACAAATCCTATAGAGCATGTGAGAGTAACAACCTTTTGAAGTGGAAAGGAATTGCAAGTTGAACAAAAAAAAAAATAGTGGGGAATTAGAAGAGAAAGACAAGGAAGCTAAAGAAAAAGAGAGTATAAAGTCACAAAAAGTGAAGGAGTATAGACTACCCATACCTTGTCCTCAATGCCTTAAGAAAGACTACTCAGATGAGTAATTTAGTATGTTTGAAGAGAATTTATATAATCTTAGATATAAGTTACATAATTCTTCAGGATTGATTCAATCATTCTTAAGGAATTCATTATTCTTAGTATAGTCTTTAAAATATGTTATTATGAAGATATTTAAATAGGTATTTTTGATATTAGGGTCAATAAACTTGAGAAAGTTATTGTAGTAACACCTACAATTTGGGATGGAGAAATCATTCTTGGAGTAATCAAAATCAAAATCAACAGATGATGAATTTGCCTCCACTAAGATTCCCAATGACCCTTACCACAAGAGAAGAAATAGTGTTTGGAAGAACTTTTAATTAAATATATTTAAACTAATGAGGCTAGATTGCAAAATACTAAAACATCTCTAAGAAATCAAGAAGCCACTATTCGTAACTTGGAAAATCTAGTAGGTCAACTCGTAAAAATGATGGCTGAAAGATAGTAAAAGACACTACCAGGAAACATCAAGACAAATCCTATAGAGCATGTGAGAGTAACAACCTTTTGAAGTGGAAAGGAATTGCAAGTTGAACAAAAAAAAAAATAGTGGGGAATTAGAAGAGAAAGACAAGGAAGCTAAAGAAAAAGAGAGTATAAAGTCACAAAAAGTGAAGGAGTATAGACTACCCATACCTTGTCCTCAATGCCTTAAGAAAGACTACTCAGATGAGTAATTTAGTAAGTTCCTCAAAATTTTTAAACAACTACACATTAACTTACCATTTGTTGATACCCTATCACAAATGCCCAAGTATGCCAAGTACTTGAAGGAACTACTCTAAAAAAAAAAAAAAAAAGGTAAAAGAGATATCAACTGTAACATTAAGTAAGGAATGTTCAACATTGATGTAAAACAAGCTGCCATGAAAATTGAATGATCTAAAGAATTTTACTCTACCTTGCTTTATTGGCAATTTATTAATAAATGAAGCTTTAGCTGACCTAGGCAAAATTATAAATCTAATGCCACATCATATGTTTAAAAAGCTAGGTTTATGGAACCTTAAACCAACACATATGAGCACTTAATTGGCTAATAAGCCCATTAAGTACCCCATCAGCATTATTGAAGATGTGTTGGTTCAGGTAGATACATTCATTTTTCCAATGGATTTTGCAGTTAGAGATACAAGTGAGGACATCAAGGAACCATTGATTTTTTGTCACCATTTCCAAGCTATTGTTAGGGTAGCTATAAATGTAGGAAATCAAACATTAACTCTAAAAGTTGGGAATGGAGAAAGAACATTTAAGATGCTTGACACGATTCAACAACTCCCTAAAAGTAAGGATACCTGTTATTTCCTAAATACATCCTACTTGCTTAGTTATACTTGTGTGTAGGATGGCATCTACACAAACTTAGTTCAGCAATGTCTCATTCATGACAAGCAATAGGGTTTGGATAAATTTAATCAATTTAAACACCAAAATTTAAAAGGCTATGCCGCTAACTAGCAAATGGGACGTGCATTGAGCCAACAACGTTAAACAAAAGTGCTTCTTGAGAAGCAACCCAAGCATTAAGTAACTTAGTATAGTTTCTTGATTTTAACCAAAAAAAAGAAAAAAAAAAAAAGCAAGCTAGATTTTTCAAGCTTAACACGACCACCAAACGCAATTGTGTCAAGATCGTGTTGAATATAAGGACATTCTCTAGATGCGACATGACCATGAAACATGAGCATGCTAAAGTCATGTTAAGGCTGTTTTTCAAAAATAAATTCTTCCAAAAGTTACACAACTTTTTTGACATGGTCATGTTTAGGTCGTATCTAATGAGATTTTGAATTTAATTATTTACAAGAGATACATGACCCATTGACACGATCATGTCAAGGTTGTGTTAGAATATCCAAAAAAAATGTTAATTATTTATGAGAGTTACACGTCCTTTAAACACAACTATGTCTAAGGTCGTGTTAGGTGTACCTTATTTTACTTATTTATGAGAGATACATGGTCTTTAAACACAATTGTGTCTTAATCGTGTTGACCCTAAATCATCTATTTTAATTTTCTAGGCATGGACACAAGCTTGACATGCTCATGTCAACTCAATATGTCACCCTTTATATAAAAGGGTTAGACACCTATAGTGGCATCACCCTACATAAACATATACTCCTCTCGCCTTAAACACAAACACAATAACATTTAACACGCATGCTACAGTTCACACAATGCACATATTTCTTTGGATTTTTCATCAATTTCTTGCTTCCACAAGCTATGTCTTCTGATACTCAATACTTAGATGCTTTTGTTTTCACTTTTCTTGGATGTTTCAAACTGGCATTGAAACAGGTTTTAGGTTTTGTTTACAATTTGTAATTTCTAAAGATATTGGCTAGTTTATGTCATTTTTCTTTGTGAAAATCAAGTAAGAATCCTTAATAGCATTGTATAGAAGGATTAGAATTGAGAAATCATCTATTTGAGCTTATGATTTGACACAACTTGAATGCAACTATGCCTATCCCCACAAAGGTTGTGTTCTTCTCTGTGTTTACAATTATTCAATGATTACGTTGTTTTTATGTACTTTTTCTCCATACAAGCTTAATGAACAGTATATGGTTACATTTAGGATGACCTAATGTTTAGATTCTTATAATCAAGATAGTAATTCTATTGTATTGATAATCAACCTAGATTAAATCATTTGGCACTGTTAACATTTGGCAACTAAATTATATTCATAAGTCTATTTCTTTATTTGCCTAGTGGTACATCTACATTATGATTATGTATTTTGAATAAGAAGTTCACTTACTTGTACTAAAGTGTTTTTTTTTTCTTTCTCTTTTTAGACTAATGGCACCTAAATAGAATAAGGCTAAACAATTGGTTCATCGTAAAATAATAATAATAAATAAATAAAAATTACCAGACGCATCTACTTCTTCGGCCAAAACTTCAATGTTAACTACTCCAATGACTTTAACACCACCACCAAATCATCCCATGCTCGAGTTTATTGAGACAGCTCACTTAGACAAATACAAAATACAGAAGAAAAAGACCTTCAGCCAAACACTCTACCTCACCTAGATATTATCTAGAGGCTCCAAATGGAAAATGAGATCAAAAGCCTAGTAGAAGTCAAATCCTAGGAGAGGTTGTTTTCTTTGAGGGCCTTGATTTATAGAAAGTTGACCCCTATCTATAATTCTTAACAACTTACAAACTAAATCACAAAGGCATATCTTAAGGGATTATGAACCATTTGAACTTTAGAATCAGAGGCTAAGCTTATCAATTTCCATAGTCGAGTTTGGTATGTATTTGGGATTATATGATGATAATTACATTAACTCTAAAGAATTTACAACTTTATAGTACCAATTGTCGAGAGGGGTGCCTTGCTAGTTGTACTAAAGAAGCATAAGCGATCAAGACACCTATAATCTAAGGCTTCCAAGGCTTCCCACCTCCATAACCCTATCTACCAAGTAATTTACTAGCTATTATCTCATACTATCAATGGAAGGGGCAAGAGTACAAGAGTAGTGTCTATCCCATACTATCGGTTTATGATCCGAATCTTACCAATATTTTGATTCTAACAAATGATGATGCTATAGCTTCAATTCAATGTATTCTTTATAAACTACTATTCGAAAATTTGTGAGGGCCATTCTAACTATACAAAAAATCATTGATTAATAATAAGATAAATCCACCATTTTTTTAATGTAAGTGTTTTGGCCTCAAAGTTTGTTTAACCTGACTACTTAAGAAAAGGATAATTCCTACTAGATGAAAGTATGGAAATTGACAACTTCAATAAGCATTAATATTAAGAAAAAACTTCTTATAGTAGGATAGAATAAAGTTGCAACATAGATCTAAAGGTGAGCAAAATATAGAATGGGTAAGGCATGGGTTATTATCCGTATCCTATCTTATAAAATATAGGTTCTCAAATTTTAGAATCAAAACCGATCCTATAATATCTTGGAATCTATACCTTATAAAACCTACAAGGTATAGAATATCCATGAAACCTATAACTTTTACTTTTCTTCCTATAAATTTCAAACTTGTATGATATTAAAAATAAAATTTATATTTGATATTGCAAATTCTTCATATTCAAAACTTATTGAGCTTGTAGCAAAATCTATGAAAAAAAAAGAGAGTAATTTTTCCTACTTTCATTATTTCAAGAATATGTGATTTTACTACTTAGCAAATAAGAAATAATAAGAGAAATGATATAAAACGTAAAAAGAGAAAAATAGGAAAGAACAAGGGAAAGAATTAGAAATGTAAAGTGAGAAAAGTGACATTAGATTCAACCATTTATGGTTATTAACTTATGAACTTAGGCTCCTTTTTTTCTCTTTTTTACCAAAACATTTATTGGCTGAAAAATATAATATTATCATTTATTATTATTTTATTACATTAATTAATAATCTTCTATAGGATTCTAGGGTAAGTACATAAGGCAGAAAAACTTCATTCTTGTACCCTATCATATGAGAGAAATTTTCAAAAAATCTATAGTTAGAATTTACCCTATAAACCTTAATACCCGTTCAAAACCTATTCGGTTAAACAAAGTATAGGTTTACAACAAGGTTACTCATTCACTCCTAATAAGTACCCATATACTAACAACTATAGGAAATTAAAGTAAGAGAATGAGAATGACAACAAATAAGTTCAAATTAACTTGAAAAAGAGAGAGAGAGAAGAAAAAGAAAAGGGAAAAAGTGTGTTGGAAATACTTTAAGTTTGTACCAAAAGTTATTCAATTTCTCCATATTTTGATTAAATCATTTAAATACTTTTTATTTATGCCAAAATTTAATCAAGTTATATATATCATAAATGAATCATATATTTTTATTTTTGCACTAACTAGGTCTAATTTTTTGTACTATGATACACGATTGTACATAAATGATTTACATTGGTATGTTGATATTGATGTAGATGACTTAAATGCTCCAATTAAAATAAAAACATAAATGGCTTAATTAAATTATGACATAAATATATAGATTTTAATTGACTTTAGATGCCAATATAAAGGATTTTTAATGTGCTTATTGAGAAAAAAACATATATGCAATAGCCCCTTGAATTATGGCTATAAATGAGCCAAGCCACTCGCAAACTACTTGAGCTCAACTAGATTTAAACTCAATTAGTAAACAAGCTAAACTTGAACTCAAAACAAAGTTTATTTATTTAAACAAATCGAGTTTGAGTTCCTAGTTAGACTCATGAACAAGCTTAAAAGCAAGCTTATTTATATCAATAATGACCTAATTTACAAACAAGCTCACAAACAAGCTCGTGAGTAAGTTTGCAAGTAGACTCTTTTATATTGCTGATGAGTTATCTTCTAAATAGGTTTGCAAGAAAACTAATGAGTAAATTCTTATTTATACTGTTAAAGAGCCGACTTGTGAATAAGATATTGTATGATTTTGTATAAATGCTATCATTTATTGTTATATCATGAATTTGTGCTTGAACTCATAAAATACTGAATTAATTTCAATAAAGAAAAAGATAAAAAGGTAAATTTTGAAATTTCAAATTAATTTTGAGATCTAATTCTAGCTCGAGCACATTTTGGACCCATTTATTTAAAAGAGCTTGAGCTCAAGTTAAGCTCGTTTAAGCTCATTTATTTAAACGAGTTCAAGCTTAGGCTTTTTTATCTCAACAAGCCAAGCTTAATCTTTAAATTTTTAACAAGCTCAAGCCTATAATTTTCAAACTCAATAAAAGCTTTGCTTGGTTCAAACTTGATAATTTTTCTAATGATTCAAACTTGAGAATTAAAAAACTTGACTCGTTTACAACCCTACCAGGAATATATTAACACTAGCAGTAATATCATAGTATGAAATTCTTATTCAAGCAATATTTGTTGATAATTCTAACTTGACCCAAAATAAAAAAATTACTTTACACAACTAGAAAGCCTCTAAACAAGACAAGGTTTACCTATTCATTTAAGAGATAAATACACTTTCATTCCTTAGCATTTCACTTATTTTCTATTTGTGTTCTAAACTTTTTTTTTTTCCCTTTTGGTGGGAGGAAGTATAATTTTAGTTTTCAACGTTTACTTATATTTTTATTTGAGTCATCAACCTTTTTTTCTTCTATTTGAATCCTTCATGTTTTTCAAACCTTACAAAAATTGGACTTCCATTAAATATATTAAATTTTTCATTCATCTTAAGCATATATTAGCTTCCAATTAGGTTTAGGTTAGTTAACCAAGGAGGTTAGGGTACACACAAATTTTTTTAGCACCATTTATTAATTTTAATTGTTATTTTTTATTTTTATTACTTTTAATTATATTATATAATTATATATATTTAATACTATTTTTTATTATATTATATAAATAAATATGTTTAATATTATTATTTTATTAATTTAATTATTATGAAGCAATTTCAAGTTGATATGTGTTATGGATGGATGGTAAACTTAATAAATTTGATGGAATTTTTTTTTTTTGTAAGATTTTGAAAATGTTGATGATTTAAATAGAAAAGTAAGCAAATATTTAAAACTAAAAGTGCACATTTACCCTTTTTATCCTATTTGAGTTCTTAACATTTAACAACTCTTGCAACATTGGATTTTTTCTAACACCATTAGTTGTTTACTTAAAGTTTTACATGTGGCATGATTTGATTGGTCGTAATAATTAATTTAATTAAATAAAATAATTACATATTATCTAAGTAAATTAATAAAAAATTAAAAATCTAAAAATTAAAAAAAAAATCGTTCTAACCATCTCAAGACTAAATGGTAGAAAAAACGATCACAAGTAAATGGATGGGTCATGACCCACTAAAAGTAAGTTATTTGACCTATGATAATACTATCATAATTTTCTTTTAAAGGAAAAAAGCAAGGAAAATCTCCAAATTTTCTACTTTTCTTTTTTTTTTCTTATTTTTTTTAAAAAGGGTTGTAAGTACCACCCACCATCATGAATGGGTCAAATTACCCACTTTTTTTAATGGGTTGTGAAGTGGTTATTCTAATCACTCTAAGGTTAGGGAATGAATGGATTAAAAAATAAATAAATAAATCTGTGGTTTTTCCTTTTTGTGATTTTTTAAAATATTTTTTGTTATTTTAGTTAATTTATTTATAAATAATTATATTGTATATTTAATTAAATCTATTAGACTAATGAGGCTATGCTATATAGCATTCACAGATAGAAAAACTAGCAATGTTAAAAAGAAATTATTTATAAAATTTTATATTCGTTGAGGATTCAAATAACTATTATTTAAAAAAAAAAAAAAAACGATGACCGAAAATGTAATGTTTCCCCTTTACTTAAGCTCAAATTTTAAGTAGTTTGAAGTCTTCAAACGAAACCCCCATGTGATTGGCTTGTACAGTGGACGAAATGGGATTAAGATACGTGATATTCTGAACTTCCCTGAGCCTTCACTGGGTATACAACTTTTCTAGTATAAGCAGATTAGGCATGGGTTTTGAATAAAGACCAAGAAAAAGTGACATGGACAATAGGACAGTATCTGACATTTTATCAAAAATAAAAATATAAAAAGACATTATTGGACACTACACGTTAACGAAGGGCCAATTTTATTGAACGATAAAAGTGAGCTACGTTTTATCAAAATTGGGTTGACCCCTTTCATGCCTTTTTTTTCGAAAATACACATGGATATGATAGTAATGTTTGCACTAAAAGCTATATTATTTCCCCACCCAAGAAATTAATAAAAAGTATGATAAGGCCCCCCCCATCATCAAAAGTCAAAAGTTTGAGCCGAACCTCCAAATTGGAATAGCATCTAAAGAAACTCCCTTACCCAATATTACAATAATAATTCTTTCACCCAAAAGTATTAAATGATTATTCGCATTGATACGAGGCCTTCTTCTTTTTCTTTTTCTTTTTTTTTCCCCTTCTTTTTGGGGTTAATGGGGGATGTATTATATTGCAAGTGGTATGGTTTAATGACATTACGTAGGGATCCCATTTCCCATTATGTTATGTGTTGCTGTGGCTAGCCTCCACTCCATGTAGGTCCAAGTAAAGTAGGAGTTTTATTTATGGAAGAATCTTGAAGGGACGCATGCATAAGCCTGTTAAAAGCAATATCAGTTTGAGGAAAAATAAATAAGAAATAAGGGACAGAAAAGAGTTAAGAGTCGAGACGATGTAGGCCTAAATTTGAATAAGCTTAGAATTATTGACTTCCTTCTATGCAATATGTTTTATCCAACTTACAATGTCATAGATGGTGACCACTTCTGCAACCTTCTTTCGATAATAGATTATTGTTGCTCAGACTTTGTTAATAATTATAATGCTCTTCAAACGCCTTCCTTCTAATTCTCTGTATCATGGTTAGCTTGAAACATTCTTTTTCTGGCCTTTTAGCTTCAGACAACTTGAAGTAGAGAGTGTCCAGTTGCGTGTATCTGAGTTTTTCTTACTATTGATTACTTTGCAATACAAATACCAGTATAGGTAATAAAATTTTAGTGTTAGCGACTGAACATTTGACGTACCAGGTAATGAAATTTAGGATAAGCTACCATTGCAAGAATTAGGAAAATGTTTTATTTTTTAATAAATAAAAGTGGAAATCTAGGCATTGAGTTGATGTTGGTGCTTACCAGTTGTTTGGTTCGGTTCGGTTTTTTTTTTTTTTTTTTTGAGCTCTTTATATCCGAAATAGCTAGCTGTAATAATATTTAAATTTTACTTCTTCACGTGTGCTTCATATTCCAAGAGAAGCTTCGTGTCAAAATGGGCCGGGCAATGTCTACAAGTTGCGATTAATGTATGATATGATTCATGTGGTGAGTTTTCAGTGAGAAGTGACAAAACTGGTTCTTAAGACTCTCTAGAGCATGCCAATGCCAGGTCATGGCCATGTGTTGTGTATGTGTAACCTTCCAAAACTGCATGCATGCATCTACTCTTCTGTCTTGGACGATACATGATATAATATAAGCATTACCAGTTACCGGATTTCAAAGCGTAATGCTCATGTGGATGTATGCTCATTTGATTTTTCTACAGTTGTTATTCTGCCCTACATTTTCTGCTTCAATTGTCAAATCTCTTCCAGGATTTGGTCCTCTTCCCTTCAAATTGGAAACTGGGTAGGTTTTATTTTTGGCCCAAAATTCTCTGTTTTTATTTTGAGCAAACGTGCTTCCTTTTGTTTTTTCCTAAATTTTTGCATGATGCTTGGCAGGATAAATCAACAATATAGATTGAGAAACCACAATTCTTGAATATACATAGAGCCAAACAGATTCGAGGTCAGATTGAAAAACTGCATGAAGTATTTAGACTTTCAAGAGCATATATGGTTTTGTGTTGGGTAGTAAATATGTGATTTATTTAATATAATCTATCTGTTGGGAATGTAGATACATAGGCGTGGATGAAAATGAAGATGTGCAACTCTTCTACTACTTTACTGAATCTGAAGGAAATGTAGAGAAGGATCCGTTTGTGCTTTGGCTCACTGGCGGCCTGGCTTTTCTGGTTTCTCTGGACTTGTCAATGAGATAGGCAAGGCTTTTGTAAATAACCTTCCTTTCATTACATGATATGATATGATAGGTTAAGTCGGTCCATTATGTATGTTCATGCTCAAGAAGATAAAATTTCTGCATGGAAAAACAGCTTTTCCTTTGCGGTACATTTGATTGGACCTTTGTTGCATGTTATGCAATATTATGCAGATTCCATTGTCCTTTGAGGGTGATATGTCATTTATGATTGAAAGGGCACATTCAAAAGTAAAGTATGAAGATTTGTAACAATATTCAGGTTGGCAAATTTTAAATTGATGTTCCTCTTCAGTAATCAAAGATTATACATGATCGTGCAATTTAAAAAAAAAATGAAGAGTAAACTCGAAACCCAGGAAACTATTTGGATGAATGGATAAGACAATGGAAATGCACAAATAATGGATAAGAAAGTTAAATTGCAAAATAAGATCTCATTAGCATTTAGTTTGTCCTTCTTTCCTTGTCAACAGTTGTATTCACATTTCAATGACAACAATTAAGATCACATGATGATGCATTGAGTATATACATCTAACTATTCTTTCAAGACTAGCTCTTGATTAGTGAAGAATGAAGGATACAACGGCAATAATGTACTAACATCAGAGTTGGACATCATTAGTCCCATCGGATGATTCTCCTAGCCTAAGGACTTATTTTTCTGCTTTCTGAATATTTAGTAATTTCCATTTTCCTGAACAAAATTAGAAAAATTGCAGTGCCAACACAAAAATTGGAATTATTTGAATATTTAGCAGGCGGAATGTTGGAAAAAAGGATGGTAGGATGGCATCAGGTTTGTATACTGTTGACTAGGAGACTAAATCAAGATCTGCAATTTTGTTATAGCAAGCAACAGTTTCTCATACCAAAGCAAAAAAATTGAGAATCGCATATTGGCCAGCTCAAATACAGTGAAGATAGAAGGTGAACTGTTGAAAGAATTCACTTGGCAGGCAATATTAAACTTCCATCGGTTCCTCTCTAGAAATTAATTATAAGGGAAAGAAGTTTTGCAGACTTCTTGAAAGGCTAATATAATTATCATTGGCACATCTAATTCAAATGACCCTGAGAGACCCTTTTCATGGCTATTAATCTAATTTAGTCACCAGTTTGAAGTTACTAAAAGATTATTCATGAGACTCTGCTAGCTTACCGTCATTGGGGATGGATTAGTTTTGTGTGAGGGTCTACTTGGTTGGCTTCTCAATGAAAGAGTAAATTAAACAGACAAATCTCATCTTATGTCAGACCATCATTATTTTGCAGCTCAGTTTGTGAGTGCCATTTGTTCTCAAGTAAGATGTTGATGAATATGCTCCAAATTTGTGAAAGGACGACAGCTTTCTGTATATATAGATTCAATTTGTCTAGTTTCATATTTTATTCTTTTCATACTTATATCTATATATATATGGGGTGTTTTAAGACATAGATCCAATTTGTCTAGCTTCATATTTTATTCGTTTCACACTTGTATTTATAGATATGGGATGTTTTAGGGTTTTAAAATTACAGGGTGATACAAATTTCTTAAGAGATATATTGAGAGACTTGTTCTTTAAGTTGTATTCTCTCTCAATCTTATACTCCAACTTCAAATTAGTATATTTCTTCTCTTCTCTACCCGTGGTTTTTTACCCGATTTGAGTTTTCCACGTAAATCTTGTGTATCTTTTATTTTTCTTGCGATTATTATTTACTCTTATCATTGTTTTTTGTCCTTAACAAAATCATAATAAGTGGTATCAGAGTAAAAAATCTTTGATTTTGTTCTAAACAATGGCATTAGTCAAATACGATATTCTACTGCTAGATCACAACACAAGATTTTCCCTATAGCAGGTTAAGATGTGTGCAATTTTCGCACAAATAGATTTAGATGATACTTTGTTAGGATTTGATAAGATGCCTGCATCATTGACTCCCGAAGAAAAACAACGTAAGGATCATAAAGCCCTTTCTCAAATTCATCTCCATCTTTCAAATCAAATTCTGCAAGATGTGTTAAAGGAGAAGACCACTGCTGCACTATGGTTGAAGTTGGAGCAATTGTGTGTGACAAAGAGTTTAACTAGTAAATTGCATCTAAAGTAGAGACTATACTCACACCATTTGACGGAATGAAGGTCTGTAGATGATCACTTGGCCATCTTTAAGGAGATTGTATCAGATCTAGAATCCATAGAGGTAAAGTATGAAGAAGAAGATTTAGCTTTGATTTTGTTATGTTCGTTACCTCCTTCGTATTTGAATTTTAGAGATACAATCTTGTATAGTCATGATACAATTACTATGAAAGATGTTTATGATGCTTTAGCCTCTTATGAAAAGATGAAAACTTTAGTTATTTGAATTGAGCCTAAGGCTGAGAGTCTTATTACTTGAGGAAGGAGTCAGGATAGAAATTCTAGTGGGAATTCAAGGGGCAGATCAAAGTCTGCAAATAGGAATAAAACTTGTAATTATTGCAAGAAGAAGGGACATATAAAATCGGAATGTTATAAATTGCAAAACAAGACAAAAGAGATAATGATAACCAAAAGGAGAAACAGCTAGAAAAATCTAGTGAAGCTGATGTTGCGGAAGAAATTAGCTATGGTGAGCTTCTTATTGTTTCCAATGATTCATAGACTAGTTAGGAATGGATCTTGGATTCTGGCTGTACTTTTCATATGTATCCCAATTAGGACTAGTTTTCAACATATGAAAAGGTTTCCAAAGGTGTTGTTTTGATGGCCAATAACGCTTCTTGCAAGATTGTAGGCATTAAAACAATTAAAATCAAAATGTATCATGGTGTCATCAAGACGCTAGATGATGTGAGACATGTTCCTGACTTGAAAAGAATTTTGATTTCTCTTAGTACTCTTGATTCTAAAGGGTACAAGTACACCAATGAAGGTGGAGCTTTGAAGATTAGTAGGGGATCGTTGGTGGTGATGAAAGGGAAAAAACAAGCTGCTAACTTGTATTTTTTGCAGGGTTCAGTCATTACAAGTGATGCTGCTATTAGTTCCTCATCCTTATCAAATAAAGATTCTACAAAAATCTAGCATATGCATTTAGGGCATATGAGTGAAGCTGGCATGACTGAGTTGAGTAGAAGAGGTCTACTTGAAGGGCAAAACATTAGTAAGTTAAAATTTTGTGAACATTGTGTGTTTGGAAAACAGAAAAAAAAAAGTCAAATTCACCATAGGTACACATAATACAAAGGGTATTCTGGATTATGTCCACTTTGATCTTTGGGGGGCATCAAAAGTGCCATCTAGTGGAGGTGCTACTTACATGATGACTATTACAAATGAATTTTCTAGATGTGTTTGGGTATTCTTCTTAAAGCAGAAGAATGATGTTCTACCCACATTCAAAGAATGGAAAAAATGATTGAAAAGCAAACTGGGAAAGAGGTAAAGCATTTATGCACTGATAATGGATTAGAGTTATGTTATAACGATTTTAATAATCTATGCAAAGCAGAGGGAATTGTAAGACACTTAACAGTCCCTGGCACACCTCTGCAAAGCACATGAATAGAACTATTATGGAGAAAGTCCAGTGCATGCTTTCGAAGGCAAGATTACTAAAGTCATTTTAGGCAGAAGCTGCTTCTACAACATGTTAATTGATAAATAGATCTCCATCAATGGCTATAGAAAAGAAGACTCCATTTGAGTATGGTTTGGCACTCCTAGTAATTACTCTAAACTGAAAATTTTTTATTGTCATGCATATTTACATGTTGATAATGGAAAGCTTAAACTACGGTCATTAAAGTGTATATTCCTTGGTTTTAAACCCGGTGTCAAGAGATATAAACTGTGGTGTCCTAAATTGAAGAAAGTTATAGTAAGCAGAGATGTTATTTTTTATGAAGTGTCTATGTTATTTGATTTGTCATCTAACCCTTCATCTGATGAAGTCAAGTACAAATCATCCATGCAGTCGGAGGTTGAAATTGGTTCAGGTTCTAAATCAAAGACTTCTTCTCAGCCTTTATTACAGACTAAGGATGGTCTTATCCCTATGCCTTCATAGCCACAATACTCCACTGCTAAAGACAGGCCTAAGAGAGAAGTTAAACCACCTTAGAGATTTGCAAAGGCTGATCTTGTAGCTTTTGCTCTCAATGTTGTAGAGGGTGTTAATTCTAATCAAGAGCCATCCACTTACACAGAGGCTGTTAATTGTGAAGACTCTAATAAGTGGATGATAGCAATGCAGAAAGAGATGGAATCCCTTCAGAAAAATAGTACTTGGGATTTGGTGAAGCTTCCTAAAGGGAAGAAAACAGTTAAGTGTAAATGGGTTTATAAGAAGAAAGAATGTGCAGCAAGTATTGAAGATCCCATATATAAGGCTAGACTAGTCGCAAAAGGCTACAATCAGATACCAAGTATTGACTTCACTGATGTGTTTTCTCCTATTGTAAAACACAGTTCAATTAGAGCACTTTTGGGTATTGTAGCCTTGCAAGATCTTGAATTAGAACAGCTAGATGTGAAAACCGCTTTCTTACATGGAGAGCTGGAGGAAGATATTTACATGCAATAGCCAGAAGGTTTTGTGGCCTCAGAAAAGAAGGACCATGTTTGCATGTTGAAGAAATCCCTTTATGGGCTGAAGCAGTCACCTAAGCAATGGTATAAAAGATTCGATTCTTTTATGACTTCTCATCAATTTAGGAGAAGTAGTTATGATAGTTATGTCTATTTTAAGAAATGTGACAATGGGTCTTTTGTTTATTTATATTATTATATGTTGATGATATGTTGATTGCAGCTAAAGATAGAAGAGATATTAAAAGGGTTAAAACCCAGTTAAGTAGAAAGTTTGATATAAAGGATTTGGGAGCAGTAAAGAAGATACTTGGAATGGAAATTCTAAGAAACAGAAAATTAAGAACGTTGCATCTCAGTCAGAAGGGGTACTTTGAAAAGATACTTCACAAGTTCAATATGATGAATGTTAAACCAGTCAGTACTCCCTTAGCATCTCACTTGAAGCTTTCATCTACTCAATCTCCTAAATCAGATAAAGAAATAAATTATTTCTAGCGTTGCGGGATCTTTTAGGTATGGCATGGTATGTACTCGCCTAGACCTGTCACAAGCTGTGAGAGTTGTTAGCAGGTATATTGCAAATCCTGGCAAAGAACACTGGAGAGCAATTTAGTGGATCTTTAGATACTTAAGAGGTACT
Source organism: Laguncularia racemosa (assembly GCA_037954665.1). Lineage (NCBI taxonomy): Eukaryota > Viridiplantae > Streptophyta > Magnoliopsida > Myrtales > Combretaceae > Laguncularia > Laguncularia racemosa. The sequence continues at coordinate 842,306 of JBBMOL010000063.1, read as the reverse complement.
ACTAATATCTGTTTACAGTTTGGTAAAGCTAGAGATGGTCTTATTGGTTTTGTGGATTCTAATTTTGCTGGAGATTTAGATAAGAGGAGATCTCTCACACGGTATATCTTTACACTTGGAGGTTGTGCCATCAATTGGAAAGCCACATTACAAGCTCCAGTAGCTTTATCTACTACCAAAGCTGAATGTATGGCCATCAAAGAAGCTATCTGGTTGTAGGGATTATGTGGAGAGCTCGGTGATGATGTGAAAACTATTACTGTTAATTGTGACAATCATAGTGCAATTTACCTCACAAAGGATCAGATGTTTCATGAGAGGCCAAAACACATCGATGTTAGATATCATTTTATTCGTGATATTATTGCTCGTGGTGAAATTGTAGTAATCAAAGACAGCACCCATGATAATCCTACCGATATGTTGACAAAAACACTTCCTATAGTCAAGTTTGAGCATTGCTTGAACTTAGTTGGTGTTGCTTGCTGATTATTACCCTTTGGGGTTTGTAGAAGAGGAGGAGAATGTTTCCTGTTGCATGTTGAAGTTTTGGAGATAACCGAAAATGATCAAATTCGTGTCAAGGTGGAGATTGTTGATGAATATGCCCTGAATTTGTGGAAGGATGAACAACTTCCTGTATATATAGATCCAATTTGTCTAGTTTCCTATTTTATTTGTTTCACACTTATATCTACATATATATGGGGTGTTTTAGGGCTTAGATCCAATTTTTCTAGTTTCCTATTTTATTCGTTTCACACTTGTATTTATATATATATAGTGTTTTAGGGTTTTAAAATTACAGGGTGATACAAATTTCTTAAGAGATATATTGAGAGACTTGTTCTTTAAGTTGTATTCTCTCTCAATCTTGTAGTCCAATTTCAAATTAGTATATTTCTTCTCTTCTCTATCCATGGTTTTTTATCCGATTTGCATTTTCCACATAAATCTTATGTATCTTTTATTTTTCTTGCGATTATTATTTACTCTTATCATTGTTTTTTGTCCCTTAGCAAAATCATAACATAAGATTTTCCTGTTTTAACAAGTCACTTGCATGCGATTGGTTGAGGCCATTGTGATTCAATAAAATTGAGTACAATGGCACACTGCCGACCCTAGCATTGCATCCTTATTCTTGGGCAAAGGTTTGTAAATCTTCCACCCTTCTTCTTATTGTGATTTTTGTGCCTTGTACTCAGGAAAACTATTTATGTATTTCAGATTTCCAGTATAATCTTTGTAGATGCTCCTGTCGATACAGGATTTTCTTATTCAAGAACCCCAGAATGCTCAAAAACTGGAGATAAACTCCATGCCCATCAGTCTTATCTTCCTGAAAATGGTGCTATCGATCGAGTTTTCATTCTAACAAATAGCTTTTCGTTCATAGCCTCATGTTTACTCCATTCGCTGACAAGTTTGTAACTTGGTGTAAAGATCAGAATAGAATAGGATAAACATGGGATCTGATGCCTGCAAGATATGTAAAAATTTTACTTCATACTTCAGCCGAAGAACTTATATCTATTTAGTCTTATCTCAGCCCCAGATTAGAGATAAAGGGTGTTACTTCATACGCTTTGTTTCTGGACATTTCTTCCTCTCTCTCTCTCGAGTACAAGATAAAATCATCATTTATAAACGCTTATATGGTTATGCAGACAAGGTACAGGATGTCCTAAATTGTTCTTTCAATGAGTGCCAGCATCCTATTTGGCTGACAAATTTGCTACTTTCTTTTATACTGAGGACATATTTAGGTTTTAACAATGATGTGACATCAATGATTGTTCGTACGCGGATTTTTTTGGTCTTTATTTGTCTTTCTCTCAGTGGTTGCTCCTTCACCCAAATTTTTTCAAGAACCCATTCTATGTTGCTGGTGATTCACATTCTGGCATGATCGTTCCTCTGATTGCTCAAGAACTTATAGACGGTACAAGCATAACTTGGTCTTTCAGCAAGGTTCTATACTATGTTTCTCTCTAACCACGCATTTGTGACGGCATTGCAGATAATGACTTTGGAGGCTTGCAAGCAATCAATTTCAAAGTTAAATATAAGGCAAAAGTTTAGAGTACTGCACTATTTTAGTCTTTCCGTCTACTTACTGCTTAGTCATAATTTTTCAGGACTATATTCTTGGAAATCCTGGCACGGACCCAAGACTTGATCAAAATTCAAGGATCCCATTTGCTTATAGAATGGCATTAATATCTGAAAGGATTTACAAGGTTTTTTTTTTTTTGGCCATTACAGTGTCCTCTTAGGAATCTAAGATGACTCTCTTGCAGTAGAATGTTAGCATAAATTAATTAGAAGTAGTCTTTGGATTGTTTTACATTACTTGTGAAATGTTGAAATGCTCTTCTTTTACAGTTTGCTAGGCTGAATTGCAGGGGAGATTATTCAATATCAAATCAAAATTACGGAAATCCAAAATGTTCAGATGATCTTCAAGCTATTTCAAAGGTCTATCTCTTCCTAAGGAACTTGAATTATATGATTTTACGGTCATGGAACCAACCCATACTTAAATCAGTATTCTTCTTCCATCGTATTGAAAGAGTATATGGTGCTCACATTCTAGAGCCAAAGTGCAAATCTATTTTTCGTCGGCCAAAGAAAGCTGTACGACAAGTTCCTAGAACCGCAGTACAAAGTTACAGAAATTCCCGAGTTCAAGTGTAGGGTAGTATGTCATTCTTCGTAAAAAACGACCTAATGTATCTCTATATAAATTTCATAATGTAATCATTGTAACAACCGACAGGTATACTATGATGTGCTTTGCAATATTTGGGGAAAGGATCAGGGTGTCCATGAAGCCTTACAAGTACGTATGGTAACATTAAAATGTAGGCTGACAAAGCAAGTTCAAGGGAAGTTTCAACTATGAATTTACTCTTGTTTTGAGTTCTAAGCAGTTGGAGTCGGTGTAATATGAGCATAGAATATGTACACGATGTCGAAAGCACAATAAGCTATCATCGATATCTCAATAGAAAAGGCTGTAGAGCCCTTGTTTACAGGTTCGTTTAAATGCACCCTTGCTAGTTAACCTGCGATTATTGATGCACCATCCCTCATGCTTTCAAAGAGCCCGCTTGCTAGTTTTAATAAGATGATGAACATGCAAATAACTGTTGTTTGCAGTGGGGATCATGACATGGTAATTCCCTACCTGAGAACCCTATCATGGATCAGTTCTCTGAATTTATCCATAGTCCATAATTGGCGGCCGTGGATGGTGGATGGCCAAGTTGCGGGGTAAATTTTTTCTCCAACTTCTCTTTTTGTTACCATGAAAAATTTTATCCGGTGAGACTTGCTCCCTCTATTCATGCAGATAGACAACTGAATATTCGGATCGATTAACGTCTGCCACCGTGAAGGTACGCTGTTAATATATACAAAGCACAATTCCTTAAGGAGCCGAAGCCAGAAACCAAATAAATGTATGTTTGGAATTTGCATTATTTCTTAGGGAGGGGGTCATACAGAACCGGAGTATATGCCTAAAGAATGCTTTTTCATGTACGAAAGGTGGATCTCTGAAGAGTCCCTGTAGTTTCATCCATCAGACGGTTCGTGCAATGCCTTCTGTTATCCCTTTTATTTTTTTGATCTTTTAAGTTTTTATGAGTCTTGGACATTCAGAGCCGAAGGTGTGGAGTGGAGGGAGTGAGCTACTATAGAATGGCTTTCTACTTCTGGTTCTAATACAGTGGATGGAATCCATAGTTTATAGTTTTCAGTAGCTTTTTTTTTTTTTTAACCAACACGTGAAGCCTGCAGCTGTCCTATAATTACAATAATGTCGTACTCTCAATTCTCAATTACTGAGTTGATGGATGCTAAATCTCATGATAGTTTCCTTTACGTTATTTTTCAAGGTTCTCATAAACATTATTGGACCACATGTTAGATGTTATGTATGGGTATTGAGTAAAATATTAATAGAATTTTAATATATATAGTTTGTAGAAAATATAAATTATAATTATTTTAAAAATTATTTATTTTATTATTATACATGAAAAATTTTTATTGGTACTTACATGTTATGTGTATATAAATATGTGACATATAATACTTAATGAATTTCTTTTCTTGACAATAACAATCCATTATATAATGTTTTACAATAAAATAAAACAAGTTATACCTAATTCACTAGGAAAAGTATAATATATATATATATACACAAATCTAAAGCTTTTTACTAGAGGATCGTATTGGAATTTCTTAACACAACCCCTAGATTAAAGAATTAGGTGAGAAACTCTAACCATTAAACTTGGGTCCTTAAAATTGGTGAGTTACTATGTAAAGCAATGGTGCTTAAGGCTTTTCTTCTTTTTTTTTTTAATTTGTAAATATTGGACAACCATCAAATAATTGTTTGAAATAATAATAATAATATGAAACCTACAAAAGTTTTTAAAAAATATTTAAAAACTCCAATAGCATCATCAAACATTATAAAAGTTCAAAATAATTTCTTACACAAACCCCTTTTTTTATGAACCTTCTTATTAGTCGCTGCCATGTCAACCATCATTGTTAAAAAATTGTAAAATTGTAGGAAGAGATGGATACTTAGAGGCACATGAAATCACTATCCTTTAAGAGTTTTATGAGCTCCATAATAAGTTTGCTAAGGATTTTAACTCTCCAATGATACAATTAAATGTGTATCAATAAGAAAAATAGCATCCCTTTATTCTTGATGACCACACAAATTTGCAAAATATTTGGAAGGATGTGTGTGTGTAACTTGGTAAGGTTAATAGAAGAATATTTTTTGGAAGAAGTGTGTAAAATTTGTTGGAAAATTGTTTGACAAAATCAATTTATACTCAAGCATCTACAACACTTTCAAAAGTCAAACTATTAAAAATAACATGTAGTTTTGATCATTAGATTCAGTTTTGATTAGTTGTAAACTCATCTAAGACATCCATTTTGAGATAACACAAAGGAACACACCAATTGAACTATTGAAGACCATTCAAAAGCAAGTCACCCACTATAGAATTCTATAAATTTTCAAAAACATCAAGATGCTTTCAAAACGTCCAAGTGCTTTTTCCAAGTGACCCACTTTTTCCACCTTAGCATCAATCTTTCTCTTTGCTATTCGACATTGATAAGTCCAAATTTTACTCTCAAAGAGGGTTTGAACGTATTTCAAATGTTGCAAAAAGTAACACTGAGTTAATTAGTTAGCTCCATTTACACAATTGAAAATTTATTTGACATTCCCTTACTTTACCAATTATATAAATTCTTTCCAAATTGTGAAAACACATAAATAATGGAATTCATGGATTTGAACCATTTCTTAATGTAAATTCCTCAAAGTTGCAACAAGATGTAAGGTGACTTTTCACTTGAATCTACACGCTTGTGCTACAACCGCAACTATTCTAGCAAATAAGTAGATTTATTATTATTGCTTTCATAGCCTTATGCTCATCTTGGATTCTTGAATATCTACGAGAGATACAACTATCAACTATTGCTACAAGTGACACTACTTCTATATTCAAATAGGTGAATTCTATTTGAAACTAATCAAAACTTTCAATACACAATTGATTCATTAAGAGATATTGCAATATCTCATCCTCTAATTTACTAAATTATAGATGTAAAGTTAATTGTAACTCGTTACTACCCCTTAAATCTCGATAAAGACTACTTGATCTATGTAAATTCAACAAGCAACACTTTAGACAAAACATTTTTTGAAGGATGACATGGACTAACAAAAAGGATTTATGTATATATATAATTAGTTTTGATAATGTCACAACAAACTACTTTATCCATATTGGAATCACAAGCACTTTACCAACCTACATTAGGTGGCATGTTTTTCATATATGATGTGCTTATTACATCTTGAACTTGAGTGTTGAAGATGGGATAGAGGCACTAGATTTTAAAATCAACCCTATTGAAACTATTATTAATTATATGTTAGATCATTCTTTCATAAACAACAATAGAAGAACAATTTGAACATATGGTATTTGCTTTTCATCTACACAACACCACACACCCAACTCCTATGATGCAACCAAAATCTCATAACCCTTTAAGAAATGAATTTGACTTTAGGATTCTTGATCACTTCTACCATTAGAAAGTCTTCTTTTCCAATTTCTTCAACGCAACCAATCATCCTAAAATTGAAAATTCCTCTTAAACCATGACCTAAAGTAAGTAAATGTCAAAGAAGATTAAGAAAAAAATGGACACCATCAAATTTACTATCTAAACTTTAAGTGTTTTTCAATTTCCTACCTAAAGTTTTAAGTTATTATATTTTATACCTAATGGAACTTTCGCTTATCAAATCCCACCTATACTTATACTTTTTGTCTAATGAGCATTTATCGTATCATGTTTTTTCAAGAATACAATGGTAGTAAATTTGGTAAATATAAGTTTGATTAAAGTCTAAACGGTTAATATATAAAATTTTCAAAAATATTTACTAAAAGGCCTTTATATTCCTATCTTTATTTTTCATGTATCTACTACTATATATTATACTATATTATGAATCTATACTTAATAATAAAAAAAAATTGAAGTTTGTTATACTAATTTTCTAAAGTAATATAAAGTTTTTATTTTATCAAGCTAATAACTAAAAGTCTTTATTTATTTAATTTTTCTAAATTTTTCATTTTATTATTGTTTCTAAAGTTTTTATTTCATTATCTTTCTAAATTTTTTATCTTATTTATTTTTTCTAAAGTTTTCATCTTATTTAATTTTTTTTTTAAGTTTTATCTTACTTAAGTTTTCTAAAGTTTTTTATTATATTTTATTTTATTTTTTGTCTTATTTAATTTTTCTAAAAAATTTCTTTTATTATTTTATTTATTTTTTCCTAACGTAAAATTTTTAGTTTATTATGGTTGCCCTAATGGTGCCTACGTGCCCATTAATTGGGATCAAACTATTCGTAGTTCGTTTTTTCTTTTATAAAAATTTTAGTTTGTTAATCAATTTTATTTAATGAAAAATATTGGGTTTATATTATTTAATCATATTAATTTTTATTAATAAAATACCTAGATGACATAGATTATTAAATGATTATTTTTGAAAAATCTAAGATAACCTAAGTTTGGAAAAAATATCATGTTAAATTTTATTTGGAAAAACTCTAAGTGATAAAACCCTAAATTGCTAGATTTTAATAGAAATTTTTTTTATTTTTTTGTATTTTTATATTTTTTTTTCTTTATCCCCATTTCATACTATTCCTAAAAATTTAATTAAAAACTTTGTTTGTGTATTTTTATCACTTTCACTTTTTATTGAATTTTTATTTCTAACATTTTATTTATACTAAAGATTTTTACTTATTTATTTTGATTTTCTAAATTTTTCATTTTTTATTTTTTGTTTATTTTTTTATTTCTAAGATCCTAGCTTATACTAAAAAAAATTATTTATTTTATTATTTTTATTTTTATTTTTATTTTCATTTCTAATACCCTAGCTTATACTAAAGACTTTTTTATTTTATTTTTTATATTTTATTATTATTATTATTTTAAAGACTTTTAATTAATTAATTTTTTAGATTTTTATTTTTTGCCATCAAACGATGGTATACACCATAACAACTCGACAAGTACTCCAAATTTATAGTTTTTATTTTTATTTTTATACTAAGGATAAGCTATACTAAAAAAAAAAAACAAAAATGAAATAGAATAAGATAACACAAGCATTGAAAAGGAATAAAATAAAAAAAAAATACCACAAACCGGATGTGTGAGAGGGGCTCGAATTGGGCACGGGTTAGCTCGGATCATAGGTCAGATAACGAGTCAAATCACGGGTGTGAGTCACGATGGGCACGGAGGCTACAACTTGTTGTTCGAGGCACTTCGATCACCGTTGAAGGTGGTTGAGGGGCGGCTCCTTAGGTTTTCAAAGGTGTAGATTCCAAATTTAGGACCATTTTCACCTAAAGGAGAGCCTAAGGTGGTGTTCTAAGGCGTGGTTGAGAGTGGTGATTGTAGGTGTCTACAGTTAACGGTTTCTGGAGTGTGATTGAACCAAAGGGGTGGTTTTTCTAACACTAGGGATTGCTAGGAGTCAATTTCTACCTAAATAGAGGTGTTTGGTGGTGTGTATGTGTGTGGTGTTTCAAGTGGTGAAAATAGTAGTCGGTAATGAGAAAATGGGTCTCAAATGGGGCTTTTGGAAGTACGACTTATAGTGATGGTTTTGGGTGATTTTTTAGCCTCCTCTAACTTCTGGAGATCTCATAGTATTTATAGGTGCCATGGATAAGCTCGGTACACCTTGGATAGACTTGAATTGCATTTCAGGGTAAAGCTCTGTTTTTCTTCCGATTCGTTTTTAGTTAAAGATTGAGGTTAATCTTTGTTTCTAATGTGATGTTTATCAATCTTTTAGTTAAATAATGATGGATTTGTGTCAAAAATCAAGCTCAAAGCGGTCAGATTTGCCTTCATCCCTTCCTTGATGTTTTTAGCCAGAGGAAGAAGACAATCATATGTGGGGCACTTGACCTCCTTTAGCCAATCGCATGCTGTCACATTGCAACTTAGGGAGAAAAAAAAATGAAAATGGCATAAAGTGCCTCCCTGCGAATTCGAACTAGTGACCTCAGTCTCCCTCTCATACACCTAAGAACCCACACGGACTAACTGAGCCAACCCTTTTCTTGATTTCTTATTACAATCAATTTGGATTTCAACCAACTGTCTTGATTGATTTTTGTTATTTTGAGATTCTTGAGATTAATTTAAAGGCTCATATCTCCTTACTTTTGTTCATATTTTGTTATTATTTGTTTATTTATTATTATTTTTTTAATTTTCTTATTAATTAAAAACTTATATTTTGTTTTTATTATTATTTTGTATTATTTCTATGTTATTATTTTTCATTTAATTTTTATTCTCTCTTAAACCAAGCTTTTTATTATTTAAAAATAATAATAACATAGACAAAGGCAAAAATGGGATGTCTACATACTCCATTACTTATTTTTGTTCTTAGTTAATAAGTTGTTTATAACAAGTAAGATTTTATGTTCACCTCTTTTTTTTGTTACTCATATTAATTAAATTCTAAATTGGCTCTCCACCTCTATATATGAGATTTTTTCCAAAGAAATAATAGTTCACCACTTTACCATCAAACCATCACTGTCTTATTTATTTTTACTTTTCCTCCATTTCCTTTCACATACATTTTTCAAATCTTTGTCTCCCTTGTGATTTCCCATCTCATTATCTCATGTACTCTTCATTCAATTAAAGTGAACCAAGCACGTAAAAGAAAATAAGAAGCTAACCAAGCAATTGCCTTTAGGGCAACAATCTAACAATGTCACAACTGCTTTTCATCCCTTCATTAAGTGAAAGTAAATAAAGCAAGTGAAAGAGTTGTCCATTTCACTTACTCTTCTCTCTCTTCCTTCAATAAATACTAAGTGAAAAATTTGAGTATCACTCTTTTTTCCTATAAATTTCTCCTCTCTAAATATTTTCCTTACTTTCTTATATTTTATAATAACTTCATAGCATAGGCATTACAACAAACATTAGTATCGTTATCTTAATCTTGCTTTAATTTTCATCCATCTTTTCTACTTTGTTTCAGTTATTTGCTTGAGCATCTATGTCTTTCAAAAGTCTTAAGTGATGTGGATGTTTGGCAAATTGCTGAAAAGCAAAAAATGATAAAATAAATAAATAAATAAATTATTGAAGGTAGAGATGACAATTACTAAAATCTAATTGATAATGATAGTGCCACCAAAAGACATAGTAATAATGATTGCAAAACTTAGTTAACTATGAAAAATCTACATGCATCTTTAAAATTTACAAGTACTTTACAATGCTAATATTGCAATCATCACTAGATTAAAGAATTAATCATCTTCATCTTATTTTAATTATTAACCTCTACATTTCACTTCACTTCAATTATATGTTTAAATATCTTCATCATTCAAGAAAGTCTTGAGTGATTTAAAAAAATCAAACATATGATTAGAGAGAAGCTAAAGGTGGAGGTCATGAATTGAAGAAAAATGAGATAATGATTACTTCAATCTAAAATGTACAAATGGCAACACATAAAGGGATATTAATAGTGATTATAATACAAGTGTAGAAGGTACTTGTAAAATTTTTTAATATATAAAAAATGTTAAGATTATAAAGTGGCACAAACTTTTATATCTTACTAAATATGTTTTTTTCTTTCATATTATTTCATGTAAGTGTAATAGTATTTCTTTTTTTTTTAATTTTTGGTATTGTATTATTTTTTTCTTATAAAAGGAATTGTATTATCTATTATTCTGCTTAAATAACACATCACCAACTCATCAATAATTAATCAATATTAGTGAATTGATTAAATATGACTAAAAAAATAAAAAGCTAACCCCAAACTCGGATCGGCCGGTCCATGTATTCCTCTCCAGCTCTATCTATACACGGTATGGTATGGTATGGTGCATCGAGGAAGGAAGCACTGCAAATTGCCGTACACCCCCCGCCAATCGTTATAAACTATACTTTGTGATCACCGATTCGATCGCCCAAAGCCGACACCGACACCATCCCATCTCTGTCTGCTCTGAGAATCAACCCAATGCGCCGGGAAGCAAAGAAGCGAAAGTTTAATGAGGCAGTTATCAGCATGCTCTTTCCCTCCTCGCCTCCACAAGTACTCTCTCTGTCTCTCTCTCGTTCCCAGGCTTGTTTTACTTGTTTTATCACACTGTTTATTATTAGTGGTATTGTTTCAATCAGACAGAGGATACGGACGGGATTGATAAACAGGAACAACACAGCACAGCACTCCGGCAACATGTCTCATTACCCGATGTCCTTGCTGCAGGTTCTCCCAACTCTTACTTCCCTCATGAACCCCCACAAGTTATTTTAGTGCAAAATTCTTCCCATCCCTGTTTGTGTCACGTCCGTTGCTTGCCAAGTAAAAAGGTTAAGATGCTGTTGTTTCGATGTTAGATGATATAGAAGACACTGTATGTCACTTTAGGAGAGATGATGATGAAGAGGAGGAGGACGGGGAAGGTGAGTTTGAGAAACAAAAGCTGAGTAGAGCTCAGAGGAAGAGAATACGGAAGAAGAAGCTCAAGGAAGAATCCATCCGTCGGGGTAATATGATTGGACCCTTGTTGCCAGTCGATAGAGAATATGATTCTGGTGGTGGGGAAGAAAGGGTAGAGAGGATAGGCAGCGTCCGTGTTGAGGAGCCTCCATGTGTTCGTGGAAATGCCAAACTGAGGGCTCATGATGAAGCTGGGAAGAGTAAAGAAGGTTTTTTTTTTTATTCCTTCCTTTTGTTGTGCGCATGTTTGGGTTGATGAGTAAATAGGATGATGATAACAGCGCTTCATCGCAATGCTAGGGGTAAATTTAGGTCTGTATTGCATAATACGATTTGGATCATGGTTTCATTTCTCATTGATGACGTGGGTGGTGACTTCATGATGATCCTAAGGGTAGATTTGCAGAAGAGTTGGATTTTGATATACGTTTTCAATTCCATTTTCTCTGCCTAAGTTTGTTCTTGACTTTTGATTACTAGGTGTAGTTTTGAATTCCAAGAACGATGGTTTTCCTCGTAGCGTTGCTTGTATCTAAGAGCATGTGACTGTAGCTTTAAATGGTAAAGTTATGGTTATCTTCCACATCCTGAAAATCTTTTATATTTTCCCATATTCTAATTTGGTTGGATTTCTTGACATGAGCATTTCAATTGTTACACTAGCATGTATAGTTAAACATAGACATCAAAGCTTAAAGATTTTGGATTGTATTGCTCAGGTCATGGTTTCACAATCTCTAAACTTTCTTTTGAACTTGGCTACTCAATAGATATTGCATAAGTTAGGCAAGCATGTGATGAATGGGTCGGCGTTAAGTATATAGCGTTTCACTTCTATCCGTTTTCACTGAAAACACTGTGCTTCTGTTGCCGTTCTATTTAGGTCTTCAACAAGCTTTTTCTAGATTCTCTGATGAATGGTTATTCCCAAGGCATGAATGGAGTTGTGTCTTTAATATAGTGACTTCAATTATGTAGTTTTTTTTTTTTAATAAATTTGTTTTGTGCAGGCCATGCACCTGCTGTTCACAATAATAAGAAACTAAAGCAAAGACGGATGGCGAAAAGATTGGCTCAAGACGGCCTCAACTCATCTAGTAGACAAGAATGAGTGGTTCATAATTTCATGGAAACTCAAACCGCAGTTATGCTTCTGGCACAATGGCTGCCTCCTTTTGAACACCAAGATACAGATTCTCGTACTGTAAGTGAAACTTAATATGAGAGACGACAGAGGGTTAAACCTTTGACGACAGATAAAAGCTGATGGCACGACAATGAAATGAAGAGAGCATCATTGAACAAGGATATGGAGGTTATTAGACTGTCCCCCTTTTCCCCAGATTTTATGAATGATGGATTCAGGCAATTCCCAAGGTTGTAATGGTCTCTTGTAATCCGCTTTATGTACATCTATATATATATTTCTACTTGAGATTTGACAATATCGGAAGAGCATATATACTTTTCCTCTGATTATGATTTTTCTTTTTTTTTTTTTTTTGTTAATGCATCAATTCATTCTTGAAATATATCGACTGTCTTGAATTATTCTATCAATTATTTTTCATTTATGGTAAAGAATAAAATACAAGCTATCCTATACCTTGTATGCTGTCTTTCATGTTATAAGATAAGTTTTGATATCAAAATTTATAACTTTATACATATAAGATAAGACGGGAGTAGTATCTGGTACAATACTCATTTTATGAGTACATAGTTTCTAATGTTATGGCTTATTTGACCGTATTATAATTAAAATCAAACTGCGTTACTGTTTGTTATTTTTATAAGGGTCAAATTGTTATGTTTTCATGTACCAAAATAAAGAAAAAAAAGAATTATACTAAAGGTATAGACGTCGTTTGCACCTTTAAGCAATATGTTTAAAGGCGTGAGCAACGTTCGCTCCTTCAAGCAATGTGCTTAGCTTTCAGTATAAATTGTACTAAAAGCGTAAATCAGGTATGCACTTTCAGTTTTGCACATTTTCGTAAAATAAAGTCACAAACTATGTCTATGTCTTCAAAACCTATTTTTAGAATAATTATTTTAAATACAATATTTGCAAAAAAAAAATATATATTTATGAGTGTTGCTTGAGCTTTTACATTTAAATATTGTAAGACCTATATGAGCACATAAATACCAAATAGGTATTAAATGGCAACTATTATAAAGGCACAAAGCATGACCCTTTATACACCTTGCCTAAAAGCTACTACACGTATACCACATAATCCAAAGAACATTGTATTTAAAATATAAATGCATTGAAAAACATCCTTAATAAGTGTAATATTAAATTTAAAAATATAGTAAATATTTAAGTCATCAAATCAATAGTTGTTAATGGCTATATAAATTCAGCCCAATTTTACAAGTTACTTATCAAATAAAATCTCATAAAGATAACATATGGTCCTCTTATTGGAGTTTTAGCGTACTTTTAACTATTGTCGTAGGCTTATACTTTAAAAGACTATTAATAGTATTATTGTTCTTTTAATATATGAAAGTTGTATATGTAATAGTATTATTATTCTATAAAGATAAATTAAAAAACCGTTATAGTACTTTATAACCTATCCATTCTATAGGTTATAGGTTTTAGACATTTCTAACATGTTATAAAGTATGTTTTAGTTCTTCTAAAATGTTATAAAATATATTTTAGTTCTAAATTTTTGAAATCTCAAACTATATGATTTCTGTTTACCCATCCTAAACCATATCATTCCTATCTAATATGTTGATTTCTAATATATAAGAGGATAATGGAATTTAACTATGACAATCAAGAATTATAGAGAGTCAAGAATGTGGGGTAAGCCAGGTAAGCGAGCCCATTTAATCGACAAAAAATTACAAGTTAGATCGGAAAATTCTAGCCCACATAAGTTGCAGGCTTTTTTACTTGCCCTGCTTGACCTACGGGTCAACATAGGCTAGTTGGCCTGGATAAAAAATAAAATAAAAATAAAGAGCAACTTGAGTAAGCATCCAATTGGAAGCCAAACTTTTGAGCATTAGATTACTTATGTAAGGTAGAATAATTGTTATGAGTTATGATTAAATTAAAAAATATTCAAAATTATACTTACTAGTTGTTAGTTTTATCTAATTATTATATGACATGTATATTGTCAAGAACTAAAAATAAATTATTATTTTGAAAATATATAATTTTCTATAAAAAAAAATCATTATAGGTGAATTGCGAGTTTATAGGTTAGCGGATTGGCCCGCCTAACCTACAAGCCCAAATAGGGGGGTGTTAGGCCACCATTTTCAGCTTGCAATTGATCTAGGCTAGCCCGCATTGACCTACAGGGCAATGCAAGTTGGGGTAGGCTAGCCTATAAGGCCCACATTCCAAGCTCTAGTTATAGACTTCTTATTTTAATTATCATATCCTACATTCTCATCGATTAATCCAAAAAATAATAATAATAGAAATTTGAATTATGTCCTTAATATTGTGTTCCTTTACCTAGTATACTTTTGATCAAATGTAGATAGATGGTCCATACATTAGCATAATTATGTTTTAAAAATTATTAGTTTATTTTGTTAGAAATGGATTTTTTAAATGGGAGATCAAGGGTGAATAGTACATTTATCTATGGGGTAATGGCTTAACTTATGGTGGTAGTAGTGTCTATGCTAGTGTTTGTATCTTCCATCCATCTCTTTAGAAGACTTTAATTAAATGTTAAAAACAAGCATGGGAAATATATTGAGAAAAACAAGAGAAAGGTTTGAGAACTACTCCTTCTTTCATTTCTCTAATCCAAATACTATATCTTTTTCTTTCCCACATTCATTTTACATACCTATTTTGGACATTTGATTAAATATAGGTATGCAAAGTGTAGAAAACAAAGCATAAACATGCAAAGTGGAAAAAAATAAAAATATTGGTTTTTTTTTTGTAATTAACCTAATAAATTCCACTTTATTTTTATCTTAAATTGCACAATACTTAAAAATTATTAATCTAATAATAATGTGCACTACATAAGAATCCAAAAATCTTATAACGAACAATAAGCCTATGCACTACACAAGACAAAATTATCACAAAAGAGTGCTAGTGAATACACTAAGACCAATGCTAGATCGACGAATACTCCCATAACTAATCAAATTTCATCATATGAAGAACAATAGCAGAAAACATGACCATGTTCAATGAACTCATTCCCTCTTTTAGTAGGAAAAGAGGAGGAAACTTTGAAGATGATGATTTGTAAGATTTAGGAACACCTATGATAAACTTGTGAGGGACTTCCCAAACAAGGCAATGAAAACCCTCAATTTTCTAAAATATTTTAGTGTGCTACAACTTCAATTGAAGCTATCCTACAAGGAACCCCACCTGAAGAATTTCACCCTACTAAAGGAATTATATAGGGGATCTACTTTCCTTATATCTTTTCATATTACTAGGGAAATACTTAGCAAAATGATTCCATACCAAGTTGAGGACAATTGGTGGAAACCAATTGAAATAAGGAAATTTACCTCTAATATACATGTGCACAAGCTTGTTTCGGTCTTGTTAGTGGGGTATGCTTTGGTAGTCTGACATGACCTTAGCACGACATGGCCATGGTGTTGTGGTGGTGCTAAGAGCTTGTTGAGTCTTGTTTGCTTAGTTTTCACTATTAAAGGTTGTCAACCACCTACAAATACATTCTTTTGAATTGAAAAATTATCACTTTTGAACCTACCAATCATGCAGATGTAGATAGAGGGTAAGTATAAGGTCATGATCTACAAAGAATTTCTCTCTAAGTAGTAGAGTACAGTAATCTTTCTCTAAGCTATACTACTAAAATTTGGGGGCTTTTTTGGGTAAGAAATCAAATTAATTAACTAAAGTAACCAATTCTAATTAATACTATAAGTAAAAATTAACCAGAAGTAATTGTATATGATTGAAGTGTGAGATCATCTCACTCCCTTTTTAGTTGCTAAAGTTCTCTATATAGTAAGAACATCTCTCTTGATTAACTCTTTTATAGCAGTTGATAAATAGCTAGTTCCTATTACAAATCTAGCTACAATACTAGATTTTGTGTTTTAGCACGTATGCATGTCCCAAATTACAACTTCAATCGCATAAATTAAGTGAATTCTAGTGATTTAATCGAAATTGCATGTGTCTATGTCGATTTAGTGATTCCTAAATCTAATTCATTCAAAACATCATATCTCTATCAAGTATCTATGGTTCTAATACATGTTAGGCTTACTAATTGGATTGAAATCACATGAACAATGAATTATAATAATTTAAACATCCATTCACCCAC
Organism: Laguncularia racemosa; assembly: GCA_037954665.1. Lineage (NCBI taxonomy): Eukaryota > Viridiplantae > Streptophyta > Magnoliopsida > Myrtales > Combretaceae > Laguncularia > Laguncularia racemosa. The sequence continues at coordinate 825,813 of JBBMOL010000063.1, read as the reverse complement.
TATATGAACAAGTTAATTATCATCACAAATCTATCTAACTAATCATAATCCCACTAAAATATGCTTAGAGCACGATTTGTACAAGGAAAAAGAGAGAAAAAAAAAACACACACACACAACAAGACAATAATCCATTACAAGAATTAAGTAACAAAAGGAGAAAACATGGGCCTTAACACTCTAATCGGAAGCTCCCAAGATTCCATGGTAGAAATTGTGTTTTCAAGCATTGCAAGAATAAAAAAATACACTATAAATATTGATTACAAGTTAAAAACTTAGTGTAATAAGACTATACTACTAACTTGAGAGGAAAAACTAAGAAAAATAGGTTTTGTCTTGTCAAAGTTTGTTGCGTAACTTGTAACTATAGCTTTAATAAAAATAGTCATGCCATTTAGATGGCTTAATAGAGCCATCTAAACAGTAGCGATGCATTGATAATTCAAAACCTTGTGGTTTAAGGCCATGTAAATGAGCCTCACAATGTTATTGACCTCTAAGGGGTATAATAATGCTTTTGGAGAGTTTCTTGAATGAAATGTACACACCTATGATATTTTATGGTTGTAATAGGCATTCGAATCATCATATTGGTCATTCAAATGTTCCTTAAACAAAATAAACATACAAATTGAAATTCAAAATTGATTTTCTTTTTATTTTTTGTGCAATTGATCCATTTAGCATGCATTTTATTCATTTTCATTAATTTTAACATTAATAGCACAATAGGTTGTATGTTCTCGTCCTTTAGCTTAAACTAAGACTAATGAGTGTGCTTAACCCTTAACCAATAGGTAAAGATAGAGATCCTCTCCAAGGATTGGCTTAGACATTCCAACCTTTAATATGTTTAGCATTCTTGAGACTAAAGGATATAACATGGTAACAATAAGTTTCAAATTTAGTGATGAAATTGGTGTGTACCTAATTGAGCTCATGCATAAGTATTTGGTTGTAGCTTGAACAGGTATCTATAAAGTTGAGCAAGGCATAGCCTGACATGGATTCGATTAGCTAATCTATCCTTAGGAGAGGGAAACAGTCATTTAGGTAGACTTTGTTAAGATCTGTAAAATCTATGCACATACATCATTTCTCATTTGGTTTCTTGATAAGGATTGTGCTGGCTAACTAAGTCAAATAAGGTTCCTCCCTGATGAAGCTAGCCTTTAAAAGTTTCTATACCTCCTCATCTATCATTGTTGTCCTTTCAACAATGATGTAGTACTTCTTTTGCTTTACAACTTTCATAGTTGGATCAATGTTGAGGTGGTACGTAATTGCTTTAGGAGGTATGTTAGTAGGCAACCATGCAAATGCATTAATGTTGATACGAAGGAACTTCGTAAGGTGTTACTTTAACTTGATAGGTAACAAGGACCCTATCTAAGTTGCTTGCTCTAGGTGATCTCCAAGCTGCAAGACTTCAGTTTTTTTCTATCGGCTCTCTTTTGTTTGCCAACACGTTCTCTAGTTCGTTTCCCTAATCAACACTTCTCTTTAGAATATTGCTTATAAATAGCAAGACTTAGCCAATTGTTGGTCTTCATTAGAGATGCAAGCCTCAATTGATATTAAGAACTTAGCCTTTAAAAACTTAGTCAATGAGATCATCCTAAGGGGGTTTTGGGAGGGTTGGCCTAAGATGACATTATAGGGAAACCATCGATCAACGACCAAAAAATTGATTGGTACATATGCAGTGAGCTTGCTATCGTCGAGCTTCATGGGCAATGTAATGATCCTAGCAACTTTTATGAGTTGATAATTGAAGTTGTAAAGGTCATGGTCATACGACTTGAGCTTACTTGGTAGCTTTTACATTTGGACGCATGCTTCTTAAAAATTATGTTCACGAAGCTTCTAGTGTTAACTAACACTTTGTGAACATCGTAGTTGGCAATCTTAACTCAGATTACTAGTGCATCATCATGGGGGATGATGACCTCTTCAAGAACTTTATTAGAAAACGATATGTTGATGTCTATCAGAAATGTCCAAATCCATAGGCTTTGTTTTGCATGCTCGATCGCTCTCCAACAACAAGACCTCCCTTAATGGTACATATTATAATATGGATTGATCATTTGGTTGTGTTTGAGGTAGGGATGCCACTAGGCAAGTCGTTATAGGGTACCTAACCTACCCAACCCACTAATTACCCTCTAGGGTTTTAAGATGGTTTAGATATTACTTCAAAACCCTATATGGTTTTAGGTCTGGTTTCGAGTTATGGGAAAACCTGACTTACTAAAAAATGCTAAGTAATAATATTTTTAAACTCAATTTTTAAAAGTTAAAGATTGTGATTTACTGACTTGTCATATTATACTAAAGAAGACTCTTGTTTTCATTTTATTTATTAAAGACTAGGAAACTTTATTCATATTTTTATTATCTAATCTCACTATTCTCACTTCCCAAACAACTTCGCATCTCATAATCTCATATCCCTTCAAATCTATTTTATATAATTTTTTTTCCTCTTTATAGGTATAAAATATAATTAAGGAAGATGTTAAGTTGAACTTCTATTAATTTTAATGAATGTCTTGGAAGAAGATGTGATGAACTTTAGTTAATTTTTGAAATTTGGTGAATTATATCATAAACTTGTAAGAATATGTGATTGATGAGTTGAAGTTTATTTAATTTAGAATTTGAATAAAGATCTATCTAGTATATTGAACTCCTTATTATAGAAGCTTTCAATTGTGATTTAATGAAGTTTGTTCAATAAATTTCAAGTTTTCAAGTGTAATTTAATAATAGCTCTATGAGATTATTTTACGAGAATTGCAATTACAGATGATAAAGTTTAATACAGTTTTTCTTCTATAAACAATTTATGTCATCCTATAACATATTATCACTTTACTCTCGATATATGTTTCTATGAATAAAAAAAAAAAAAAACAAAAAAACAAAATGCAGAAGTCTTGGGGCTGGTCATAAAGATGTTTTGCACAAATTATAGTAGCAAGTTAGCAAGTCAAATCGCAAGTTTATAGTATCAATGACACGACCGATTTCGACTATTGAATTAAAACCTGATAAGGTTTTAGGACGAGTCATGAATAACTTTACAAGATAGTGAGTTATGTTTGGATTTTATAAAACCCATCCCAAACCCAATCCAATGGTATCCCTAGTTTGAGGCATCTCTATGTTGGTCATCTTATCGACTACACTAAGTTTGCTGATCGACTTTGGTGATGTCCTCTTTCAGTTAACCCCTTTAAACTAAGTACTTAAGGGTGTTCTTCAATTGCACATAGTCATCTATTGTGTGGCCTTTGTCGTTATGGAACTAGTGGTATTTGTTGAAGGCCTTCCTAGTGGGATTACTCTTTATTTTGTCAAGCCAAGTTATGATGCCTTTATCTCTAACTTGTAACAAGACTTTCAGCTTGAGAGTTGATTAATGAGGTGTACCACTTGTAAAATGGAATAGTGTACTATTTGGGTAGCATGCTTGGCCCATTTTGTCGAGTAGATCGCTCATTATTGAGGCAAGGACCAAGCCTTTCCTTTATAGGTGGTTGGTCCTTAGATTATTTTTTATAGCCAAGAGCTTGATTAGCTCATCATATTGTTGCTATTGCATCCTCCTAGCTTATATATTTGGCAGCCTTCTCTTGGAACTTAGTGAATGCATACAACTTGTTCTTAATTATGAGTAGAAGATCTGTGACTGGTCTTTTGCTCATTGTATGGTCACATTGAAGGTTACACTTATGTTAAGATTGAAAATCTCAATCATGACAATAGTGAAGTGAGCCACATACTCCCTTAAGGTCTTGTTTTTTATTTATTTGATGAGGTTAAGGAAAGAATTATGTTTTTTAACTATTTATTAGTGATGAAATGCTAGCAAGAAGCTTTGCTCAGGTCTTTGAAACTTGAGATGTTATTTGGCTTGAGGTTGCGATACTAGTATCGCATAGCTTTCTTAAGACTTCTTATAAAAGTTGTATAGGTGATGGCTTTTGAAGCACTTAACAAGCTTATTTATGCACAATAGTAGCTAAGGTGTTTAGTTAAGTTGGAAATGCAATCATAAAATTCAACTTAAGGTATTTTTAATGTGTTAGGGTAGGGTTTTCTCCTTATTTCCTCAGTGAAGGGGAACTATCCCAAGTTGAACAAGTCCCAAAGGTCAACTTGCTTGCTTTCTTTGATGTCAATAAGCTTCTTGATCTAATAGTCAATGTCTTCCATAAGGGCATCTTGGTGTGTACATTGGGACTAAACCATAGAGTGTTCAACTCGATGGTTAGCATAATTGCAACTTTGAGGGGTGAGTGGTTGTTCTTTATGGGGGACAATTATTCCTACACTCAGATGGAAGAATGTTATAATGACCATGAGTGGTCATCTTGTTCCTCTTGTTGGAGGGGTTGTTTTTTCTTGTGGCCCTTTTAGTGTAACTATTAGACCCCATCAATATGCTTATCATGTTCTTGTTAGAGAGCATACATGCATTACTCCAACATTTAAATAGGTCTAAGAGTTGAACATAATTTGTAGTTTGAGGCCGTTATTGGTTATTATCAAATTGTTGTATGTTTAGGTTTTGCTAGTTAGTTTTAGCAATGTAACACATGGTGTAAGCAAGAGTGTTTAATGTTTACAATTATTTCGTGGTATTTATGTTGTAAGCGATGGGCACCAAAATGTTATCATGTGATTCTTGCTCCAAGATGTTAGGTGTGGCTCAAGAAAGATTGCAGGGCGTTAAGGTGGGGAAATGGCTTGCAAAACAAACACATATAAGTTAAAGGGTAATGCCAAAATTTGCTTAAGTATTGCCACTTTAATACTTAAGTTAGTAGTGGTTAAAAGAAAGTATAGAGAAGTCACTACAACAACTAAGAAATGAGTTAGGTGTCAACTATGAGAGAATTGTGTCATCTAGCCTCCTACTCATCTTATTAGCTTTTGGACTTATATATGTTTAGAGAAAAGGATAGTCGTATTATTAACATCCTCCATGTCCCTCATATCATCACCATTTAATCCTAAGAGGGTGCATTAAATGTTTGTTGAGCTCCTTCAAATAATTGAGAGTAGACCTCTCGGCAGGAACTAGTGTGAAGATGTGTGATGTTTGTCCTTTGTCTTCATTTCCCATCCCAATTTGTCTTCCATCGGATGAGGGGCAAGCTAACCTTAGGCTTGGAGACTCATTAAGAAAAAAGACCATCAATAGTACCATAAGATATAGGTAACATTTGGTTGTCATTATTTTACATACTGGATTTGAAAAAATCCTTAATCTTTTGTTTAGTTTGCATAATAAATCAAATCATCACATAAAAAGGAACCTCAACATACTAGGCAAAGTCCAAAATTTTTGTTTCATATGATAGTTTTTGATTGGTAGATCTGAGCAACACAAAGAAAACATGACAGTATTATACAAGAAAAATAGTACAGTACAATTATCTTATATTATGTTCAATTTATATAGTACTGAATATGAACTTCTATAATGATATAGGGTTATTGGTTTTGTCAACATAAGAACCCGTCAAAGGAGCTCTAATGTAAATAAAACAATAAGAAAGAATAGTGACGATATAAGGTTATTTTGTGGGTTCTGAGAATGTGTTTATTTTGTTTAGTAAAAAAAAATTATACTATAAGATATATGGTACAATTTTTTTAGGTTTTGTCCAATACCTTGAGATCCATTTTGTTCAACAACCTAATTCACTATGCAAACCAAACAAAATACTAAAGATTTTGTCCAATCCAATACCATAAAATAATGTCAACTAAACATTACCTATATCTTATGGTACAAAAATTTATTTCATTAAACAAAATAAGCACAATTTTAAAATCCAAAAAATAAACCTATATTATCATTATTCTTTTTGCCATTGTGCTTACATAGAGTTCTTTTGGTAAGTTTTTATGTTGATGAAAAAAGTAATCTTGTATTACAAAAATTCACATCGTATACTCTACACATTAAACATGGTATAAGAAAATTGTGCTATTATGTTCTTCTTATATATTGTTATCCTGTTTTTCTTATACTGACTAATTCTACTAACCAAATGCTACTAAGATATAATTTTTTTTTTTTTTGGTTTTGTCTAGTGCTTGAGGTCTTTGTTATCTAATGACTTGGTTTATTGTACAAACCAAACAAAGATTAAGGATTTTATTCAATCCAGTACCATAAAATGATGATAATTAAAGGCTAAGACAATGTAAATACTTATTTTATTGTTAATATGACAATATTATTAATTATATAATTCTATTGTTCATACTATAACATGGATGTCCATATTGAGCTATGAAAATCAACTAATTTTAGTGAGAAATTTTAAAAGCCATACTTCCTTGATTCCTCCTTACCTAAGATGATCTTCTTCGGATCATATGTAGGGATGTAACTGAGTAGATTGTTATAGGGCACTCGACTCATTCAATCTAATAAAAAAACCCTATAAAATAATATCTTACAAGGTTTTATAGAGTTGTTATAGTATGTTTGAACATGATTCAAAACCTTAAAAGGTTTAAAGTTGGGTTTTGTATAAAATTCAACTTAATAAAAAAAATATATTAATAATGATATTTGTTCTTAACCTACATTATGTATACGCTCTACACTAGTTTTATATTATACAATATATTTAATTTTCAATTTTCATTTATATGTAAGTTAGTGAATATAACATTGAACCCTTTTTAGTAAACATAACCTTTAACCCTTTTTAACTATTTTTTGTTATACTTTCTCTTTATCTTATATAGGCTATATAAAAACCCAACCCAACCCTACCTTACCCTACCCTATAGAATTCATGACCTTATAGTATTAGATTTCGGTATTAGGAGTTAAAACCTTATAGGGTTTTAGAAAACACTAAATCCTATAAGACAAGTTAAGGTTTTATAATACTCGTCTCAAATACACCCTAATTGCATTCCTAAACATATGTAGATCTTGTTTGGTTTGTTTTATTTTTGTTCATTTTGTGTTTATTTTATATCTATCTAAATATAAGTATTTTGATAAAACCATATGGGATTTAGAAAAAAAAAAAAGAAGAAGATAAAGTTATAGTTATTAGAAAAACTAAATCCCTAAACTTTATTTTGAAATATAAATAAATCAAATAGTTTATCTAAATACTAATTTTTAAATTAACATAGATGGATAATCAAATATAGACAAAAAAAAAAAATCCATAGAAGCCCGTAATAAGTCATGTTATCAAAATATATTGTAAGAGTGGAATATAAAAAGTGACAAAAACGAAAGAAGTCTGCTCCAATTTCAGAAGTTGGCATTATTTACCCCCAATAATTAAAGGAAAGGCAACTGCAACCCCATTTTTAAAATTCAATATCTCCACGGCCCAAACATTATAAAATAAAATAAAATAAAGAGTCTACTTCATTTCCTCCTCAACCTCCAGAACCCTAAACCCTTAAGACGCACTCTCTCTCTCCTCCTCAACCTCCAGAACCCTAAACCCTTAATACGCTCTCTCTCTCGGTCTCTAGTTCTCCCTCCCTCTCTTCCCGGCCATGGCAGAACTCAAGCTCTCCGAAACCCGAGACCTAACCCGAATTGAGCGTATAGGTGCTCACTCCCACATTCGTGGCCTCGGCCTTGATTCTTCTCTCGAACCCCGTGCCGCCTCTGAGGGCATGGTTGGCCAAACCTCCGCACGCAAAGCTGCCGGCGTCATCCTCCAAATGATCAAGGATGGAAAAATCGCCGGTCGTGCCGTCCTAATCGCCGGCCAACCCGGCACCGGAAAAACCGCCATTGCGATGGGCATGGCCAAATCCCTTGGTCTTGAGACCCCTTTTGCGATGCTTGCGGGAAGCGAGCTCTTCTCCCTGGAAATGTCGAAGACTGAAGCTCTAATGCAAGCATTTCGTAAAGCAATTGGTGTGAGAATTAAGGAAGAGACTGAAGTAATTGAAGGGGAGGTCGTTGAGGTTTCAATCGATAGGCCTGCGGCGACTGGGGTGGCATCTAAGACGGGGAAACTGACGCTGAAGACTACGGAGATGGAGACAGTCTACGATTTGGGTGCCAAGATGATTGAGGCTTTAGGAAAGGAGAAAGTGCAGAGTGGGGATGTGATCGCGATCGATAAAGCTTCAGGAAAGATTACAAAGCTCGGGAGGTCGTTTACGAGGTCCCGGGATTATGATGCCATGGGACCACAAACTAAGTTTGTGCAGTGCCCTGATGGGGAGTTGCAGAAGAGGAAGGAGGTTGTGCATTGTGTTACACTTCATGAGATTGATGTTATTAATAGCAGGTACATGGTGTTGGGTTCCGTATTATTGCTTCTGTGTTATAACTTTTGCTAAAAAGTGATAAATTTGTGATATTTACGTCTGTTCATGGTTTTTTATTGATGGTTTTTCTAATTTAATTGGTAGTTGTGATTTGCGGATAGTAGCGAGATAGTTCCTTTGGTTGTTACTGGTTTCAACGGTTTGCGAGGTTCTGTTGTGTTGCTTGGACAATTATATAGTTGCCTTATTTTCTTGGTTTAATTGGAGGATAAGAAACAAATGAAGATCGATATGTTTCTGCTGAGTGAGACTATGGGAAAGTGATTGGAGAGCCAGATCAGTAGTAGAGGAACTTTCCCAGATATTTTGCATAATGCCAAGTTAAAGTATAAATATGTTGTGGGAGATTAGGTTTGAGCGATGCTAAGCAGCTTATCAAAGTGGGTGCAGATGGGAGCAATCTTTTACTGTTTTCTTACCAAATAAGAGTACCATTGTATTATTAGAAGAGTGCTTTTGTAGATGGCCATTGTGCTTGAAACTAATTGCTAAAGTTCATTGACATTGCCAGGCATCCTACAGTAACTTAAATTGCATCCACTTCCTAGTTTTGTTTTGGGATGTATTGGGACCTGTCAATTTTTATTACTATTTAACTTTATGCAACTGCTTCTAGAGAAATGTGGACAAAGCATCAAAATTTTGTGAGCTTTGGGTGTTTTTTAAATAATACACTTGCTAAATGTAATACTTAGTCAAACTTTTACTTTATTGATTTGTTACATCCATCATTTTTAGAAAGATATTATAACACTCATTGGTCGAAAAGTATAAGGGTAAACAAAGAAAGATGAAGTAGTAAATTTGAGAAACAGGAGTTCTATTAACTATGACAATTAACACCATTAAATTTCAAGCGTAAAATTGAAAGGATACTCAAAGTTCAGGTTGTCACTCTGATATTGTCCCAATAATTTTAAACTGTGATATGATATGCTTCCTCCAGTTTATGCACTGTATTTATGTACTGATAATTTTTAGCTGATATAGATTTTAGTAGAGGCTGACTGAAAAAATAAATCATTTTCTTTGTTGTAACCGATACTGAACTCTTGAAGATCTGAATTGCGATGAACTAGGATTTCCTGAAATTTAAATGAAAATCATTTAACTGAGTTGAATTTTGCTCCCTAAACTGAAAATTAGTGAAAACAGACGATTGAAAAAAATATAAGCATAGAAGGAGGATGAAAATGAGTTCGAAATGTATGCAAGTTGAAAAAGAAAGAAATAAGAAAACGAAAAAGAAAAAGGAATTGTAATAACCTTGCTGTTATCTTTGCTGAAAGCTACTTGAGCTTGGACATGGCAAATAATAATACCCTTTTTTTTTCATTCACTATTAATAACACTAATTAGTAGGAATAACTTTCAACTTCATAGATAACAGGTCTTGTAACTAATTCTCAAGACTAATTCTCCACATGTTTTGTATGCCATGTATCCATGTGATATCTTTGTGTTTCTACTAAAAAGGAGCAATCACAAATTACTGAGAAAGAAACGTTCATTACCGGACAACTGATTCATTAATGGAGGGATTTAGAGGTTGGTAATCTCAGGAGATAACCATACATTCTTTTCATTTATTATTATTATTATTTTAATTAGTTTTTGATTTATACTATAGCATGACTGTGTTGAGGACAGTTGACCATATCCATTTCTTATTATCTTGCAAGGGACATTTTCCTTTAACCTGCTAGTGGTTGCAATGATAAATATAAACAAGCACGAGTTTACCGTAAGGCGCTTGTTTTACATGTTTTCCTAAGAATGAGATGTTCTCAATGTCCACTATTAGCAAAACAAAAAACTATGGAGGTTTTGTCTCCCCAATCAATTTTCATTATATACTGGGGATGAAATTAATTCTATTGACCTTGAAAGTTAAGGGTTGAATTCAGCTGTCTGACAGTAAGGAATCAACTCTGTAAATCATATATATATATATGCATTTATGAAAAAACCCAGCAAATCTGATCTGATTATGTATTTAAGTTGAGCTCTGGTATATGTTGCTGCCTTCTATGGTAGAAAGTTCAGTACAAAAAGTGGCTTGTTCAGTCTTACCAGAACTCTGGGAAACTAATTGTTAGTTACGACAGAACCCTTCAAATTTGTAATTGTTAGGTATTGTTTCAAGATAGCTTGATATACAAAGGTGGCTTCTGAAATTAATGAGCAAATTAATGACTTTGCTTTATTAGTTGCATAAAGATGTGATGAGAGTGAATTGCTTCAGTGATATTTTACCCAACTGACTGGTAATCTTATGTTCTTCTTGAATGACTTAATTTACTGTGGTTGCTGATACCTTTGTGAATATAACCTGGGAACTTTTTATGTCAAATTACCTGACATACTAGATTTAAGCCCCCATGGTCATTTTCTGGTTCAAAAAATTTCACTGCTATATGGGGTTTGTCCCTGGTCCAATAACAGTTGTGCTTTTCCTTTAACCCAAAAAGAAAAGTTGGTGTTGCTGTATTTCTCCAGATTAAATTAAGACATTTATGGATTTTCATAAGGTTTTATCGCATTAGAAGCAAGTTTCTGCAGTGTTTACTTCTTTGGGTTGCAGCACGCCTGCCTTTGTATAGTAGCTTTACTTCCTTTCCCTGGTAATAGTAGCACTTCTTTAAGCTGTTCGAGTATTATTTAGGAGCTGGGTTCCAAGTAGATACATTTGCAGCTCAAGTATTTTTCAGATGTGTAGGTTATTCTTTATACATTTTACCACATACATGTGCAGACATGTTTATATACTTAATCACTGTGTATCTCTGGTAACCAAACAGCCTTCACCGGATGGGATCAGTTACAGGTGGTGGCAATGATGGGCACTATTGTTATTATTGCTATTGTGTTACAGTTATTGCATGTAGTTTATGTCTTCCTGTCATTTACAATCGTCTCTTGATTATGCGAATGAATATAATTTTTTTCTAACTTCGATAGTGATTCTAGCTGAAAATAATTGTACCTATATAATTTATCCAAAAAATTGTAGCTGTAAATTCCCTATTCCATGGACTAGTATTATTTTATCAATTGACTGTATTCCTCTAATTTTCAGAACACAGGGTTTTCTGGCTCTCTTTACTGGTGATACTGGTGAGATACGTGCAGAAGTGAGGGAGCAAATTGACACAAAGGTAGCAGAATGGAGGGAGGAAGGAAAAGCGGAGATAGTACCAGGTGTCCTTTTCATCGATGAAGTGCACATGCTTGACATTGAATGCTTTTCTTTCCTGAACCGTGCACTAGAGAATGAGATGGCTCCTATACTGGTTGTAGCTACCAACCGAGGCATTACAACAATTCGAGGCACAAATTACAAATCTCCACATGGAATTCCCATTGACCTTCTGGATCGACTGCTGATTATCTCTACTCAGCCATACACAGAAGATGAAATTCGAAAGATTCTAGACATAAGATGCCAAGAAGAGGACATTGAAATGTCTGAAGAGGCTAAACTTTTGTTGACAAAGATTGGGGTAGACACTTCCCTGAGATATGCCATCCATCTCATTACGTCTTCTGCATTGGCATGTCAGAAACGCAAGGGAAAAATTGTGGAGTCAGAGGATATTCGAAGGGTTTATGAGCTCTTTTTGGATGTGAAGAGATCAACACAGTATTTGATGGAATATCAGAGTCAGTACATGTTCAGTGAATTTGGTGAAGGTGAGGCAGATGAAGGGAATGCAATGATCTCCTGAGGTATTTTCCTGGATGTAATTTGACCCCCAGCTTGTTTATAAATTGTTAGCAGATTTAACATATTCAAGCGGAAAACTAGCATGTTTAAATCAATGTCCTCATAGTTGTTTCTTATTTAGGATGATGAGCTGCTTTCCCTTCCTTTTCTTTCCTGTTTTTTTTTTTTTTTTTTAAATTGAATTTTCGCCTGTTTTCCTCTGCTTATGATCCTTAGTGCGGTGTATTAATTGCCTCCATATCATGCAAGTACATCTAAGAAATGAATCAACTCTGGCGTCTTCATTTAGTCTTGGCTGTCATGGATTATAGACGAATCAGATTCTCTTCAGGAATGTCAATGAACCGTGTACTGGAAAGCAGAAGCAACAAAACATATTGAAAAGGAATGCTTACGTTGCCAAGCCCATGGTCAGTGCAGCTGTCGTGTTAAAAAGTATGGGAAGTGCAGTGCAGGATGGTCATTGCGCACCCGCTCAATTTGTGCCTGCTGCGGGTACTCACAGCGCCGCTGCTATCCTAGATTTGACGAATAATGAATCTTAACTATATAATTCCTCATTCGATATCGATCCCATATTTTTGCTGCTCCAAGTCCTGGTTTTCTCTAGTTTCTCCAAAATTTCGGTAGCATTAGTACGTCTGGTCTGATTATTTCTGTGCCTTTTTAACTCTCTGAAATCAATGGATTGAACAAAACCCATGTAGAGCAAATGATTGGGAAAAGAAAAATCTGATTTGGAAAAGGTTTGTTGTTATATTCTGTTTAGGACTACAAATATGTGTAGGATTTTACATGTGCAAACTAGTAAAATCATAGATATATGAGATAATGTTACTACTGCAATTGTCAGCAATTTCTGCCACTTGACAATAGGCGACATGCTGAACCTCAAGAAGACTTGGAGTGATCTTATGACGAGTGAAGTGGACATCTAATCGGTACGTCTTCACAAGGGTTGACGGCAATCTTGCATGGCAGCTTTGTTGTCGTATGACCGAGGAACTGGCTAGGGTATGGTAATATGAATGAAGATCATGATGAATGTAGGCAGCCCACAATAACTCCTTGTTTGTAGATGCTAAACTGTGGTATTTAAGCTTCGGCAGACAAAGGTTGAGACAGCTAGTTGCTTCTTGGTTTTTCAAGAAATCGAGAAACAGAAAAACACAAAATCCCACTGAAGACTTCCGTTCGAAAGACCGGAACCCCAGTAAGGAGAGAGAGCTACAAGTATAGGAGAATAAGCCATGGGAAATCTAACCTTTATGAAAACGTAAAACATGCAAGCGCAAGAAGCTGAAACAAATCGATTCGACTGTTGAACTACATTAACATATGTAATTTTAGCCTATGTGATTGCCAAGTACAATAATCTGGCTGATTAATCTGCGATCCAAAGAAGGATCATCCAAGATAAAACTACCAAACCTATCATGCTTCAAACCTTGAAGAAGAGGAAATTTTGCAAAACCATCAAATCCCTGTCTCGAAGAATGTCAAAGTACATGATTTAGGTGATTAAACGTAAAACCTGAACCAGAGCAATCTATCTCGATTACTCGTGCAACCTAACTTTATAAATAAACGAAGACACTTAAAACTATATTAGCACAAATCTTGGCAAGATCTTATTTAGGGCCATTGCTCCCGAAGAGTGACGGACTGAGGATCATACAATTGGAAGGGAAATGTGGTTGCATACGTCATTTACAACTAAATGTAGGGGAAAAGTTACAAGCTCACTTGTCTCCCATTGCTTGATACTTCACAGTGGAAATGATTGTAGGGGTAAGTAAGCTTGATGCGTATATTACAAACCAATTCAATTTGAAATTAAATAATAATAATAATAATAATAATAACAGTAATAATAATAATAATAAACTGATTCTTCTTCTTCTTCTGGTCGCATTTCCTTCCTCGTCATCTCCCAATCGGCCCCGATTCTCCATCTCCCATCTTCTTCTCTCCTTCCTTCTACTCTTCTTCTCATCTCCCTTGGACCACGACGGACTTCCCTCTCTCCACACAACCACACCCTTTCCAAACAGAAATCACTGCAACTCAGCCCACCCAATGTAGTCCACTACTTCCTCTCTTACACTTGTCGCGGCTTCATCTACTTCCACCGACGAAACCTTGGAATGAAGGACCCTTGCTAACAACTTCAACGACAACGATCTCGTCCGTGTGGGTGGTCTGATGAACCCCTTGTGTATGGACGGTGGGTTCTCTACAGTAAACTCCAAGGACGCTAGCTCTATGCGAGAGTTTCAACAGCATCCCAGGTGAGAAGAAGAAGAGGGGAAATGGGAGGAAGGGAAAGATATGTATGTATACAGGTGTGTGTTGGATAGCGAGGAAGAAGAGGAAGGGAGTAAGGAAAGATGAGGTTTGGTTGCTGTCGGTATTGGGTGGCTAGGATGAGAAAGGAAAGGAAAACGGCCACAGCGGCGTGTAGCCGCGTGTGTGTGTGTGCAAGGGAGGAGGACAGCAACAACAACCACGACAGCAACAGCAACCGTAATAGTAGCATTCCGGAGGAGAAAAGAAGAGGGAATTGCTTGAAGGATAGTGAATGTGTGTGCGAGTGTGTACATGAGGTGTATGTGTGGTGTATATGTGTGTATGTGCGTGAGCATGTGTATGTATGTGTTGGTGTGTGCGGAAAGTGTTGGTGTATGGGTAGGAGTGTGTGTGGGGTTCAGTGTGTAGGAGATACAAAGTAGAAAAGGGAAAAGAATTGGATTGGGAAATGAAGAAGAAGAAAAGAAAAATGGAAGATGTCTAGGAAGAAGGAAAAACATAGAGTTAGATGGAAAGATTTGAAATATGTACATGCATAAAGGTGGCCTAGAGGAGAGTGAAAAGAAATGAGAAGAAGAAGTAAGAAAGTGGAGAAGTCTAAAGGGTGAAGAGAGTCTAGCAAGAAAACAAGGAGGAAACTTATGGGTAAGGGAGCTAAAACGAAGAAGAGAATAGGGAGAAAGGAAAAGGAAAAGTTGGAAGATGGAGAAAGCGAGAATTAAAGATGGAAAAAAGGGTGAGGAAAAGAGAAGAAGAGTCAGAAAGTAAAAGCAAGAGGGTATTGATCTTGTGTATGTGCGTAGGAGAAACTTATGTGTACATGTGTGTACGACGTTATTACGATAGAGGTGGACATATATATGTGTAAAGGATGGCCGGTATGTGTGTAGTGATAGAAGCATGAGTGAGGATAAAGACCGGTAAAGAGGATGGGAAGCTCTGTTGGTCGAGATGTCAATAAAGAAGAGAAGAAAGAATGGAAAGGTGAAACCGATGAAGAAGAGGGAATTGCGTAAAGGAGGTGAGTGTGTCTGTGTGTGAAATTAAATGGGAAAAAGAGGTGTTTATGTTGGTGTAGATGGTGAAGAGAATGATTCAAGCAACGTCTAAAATGATGACTTGAGGGATATTTGGAATGAAATAAATTTCGCAATAGAATGTTCAAAAGATGTAGAGGAAGATCATTCTTGGCCAAATACCATAATGCAAAACCTTTAGTTATCTTTCCCAAGGGTATTTTACCTACGTGGTTGAAGGAATTCCAAATTTGGTAAGTTGAAGACATTCTATTGCTTGACTTCTACACAAGGAAAGCAGACAATTGATCACAGCAACTTAAGGTATTGAAACAATGGTATGATAAAAGAAAAGGCATCCTTTTCTTAGGATACAAGCAGTTCTCTACCATTGTCTATGAGGGAACAAGTGAGATTACTTACTCGTGTCAGAATCTATTGCTATAAGACCCTTCAATTCTTATCTTGGATGAGGGGCATACACTAAGGAATGAAGACACTGATGTGTAGCAATCTCTTGCTAAAGTGCAGATTCCTAGGAAGGTCGTTCTTTCTAGAACCCTGTATTATAATCACGTTAAAAAAGTGCTCAACATTTTGAATCTTGTTCGCCCAAAGTTTCTTAAGGTGGAAACTTCACTCTTTGCCATCAAACGTATAATGAGCAGAGCACACATATTAGGTGTTAGAAAACTACCAAAGTCAGGTGGAGATGCTGCTTTCTATGATTTGGTTGAGGAAGCATTGCAAAAGGACATTGATTTCAAGAGGAAAGTAAAGGGATTACTCGCTGGAATCACTCAATTTCGGTTGGAACTATGATGACCTTAAACAGGTGAGTGGAAAACTTTATAATATGCTATAATGTTGTGTTTGATCATAATCTGTTCTATGTATGTGTGTTTTCTTGCTTGGTCATGATTACAATTATTGTGCCTGATATTAATTTCAGAGTAAGTAGTAGAAGAATATGTTGACGAACTTACCCTTTTGCATAAATTGTATTTATAAACCTATACATACACTTGAGGATTTAGAAGGGTGCACATTTGGCTACCCTATTTGACTCTTGAATGCACAAAACTAAGCATTCGAGAGGTGAAATGACATAGAGGTGTCACGAAATGATAATTGTAAATCAATCCCGAGTGATTGATTTGACGTTTAAGTGAAATGGCATCGAGGTGTCAAGAAATGAGGATTGTGGTTCACACCTGAGGGGTTGATTTAATGGTAGATGAGATTGAGTTATATTACACTCTTATTGATTGTTCTCATATGACGACTCATTTTAAAATTTATTCAATCATGATTTGTGTCAAGCTTGACTGATTCTATTTGGTTAGTTTAATCTCCCCGATTAAATCTGTGGCATATAATATTTGATATCTCTTGTTATGATGAGTGTGGATGTAAGGTGTAATTGTTTTGCTAATGGGATTGATTAGGTTTCTAATGTTTGTCATTGGATTTGTATTCCTTAAAGGCTGATAGTTACTTATTATCTTGAATGTGGATTGGTTTACGATTATATATTGTTTGATCACCCCGAACCAATTAATTAAAGAACTGGACTCAATTAAGATTTGGCATAATTAATTAAAGAAGTGGACTTAATTAAGATTTGACATGCATTTACACGAGACATTGCATAAAATTGAAGGTCATCACTGTTACAAGGCTCACCGGAAGTAATCAAGGGATTACTATTCCATAAAGTGCGAACTAAGTGATTAGGGGATTGCTGCACCTTAACGGTTCCAAGTCTGGCCGGTCCTTGAGGGTGTTGCTCCGACTGTGTAAAGACATGGGAGCGTTGCTCCGATTGATGCAAAGACATGAGAGTGTTTAGTATTGAAGTAAAAATATTATAATTATCAAAGCGATAAGATAAATAAACCCAATAATGAAACCTGGGCACTGATGGTGGCTTCGGAATCCCCAACCCAAGGTCAAGGGGGGCATAAACCCTAGACTTCACGTCGGTTACTGGAAGACCGCATGAGATGTTGCATTCATATGGTTGTTCATGCATAGCATATGATTTGATAACTTGATTTGAAATTTCTTGTGCGTATGTAGCATTGACAGTATTACACTCCCATTCACTGAGCCGTAGTGTGCTCACCCCTCTACAAACCGTTTTGCAGGTAAAGATTATGAAAGCTTGGGATGGGATAAGATGTGAAGTGTGGAGAGTTTTTTTTTTTAAAAAAAAAACAAGGATGCTAAAGTAAGAATTGTGAATGTTAAACTATTTAGATGAAATGTTACTTTTAGGACCCTGCTGTAAAATATGAATTGATGAGACTTAGGATTTATTCCATTTACTTATTAGTAGGGGATTTCGACTCTCTGCGATTTTAGTTGACCATGGGACATAGAATCCATAGTTATATTTTTAATGTATGATTACATGTAATAAGATTAGTCATAATTATAATTAATTATTTAGAGTCTTACGATCCCTGACTCATAAAATGGTTATCATATAACGGGTGTATACATGCCATGATAATTTTAGTGGAAACTTCTAAGCCCCATTTGGGGCGTGACATACAAGCTCACTTGTCTCCCATTGCTTGATAGAGGAAGCCACTTCACAGTGGAAAGGATTGTAGGGGTAAGTAAGCTTGATGTGTATATTATAAACCAATTCATTTTGAAATCAAATACAATAATAATAATAATAGTAAGATTTTATGATATTTTGAAATTAAATATGCCTACTGCAACATGTGTCACACCCCTATAGTTTAGTAGTGCCAAAGTGTTAACAAAGGATGGCAGAGTTAGATCAAGTAATATAAATAACTACAAAAAGTTAATAATATAAATCCCTCATAAAAAATCCTAATCAAACACTATGAGTGCCACATGATCACTTCAAATAGCCCACAAATATGCATATCTCACCCAAAATTAGCAAAATCACCTTTTGCATTAAAAAAAAAAAACCTTAACCATGCTCTCCCCTAAATCCCAAATCATTCTTTCACCCTAATAGCACTCTCACTCCATCATCAACTCTTCTCTATACACCTTAAGATTGAAGCCCTAGAACCCCAAACCCGTTAGCAAACTCAATTGGAAGCAAGAACACTACCAATTAGAGACAAGAACTTGAAAAAGGTAAGAACTTGAGTGATTTATTTCCACAGTGTGATTAGGGATTTTTCTTAAAAGTGATGATGGAAGAATGTGAGATTGAATGGAAGAAGGTGAGATGCTACATTTATGGGTTATTTTTAGTGATCATGTGCCACTCATGTGATGTCTTAATGGTCTTCTGGATGGAACATAACGAGTGAAACTTGAATCAATTGTTTGTTAAAAAATATAACTTAGGTCATCTCTTTTTAAAAGGGGGAAAATACGGGTTACTTATTTGTAATTTTCCCTTTTTCTTTTGTGGAAAGCAAGTATTCTTTCATAGTATATAAAACTTCCGCTTGGTATATATATATATATATTTAGTTTGTCATTGGGAATTTTTTTCCCTATTTTATTGTTAGTTTAATAAAATTTCTTCCCTCGTATCCCTTATTCTTATTCTTCTCATTGATGAAACGTAAGACAAACAAATTTTACTTAAAGGGGGAATGTAACACACCATCTTATTCAATAAACTAAGAAATAGAATATCTTTAATAGTTCTTTTCTTTTTTTCTTTCTACTAATACAATGGATGTCAACAAAGGTAGAGTTCTATTTTAGATGTAAAAACTAATTTCTGCATGAATCTGGTGAAGACTGAAAAAACACATAAATATATCAGTTGCTCTTCTCCTCGTAATTTCATTTTCATAAAAAAAAAATTAAAAATTAAAGATAGCCCCATACAACTACAACCTAGCTATTGTAATTACAACTGATTTACCGAAGGAGACATAAGTATATCCGACCACTATTCACAATATAAGACGTAATTAAACAAACAGTGTTGAAGAAATAATTTAATAAAAGTATATGATGTAATGTTTATGTTAAATATTAATTTTTTTTTAAAAAAATGAAACTTTATATGCTGAATTACTGAAACATAAAAATAGAGACTTAATATATATATATATATATATATAATATATTTCCAAAGAGAGAATTGTAGGTCAATATACCATTTTGGCCACTGTAATCTCAATTTGTCACCACCAATGCCTTGATGACCTCGACAATAAATTGTGTGACTTTCTCTTCTCCACAAAACGGGTTTGACGGGATCAAATTGTCCCATCATTTTTTTATTATTTTTGGAGTATTACACCGCAATCACAGATGGTATGAAATCCAAAAACTTCAAATAAAAAACAAAAATTGGCACTTCTTTTTTTTTTTTTTTTGTCTGGTCAAAAGGAACAAAGCATGATGTTTAAAATTCTTTTAATGTGTGTCAACAACCTTTGGATTAAGATTCTACTACTGCCCTGTCAATGCCAATACTTGGAATTATATATCCTCCTTCCAAGCCGACCGCCAGTGATTTAAGCACTAAATTGTGGAATACTATTTGACAGTACAATCGATTTGACACATTCTTTCAAGCGACAATGGAATTCCAAGCACATGCACAACTGAATACAAGTCATATCTATGTTGTGATGGTAAAATGAACTTGAAAATGATGGAAACCGAATCACTCAAATTGCTAAATGACTACTAGGTATCATCTTAAAGAAAAATAACGGTGGCGGTCTCGGTCCTATATTAGCAATCATAACTGGGTGAAATGGTTATTGTAAGTTTAAAAACCTTTTCTATTACTAAAGTGGTAGAAAAACAATTATCATTGCAACTGAATAAATAAATAAAATAAAATAAAAAAATCAAGCAAAAATATTTGTAAAGAATTTGGTCATCTATACCACAACTTAGCAAAGTCACTTACTACCTTACTTATCTAACTTTTCCAAAAGTTAATTTTAGATTTATAGAACAATATCAACACTTTCATCACAATCAAATGAGAAAAATAGAATAAAAACCTCTACAATTTCAGTATAATAAAACTATGATTAGTGTTGCTTATTTTGTATCATTGTCCCTTGTGTTCTCTTTTGTTCTATCTCTTGTCATGAATAACTGTGATTAATCTATCAATGAGTTCCCAACAGTCATCTCGAGGTCTTGTTGTAAAGTTTTTTATTTAATTCTTTTGAATTGTAGTATCATAATGTCTTTCATAGTTCTCCAAATATATCCCTTACTAGCTTGATGTTGATTAATCTTATTAATAGCAAATATCAACAAATATTTGACTAGGCATAAATGATCTGTCATCTTACTCTTTATACCCATATAATAATGATTTTCTTTCCTTAAATGTTGTTTCCTTATGATAATATTCAATCAAACCATATGAAATAATATTCTCGTTATATTTAAATCCAATTTTAGTGGAATAAGTTAAATATATTTAACTAGTGGAGGTAGGTCTTGAGATCAATTTTATCAAACTTAATTTTCCAACAATCATAAAGAATTAGCAAACCATACTTGTATTCAAAAATGACAAACAACGTCACTCCCAACTTTTGAGAGTTTAATTTGTATCTTCTAACATTCTAGTCATTGCTTCTACTAATTCCAATTCTAACCATAGCTTTAGATTCTGATTGCAATTTCTCCAAATTCTAACAACTCATTATATTAAAGCTGAGCATTGCTTAAGATCTTGAAAGTGATTTTTTACTTTGGTATAAGTTCGAATAAATACCTAGAGTACTCTAAAATATAAAATTTTGAATTTGAATTTAATTACTTTCCCACTAGTCCCTGATTGTTCATAAATACTATACATATATAGTATTTTGTTGTAAGGCATTGCTTCCAATACTTCTTTAATGGGAAAATTATACCAAAGGAGATCAATGCTTAAAGGTAAGCTCAAATAAGGGATTAAATTTTTAACTAGTTAAAATAAAGCATTAACATTTTGTAAAATGGTGCAAATAAGGGATTTTGCTAATCCGCTATTATAAAACCATTAAATAGTATTGATGTGGCATGTTATTTGATACACAGTGCTGATGTGGTGCTTATGTGTTGCTGACCAAGTGATTTTATTTGACACATGGCACTAAAGTCAGAGCCCCATCAATGCCATGTCAATGCCATATGTTAAATAACCTGCCACATTAGTACTATTTAATTGTGTTATAACAATGAGTTAACAAAATCTCCATTTTACAAACACATTGATAATTTATTTTAACTAATTAAAAGTTGGATTTCCTATCTAAACTTATCCCCAAACATGGATTCCCTTCAATGTAATTTTTCTCTTCTTTAATATGCTTTCTACACACTTGATGAACTTATATAAGCCAAGGACCCCTCAAGGAGGATAGGGAGAGGACACTTTTGAGAGAATTATGGCCCAAGATAAGTCCCCCTTAGACACATACACACTCTCTTTTAAATGTTATTGTGATTTCTCAATACCCTTAAATGTCTCTAACTTGAGCATTAGAGTAGTCATGTTGAAGTATCCTTCGACACACCCATGATAGCTCATGTGTGTTTATCTTTGTAAGCCCATTAACCCTCCTGGGGACCAATTACCATAAGGGAGCTAAACCAGATATGCAGGGGAATGAGGATCACGCGTCAATAAGGTTGTTTTGAACTATTTTGATCGATTTCTTTACATTTCATATAGATGGAATGTCAAGAGATTGATTAGAAGCTTCAAGTGACTCTAGAAATCCCCAAAATTGAATCAAAATCAATTTTTTTAGAATTGAGAACACAAGGGGCGAGCTTGAAATAAATTTATTTTATTCCTTCATCTTCCTAATTTCCTCAACACATCATGATCCCAAACCTATATAAAACAAAGTTTTGTGCACCATTTTACACAACAAATTAGTTTCAAATTTTGCTAATAAAGTTTAATCCAGTTGTCCCTCTCTCTAGAACACTATGAAATTTACCACCATTCTCTCTAATTCTATGATATAAACCACCCATTTGTTTACTAAAGTTACCAATCCTATTAGCTCCACCACCCTCCAAACTCTTTAAGACCACATCCTATTTGTCAAAAACCACCACTCCAAGCCTTAGACCAAGAAACTCAAATCTTGAGTCTCTCCTCACACTTGTTAGTGCACCACTACCAACACCTAAACCTAGTGGCATCGTTTTAACACATCATAAAAATCCGATAACCTATACCTCATGATAGTGTAAAGACAATGATAATGACAATAGTGGCAATAATAATAATGCCGCGATATTTGGCAATATAAGCTCACAAAAATTGAGTATCGTTGACAAAATCCATGTGTTAAAATTTTGAATTTAGACCTGTTTTTCATTTTTCTATTATTATTTATTATTTTTACTTAACATTATTTTTTCATAATATGTGTCATAAATAAACTACTTATTTCTTTGATTTTAGAAAGTTGGGTACTAAGATGAAAAAATTTAAAATTTAGGCAATAAAATGGAAATAAAGTGAAAGTTAAGGCACCTATATTATTATAGTCTCATTTTATGATAATAGTTGCTATAATGTTAATACTTGTCATATTTTATAAAGTTGAGGCACTAAAATGAAAAAAGTTTGAGGTTTAGATACTAAAATGAATAAAAAAAATGTAAAAGTATATGCATGCACCTCTATTGCCATTATCCTAAAGTTATTTTACTTGAAATTTCTATACAAAATAATTTTCTTTTAGTTTAACATAAAATTCATCAATTAAGAAAAATAAAAAATTTACTTTCTACAAATGAATGAGTGCTCAGTATACGTTCATATATTTTTTAAAATTTTACCTTTTTATTTATATAATTTCATTGTTTTTCAATAATAAAAGAAGAAATAATGAACAATTTTTTAAAGATGTTCAACATTGTCTCTCCCCTTCAAGTGTGCAACTTGAATCTACGTGTACCCGAAGTCAATAAAAAATTAACGACCATTAATATTTGCACTAGTGGATGCATCATTTTGCAATTAAGACCATAGTGCACAAACTAATGTGTGAAATAATAAAGCTTAGATAATAAATTGCTAAGTAGATTTATGGGGAAAAAATTAGGAAAGTGTTTGAATTTTTGAGTTTTGATAGTTTAGTATCTAAACTTTTACAATTTACAATTTAGTGTTTATAACTTTAAAATGTTTTCATTTTAGTGTGTAAACTTTAAAATATGTTCAATTTAGATAATGGTCAGAGATACTAAAATGAACATTTTTTTAAAACTTTTGAGCCTTAAACCGTAGCTTTTTAAAGTTCAAACTCTATTTTTTCTTTTTAAAAAAATAATGGACACTTTTATAACCCTTTTCCCATAGATTTACTTATAGCATTATTGTCTTGGAAATAAGTTAGAGATAAAATTAAACAAAGTGTCTCTACTTTTAGATTTAAATAATTCAGTGCCTAAAGTTTTACTTTTAAAAATTTTAGTACCTTTTAATAGTCATCTAAATAACAGGACTACTAAATAGCACAAACCTAATAGTTCAAACACTAATTTGCCAAGTTTTAGGCTTTAGACACCAATTTGCCAAATAAAAAAAGTTTAGATACCTCTATAGCATTAATAGCTCATGTTTCTCTATAATTACAATTAGATAGAAAAGAAATTAGAAAGAAAGAAAAGAAGAAAAACATAAAGAAAAAAAAATATTTGTTTGTAATAGAAAGGGGACGGGAAGAAATGATTCTAAGAAAAGTTTATTAGATTTTTTAAAAAAGTTTATTAAAGTGTTAAAAAGTCTTTAAAATTTAAAAATGACTTTTCATTAAAAAGATGTTTACATTATTGGGGCACTTACTTTTGGAAAAATAAAGAAATAATAACAAGCAACAAAGAGCAAGAAAGTAGGTTGCTCATTCACGATCAAAGTATAACAAATGCTAGCATCCTCATTATACCGAGGAAGAAAAAAAAAAACTATAACAAATGCTAAAGTAGATACACCACACATTTCATTCCTGATTCCTCTTCCTCTAAGCCCTGACAAGTAACAAATCATAGAAAATGCTAAAGTAAAAAAAAAAAATCTCCAATAAGATATCATAATAGATTGCGTAAGTGCTAAAGTAAAAATTCTCTCTTTTTTTTTTTCACTAATACTTTGAGGACACATGTTATTGCTTCCTTTTTTATTAACTCCCATTGGGGAGTGCAAGAGTAATGTTAAATGGCTAAAGTATGAAAGTTTTTCCTTTCCAAGGATGGATTCTGCTACACTGAGGGTTAAAAGGGTGCCAGCCTGCTACAAGGATTACTTTACTTAGCAACAAAAATAGGTACTTCTACGTGAAGGTAGTGATGTACAAATAATTATTGGGGTAGTTGCTTTTGGAGGGAAATAACAAGTTTTGTAACTGCCCAATAGCAAAATCATATAACTCAAAAACGATAAATAGCAAAAAGAAAAGGAAAGGGGATATCTTTACAACCCAAAAATATTGGTACCCCTATCATTTTTAGGAGATCTATCTTGAATTAGCCATCTACCATATTCACCATCTTCAACCTCCCAAACACAAATACTAACCTAGTTAGTGATATGCCACATTAACATCATCAAAGAGAATGGACATGATAGGATTTTACATAATAATAGATAAGAAACATTGATTGTTCAAATTAATGAACTTCATTGAACAAAAAAATCAGATTTGGTCATCAATTCAAACCCCAATTGGTTTTTAGAATGTGAAAGAGCAAACAAGAAGGGAGTGTTAGTGGTTTTACCTATTCGAGAGCCATTTGAAAAAACGTAGTGGAAGTGATGTTGCTTTTTGAAAATTTGGAGTACGGTTTTACCGTAGTGGGTTGTGTAGTATGGTTTGGACTTCATACTAGGCTGTAATAGTAACATTTTGGTGCTCCCATTAAGATGATCATTAATAGGAGATCCTTTGCTCAAAACCCATTAAATGATTTGATAAGGGATAAAAAGGAATTTTTTATGAAGCAGATATACTAGAAATAAAAGAGTATAAGGTAGGTAGAGTATGAGCTTTACTAATACTCTATTCTTTAATATAATGGTTCCTAAATTTTGGAATCTCTATTTTTTAATGTATTGGTTCCTGAATTTTGGAATTAAAATTTATCCTATAATACCTTGGAATCACTTTATACTTTATAAAATCAAGATATCCTATAAAACTTGTAAATTTTACCATTTTTTTATAAATTTAAAGTTTATGTGATATTGAAAAAGTAATTTATATATAATGTTACAAATTCTTCATATCTAAAACCTATGAAACATGTAGCATAACTTATAAATTAAAAATAGTAATTTTTCCTTTCTTCATTATTTTCACATTTATGTGATTTTACTACTCATTAAATAAAAAAGAATAATAAAAAACATAAAGTTGGAGATGAAAATAGAGAAAAACAAGAGAAAAAAAATAAAAAACTTAAAGTAAGAAAAGCAATATTAGTTTAGTTGTTTAGGTATTAACTTATCAGTCTAGATCACTTTATTTTTCTTTTTATTAAAAACATTTATTTATTGAATAATTTTTTATAATGTAAGCACATGTATCTTACAACTTGTATCCTATATATCTTAGAGTACAAGTTGTAAGGTGAGTAAAGATTTTAGAGTGGGTATAGAGTAGAAAGAGCTTATAATCGTACCCTAACTTTATTAGAGTAGGCTTCATAAAATTTATACGTAGAATATATGTTATGACTCTCAATAGTCACCAAAAGCTTATTTAGTTGAGTAGGATGCGAATGAGTACCCTATAAAAACCAGAAGGGTTATTTCATTTTTTTTTCTTTTCAAGGTTAAAACTATAATTTATGTGGGGAAATAAATTATTACCATAATAGAAATTTCTTTGAAAGATGAGAAACTCAATAGTGAAAAGTTGTGGTAAAGACCTTTATGGCCCGTTTACTTCGCTGAATAGAATAAGGCTGTAATGAAATAGTTATTACTGAGAAATAGCTATTACGGTAAATTAGTATGATGCTGTTTATTTAGATGTAATGAAATTAAGGTTACATTGTCTACTTGAGGAAATAAGGGAAGGAATAAGGGTGGAATAATAAATGGTTCAACGAAAGAATCCTTAAATGTCAATACATAATATTAAAGCTCAAAATTGGATTACGTCTCCAAAAAACCGTAATCCTCAATTGACTACGGTGTGGAACTAAGTAGATTTCTCCAAGATCCGTGCTACTATCAATTTTCTGCTATTGCAAGTAACATTAAAATAAACCTGTCTAAGTCAAATGTTTTTAAGAATACAAAATACCTGTTAGTCATCCAAAGCATTGTTAAGTACAATAGTATACGAGGTATGTCATACATAAGTCACATTTTCATAAGTCACATACATAAGTCTCATGTTAATAATTATAGAAATGCCATTCCCTTGTCATATTAAGAAAAAAACAAATATCAACAACCAATAACAACATGCCATTTTCAATTTTTCTCTAAAAGCATTTTGACACACATTGCACGACGTGATTAATCAAGCTTATAGAGGACGTCGACATTCTCTGGCATCTATGGGAGCTTAATTAATGCTTGATACAATTCTCTCTTGGATAGACCCTCAATTGTCGATAAAAAGCTTGTCAATTTGGTTGCATCAACTCTAGGCCGATCCATTGTCAACTAATTGACACATGTTTATATTGTATCCCTTAATTATTGCATCCTAGCCTTGAAGCGATCCATTGTCACAGATAATTCTACCCTAGGCATAGTTGCTGTTTGACTTCGCTTCCTCTTCGAACCTGGACGGGTTGCACTTTGGTAAATGGAGTCCATATCAACATCATCTCCTAGAGATATGATATCATCTGGGTTCTAAATTGGAGAATCCTCTTTGTCTAACTCCTTAATGACGTCTTCAGTAGTTTGTGCATCCTAACCCGTTGCACAATCCTTCACATAAATCATTGATAGCTCATTCAAGTGTGGGAAATTCTTGTCGTAAAGGGACTGGCATCTTTATAACTATATAAGATTGACACAATGAAAATATAACATCAGTCCAATATTCACTTGACATAAAAAATGATAATAAAAGAAATATTTGAAGCACATATCGAAATATAAGCCTCCCACACCGACTTCTCTACTACTATGATCTTCCTTGAATCATCCCATCTAAACCTACTCATGCCCTTCCCATATACCATGTCATACACTATGCTCCAATCCTTTTTCAATGTTCAAATGCACGACTCAATGTAGAGTCTTGCCTTCAATGTATAGTTTGGTATCCTTTGCATGAGCATCCGCTCCAAATCATTTAGATAACCACTCTTGAAACTGGTGTCGGCATTATGTGTCCCTCCGTGGTATAACTCAACCATGCATGCGACTAATGCATCATCTTTAGACATTGTCCACTTCTACTTGCTTTGCTTCATCCGCTTGGGATCAACATCTATAGATTGGCATAATGACAAAAATAAATAGCACCTTCAAGTGTAGAAACAAACAATTGTGGAATGCAATTGTAGAAAAGATCACATCAAAGCAATAAAGATTTAATATAGCATAAAAAATTAAGGAGTACACCATCACTAGTGAAAATGGCATAGCAAGTATAGGCAAATGCACGTAGAAATACAATCTAAATATCCATTTTGCAAGTTGTGTTACGGTAATAATCTATGCAAATCAATGTTAACTATGTCTACATGCAATCCAATCATTGAACATCTTGTTTGCCAAACTTTGTCTCCAATCCGACCATGTGTCATTGTTCTCAAGTGTGAGAATCATATCGTCCTCATTATCCACTAAATAATCCTCAATACCTTCCATAAATTGTCTAGCGGATCGGAATTCATCTCCATTCTGATGAAGTTATGGAGCAAACAACATTCCAAAATAATTCGATCATGGACTCGCACATGATAAAAGATGGGCTCCTAAGAATGGCTCATTGCATCTTCAGCATGCCAAAGCACCTCTCAATCACGTTGCTAGCCAAAGCATGTCATATGTTGAACAACTCTTTTGCAGTTCTTGGTTGATGCCCTTGACGCTACTCATGTATATGATACCTTTGTCCCCTAAATAGAGTAAGGAATCCCTCATAGTTAGGATAGCCTCCATCAACAAGGTAATAGCAACCTATATAAACATACATTATTGGTTAGCAAATATAATTATTGTTGTGAAATAAAAGTATTAAAAAACATACCAATAAACAAATCGTACCGTGTGGAACTTTCAAGCCATTCCTCCTAGTGAGTACATCTTGGAGAATCCTACTATCGGCAACAGATCCTTCCCACCCGAGCAAAACATAAACAAAAAGCATGTTTGGTGTACATACTCTAAGAACATTAGTGGCAATTTCATTCTTCTGAGTTCTATATCTACCTTTGTCAATCAATGGCACTTTGATTTGGATATGCATCCCATGTAAAGCACCCAAACAGTTCTACAATTGCAAAAAAGTTATTCCACTTCCGTCCAAACCTTAAGAAATTTTTGTAATGTGAAATTTACTTTGAAAAATCTCCACCGTTTATTGTTGCAATTATTCAGAATGGGTTCAGGCTTCTTCAATAAATGATGATGTAGTCACAAGGTAACAAGTAATACTAAATGGAAATATCGACTAACTGTTTGTCTGGACCTCTTAAAGTTATGCTTAATAACTTTATTTTTTGCATGGTGGGCAAGCGTATGCAAAAAAATTACAACTTGCTCATCCACGTAGAGATGCCTAGTTGCCTTTAATCCGCCTATACGGTCTAACATTTCACACAGTTTTGCAAATGCACGTCTATTTACTTTCAACTATTCAACACAAGTTACATCATCACAATGAACTAGTCTCCTAATTTTTTCACGGTGTTGATAAAAGTTTAATTCGTAGGATCAAACAATTGGCCGATGAGTATGCAATGCCAATGCATGCAACAACAACATAATTCGATGCGTAATGTCGTAGTATTCTACTAAGAAAGCTAAAAGAAAACAAAGTATCTTCTTTTTCTTTTGTGATACATGGAGATTAAAGTTCGACTCATTCATAGTTGCAATTAAACGCTATGGGTCTGACAAAGAAATAAAATATAATATAACAACTACTAAGAAGAATTAATCATAATATTTAAAAATTGACCACCGATGAGCTTCAAGCATATACAATGTTTAAATAAATGGAAACAATGCTTAGTAGACATAATATACATGATGTAAAAATAATCAGCATGTTTTGTGATACAAATGATTACTCGCCAAACAATTTAATACTTATGAACACACTCACAAAGAGTAAACTCAGCTAATATTATCTATTGCTATGTCTACATACATATAGCATCAGAAACCAGCATCACGCTCAAACATACCATCAAATCAAACAACTCCACATGTTTCTTTCAACCAAATCAAATGCCTTGTCTACACACATATTGCTATGTTTTCTTTCAAGAGAAAATACTGGGAAACACGACATCATGCAATACAATCATGTGAGACAAATTTTCAATGATGAAAATTAGGTACCAGTGTTGTACGTTCCTTCAAATTCACAACTTGTTATGATAATTTAATTTCAATTGAGAGCAATTTAATTGGTCCTTGACCCATGGCAATGGAAGTTTAGTACCATAGCTCAGTCGACGCTAGCTGCGAAGAAGACACTACCATTGAACTCTAGCAATGTTATGTCCACAACTACCTTATGACAGCCAGCAACTTGCACTCTGGCTAACAGAACCACCAGCAGCAGCAACCGGTGGCTCCACCAATAGATGAGACACAACTCCACAACCAACGGCAATGACGAAGGCCAACGATGGTGGAGATCAGCAACGACGGGGGCAAATCCACGACTACAAGGCTAGATGGAAGCAACCATAATGGAGTTGGCGATGACCATAGCAAGGGACAATCGACTTCAGCGACAATGGGGGCGAGGGACGACCAACAATGCATGAGGACGAGGGCAGATCCACGACAGCGAGGGAAGATCAACACTACACAAGGATGAGGACGAGGGTAGATGCACGAGGATGAGGGACAATGCACTATGTTATGTTGGCAACCACCGGTGATGACAAAAGCGAGCCACGTTTAACTTCAACAACGGCAAGGGCAAGGAATGACGTTGAAATGTGTGACGACCGGGGTAGATCGACGCTTTCACCAACGTGTCCACCGGTAATAGGCCGATTGACGTTCAAACCAACGATGGGCGGCTAATGGCGACGAGAGCAAAAGGGTTCATTTGGCAAAGCATGCGTCCACAACTGTAATGTGTTTAGGGAAAAGGGGTACTGAATTGCTATCACGGGGAACAGGATGAGGAATGGTGATTCTGAATTTTATGGAATTGCAATTCCGTGCGAATTACTATTTTGTGAAGTAAACAACGTAATAACTATTCTATACGTAATAAACTCGTAATGAAATAGTTATTATGTTTAAGTAAACGTGCCCTCGGTACTATATTCCTTTATAAACAACTACAAGGGTATAATTGATGTGAACTTACATATTAATAGAAATGGGTTTTACCTCGAAAAAAAAAATGATGATGTGAACTGAACGCTATATAAGTATGGTATCCTTTTGTTTGTCTAGGTAGGTAGCGTTTGGTTACTGATACTGGACAATACAAAGAATACTAGACAATACAAAATAAGAAAAAATGCACAAAAAAAAAATTTGTACCATGTTTGGTATGTTCAGTACTGGATAAGGATTTTTGTACTGTCCATTGTTTAGAATTACGAAGTACTACATTGAACGTAGTAAATTTGACAATTATACCATTTTTAATGATATCATGGTTATTTATACATATTTGATATTATTATAAGAAAATATTATTTGAAGAGATTATTTAATTCATGTAATACTATAAACTATATAAAATAATTTGTGTAAATCCATTGATTAAAAAAATTAATAATTCATATTATAAATTACAATAATTTATGTTATATTTAATAATATAACACGTTATAAAAATTATATTAGTAATTTTTAAAAAATTCATAAAAAATTATAAATTATATTTAATAACCTATGCTAATTTTATTAATATCATAAAAAATTAATATATATTGCATTACAATAATTTACTTTAATTTTTTGTAACTATAATTTTATTTAAATTACAATACTTTAATGCATTTTGTAAATTCCAATAATAAATAAATTAAATCAATATCCTCATTATAAATGGTGGTAATATAGGAACTAGCCTTTAACAAAGTAGCATCTTCATCAAAATAAAGTTCAACACTCTAAATAGGCTATTAATACGATTAACACTTACCAAATATGATCACATGATTGGCATTTAATTAGAACATACACTTTTAACAAAGTAGCATCTTCATCAAAATAAAGTTCAACACTCTAAATAGGCTATTAATATGATTAACACTTACCAAATATGGTCACATGATTGGCATTTAATTAGAACATACACATCAAAGGTACTCTTAATAGAGTCAACCATAACCATCACAAAAAAAAAAAATTGATGTATGAACAAGCCAATGAAAGAAGTCTTAGTTATGCAAATACTCCAAACATTTTTAAAATTAACTAATAATACACCTAACAAATGCTAGCCTTTGTTCCCCTTAAAGTCTCAAAAAAAATCTTTTTATACTGTGGATTTGTCATGATTTGCATAAGAATATTCAACTCTTCATTTTCTGATAATCTTAAAGTTTTTAACTCAGCAACGACATTATCCCTTGGAGGATTAGCAATTTTCCCAGCAAGTAAAGCAAAATCACTCCTATCACTTATGGGGACAACTGAACGGCGATCAATTGCAAGACAAAGTCCACAGCTGGAGCGGCGTGGAAGAACCTAGGTTGCGTCTTGGTGTTAAAAGGGCTTTTTGTTTTTCTGATGCAAGGGAAAAGAAATGGAAGGATAGTTTGAGAAATTTGAAAAAATTAAGTTTCTGTCTAATACCATAAATTTTGTATTGAATTACATATGATACAAAATTTAACCATTTTGTTTAGTATTATTTTTTTTTTGTCTAGTACTTATATCATTTTTATTAACTAAATGAAGGACAAAAAAAAATTGTTTAGTAAAGTATGAATTTCAAGGGTTTCTGGCAATTGGCAGTTGTTTTTATTGGGGCCCAAAAACACCCTTTCTTCACGTTTTGTCCATTTAAAACCCAGGAAAAGCCCAAACCCCAATCCCCATTCAGAAGCAAGCGCAGTTTAGCACCATCGGTGAACCAAACCGACGACTCATACTATACACAAGCACAACACGATTCATCTTTTCTCTCATTCTTTCCTCATTTAAACTCTCTTTTTTTTTCTCTCTCTCTCTCTCCCTCTCTAACTTTATCATTAAAAAAAAACAGAGCCCAACTCAAGCAGGGTCCGTGTCAAGCGTCAGTGCCTTACGAAACTAGGAAAAGAAAAGTATAGAACTATGAATTGAACCATCAGCATTCACGAGTCATCACAATTCACCCCTCACTTCTCTCCTCTTTAAACTTTACCCTCATTTAACGCTCTCATTTTGCGGTTGTCTTTTTTTCCTTTTTTCTTTTTATCAAACCCCATCAGTCTTCATTCTCTACTCCTAAAGTCCTAAACCAAAATTAGGAAAAAAAAAACACACACACACGCATATGGCCATCACTCTTCACTAAAAAACAACACCCAAGTTACGATCTTTCTTATTTTTTTATAGGTCTTCCAACCTTATAATGGTGCCTCCTGCTCCTGACACTGACACGATGCCATCCCCTTCCTCCATGCTCAAACACACTCTCCGCAGCCGTATCTCTATCTGCTTCACCGATGGTTGTCTCTTCCTCGGAGGCGCCTTCATGGCCCTTCTCCTCCTCTGGTCTTTCACTTCCTTCATGTACCCCGACCCACCCCGATTGACCCCTTCGGCACCCTCTGCAAAAGAAACTCTAAAGTGTGCTGAGACCGAGAGCGCTCACGGGCCTAACCTGCGCTATGACCCGCCAGGCCCTAATTTCTACGACGACCCGGAGATGAGCTATTCGTTAGGGAAGCCCGTTAAGGATTGGGATGAGAAGAGGAAGCAGTGGTTGAGGCAGCACCCTAGTTTCGAGGCAGGGGCGGAGGAGCGCGTACTGATAGTGACGGGCTCGCAGCCAACGCCGTGTAAGAATCCGATAGGGGATCATCTGTTGCTGAGGTTTTTTAAGAATAAGGTGGATTATGGGAGAATCCATGGGTACGATGTGTTTTACAATAATGTGTTGCTGCATCCGAAGATGTTTGGGTACTGGGCTAAGTATCCAATAGTAAGGGCGGCTATGTTGGCGCACCCAGAGTGTGAGTGGATCTGGTGGGTGGATTCCGACGCCATGTTACCGACATGGAGTTTAAACTCCCTTTGGATAGGTAAATTTTTAAATTTTATTTATTTATTATTTGTTGCGCCCGATTGAATTGTGATACTTATTTTAAAATGTCATTTTCGTCTATTGAATCAAATTGATAAGTCTGTGATTCCGACCGTAGAGCCTGAGGCACTTGTTCAATTTATTTAATAAAAATCATTATTATAGCATATTTTGAAGTAAAATAATAAGTGTATTAAATGATATATATTTAAAAATATGATCTTATGAGTGAAACTTCATCCATCAGAAGCCAGAGCTATGAGGAATTGGATGACCAAAAATCTTTATACATACAGGATTTTGTAGCTTTGTGTAGATGTATTATTTCATTTCTTTTTTTACTTTAGTTTCACGGATCAAAAAGAAAAAGAGCGAGAGAAGGAGAACTCCTTTTTTTGAGGAAAATGGTAGGAATTCCGAATTGCACGGCGAAAGTTGTCCACATGGCCTCAATATTGTCTTATAAATGGGGCGAACTTAGCACGGTAATAACCGACATGTTCGGAAATTTGGTTTGGTCTCTTTTTATATACCCATATAAAAGGTAAAAATAAAAATTCATTTCCT
Source organism: Laguncularia racemosa (assembly GCA_037954665.1). NCBI lineage: Eukaryota > Viridiplantae > Streptophyta > Magnoliopsida > Myrtales > Combretaceae > Laguncularia > Laguncularia racemosa. The sequence continues at coordinate 791,479 of JBBMOL010000063.1, read as the reverse complement.
TTCTCTAAGGTATTAACCTCAAAATTATTCTTAATTAAGTAACTCTACTCTGTATAAGGTTATTATTTCTTATCCTTTTTCTCAACTTTTCCATCAGGAAAGTGAAAGAGAGGGGAGGGGGGGAGCCGTTATACTATTTAATAAAAATTTAGCATTAGCATTTCCGAAGACCAAGACAAGACACTGACATTGTATTGTGGAGGCAAATAAAATAAAATTTTAGCAGTGTTGTGTTTTGACCGTTCTGTAAAAAATTGAAAACCAAGTGTGATTTTTTAACAGGTACAAATCCCACAATTTGGTGGTCCACGGGTGGGCCCACCTGGTGTACGAGAAGAAGAGCTGGACAAGCCTAAACGCCGGCGTTTTCCTAATACGCAACTGCCAGTGGTCTATGGACTTCATGGACTTATGGGCCAGCACCGGCCCACAAACCCCCGACTACGACAAGTGGGGCGACATCCTAAGGTCCACGTTTAAGGACAAGCTGTTCCCTGTCTCAGACGATCAGTCCGCCCTCATTTACCTTCTCCTGCACCACAAGGACAGCAACAAGATCTACCTAGAGAACGGGTACTACTTCGAGAGCTACTGGGTGGAAACCGTGGCTACCCTGGACAACATCACAGAGAAACATACCCGACTGGAACGAGGTGTGCGTGCGTTAAGGAGGAGGCACGCGGAGAAAGTGAGTGAATATTACGGTGGGGTGAGGGAACAGCATGTCATGGAGGAGTCGTCTGGCAATGGTGTAAATATTGATGGTAATAGGAGACCGTTCATCACACACTTCACGGGATGTGAGCCATGCACTGGGGACCACAACTCCATGTACTCGGGGGAGTCGTGTTGGGATGGGATGACTAGGGCTCTGAATTTTGCTGATAATCAAGTGTTGCGTAAGTATGGTTACGTGCACCCGGATCTACTGGATTCCTCCAAAGTAACGCTTCTGCCCTTTGATTATCCTGCTTCTAACCGAGGTCAGGAGCATGCTGGGTAATTTAAATTTTTAATTAATGCTCATGCCCGCTTCACCTTATGTTAAATTTTTAGAAAGGAGGGCTTTTACTAGTAATTTGAGTATATCTCTATAGAGTGTGAGAAGAAGAGGTATGTGTATTTGTCAGAAAGTATCCACTGTATATTGAATTGAGCTGTGCTTTCTTCTGGAAATGGGTTTTATCCTTTTTATTTATTTATTTACAAGTTACAACGTGGCTATCCATTCACCCAATCTGGGAGATTAATCTTGTAGCGATGTGCAAGTTTTAAAATAATGGACGCTGTCAATTAACAAGCTATAGGCATTTTTAGATTAATTAAAAAGCATATACCAACACCTTGTAATGGTGAGTTTTAATGAGGTTGTTATTTCGGTTATCTGAGTATGCTAGGTTAGATACGTAAGAGCAGCTGTCGGTGTAATACGCCAAAAGAACACATCTTTTCAAGATTTCGTTGGTCCCATTTATACTATAAGCATATCATTTTTATAATGATACTCATCAATGTAATTGTAGTGATTTATTTGAGAAAAAAACAACTAGTTATGCTTTTCAAAAAATCATATCTGGCATCTCTAAGAGTCCCAGTTAGATGATTGAAGCGTATGTATCGCTTCTATTGAATTTGCGCTTTGCTCCGTCTTAATCATGCTAGATGACTTGCTTTTGTTGGTCTTGAGACTCCTCATTTCATTTATATTGACTTCACCCTCCATCCGTAGAAAGAGAGCTTTCTTGCTAGGTTAGTTTATTGTTATTTAATTACCAAGTGTTAGTTTCAGATGGAAGAAAAAAAAAAAAGGGGCACCGTTGCGTATAAAACAGAATCTGTGTGTGCGTGTCGATATAATTCAGGTGGAATTTGGTTGAAGCAACATAATCAGCCTTTCTTAGATAAATGAGCATAAGGTTAAGGCAGATGATGTGGATTATCTAGTCGGAATCGCATTAGCCTTCTTTTTCCTTTTGACTATATATATATATATATTATTTATTTTATTTTCCTTTTCTAAGGAATATCTTTTGAGTGCTAACAGATAATATAATATTATTGGGATTTGATAAAATTACATATATCATATATATTGTTTTTACTAAATTTTTTCCTCTAAAACCTAAACCTAAACTCTATTGGATCTTTATTTATATCCTAAAATCCTATAGAAACTATACAAAGTTTTTATTAAACTAAGCAGGTCAAGTATTTTATAATGACCCACTCAGTTATATTCCTAAATTTACTTGCTAGGCTTTGACCCATGTCAATTACTCACCTCAATGCTAGAAATTTCATCAGTAAAGTAAGATTTTTCTTTTCCTTTTCTAAGGAATATCTTCTGAGTGCTAACAAACATTATAATATTATTGGGATTTGATAAAATTACATATATCATATATCAATGGTTACATTAAAATTTAAATAGAGAATAATGAAATTTTTTAATGACTTAAATAAATAATCATTATGTAAAATAGTGCAAATATGAGATGACATTACAATTACGATATAACAATGTTAGATAATGGTAACATGACATATTAAATGTATAAAATATTTATTATTTAATGTTTAATTTCCATAATTTATTTGAATGTAATGTTATCATTCATTTTCACCACTTATATAAAATTTATCTTCTACTTGAATAACTAAAAAACTTTATTATCTATTTGACCTTAAAGAATAATCCTTCAATTTAAAATTTTCCGAAATATAATTTAGATACAACTAACGATGTTTTAGACACTTTTTAACAGTTAAACAAAAAAAAAGAAAAAGAAAAATCTTTATACTTTGTGATACTTGATTACATACAATTTACACAAAAATAAGTATATGAAAGGATGAAAAAATTTTATTTAACTTTTCAATAAGTGCCTCTAAAAAGCCATTAAAATTTTCCATATAATATTATATTTATCTCATACAGCATCCACTTATCCAATTTAATGATAAGATTAAAGGTTGAATTGGTCTCATAAAAAACATGAACGGGACCATAGAAAAATATGTTGCACACGCATACACAATTGCCACACCACACACAAGCCTAAACATGCATACTAATGCAACAAGCATATCAACCAACAAACAATGATCAAACACAAAACTTTCTACATTCTCATAAAAAAATAATAATAATAATTTATACAAATGCTTTACTTTTAAACCAAATCATCATTGAAGTGGAGCCCCTAATCCTAAGACTACGTAATGTTGAATCTAAAGATTTCAAGACCTCGTATAACATTAAATTCAAAAATTCTAAGACCTTAATCATAACATTAAACCAAGAGGTTCCAAAATCTCGTAACCAAAATATTAGCCTACAACAACCTCTGATCACATAAGCACATTACATATAAAATTTATAACAAAGTTTTGAACCTACACACACAAGCAATAAATGGATAGTAACTCATATATTTAAAATTCACTTAACTCTCGCTAACTTCAATTCAACTCCTAATACATAACATAATGTCAATTAGATACTTTTGCAAATTGTAAATCATACTTCCTAAGTTTGGTTTAGGTCTCTTGAAAATTTCAACTTGGAAAACAAATATTAATAAGCGAATCAAGGTGTTACCATAGGTTACCCAATCAATAAGCCTGGTGACTAGTCCCTTGGTCCTCTAAATCTTTCTCGAGTCAACTGGGCTTAAGTCTCTTGTCGACCTTACCTAATCTTAAGCCGACAATTCATATTCATTTGAGTTACCATTTTCCAACATTAAATTCCACTTTTTAGTCATGATTCATAAACTCATTATTTTATCAATCGATATGTTATTAAATCCTAATGTACAATCTTGATCAATTGCTAAGGGTTTTACTTCCATAATTTTGCTTTTAACTTGTAGGCGTTAGGTTTTGACTCTTGATAGATGCTTAATTGGATATGTTTATAAAAAACGATTCAAAGTATTTCTCTTGAATTTTGGTTTTTTCTTTTTTTTGAAGAATTTGATATTTAATTGAGTAATATTTTGATTTTAGGGCCTTGAGGAATTATTGAGTTAAAAAGGAAGAAAATGAATCAAATTTTATTTAATTTGGAATTGAATTAAAGAAGTTACAAGCTTTTGAAGATAGACACAAGCAACAATCATGATCATCTTGAGATCAGGTTGAATTTGAAGTTTGAAGAAATTACTTACGAGAGTTACATGAGGACGAGACATGACCATGTCTAATGGTCATGTATCTCTTAGGAAAAATTTATTTTCTAGACATGGTCATGTTGATTTGGATAGCTAGACACAACTTGCTAAATATAACTATATCTAGACCGTGTCAACCATAAATATCAGTTTTCAAATTTTGTTCAAAGATTTTGATATGACCTAAAGTACAACCATGTTACATAGTATATTGACATTAAAATAGGGTTTTGAATGCCTGCTATATAAAGAAAAGAAAGGACTCGAGCGCATATCTTTAGAGCACAACTTTTGAAGACTTTAGGGTTTTTAAGGGCAGTGAAGAGTACATTCTTTTTACTTTAAGATTAGGGCTTTGTTCTTGAATTCTTTGACAATATACGATTTTACATTATTGAAAAGTTTTGTTTTCACCATGTTTAGAGCTTAAACTTTCTAATATCTAGACTTGTAGATCTTAAAATTGTCATGTGATTGGTTTTATAGCTATTTCAATGAAGTTTTTGGTTTCTTGATTCAATAATGTGTTCTCAATTTGTTTAGATTGATATTTCTTAGGTATTAGTCTAAATATTTGATATTATCATTATAATTGAGAAATTTGATGTGCAATTAGATCTAACATGATTGAAGGGAATTTTATAAAATCTTAGAGATAAAATACATGATTTTTTTTAATTTAATTCAATTGTTTGTAGATAATTCATTGTTGTTTAATGCAATTTTTAAAATATGCTATTATGAAGATATTCAAATAGGTATTTTTTATATTAGGGTTAATAGAATTGAGAAAGTTATTGACTTAAATTAGGAATTCTTTTGGTCAATGAAATTGGAGATGGAATTGGATAATTTGTGTTGATGCCACATTATAAATTTTAGATTTTAGGAGAAGTAAAGTCTAAATACTTGTCTTGTAATCTTAAGGCTAATTTTAGTTTGTTTTTGCTCTTCTCACTTTTAATTGAGTTTCTTAATTCAATACTTAATATTTAGTTGTAGGTTTTTCAAGTAATTAATTTATAAGATTTATCAGTTAAATAATAGTATAGGTTAACATTAGTATTTGCAGTCTATATGGGATGGCATTCGTATTCAATTTTCTATACTACTAATTTGATAGTTATACTTGTCTTACATCAACTATTCTAAAAGGAAAATAGGTTAGGAATTTACCTTGACATGGTGTGGCGATTCTCATAACAACTTCCTTTATTGAATCACACCTTCAAACCAACTTTAGAGTGGTTAGGAATCTACTATCACAATTTGAGATAATTTAGGGAATGATTCTTAATGTTCCTACTCTTCTATCTCTTAATCTTTTCTTACATGATTTCAACCTAGCAACGGGAAGAAATTGGTGTTAAATTTATTAATCTCTTAGTTAACAAATAAAGAATGATGGTAAAATTGAACAAGGCTACCTTATTGATAATTAGAAGAGTGCGAAAATTATCATTTCTTTACTACATTTTTGCTCCTTGAATAGGAAGCATGTAAAAAGTATCACAAAATTCCCTTACTTGTATTGAAATAGACACTTGTACACATTCATCTACATTGTAAAGTACTACTATTCCCTATTATTATAGAAGATGTGGAAGCAAGCCATATTACTAAAACCAAATGTTTCACTGCATAACTTTGCAAAAAATCGTGTAATTCCAATATCTACTAACATAAATAAAAACTGTCCCCCAACACAGCCTTAAAATTTAAGTTTTCGAGGCAAAGTTGTGCCATCTAAAGCATGATAATTAATAGCAATTGTAAAGTCTTCTATTGACATATCACTTTTAACATTTTCTTCATCATTTTTCTCGAACATCCTCCATTTTATCATTTGAAAGGAATAAAAAATTTTGTTTTCACTTATGATTTTTGTGATAATTCTTATCATAGTTGTAACAAAGTCTTTGCTCACATTGAGTAAACATTTCAGTTGTTGTCAACTTATTTAGAGGAATAATTGGTTTAGAAGAAGATGATGATGTGGAAGTAGTAGGAAAAGAAGAAGGTGATGGATTTGATGGTTTAGAAACTTGAGGTGATGTAAGTGGTTTAAAATAAGAAGATGACATCATGTATGATGGCTTAATAGAAGAAACAAGTGTAGAATATGATGGTTTAGAAAAAGAAACATGTGATGTAGTGTATGCTGGTTTAGGTGAATGAAATTGATAAGTAAACTTACTCTCATACATTTTAGCTAGCTAAATAGCTTGTATGAGTGAAGTTGGTTTTTTACTTGCACTTCCCTTACTTCATGCCCAAGGCTTACATTAGTCTTAATTTAAGAGCATGAGAGATGCAAGAAGGGCTTGTTAAGTGCCACTAGCTTGAATAGGCAAAGCACAATTGATGATTTAATGCCCAACTATCTTTCAACTTCATAAAAGAGGAGAGATGGAACTGTTGCGCAGATTTAGTCCCTCCTAATTCACACGAGTAGTTACTTATTCCTTTATACATTAAAATTGGGTTATTGTGTGTAAACTATCTTGAGAAGTGTCTATTCTACCAACCATAAGATGTAGCCTTTAACATATAGATACAACAACTTTTAAAAAATGATTTAGAAAGACCTACAATTTTATTAGCAAGAGATTCAAATTGTGATTGATGTTCATCTATTGTGCTAGTTTACATGAGTTTAGAAAGCATACCTTCTACATTGTCATATTCTAATAGATTGAATCTAGTCTCGATTGCTTATTGTTATACATCTACCTATACCACTCTAATGCCTAACCTTCCATTGCAAAAGAAGCAATAGAGATATGCTATTCATCATAAAAATTATAAAAACTAAAAAATTGATCGATTTTAAACAACCAACTAAGAGGGTCGTCTATATTGAACTTGAGAATTTCAAGTTTAATGCCTTTCAACACATTTTCAGCAAACATATGATGATTAAAAGAAGATGATGTTATAGGATTGTTCTCTAAAATCTAATGAGATGAACATGGTGGTTGATTCTTAACCATTTCTCGTTATGCTACCTATAGTCGTATTTGCATGTCTTGAAATCTTTTATTAATTTCTTAAAATAACATTTGCTAAAATTCCAAAAATTGCTCTTCCAATGACATCGATCTAGTATTAGGCACCATTGATGAACGTGAGCACTAAAATGTTGCAAGCCTAAAGTAAGCCTAACCCAATATGCTACAATGTTTCTTACCAAAACTCTAACCATGTATTCTATTTCTTTCCTTAAATTATCTTTAATGCAACCTAAAATCCCTAGAAAGGTAAGTTATACCAAATTCTTGTAATGAAAACTAACTGATGGAGTTGATTCTAACAATTGATCTTTTATTTTTGCAAGGATGGCTATAATCTTTTACGAGCAAGGTTAAGGCTCTAAGAAGAAGATAGAAGAAGAAGATAACACACTAATTTTGAGGGTTAAGAAAGGTGTACCCCCTCTTTCTTTCTTCTTTCTTATTAATACAAGATGTATCTTTAACTGTTCCTATTATCTTTTCTATTGCTTGTTATGAATTTGCTTTGCTACATCAATTACCTAATGTTACAATCATAATTTCTCTACTTTTCACATGTCAAAATAAGAATATGTTACGATTCTTCATAATTTTTCAACCATGTTGGTCTTTTTCTACACTCTCATAGGTCTATCCATAGCAGAAATTGAATATAAATGTGAGAACGCATATGTACCATGTAATGGAATCTCTATACTATGTTAGTAGTTTACAAGCCTTATAGATCTCAACATAACAACTTATAAATTTAATCTTCACTTAATGATGATCTCCTTGCGGTTCAAAATGCTCACAAGGCCGAAATTCAATGTGTAAGATTAAATCAATGGAGCTAATAATGAGGATATGGCACAAATGCCACATGGTAGCAAATGAGAACAATATTTAAGCACCATAATCATGAGTAAAAGGAGATTCAAGTATATAAGAAGAACAATATAGACAAAGGGATCCACAATCTAAAACACTAACACACATTTTGTAATTTCCTATATATTTATTTTTCTTACTTGGTAGTTTTTTATAGATGCAACTCTTGTAGTTCAATATCCATGGACATCATTGAAATGTAACATGACATGATATAGTGAATACTACACTTTTAACTCAATTAAAATAAACTGCAATCCATTCATTTATTACCTAATAGAGTCCCTTTGATTTTGTTGCTCTTGACTTGTAATCCAGTTCTATGATTTAAATATCAAGTGTGATTCATATTCCTAAATTTGCCAGATAAGAAAGGAAAATGTGAGTTAATCAACATAATGTCACTGCCACTACCTCAACTTTATACGCTTTTGCAATTTTGCATCTCAACTTTTAAGTTGTCGAATTAATTACTATCATTAGCACCTCTTCTTTTCTTTTTTCTTTTTTTCTTTTTTATCACCAACCAATATTCTAGTCATTGTAAGAAACCAATAATATTGCGACATGTGTGATTTTTGATTTCATACTTCCTAATCAACTAATCAAATGCCAGGTCATGCTTCACATTAGAAAAATAATCACATCAATGGTCAAACATTAAATCAAACTCATAAAAATAAACTCAAATGACTACAATAAATATTAAAAAAAAAAGTAACATGAAATTGAAACTCACTAGCATCTCAAAAAGAAAGTATTTTGTTGCATTTGCAAAATCAATTGAGATTTAACAAAAGGAAAATCACAATACCTATCCTTCCTTCTCCCTAACTCTAAAGAGATCAGAAAACCCTAAAATGTAAGACAGGAAGTCAATGCCCATAAAGTAAACTCATCATCTTCTTTTTCGCTGCATTAGCCGACAAGATGACCTATATGACTTGATAATTAGAGCAACGATGAAACACGGTGATGCAAAGGGTCAGCTAATACATAAATCACTAGAGAGGAAGGGAATTAGTGAGTGAGTACTTCAAACAAAGGGTGTGCACTAGTGAAATAGAGAGATGAGATTCCTAATGGAGAAAAAAAAATTAATAATTATGTGAGCAAAGAGAGAGAGTGTAAATTTAGTCGGAAAATGACAAGACAGTGAAGGTTTCATTTCAACAACTAGCAACATAGGCTTTCTCTCCTTTTGCCAAGGTTAAGGAAAAGAATTGGTTTTTTTTTTTTTTTTTCACTTAGGATTACTTTAGGGTTTCATTTGTTTTTTCCCCCCTCATTTTTGGTTTGTTTCAATTGTTCTTTTATTATAGTTTTGTCTCAATCTTTTATGCTTTCATCTTTTTTATTTTTCATTTTTCGATTTTGTTATATCATTTTTTTTCATTATTAATTGATGATCTGGATTGCTTATATGATGTGGATGCATGATCTAGCAATTGAATAGATAGGCATGAATTATTAAGTAAAAAAATAAACGAGTCATGATATTATTAGTTTCTCATGATAACTAAGATAATAGTTGGTGATGGAAAAAGAGAAGTTGGTAATGGTAACAAGTAGACTTCCAATTGAGTGTGTAATTTGACAGCTAAATAGTTGAGGTGTAAAATTGCAAACAAAAAATGTATAAAGATGAGGTATTGATTGTGGCATTATCCCAAGTTAATCTAGCAAAGATTCATACAAACACTATAAGCTAAAGCAAGTAGACTTGAACATTTAAGATAAATTCTTAATTGATAAAATGGTATTTTATATGTCAAACTTTCAAATAAAAGATTAGTTACTAACTTTTTATCTTATTTGGTAAAATTTATACATATCCAATAAACATCTCTTAATGTAGTAAATACAAAATTACTATTTTTTTTAAATAATTTGATAAAATTTATTATTTTTTAATATAGAACTTATTTTCAAAACAACTTTATTCTAATAATCGCCTCCCATGAGAACGAACTTCTTTCATTTCTCTAACGATTAGCACTCTGTATGTTTTCTTTCAATCATAGGCATAAATAGGAATAGGCATAAGCATTTATTATTTTTATTATTATTATTATTATTATTATCTTTTTCTTTTTTTGGCTTTGTAAAGAGGGAGAGGAAGAGGTCCTTGTACGCAATTGTGCGCCTTCACATTGACAAAATGGTTTGAGTGGAGTACAAGCTACCCATTAGCATCTTATCTTCTCCACTTCCCTAAAACATAAAATGCTATATGTTATTCCATTTATCTACCGAATATTTTTATTCCTCTTCTTCGTACAGTAGTAAGTACTACTACGCAGCAATTCACTCGTATGCATCACATATCAATGTCATCCCCATGGTATAGCCAAGCATCAAAAGCTTTGTTTGCGTCGCTTAAGTTCACCCACACACACCAAAAATTAAAAAAAGAAAAGAAAAGAAGAGACAGGTCTGCGTTACTCATGCAAGAAATAAAGGCTTCACTTAGCGGATAGCCATCTATTAGGATGGATTCAAATAACTGTTCAAGTCTAGCTTTTTTTTTTTCAAACTGAGGAATGAGGATCTTCCTTTTGCCACCATCTTGCAGGAAAATATTTTTTTTTTACTCAATCCAACAATAATGCAACTTATACAACACCTTCTGGGCAATAAGATGGATGTCTATTTCTTAAGTACTACACTTGCCTGACTAGCATAAGATTTACAGAAATAATGGAACACTAATTCCCCATGGACCTTGAAAATTTATAACAACATACCATACTTATTCAGGCATTCAATTGGCCATAACATGACACGACACGATACAAGATCCTTCTTTTTTTTTTTTTAACATCCTTTTACGTCGCGCCATCTTAGGTAAACCAGCCCCGCACGGTAGTGAGTGTATGCCCCTGCCACTACCAATATGTGGAAGAGTTGGTGGCTGTGTCCAGCAATGTCGAATTTCCCAGGCTTCCATCTCTCAGGAACCCTTGTAGCATATACAAGAGCTCCTATCCCATAGAAAGCTCCCATCAAAATCTCATACCCAGTCGTGTGGAGTGCCTCAGGATGGTGCCAGAACATGAAAAGCTTGTGCAATATAGGTGCTACACCTGATACTCCCATTCCGAAGAATAGGGATGCTCTTACAGTACGGAATTCGGGATTTTGAAAGACCGGTAACAGTGAGACTATGATTGTGGCAATGCCCAAGACTGTAATGATTCCCAAGTATAAGTTGCAAAAGAAGGGAGCACACATAAACGAGTAGTAAACCGGGGGGTAAAATGATGTACATATAAGAGCTGCAATTCCAGCATAGTCAAGCCTGAGCATTATGTATGCTAGCCGCTTGGAGTGGCATGCTAGGAGGTGACATGTGCTGCTTGCCAGCAAACAAAACATAGCTCCACCCATGAAAGCAAAGAATGGCCATCGTGTTATTGGTCTGGTGATTAGTGGTGCTACCATGTCCATCAAATCCTCTTTAACACCCCGCTGCACAAGTAAAAAATTATTGCATATCAAAAGGATTAGCCCTAAAGAATAAGCAGACATAGCAAACCATCAACAGCACACAGCAGTGTATACCAGAACACAGACATCAGTGTGATTATGGGAGAATCTTTCAGGCAAACAGTTATTTAAGAGTTCCACAACATGCCAATTCGACAAGGATGGGATCAGATCCATGGATGGTAATGATGTCTTCAGCTCTTCCTTGAGTTTGTGTAGATCAGGCATATTAGGTAGTGACGGGAGGCATGCCAACAGTTCTGCTTGGAGTTTGTGCAGATCAGCCTTCTTCAGCACATCAGGAAGATGCTGTAGTGATAGAGAGTGAATGTCGACAACCTGAGGCACCTTAGTAGCTGTATATATTGTAAGGGAAAGGAAGATGAAGAACCCAATCAAGTGTCTGCAAAAAAAAAAAAAAAACGATTTGTGTTAAGTGAACGCAGAGATGAAACTAAATATTTATGTAGTTTTTTCGAGTTTCATCAGAAAAGTACTGTCTGCTAAAATAATAAAAGTCAAAATCAGTATATAAGAAGACAACAAATATATGTGTTAATTCCCAACTAATATATATTTGAACCCAAAAAAAAAAATTCCAAACTAATAGATAAGAAAATCTGCAAGAAATAAATCAAGCTATGTTGATATATCTCGATCTCCTCACAAACCTACAACGCACCAGACAAAAGAGAAAAAAAGAAAACACCAATATGTGCTCCATATAGTTATCAAAAGCTGAATAAACATCTCCTCTGCATTGTCTACTTAGTCACGACCTGCTGCTCTTCATGGTGGCTTTTGAAGTTGCAATCACTAATAGCCAAACAATGGTAACATAAGTGCACGGATTTGTATGGAGGCAGTTAGCACTTACCTAATCATTTGCATAACCCCTTATGCATTTTGCATCATGTTCTGCCTGATTGCTATCCTAGTAAATCAACTTGTAATAGTTGGCTATCTCTTATAGAAGGTATTGTGGAACAATTTCCAGAAAGCATAATTGAATAGTAGGGAAAAAGTTAAGCTCCTAAATTACCAACTCATGGATGTCTATTTGACAAATTATAGACAGTAGCAGGAAACACAATCTTGATAAAAAGATACAATGCAGAAAAACATCGAAGATTCAAATCATATATGATAACTATGCACTCCTATGGGATCAGTCACTTTAAAAAATTGAAATTCCTAGGCAGAAATATCTGTCCAGGACAGGATTTCAGACGATGCTGTTGCTCCTTAAATCCACAGCTATAGCTACAGCTACTGGATTCCCATCATGCCATATAAACATATCTAAGTTTCTCAATGAAAGATTTCACACAACAAAACTAACAAAGTTGCTGAACCTAGCTAAACAATATCACAAAACTAGACATTGAAATAGCATCTGACTTTCCCTTTTCTCTAAACACAACTTTTGAGTACTGCATGAACAATCACTTACAGACGTTTAGCATTAAATAACTAGTTGATAAGCCGAAAGAGAAAGTTTACATCTTAAAGTTGAATTTCTCATTGGTTCTCATGCAAATAGGGTAGCAATAGGATCATTAGTGACCTCATTTGAACTTAGTGTGTTCACTTTGCAGAAAACATTTTACAACATTTGTTATAATCAAAGCTTTAGAATAGTTATATATTATTGTAGTAAACTTAAAAGATTGAGATTACTTGTGATTTTTAGTAGCAAGTGATGGGATGAGGGAAAGTTGGTAAAGAATGGCCCATGGCAGTGATTTACCACTATGAGAACAGTCCATGCAAAAGGAGGAAAGCAATTTTCCTTTTAAAAAGAGGAAATCATTTTATTTATTATCCATTAGTACTTCCCATGGTGGTTAACTGAAATACTGAAAATGATCACAACCAACATCAAATCATATAATCCCAACGCATCCACCTATTTGATTCCGTCTCCTCATTATCTGGCCTTAGACAGGTTCCATCCATGAAACCTAATTTGGCTTTAGCACCTAGTGCCAACTTAACAGACCTACTCCAGCCTAAAAAATTGGATCCATTGAATATCATACTAACAATCATCATACCAGGATTATCAGCTCCAGACAAGAAATATAGAATCAGTAACAGACGATGTTGCATTGGAGATCAACATTGCGATTTCAAAAAAACCCTAATAATTCTGATTCAACAAAACAAAAGTAGACAGTAATGATCGATTATTGCTCTGATACTACGTAGAACAATATACGACTGCAATAAACAAAAACTTACTTGACTAAATGGAAATAGAGAAAATGATGCAAAGCAGCCATGAGAGTGAAAAATGAGCAGAAGTGTATATTGATAATCTCTCTCATAACTGTTGTAACAAACTTGAATACAAGAGTATATATATATATATATATATATATAAGTTGTTGCTGCTCACGTGCTAATTACTATATATACAAATGTATATGTGTGAATAAATAATGCTCACATATATTTCAACATCACTTACCGCTAAAATTCACTATTATTTATAACCTCTTGATATTACTAAATGTGATAATAGCAAAGCATTGGATATAATAAATGTTAAAAAATTCCAGAAAGAATGTTCCAGCAAAGCAATTTAACCCTTAGCTATGAACTAAACGCTCCAAAACCAAAAATTTCATTGAAGCCCTTTAAACATTTCATAAGAGATTATGGAAGGTAATCATGAAAAATGTGTGCACATTTCAGCCAGGCATTTGATAGTGAACTTAATTGAGCTAATAGGTCAAATCCGTATGCAGTTTCTTCTGGGTTATGAATGATCTCCTTATCTTAATTTCCCCATAAACATATCTAAACAGTAGGCGAAAGGTACCGCACAACAGTAAAATCATCATCTCTGAGATGTTCAAAAGCAAGGATCGCTTGGAAATTCACACAAGCTAATAGCATGATTTCGACAATACACAGATAAAATCTACAGGAGTAAACGATTCAAAAGCATGGATCAGTTGAAATCTTACGTCCAAACATTCAACGTCTCATTATGGATGGTGAATATGCTAAAAAAGATTTGCTTCAGTGGCCATTCAGCTCGGTAATGACCAAGAATGTACTCATTGTCCCTCAAGTATCCAGGCAATGAGTGGTATTCCACAAGCTGATATTTCACCTTCTTCCAGAGTCTCTTCCCTTTCCCCTCCGTAGGTGAGGATTTCAATTGCAGATGGTCCTCCATCAGTTCATACGGCATTTCTGAGTTCTCGCAGCTCTTACTCTGTACCCTCGTCATGTCCTGCTCCCTTCAAATCAAAGATAGGATTACAAACCACACAAGTCTTTCATAAATCAAGCAATAACATCGACCTATTATGGTAAATTCATGACCTTTTTTCAGATACTTTAAAAAAAGCTGCTAAGTGTTTTTTAAAATCTATATTTGAACAGAGTTGACATAAATCACCCGGAGGGGAAAGAGATAAAAATCAAAACTTAAATAAAGAATCCCATTGTCATGATATGAAGCAGCCCATCTGATTATGTGAGATCAACACATTACATCAGCAATGTGTTTGAAGATAAGTATAACATACTTGTTCAAACTTGTAATACTTTTCATTTTTTTTTAATCCATGCTTTCGTATACTAAACTAACAAACATAGAAATTTTCAATTTCGTCGCTTCCATTAAAATCCATATAACATATGCTGACCCAGATAACACCTGTGCACAATTCCTAGTCAGAGAAGCACTCGTGAGAAATTTTTTTTTTTTTGTTTTTAAATAATTTTACATGTGTGGTGTCATCTATAGTAACTCAAAGGGATTCGATATCATTTACAATACCAATGACTTTGAATTCAAAGGAAGATCTTTTCCTTCCTGATTTAACCGTGGAAATACCAGGAGTTGTCAATGAAACTGAAACCACTTTTAGATTACTTTTCCTTTTTCACTTTTTTTTTTATTTCTCTTTTGGAAAAAAAAATTAAGAAAAAGGCAGCTTCCTAATGTATCTACAAATGTATAAAATAAAGCACCAAGAAAATAGGAAAAAGGAAATAAATCTGGGTATGAAAATAATTCATGATTATTTTTGTTTTGTTTGATTTCATAAGTAAAGAAGAAAGTATCAACAGAGGAATCCAGATGAGGGGGGAGGGGAATTGGGATTGGAATAAAGTACCTGAATTGAAGAACAATAAAGCGAACTCAAAAACCCACGTCCGAAAATCCTGCGATTTGGAAATACATTTAAAATATATATATAAATAAATAAAGGAAAAAAAGTAAAAGAAAAAGGGGTGAATTTTTATTGTTGGCGGAGAAAGTAAGAAAGATGAAAGGGGAAAAAAAAATCCGAAAGAAAGCAGCGGCAGCGGGAAAATCGAACCTCAACAAACAGGAAAGAAAGCAGAGGAATCTGATACGATGGTTTGGGAGGAAAGATGTGGGATATGGGGGGTGGCAGTGACAGATTTAATAAATGCCCACCGGAAGACGTAGAAGGCCAAGATATATAATAATAATAATAATAATGAGAAAAAGAAGCAGAAGCAAAAGCAACAGCAACAAAGAAATGGGAGGGGGGGATGATTCGTCAAAGTTGAGATGCGGAGATGCCTGCGATTGATTCTTCTTTTTTGAAGGGTGGGTTTGGCACCTCTACTTCCTTTCTTCATGCCACTTAGCCTTTGGCATTGGCAAATGGCGGCACTCCTCATATCCTGAATAACTTTTGACAACTAGAGCTGCTCATTAACCAGCCTAGCCATCCCAGTTTTGAACTCCACATGAAATGAGTTAAAAAACCAATTGTGTTTCAAATGGTTTATGGTGCAACCTATTAGTTTATGTTCTCGAATACAACCCTTTTTATAGTGACATTTAATACCATAGCTTGAATGGTTTGGTTGTGATTTGCAAGGAATTAAAGACAAAAACTCTTTTGTTTTGTGATGAAAAATTTATCTAAAAAATCCTTCCACTGTAAATTTTTGTGACCCATTTGCAATAGAATTTACTAGTACTCGAGACAAGTTCTATTGCAAATTAGAGACTTGCAATAAATATTATGTTTGTAAAAGTATTCTATGATATAATTTCTACTTTCAAATACAGAAATTTGTATCTCTAAATTAAAATGACAATAGTATCCTTTGTTAGTTGATATTAGTATGTATGGATTGATTCCAACGTTGGCTTGGAACGATGGATGGGATTGTTTTGACTAGGTTTAAGATTTTTGCTTTGTTGAGTTGTATTAGATTATTTTAAGTTAGGTTATCACTTGTTAGCTATTTTACACACATTCAATAGATGGTGCTCATATTGATTGCAAAGCGTCAAATATCATGCCAGGTGCCATCATCAACTTAAATTATTGGTTTATTGGAGGCATTCGCAAGACATTGCCAATTTTTCTAAAACAATCTTTGTCTTGATTGCTCTCGCGATCCTTGCGCCCCCGAACCTTTTAGGATTAAAATAAACAAATATGGCATACCATGTAATGAGGGACTATTAATGGAAAATATGGTCTATGTTATAATTCAATAAAAATTGAATAAAGATTTACTAGTTATTACATATATATTACATTGCTTAGTTGATATTAAACAATAGGGTAAATTTTTGGTCATTTATGAAGAGATTTCTTTTTTTTTTTCTTTTTTATCAACAGGTAATTTATATTTTTTAATTTCGTATCAGTAATAAATAATAACATGTGTTAATGATTTAGTAGCTAGGAATTGGCTACTCTTTTATATATATATTTTTCCGTTTTTCCCTTTCTTTTATTTTATCCAATTTTTATATTCTTATATTAAACTATATAATTTACTAATATAACTTTATTTAATTAATTATTTATTAAACAGTAGAAAATTGATGTGTTATTATTTCTTATTGATATAAAATTAAAAACACAAATTATCTCTTTATCAAAAATCAAAATACAAGTGATCTCTTTACAAAATAACAAAAAATATAAGTTTTTTTTTTTTATAATTTATCATAAACAATACGAAAAAGTATATTAGAATAGAAGCAAAACAATCATTAAACCCTACTGTGCAACTAAAATCCCCACATCCTCATGCCTTTCTATCTTCTTCTTCATCTAAATAACCCTAACCATCACCAAATTGTCATTTCCAAACGAATCAACAACTGCATCTTATTTGTACCAAGTCATGTGCCCGTAAAAATTTAAAAGAGAACATTTGGTGGAAACAATCCGTAAGGCTTCCTCGGTACTATCATAAGTTTCGGAGATGGGCCTCGTCAAGCTTTATGTACGAGGATCACTAACAACGCTTTTTCAGTCCTTCCTTTTTTTTTTAATTTATTATTATTAGATTTAAGATTGAATTTTGAGATTATATATAAAAAAAAACTCTCATTAAAAATATATAATAAAAATAATATTTGCTCTTAAACTATGCATTACACACACTTTGCACTAATTTTATATTATACAACATATTCAATTTTTAAAATTTTATTGATATATAACTTAATAAGAATAGCCTCAATCCTATCTTATCATTTTCTGTTTTACTCACTCGTTAATTTCATTTAAACCCTATAAAAACCTAACTTGTCTATATAGGAGTTTTCATTTAAATAAGATGGGTTGAGACTCATTCGTAATGATTAAATGAATGAAAGCAAGAAAACGGGTTTAGATTTGAGAAGGCATCCGGCTCTTTAATTCATTTTTATTACGGGGAAGAAAGAGAGAGATTGGAAGTCGTGAAAGGTGGATGAGTTCGCTGGTGATGAAAGGTCGCTGGAGGCAGTTCGCTTTGTTAATGGTGGTTCAGCTAGTTATCTCTAAGGGTAGGGGGCATTTAAGTGAATTATGATGAAGATCATTGAATAGGAAACTTGCTATTTAATATTATATTGGAATGAAATATGTTGAAATGGACTCAAAATAAAACTATGATTCAGAATTCCATTCCCTTTCTCAAAAGTATTTTTGGAAACCAAATCCAAAATCTTGATTCTCAACCACCAAGCTTTAAGGGAGTGAAATCTAATTTCATCCCACCTAATTAATAATAATTAATTAAATAATTTTTTAATTTTATTAATATATATTTATTATATTCATGAATTAAGGATATTTTTTATAAATATATGATTCTATTCTATTTTGTATATGTTTTCAAATACAACAGTCTATCGTAATTCTATTTGATTCAATTCCAAACCATTCTATTCTAAATCATTTATGCGTATCAAATATAACATAAATGAACATGCAATGGTATCATATCCTATCAAGTTTCAAGTGTTTTAGCGAGTTTTAAATTATTAAAGTTGTTATGATCTATCCTCACGTGATAAGAGAGAAATACGAATGAAGTATTTAAATATGAAATTTAATTTTCTTTTCTTATTATTATTTTTATTTTTCCGATATATACCCAGTAGAGCAACACTTTACAGTATATGGAACGGTAAAAATGTTTGAACTATATACAATTTTGGGTTGGATTTGAGACAATGATGTAAGTAATCCTTACCTAGATATATCCTACATATTATTTATTATTCTATAGTTCAAACACTATTATGAATGAATAATATTATAGTTTCTAGTAATTATGTTTCCTTTTTTGCTTAGCTTAAGAATGATTGAAATGTGAATTATTAATTGTTTTAATATTAATCGGATGGATAGTAGGGTTTCTATTAGCTTTCGGAGGTGGGACTCCTGAGTCCTGACGCAGTGGAAAACCTTGTAGGGGCTTTAGACAGACTTTGGAATACTTAAAAAGGGATGGATATCCAGGAGCGTTCAAAAATCATCCCCATCTCATTGGCAATTGGAGTTGGGTAGACGTCCATACCATACGGAACCAATATACATATATATATAAGAATATGGCATGTGGTAAGGCGGCTCGGGTGTGTCCTCTTTTAATTGACTCGTGATAAATGCTGTGCAGGCTCTTTCGTCCTTGCCAGCCCATAATAAGTCTAGGGCCTACACCTACTGCATTGAATTACGCAAGTTATGTATCTAGGTCACTTTCGAAAAATTAATGCTAAAATATGGCCAAAAAAAAAAAGAAAGTTAATGCTTATACGTTAAAACATCCGCCCACCTACCAGGTCTGCCCGTTAAGAAACCCAGTGCATCCGGAAATGTGTGCGTGCGTGTATATAGGATCCAGATCTAAGTAATAAGGCCAATATTCTACATATTATAAGCAATTTTGGATTGAAGGGCTCCAAGTAAATTCCCTGAAAACCGACTTGTCTTCATCAATCAAAACCTTTCAAAACGCTATTGGGCTTGGACACATCTTTTTTAGAGGCCCATGAATAATTGTATAAAATATTACTAATCTTCTTCTTCATGAGATTAATTGTCCAACCTTTTAAGCACCATTGCCACTTTTCTAGGGTGCAGTGATCTAAGCTCTTAGCTATCAGGCTTCATATCTTGAAAATCAAACCTGAGATTAGAAGATCCAAACTTCTTACATTTAACTTAAAATTCATCCATTTTTAATTGTTAGAAGATCGTTAAAATCACTTATTTCTCCTTTTTAATCTCTCTCCATCTTATCCTATTTAAAAGTGTCACTGAAATTCATGTACCTTATCTCTTATCATGTAAAGTACGTGAATTCTATTATACACATACATGACATTTACTTGATGATTTCTACATGTAAAGAAGAATATTAAAGTTTTACTTTGATAGGTGTGATTTGTGTAAAAGAAAAAAAAAAAAGAATAATCCACATTGTTGGCATAAACAAATGTATAATATTTTTCATTTAAGATTTTTGCTTTAAGTATTATGCTATATGTTTAATTTCATTTGATTGATTATATATTAAAATTTTTAATTGATGGAACGATAATTTAAAAGGGTTAGATTTTCCACTTCTTTTTGGAACTTCGAGATCTTTAAAGGCCCAAATAACATGTTGAAAATGGACTTATTAGGAGGACAATGATATACTAAGGAATGTAATAGAAAAACTTAAGTCTTTCTCCATTTTCCATTTTAGAACCTAGAGAACATCTCCATTACACTTTACCACAAAATGCCATTAAGATACACTAATGCGACCTTGTATTTTGACTTTATTTTGAAATTTTGTAGATAGAAATCAGTACTTAAAATGTGATTTTAATGTTTTCAATGAAATCCTAACTACAATTTATAGGATTAGGTACACATAACTATGTATGCAACATTCATGTAGACATAGAACTCTACAAAGTTTGTATATAGTTAGTATTCATACTAATATGTTTTGAAAAAAAAAAAAAAAGCTTAAACTATAGTTTATAATTAGGTATTGAATAAAATTTACGTAGTGATATTTAATTATTTAAGACTAAACTCAAAAGATCATTATCATTTGCTAATATATTTAGTTGGAATTTTTCCGATGACAATATATATATATTTGAAACAAAAAGCTTGAAATCTCTGTTAGTCTTTACACTTGAAATGTGAAATATGCATATAATTAATAAGTGTCGTAATGAACAAAGAGTGATAAAAAGTTGAAAGAGTTTTTAAGAAAATTCGGCAGTAAACAATTAAAGAAGAAAATTGAGATAATTTGGACTTGATCGATCAAAGGATTAGCAAAACACAAAACAACGACTGCTTACCTAACAATCACTTGTCCCTAATCCTAACCCTAACCCTAACCCCAAGTTGACTACAAATTAAAGAAAGACCCAAAAAAAAAAAAACAGCTCACTCCTGACCTCACCTTGTGGATATTTTGCATTGTGATATATACGATGAAGGCCCCGAAGCCAACGTCAGTCAACTGCCATTTGTTTGGCAGTTACCCTCAACTTTCTGCATAGGAAACTCCCCGTAACTTTCCTGACCCATCAAAATTTAATACTCTATATATATAAACTACTCATCTCTTACAAAAGCCTTATTAATTCCTACTACCTTCCCTTTTAATTTTCCATTGACGAAAAACACATCTTATTCGTCAACGCAGACATGAGTTACTACGACCACCACCAGCCACCAGTTGGTGTTCCTCCTCCACAAGGTATGGCTCCATCGCACCTCATGAGATATATATATATATATATACATGTATACCCTGATTTTCGTTGTTTGGCATACATGTATGTACTATTGTAGGGTACCCAAAAGATGCTTATCCACCGCCACCGGCAGGATATCCTCCGCAGGGATACCCTCCTCCGCCTCAACAAGGATACGGATACGGATACGGGCACCCTCCACCTCCACAACAGGGTTACTACGATCAGCCTCCTCCTAGGAAAAATAATTCAGAATTGGTTTCGTTGAAGGATGGTATTTCCCTGTTCTCTCTCTTAGATTCTTGATTGATGGTTGGCGTGGCTATTTTTCTTACAGCATTACATGGTTTGTCATATAATATTATGCATCATAACATCTTTGAATAATATTTATCTGTCTAGCTAGTTGCTTATAATCGGAGTCAATTATCTATTTTGGCCAATAGATATCTAAAATCGAAACAATATTTTCACTATTTGATTTTAGTCTATATTTACAATGATCAGCTCAAGACTTGCTCTGAAAATAAGAACCGCAAGGACGATGGTTACGGTTATTTTAAAGTTTTTTCTTTTTTCTTTTAATTATTATTATTTGGTGGGAAGTAGTAGTTGCCATCAATGCTTGCTCCTACCATTCCCCTTAAAACCACCCATTATTAAAATGTTTTCCATTGATGTAATAATATTTGATGATTATTGAAATTTATTTATGTTTTTGAAAAAAAAAACCCCTAATTTCATTTAATTTTGCGATGTTGGGGACTTCAATAATTATTTTTTCTCTTTGAATTTGTATATCAAGTAAATATATTTAAATATAATTGGCACTTAGTCAAAGCTCTTTTTTTTTTTTTTTTTTTTTTCTGGGGGGTGGGATGCTGCCAATCCACAACAGCGAATTCCTTCAGGACAGGCTGGTTCCTCTGGCCTATATCATATATCTTACTAACAACAAGTAGTGCCTGGAAATCATGGAAACATTTTTAATTCTTTTGAGTTAGAAAATTATAGCTGACCACGTTGAGAGTACTTTTAAAATAGTTGGTTAGTTGAATTTAAGATATTATTCGTCTATTATATAACAAGTGTGGTTTGCCTGTCAATAATTATGTAATTCATTGCCCGAAAATTATATGTGGAATGTAGAACATTATGACTGATCAAATTGGGAACGCCCAAGGAACAAGTATAAGAAGGCTAGTTGACTCTTGGAAAATTGGCCATATGTTGGCAAAGAATAGTGCAAATTTTAGTATATTTATATGTATATATTCTAGTTTTCTAAAAGTTAAGAAATAAATAGGCTCTCGAAATATATTTGTTTCCTTGCAATATATAAAGAGGTTGAGTGAAATATTTCAACTCCCATCATTTATTTCTTTGAGAAAAAAAAGTGGGTCAATACTATGGAATGAAGAACCAATAGGTCTACATTGATGAAAAGGGAGTTTCCGAATCATGTCCCGAAGTAATCATGTATATATATATATATTCTTTTGCTCTTTTTGAGTTTAATTTTTGTACCAAGAAAGAAATTAGAGCTCATGGCTTGCAATGCAATGCAGCTTGGCGGCTCTATGTTGCTGTTGCCTGCTGGATGCCGTGTTCTAATTAAGGGGATTCAACTTCGACAGCTTGCGTTAGTTCCATTCCGTGTCAAACATCGCTCCCTAATCAATACTCAATACGTACCTATCGGATTGATGTTACCTTTTTTTTTCTTTTTATATTATTAATGGGTCCTACTCCCACCGACTGTATATTTGCTGTATTTTGTTGAGAACATTCATTTCATGGAAAATTTCTATCCTCCTCAATTTCAGTAGGCGTTCCAAACCATCCGAGTCCAACCTTGATGTGGTGTGTAACGTTAGCTAGCCCTGCATTGATGGCTCCTTGTAGCTCTTCTTAGAGCCCTTACAATACTAGCGACGTAATATGCAGATGTAAGCTCCGAACATAAATATTTTCAAGCATTTAATATGAAATTTATTACGTAATAATTTATCATCATAAATTGCTCAACTGTTGTTAAATCAACTACTCTAACCCAAATTCAAAACTCCAATTTAGCTTGAATTGATTTTCGACCTGATTAGCTCGCTCTTATTAAAACTCGGAACCAAATCCAACTCTGAATTTAAACTCGATATCAAGTTTGGTTTTTTACTTTTTCACCCAGCCTGGGCCTCTCAACTAAAGTTCTTACTTGTTTAATTCAACACATCTTGTTTGTGTCACCTAAAAAATTGAAGTCACATAAATATTGGATTAGGCTTGTATAGGCTAGATTATCAGCTTGAAGGTACAAATAATTTTATGTGTTTAGAAAAGATTTCAAGGAAGAATAAGATTGTATCATCAAGGTCCAACAATAGTGAATAGTAAATGCATTACCATTCGGCATTTTTATTTACCTTGACCAAAATTTGACTTGGTAATTGCTGCCTTGGGCTTATAAGCTATCATCACTTCTAATGGTGGAATGTGTGTGTTAGTTTTGAATGTCACCTCTAATTTTCGGCAATAAGATAGAAAATATATGGCAAGATAAAACTCTATTTGGTATATGGGAAAGGACAAGAAAAAGAATCAAATTCCACTATTTGGTTGAGGGGTGAAAATGAGGAAAAAAAGAAAAGGGAAAAAAAAAATCTATCTAGGCACTTCCCAAGGAAAAATTCGGAGAGAAAGGGGAGGATAGTGTTAAAAGTTAATTTAATTTTCCATTCTTTCCCTTCTTCACATTGCCTTTTCACTTCCTTATTATTTTTTATGGGTATATTAATAATTATACATTATACCTTATGCTTTCTTTAATAATAACTTAAATTTCTTTCATTTTCTTTTCCTTCATTGTTTAAATATATTTATACCTTATGTTGTCTTTAGTAATGATTAAAATTCATTTCATTATCTTTCCCATAATTATCTAAACATATTGGAGTCATCAAACACTTTACTTCAATATTCTTTTTTCTCTTAAATTCTTTCCCTCATACCAAATAAAGCGTAAGGGGATGAAGAAAGGTATGAAAACACAATAAAGGACCACTATTTGGGCAATGAGAGTTATTAGTCAAGTCCATACAATCTATAGCTACCAACCTTAAAAAGAATAGTTAACATCATTAATTAAGATAATTAGATAGAATAAACTTCCCATCTAATTAAAAGGAACTCTTACAAAAAGGCATGGACAAATATTGGTTGTCATCAATTTCTTGTCACAAGTGTGTCCCCACTAATTATAAGCATACATGTGAATAAAAAAAAATCAATGTATAGCCATGAAAATTTGTTCAATCAGACCAAGTGTGTGCATATGATTAGTGGGGACATGCTCAAGAAATAGAGTTAGGAACATCAAATATTCATAAAGGATTTACACATCTATACTAAAGCCAGTTTGTGTAGCTTATTAGGAGTTCTGTCATTTGACCGAAGTCTTATAGAACAAGTATCTTGTCTTTATAAACTTCACTTAACTAAAGCAATTACATCTCAAAACCTAAAAAAGCATGATAGCCCACCACGTGTAACACACTAAGGCTTCCATACCAATTACTATCTCAATTCCATTTTATATTTATGAAATCCTTAATTACTTTTATAAACATTCAATTGGACAATGAGTAGTTGATATTGCTAATTTTAATATATGAAAAATGATGTGATCTAAGGCGCCATGCGTAGGGGTATAAATTCTTTAGGCTTTAACCCTAGAGTAAAGAAGATCATTGTTTGCACGTGTGGGATCGCAAAAAATGGAAATCAAAGAGGTGTACGACTAAGGTTCATGCCTTTTACTTAGGTATGTTCAAGAACATACATATGACCCAAGGAAACACAATTGTATTGATGGGATGATGTTAAGATGAGAAAAATAGAGCATAACACGAGAAGGTGCACACATGTACCTAGTCATGAAGATGTACATGGCTATGTATACACTTGTATGCATGCCTTGATTCTTATTTTATGTTTTATTTTGTTTATTCTATTAGAATTTACATTAATTACGTTTTTTTTTTTGTCATTCTATTAGGGTTAGTATTTAAATGTTATTTTGTTTTTCCTATTAGGTAGAAGAGATAGTTTGACAATTAGCCATATTCATAGAGGTTGTAAACCTTTCATTCTCCTTTTGAGAGATTTTTCATAAACTCCAATAGATTGAGTTTTAATGTAATTAGATTGATTGTATGATCATCAGTCTTCTAATTATATTATTTATTGATTTATGTTATCACAAGCATATCAAAATAGGATTTAATACTCTAGTTCAATTATCAAATTAATAATTGTCTAAATCCATTTTACTTTTCTATTATTTTATATAAAATCCATAAAGACATTAACTTTAGATCACCGCATTACGTTCAATCATGCCTAGATTCATGCTTAACATTTGGGGTACATCATTATTTAGTATTAGAGTTGAAGGTTGTGATAGATGATTGTTGAGTTGTGTAGTGCAACATGCTATAATTGAAGAAAGGTAACTTTTGGATAATTTGTTGATTGAATTACTGTTACTAGATTTATGGTGTTTGCATTGCTATTTATGATAATGGGAGATTGATTAAGGTTAGGAGAAGTGGCTGATGGGAGGGATGATCAAAGAAGGGTAAGAATCACTATGTTAGAGACCCCTATGGAGTATGTGACTAAGTTGAGTGATATGATGCGAACTCTTATGAATAGGCATGATTAGAAATTTCACAACTTAGAGGCTTAGATAGCAGGTGCTATTAAAGATGTTGTGCAAGAGGGTAGGGTCAATGTTATGGATGAGCATGTTGGTGGTGATAACAACTTGGGATATCGAAGAGGAGTTTAGGGTTATTGGCATTAAGATGAAGCACACATTGATATTGTTAGAAGGGGTATAGGTTGAAGAAAAGTTATGAATAATCCTATATTTGGTGAGGAAGATGAGGAGTTGAATGATTTTTAGATTAAGAGGTCAAAGCATAATAGAGGTTTAGGTTTATTGAAGTTAAGGTTCCTTCCTACGATGGTATAAAGAATGTAAAAAAGTACTTTGAGTGGGAAGATAAAGTAGAGAAACTTTTTTATTACTATGTTTATGATGAAGAGGTATGAGTGAAATTAGTTGCCATTGAATTCATTGATTATGTTGCAATGTGGTGGAAGAATGTTTTGAATAATAGGCGACATACAAAGGAAAGAGAAATTACTACCTAGAGAGAGATGAAGAATTTGTTACATTGTCGCTTTGTGCCTAACTATTACAAGCAGGATTTATATAAGAGGCTACAAACTTTGAGGTAGGGAATCTTAAGTTTTGAGGAGTACATTTGGAAATTTGTGGTGATGAGTATTAAGTTGCCTTGAATGAGCCCCTAGAGTGAATGATTGCAAGATTTATCATTGGATTGAAATTTGAGATAGCCAACATGGTTGACTTGTAGAGATTTGATAATTTAGAAAAAACAATGCGGATGGCCAATAAAGTGGAGTGGTAGAGGTGTAGAAATCCTAATAGATCATAGTTACCTTCTAAATCTCATACTTCTAATAGAGAAATTGAAGTTGAGAAGAAGATTGATGAAAAAGTGGGTGAGAGGGCTAATGATAAGTGCAATGATTGATTTTTAGAGAAGAGTAAGGCTTAAGTCATGGGTGGTTAGACTGCAGAGAGTTCTCATTCAAAACCTAAGTAGGTGTAGTGTTTTAAATGCCGGGAATATAGACATCTTGTAGCTCAATGTCTTAATTGCTAGGCTATAATTCTTAAAGGGGAAGAAATGGTTTATCACAATACTGAAGAAGGTGTGAAGGACATTGAAGAAAAATTAAATTAGTCAAATTGTAAGATGATTGAGCTTAGTGGGGACTTTGATGGAGAGATGTTACTTATTATGCTAGTAGATTGATAGGTTGTGAATTCTAATAAATGCAAGGGAGTTGAACAGAGGGAAAATTTATTTTATATCCAAGGGACAATAAAGGTAAGCTAAGTTTTTTTATAGTTAATGGGGGAAGTTGTGCTAATTTGGTTTTTGCATCCTTTGCTCATGGTGTTGGTTAAAGGCTAAGGCACTTCCCAGACCTTATAGTTTAACTTGGTTTGGGGTGAAAGGAATGGTGCAGGTTAGAAAGCGTGTTAGAGTGCCATTCACTATATAGGAGTATAGTGATGAGATTTTATATGATATGGTGCCTACGGATGTAGTAGATGTTCTACTAGAAAGACCTTGGCAATCAAATCATTGAGTAACCTTTGATGACTATAAGATGTCATATGCCTTTACTAAGGATGGTAAGAGGATTACATTAAAGGCCAAGAGTTCAAGTGTAGTAAAGAGGGTTTAGAATCTAAAGGCTAATTTAGGGATGGTATAGAAGAGTTTGTTTACAGGAAGAGTAATCTATCAAACATTTAGGAACTTTTCATATTCAAGGGAAAATTCTTTTCAATAGGGAGAAATGATGTGATTTAAGGCACTATACATAAGGATACATATTCTTCAGCTTTAGGAAGTATGGTAGATATGTTAAGGAAGCTTGAAGTAAAGAAGGTCATTGATTGGAAGTGTGGGATCGTGGGAAATGGAAGCCAAAGAAGTATGCCGTTAAGGTTTACGCCTGTGTACTTGGGTGTATTGCAGAACAAGCAAATGACCTTAGGAAATATAACCGTGTTGATGGGATGATGTAGAGTAAAGAAGAATAGAGAGGAACATGGGAAGGTACAAGTACAAGTCCATGTACCTAGCCATGCAAATGTACACGATCATATACATACCTATATACATACCCTAGTACTTATTTATGTTTTATTTTGTTTATTATATTAGGACTTGCATTAATTGCGTTTTTGCCATTCTATTGGGGTTACTATGTAAATATTATTTTTTATTTCTATTAAGCAAAAGAGACATTTTAATAGTTAGCTACATTCATAGAGGCTATAAAATTTTTGTTCTCCTTTTGAGAGATCTTCCGTAAACTTTAGTAGATTAAGTTTTAATCTAATTAGATTGATTATGCGATCATTATTCTTCCAACTATATTGTGTACTAATTTTTGTTATTGAGAGGATATTAAAGCATGATTCAACACTCTAGTTTAATTATTGAATTGGTAATTGTTCATATCCATTTTAATTTTCTGCTATTTTATATAAAATCCAAAAGGACATAAACTTTAGATTGCCACACTATGTTTGATCATGCTTAGATTCATTCCTAAGATCAAGGGCACATAAAAAACCTTTGATATGATTGGTTCTAGTTTAAGCTTTAGAAATTCTTATTTGCTAGTTAAGCTGGTAAATGAAATAAACTAAAGGTACTTCATAAGATGCTAAGGCATCCAAAAGAGAAACTAGGCTTAGCGTTTTTAAAACCGAAGTGCAAAAGTCTACAATCCAAAATCTTGGTATGACCAAGCACACACAAATACGCACAATCATTTAGTTGAGTTTAAGGATTAGTTAGGTTGATTCTAGCTATAAGCACATGCACCATGCAATTCAGCTACTATGTACTTGCATATCTTACGATCATGACACCAATTTGTATGTTGAAGTTCAAGTCGAATATTGAATGTATGTACAATTTAAATATTAATCAACATTCAAGTTTGCTCTTTTAAACCTTCAATCATCATAATTTCATTTCAAATTGGCAAAACATCATTACTTATCATAAATCAACTTCAACAATTATTAGAAATCATCAATACATCAACATTTGCATTAACCAATTAAAATTCCAGCAATTTTCAATAGAAATCATCATTTCAAATTCCAATCATATCCAACTTACTTAAAAGATGGGTTAGGCCTGAGCCTGAGGGCTTGAAGAGATGAGTTAACACAAAAGGCCCATTAGAGAAAGGCTATCAATAAGCCATAAAAGAAGGCATCTTTTCCATAAAGAAATCATTGAATAGGAAAATCTAAAATTGATTTCGTTTCACCTATTTCAAGATATGGAGGAATATTTCCCATAAGTTTTTGTTACTAAAAAAAATTAGAGCCAAAATGTCTCTTTTCATATGTCCACCTATGCAGTCTTTGTCGCCTCTCTATATCCATTTTCACGCTCTACACACACACATCTCAATCAATCAAATAATGTCCACTGATGACACCCTAATCTAAATGTACTTGATAGGAATCAAGAGCTGATTGGTCCTATCATAAGATTAAAAGCTCGAGGATTACAAAATCTTATGCAATGAGTAATTGTCAAAGAGCTGTAGGATGAAGAGAAAACAATTCATGGAAGAGTTTAGAGTTCATTTTATAACTTTTGATGAACAAACGAGACATAAAACTAATGGGATAGGGACAAATGGAGATGAAGAGCGACTCACGCTTCAAGATATTGCAACTCTAGATTCACAATGAGATATACTGCTTAAACACGACCATGTAACCTTAGCATGTTGATCTACATGGTCAACAACATTGCCATGATCATGGGACAAATAACATTGAATTGATGAAGAGATCTAGCCACCGACATGAGCATTTTGGTGAGTGTGCTGTCCAACACATGATCAACATGACATTGTTGACACAGATTTATGATTAGTGAGGGTGTGTTGGCAATTATGTTCTAATGAACCATTTTTTTTTATTTCTTTATGTAATTATGTCTTTGCCATCATTGTACTTTGGTTTAAATATTGTAATCAAACCTTAACAAACACTCAATTGACTGAACATTACACTTCTATTAAGAGTTCTATCTTTAAATCTATTCTTATCAATTCATTTTATTGGATTGTGGTGAATAAGCCATTCATTTTATTTGTGCATCAAATTAGATGAGGTGAGTGTAGTTCAATTCTTGTTGGTCTGTAATATCTTGCAAGAATTCATTCATATCGTTCTTTATTATTTTTAAAAATATAAAACGTAAAAAGATGAATTCTTTATTGAGAGTAAACCATGAGATCATCATATTGATTATGCAATGGTGGTTATCAACTCAGTGCACATGATCTTTTTATATCAGAGATGTGTTGCAGTGTGGGTTTAGAGGTTTACAAGTGGGAGAGCAATGTACATAGATGTGTTTGGTGATTTATTATAGTAGATTATTGTCACTATTTGCAACACTATGTTAGAAGATAGTGTTCATGAAGATGTTAGTTGTAGTGGAAGGAGGAATGTTAATGAAGCCAAAGTTACTCTCTAGGATACGCTTTGTTATTTGATGTAGATGATACGGAATATAAATGTTAGGTTAGAGGCACTTGAGTGGAATTGTAGGGTTGCACATAGGAATGTGTAGCGAATTGAGGAAGATTATGATGAGTGAGAATATAATTTCAATGATGATAGAGATAATAGGATGAATTGCTGATTTAGAGTATTTTGATTGGGAGTATAAGGTGGACAAACTTTTTGAATGTTATTACTATATTGAGGAGACAAAGTTCGGCTTGCAACCTTGGAATTTTTTAGGTACACTGCATTATGGTAGAGAAATATCATAGCATAGAGGAGGCGTAGGCATAAGGTGGAGATTGATACTTGGATAGTGATGAAATAATTATTGTGGTGATGATTTGTTTTGGATTATTACAAACAAGAGTTGCTCATGGAGTAGCAATCGTTGATGCAAAGTGGAAAGAGTGTAGATGAATATGTCCGAGAATTTGAGATGCTTATAATTTGAAGTGAGATATTTGAAATGAAGAGCAAACCATAGCTCATTTTGTATGAATTTTGAGATAGCAAAGGTAGTGGAGTTATAGAAACTAGATTCATTAGAGGATGCTATTTTATATGCCCAAAAGGTAGAGAGGCAGAGGAAAAGGAGGGGTCATAGGGCTCTAATGGCATTAACAAAATAGGGTAGCTCCAGTAGGCTTGGTGGTAGTAATAAAAGGAGAGTTAATAAAAAATTTTCTTTGGAAGGAGTAGATAGGAGGGTAGATAGAAGAGATGAAACTAAGGGAAAGATTCTTGTTAATCTTTATGTTAAGGGGCTGGATCAACAGCTAACTGGGAAGAAAAGTAGCTAGATTAAGTGTTTTAAGTGCTTAGGCTATGAGCACATAGCAACACAATGTCCTAATTGGAGAGTGGTGTTTATGAAAGGAGATTAGGTGCATAGTGAGGAAGGGGAAGGAGAGGATGGAGTTAATGTTAGAGAGATCCTATAGTAGTATGATTATTATGAGGATGTGATTGAAGATGATGAGGGTGAGCCTATGGCCTTAGTGGTGCGAAGTACTCTTAGTGTTAATGTTATACCAGAGAATGAGTAGCATGAAAATCTATTTCATATTAAATGTAAGATGTAGGTAGTTACACCATGTGTGTACTAACATAGTAGATGTAGGTAGTTGTACCAACATTGTAGCAACATCCATGGTTGAAGGGTTAAAGCTTTCCACGAGTGATCATCTTAAGCCATATAAACTTTATTGGCTTAATGATAAGGGTACAATGTACATGACAAAGTAGGTCATCAAGGTTCCCATCATTGTTGCTAGAATTTATCATGATGAGACATATTGGAGCTTAAGAAGAATTCATCTAGTATGTCAAAATTCAAGAAGTGGTTAACATGAATTTTGTCATATTAGATGAGTTACACAAGACTCGTGTATTTTTAAAGGTAAAACTAAAGAGTGGGCATCATCAAATATGCATGAGGCTAGGGGACAAGTGAAAGATAGCCTTTAAACCAAACATAGCCTATACAAGAGGATGGTTATGCTTGCTAGGCTAACTAATGCATTGAGCACATTCATGAGATTAATGAATTATGTGCTATGCAATTTTATAGGTAAATTTGTGGTTGTTTATTTAGATGAAATTTTAATATATAGTGTTAATTTGCATAATCATGTTGAGTACTAAGATCTGCTTTCATGTTGTTACAAAAAGAGAAGTTATATGGTAACTTGAAGAAGTGCAACTTTTGCTTAAGTGAAGTGGTTTTCCTAGGTTTTATAGTTTCTAGTGATGGCATCAGGGTAGATGGAGAGAAGACCTGGGCTATCACTGAATGGCCAGATCTTCAATCAGCATTTGAAGTTTGAAAGTTTTCATGAATTAGCCTCCTTTTATAGGTGGTTTATGTGTAATTTTAGCGCTATTGTAGCCCCTCTGACTAAATTGACTAAGAAGGGACAAGAATTTAGATGGAATGAGAAGGTGTAGAGCAGTTTTGAGATAATAAAGAAAAGGTTGACTACAACACTTACTTTGGTTGTTTCTAATTTTGATAAGACATTCAAGTTAGATTATGACACTTCTATGGTTGGCATAGGCGTTGTGTTGATGCAAGAATGATAGCTTGCAGCTCACTTTAGTGAGAAACTATAAGACACCACTCTTAATTATTTTACTTATGATAAGGAAGTGTAGTCCTTAGTGAGGGCTTTGACTATATGGCAACATTATTTGTTCGAAAAGGAGTTCATCATTTACTAAAACCATAAGTTCCTAAAGCATTTGAAGAGTCAAGGTAAATGATCTAAGTGACATGCCCAATGGGTAGAGTTCTTTGAGAGTTTTTATTATGTTATCAAATATAAACAAGGTGATACCAATATAGTGGCTGATGCTTTTGTCACTCAAGTATGTACTTATAACAACCTTACAATCCCAGTTGTTAGGTTTTAGGTTGATGATTAAATAATAAAAGGATGATACTTACTTTGCACCTATAGTAACTTAGTGTGCTGATAAGGCTATAACTAGGATTGTTATTTAGTAGATGGTTTACTATTTAAATTAGGAAAATTGTGTGTGTTTGAAGGGTCTATCAAGGAATTGTTGTTAAGGGAAGCTTATGTTGGCGGTTTGTTTAGACATTTTGGTGAAAAGAAGACCGATGAATTGTTGAGGGAGCATTTCTTTTGGCCTAGGTTGAGAAACAATGTACATAAAGTGGTTGAGCAATGTACTATCTGTAAGAAGGCTAAAAACTAGAGGGAGGCATATGGGTCATATATGCCATTATCGATTCCATCTCGACCTTAGGAAGAACTAACTATAGATTTTGTCCTTGGACTACCTTAGATAGTGGGAGAAAGGGATTCTGTTTTGGTGTTAGTGGACCATTTCAATAAGATGACGCAATTTGTGCCATGCCTTAAGACTATAGATGTTGTGTTTATTGCTAATTTGTTTTAGTAGAAAATTGTTTGACTCCATGGTATTCCTAAGAGCACTGTGTTAGATCGAGATGTATAATTCCTTAGCTACTTCTAGAAGACTATGGAAGAGAATTGATATAAAGTTTCTCTTTAGCACCATGTGTCATCTATAGATAGTGGGTAAACTAAGGTGGTTAACAGAACTCTAGGGGAATTACTATGAGCTACAATTGGGAAGAATATAAGAGATTAGGATGTATACCTACCAATTGTGAAGTTTGCATATGATAGAACTATCTATAGCACAACCTGGAAGACATTGTTTGAGATGGTTTATGAATGTAATCCAATTATTCCCAATAACACGATTTTAGTTTCAGCATCTAAGGAAAAGAGTTTGAGTGGAGTTGAGAAGTCTTAGTAAATATAGAAGCTTTAAGAGAAGGTGTTTGAATATTTGAAGAAATAAATCAATAAACAAAAAGAATAAAGGAGTAGAGGAAGGAAACCTATATTGTTCAAACTAAAAGATATGGTATGAATTCATTTAAGGAAAGAGAGATTTCTAGGTATTTGTTATCAAAAGCTAACACCATAAGCCGATGGTCCTTTTGACAACACATACAAGATAGAGTTATAGAGAGATTATGAAGTATCATCTACCTTTAATGTATCCAATTTATTTCCATATGTACCAAAAGGGGAGAATCCAGAGCAACAAGATTCAAGGGTGAATCTTCATGATCCTTGAGGCAATGATAGGGATTAAGAGCCGACCGTAACTGCTACAAGATTGAGAGTTAGAGGATTTCAAAATCTTGTGCGACGAGTAATTGTTAGAGAGCTATAGGATGAGAACAAACAATTCATAGAAGGGTTTAGAGATCATTTTAGAGCTTTTGATGAACAAACAAGCCTTGTTACTAATGGAATAAGGACAAATAAAGATGAAGAGCAACTTATGCTTCAAGACATTGCAATTTGAGAATCACAATGGGAAACATGGCTTCAACATGGCCGTATAACCTAGGCGTGCTAATCTACATGGGCAACAACATGACTATATTGAAGCGATGAAGAAATTTGTGAGATATAGAGGCACTAACATGGGTATGTTGGTGAGAATGTTGTCCAACACATGATCAACATGACTGTGTTGATGTGGATTTATGATTAGTGAAGTATATGGCCACTAACACAAGCATTTTGGTGATCGCATTGTTTCGATAAACCTTTTTGGTATTTCTTTTGGTTGTTTACATCTTTACCATCATTGTACTTTGGTTTAAATATTGTAATCAAACCCTAAAAAGTTCTCAATTGACTAAATATTGCACTTCTATTGAAAGTTCTATCTTAAAACTTGTATTTATTGATTCATCTTATTGAATTGTGGTGAACAGGCCATTCATCTTATTCATGTATCATATTGAGTGAGGTGAGTGTAATTTGATTCTTGTTAGTGCTTAATATCCTATGAGAAGTCATTCATATCAATTTTTTTTATTATTATTATTTGTGCAATAGTGGTTGTTAATTCGGACCCATAATGGCCATTGAAGATGCTAGCACCATAACCTAATTGTGTAAACCCCATCCTCTATGCCCCTCCTCCTTCTTGATGTTACCATCATCATTTCACCCTATAAGTCTACCTTTACATTCAGCCCGCTTAGCAATATAGCAAACAAGTGAATCTTCATGAAAGTGTAGCCTTATACATGTATTAAGGTGATTAATTTGAATGGGAATATTAAAATCTTGAATGAATGTGAGAGAATTTTAATTTTCACATATATTTATATGCAATGAACATGATTTATGACCTTAATTTATTAATACAAGAGCAGCAATAAGAATGTAGAAAAGAAATTTCACATATGTCACTATATTACAAAGTCGGGTCCTTTAAGTTTATTTGGTCTTTATATACTAATTTTGGTTTGTGGGGTTTGACAATATTGATTTCACATGCATTCTTGAGACTTAGTTAAACAATTTAGTTGCTTTACCCTTTTTGCAATAAGACCATACAAGACTCAAAAACCAACTAAATACCATAGATGAAGTTTAAGATTTACTAGATCTCCACGATCTCTCCAATACACAATTGTACATAAAACTCATTATTCAATATTTAATCATGCAAAAAGAAAACCTAAACATTAAAAATCCTAAAGTATATTTTAACATATCTATATTACTGACTATGGTCAAAACTCCTCATGACCATCATTTACACTACCAAAGATCCCTCTTCCAAAATAATCAAATTAGCAACTTCTAAACATCTTTATTTGGTAACATGTTTGCACCTAAAAATGAAAATTGCAACAATGATGAGATGTGAAACCAATATAGAGATATTGTGGACACACACAAAAGCAATAACCCAAATAAGCTTAAATAGTTAACTAATGCATCATTCATATCAAATGGTAGAAAATAATGACACCATATAAAACATGGTTAAATAAAATATATTGTAATCATATTATAATATATAGTTTAAGAAGTTCTTTCCTTTTTTGTATTCCATATTTTTATGGTATCATTAATTTATTTCCATAAATTTTTTGTCTTATTTACTTTACATATTCTAACTTATTATTAGTAACATTCATATTTATTTCTCATTATATATTGTCATATTAAATGACTCTTTAATCTACCTTTATAAATGTCATTGATATTATTACATTTATGATTTCATTATTATTTATAACAACTATATCTTTTCAACTTTTCATATCTTTACATTAACATTTTGGTTGATGGAGAGATAAAAACAAAATGCAAAATTCATATATTATATATGATAAATATTATTTTCTTTTTATGTCATTTCTCTTTCATCGTTTCCTAGAAAATCCATCATCGATCAAATTTTATTGTTCAATAGAGACATCTAATGCTTTGTGGTCATTAACAGCTTCTCACCGATCTCCTTTTGATACTTTTGTTGAACCTTTTGAAGATTATCATCAAGTCATATTATATTTTATGGTTTTGAAAACTCTTTCATTTTTTGTAGTTCATGTTTTATGGTATTGTTGATGTATTTAAAGAAGATATAAGATTTTCAACCTAATCATAATTTCTTTCATTTATTTAGGAAACTCCTTCCTTATATATAGTCTTTTTATTTATTTTCCATTATGTATGCTTTATGTGGTTTCATAATTATAATGCCTTTTCATATATGTTTTCCAGTATATTTATTTTTCATTATTTTTTATTATCTATTACTATAAATTATAATCTCAATTTTTCCCCATCTCTCCCTTCTTCTCCTCTTCCTTTTATAATACTCTTCTTTTTATAATACTCCTCTTCTTTCTTTTTTAACAATGCTTCATCTTCTTTTATTCAAGTTCAGTTTTGTCTATATCATAAATATTATGTTTTTATTTCTTCTTCATTTTTTTTCTTTTTCTTTTTTGTGCATGTATATTTCTAACTTTTACTCTCTCTCTCTCTCTCTCTTTATATTTCTAACTTTTCCTCTAATTTATTTTTTTAACTAACATTTATATTTATTTTTTTTGCACGTGAAGATGAATTAGAAAGACATTTAGATTGAGTAATGGAAACTATAGAAGCAAAAAGATTGATATAGGAGTTTATAAATATAGTTGTAACTATTTTAATTTTACATGTGGATAAATGTTGGAGTTGCATGTATTCCATTGTGATATTATGAATTGATGTACTATATAATTTGATTTAGTCATATCAATTTCACCTATTTCATACACATTACGATTTTGTTACTTTTTGTATATTTCCACTTTTTATTGATTTTTTTTCTTGGTTAAGTTTTAGTTTATTTGTTATGCAAGTGATAATTAAGAAACGAACTCATGTACTATGAAGATGAAATTGAGAATAAATTTGGATCAATCAATAGAAACTACAAAAGCAAAAAGATTGATAGAGGAATTCATAGATTCAATTTTAAGTTTTTTTTTTTTTTTTTGAAATTTCAAATTGTAATTGAAATTCTATCATCAATGTATAATAAATCTAAATGAGTATAATTTTGTCTTTAAATTATTGAAAGTTAGAAGAAATATATATATATATATAATATCAATTTTATTAATGTAGCATTTAATATAAATGAGAGCAATTTCATTCATTTTGTGATTGCATATTCAAACATAGACTTTTACCTCACTTCATTTCATGGAAAGTTTTATCTTCTAATTTCATAGGATATAAATGGAAACAAGAAATTTAATGCTTATTAATAGCAAGTGTTCAACATATTTACAATGTGAAATTTGAACTTGTGATTCCCCAACATTACCTTAAAGTAATTTGAATATAGATATTATACTATCAAGAAAAAAAGTAATCATTGATAGTGTTACCTCTTTGGATGGAAATTGATACATACACATGGAAAGCTTTAAAAATCATTTAAAAATTATCATATAAAAATAAAGCCATTAATGATTCATTGTAGGCTATTAATTGGAAAATAAAAAAAAAAATCATTAACTTGAAATTAAAAAATTTGTTAATCAATTAACGTTTGAATTTTACATTTATAAAATTATTTTTCTTTTGCCTCAAAATTTTCTTTGTTATGTTTCTCAAAGTTTCAATAAATAAAGTCCAATATATTCAAACTCATTTTATCATAGTTTCATAGAAATTGTTATTTACCATAAAACTTAACTTACAATTAGCTTGAAAGTAAAATATGAACCCCATATTAAAAAAATAATTTTTTATATATGTAATTTTTTTATATCAATCAATGTTTCAGCACATGAGTTAGAGTTTCACAAGATGAAAAATATAAAGAATTACTCCTCCATGGAGTTTTCAATAAAAACAGAGAATCTAGAGAAGTAAAATTGATTCATGATAGAAAGAGTAATCCTTTGTGTTGTTTTGTGATCTGTAATGATGTTCAGACAATTCTCCTCTTGAAGTTTGTAATAATGCTCCCTTAGGGTTTTCAAAACGAAGCTAGAAGAAAAATCCCCTTCAAAAATAAAACAAAGCATCTATTTATAGTTCTACGAAAATAGGGTTCAGCATGGGCGTAAGCACGGTTATGCTCGAGGCCGTGTTGACTTCGAAACACGTTATCTTCACTGCCCAGTTCAACAGGGCCTCTAGTATGGCCGTGCTCGGGGTAGAGTTGAAAAAAAAACAAACAAACTTATATTTTCGTTATTGACATCGGTACGAGCTGTGCTAAACCTAGGGCACACTTTGGTATAGCTACTGGTCATTTTTTTGCATCCAACACTAGCGTCTACATGAGTTGTGTTGAAGGTTGTGCTGAACTAAAAATCAATTTTCTTCATTTTTCTCCAAATTTCACCTCGCCTATGCTCATATCATCCTTAAACCTTTCTTTTGTCTCCATTGACACCTAAAATTAAAATTTAATCATATAAGTACCTTTTTCTTCACAAATCACATGAAATCCATAAAAAATTATAACTAATAAACATTAGAATTAAGGGTCTTCTAACACTTATCAAATTTCCCCACACTTAACTGTTTGCTTTTCCTCAAGCAAAAAAAAAAAAAAAAAAAAGGATAAAATAGATCTCCTCTCATCAATTGTACTCATTGCTAATATTTAAATCACAAGTAGCATCCTCTTTTTAATTCAATCTTAATGATTCATTAGTGCCTACATCTCAAACCTATCATGATTGTACGTGTACCTGACATACAAAAATCAGAGTTTATAGATGAATCTAGTAAGTTATACTATTACCTTTACCATTTAAAAAATGCTTCCTAAGTTACGAAGAAAGTCAAATAAAGTAACAGTGGCTTGGTCACATCTCACCACTTACTAGAGGATATATAAATTTTTCAACTACCTCTTCTAAGCATAGCAACCTTAAGTGAAAGTATATGGCATCCATCATTCCCTTGGATTTTCTTCTTCTTTTTGTTAAACCTCTAAAAAATTTTCCAAGCTTTCCTCTTCTCCTTATATATATATATATATTAATTTCAGTTATTTAAGATCTTGCAATCTCTGTAACGAATGTTCAACCGATAATCCTGAGCTCGTTACCCAAGTCAACGGACGTTATCCGCTTAATTGAAGGCGTCCTTACGGACTTAATTATTCAAGTTATAAGATCTACTGAACTTTGCCCTTTTTGTATCCCATCTTGTTATTATAATATCATTGGTCAGTCAATCTCAGGCTAGACGACCTTAGGTGATCGGGTTTTAAAGGGAACCCATTGGACCTCCGTTATCTTAACTTTAGGGATTCATAAGGATACTCTTAACTTGGAGAATCTAAGTCATTAGAGTAGCGACTTATTATTTCTTTAATTGATTGACTAGTCAGCAGTGGAGTCAGACTTCGCTCTTCTAAGGGACCAAAGCCTACCCATACTGACTAAGCTTTTTACATTATTGCTCAATTAACACATTAATTAATTAATTTTCAAAGAGATTACTTAAGAGGAATCATCAAGTGATAGACTTCATATGCACCTTTCACGAAAAGTTAGAAGAGCTCTCAAAGTTTTTGAAAGGTAAATATATTAACCAATAAGCTTAAAAATACAACCATTTAACTTTAAACTAAGGACTTCGATCTATTTCATAACTCCGGTATCAATAATTAAATAGCAAGTAAGATTACCCTGCTTAGATTTCATCTTGAAATTCCAACCAAGTATACCAAGTTCAACAATAGGCAAGTAAGGAATATAGAATTACTGACTTTTATAAGCATAATTTCAAGGATCTTGCCTTTTAATGAT
Source organism: Laguncularia racemosa (assembly GCA_037954665.1). Classification (NCBI taxonomy): domain Eukaryota; kingdom Viridiplantae; phylum Streptophyta; class Magnoliopsida; order Myrtales; family Combretaceae; genus Laguncularia; species Laguncularia racemosa. Next base: position 751,050 of record JBBMOL010000063.1, on the reverse strand, counting down.
TCAAGATCAACATTCAAACTCAATTGCAAACTTGTAAATGGGGAAAATTTAATAAGACAGTACATAGATAACACAAGTAAAGCAAGACCCAAATTTCTCAATTTTCTTTGTTCCATATACCCCTTCCCCACACTTATTTAAGACGTTGTCCCTAATGTCTTCCCAAATCAAGCACATAAAAGGAAAAAAGGAAAAAAAAAATGAAATGAAAAATAACAGAAAGAAAATGACACTAAGAACTTCACCGGTTTTTTTATGTAGACGGTTGCATGTAAAGTTTAAGACCGGCTATAAGAGCAAAATAGTAATGGCATTGGAGCTAGGAACCTAAAGTTTGTACTGCATCATCCTAAAAAAAGAAGAAAAAAAAAAGAAATTAAGGATAAAAAGATAAGTTAGATTATCATAGTTTAGATAAACAGTGAAGTTAGAGAGTGAGGAAGGAGAGAGAGAAATTGTATATATGTGTGGGTTGTTCACGCAGGCTGTTGTACGGCTATTCTCGGGGCCATGTAGACCCTCAAAAGGAGCATAAAAGGTGGTGTTTTATAGGGCAAGTTTGCCCTGGCTGCAGCACAGCCATGCTCATAGCTATGTTGACTTCAAAAATTCCACAGAATGTTTGGTAGAGTCAGCCCTGGCTTTAGTACATCCATGCTCGTGGTCGTGTTGGCTTAAAAAAAAAAAAATCTATAGAACCTCTTTAGATTGTGCATAGTCTTGAGCACTGGTTATGCTTAAGATAGTGCAAACTTTGAAAAACACGTAGAGGGAAAATAAGACTTGCCCAAGCCAATAGACAACAACTATGATCATCGTGCACCTTTAAAAGTGTAAATGAATGTGGAGAAAGACTTACTAGGTGCACTTAGTGATTAAAATTCAAACTTCCTTACTTGTCATTGACGCTTTCCCATACTTAGAAATTACTCCCACTCTCTTCAAATAAGCTTAGAAACTCCCCTTAAGATATGCTAATTTCTAAAAAGAATAGACTTAGGATAGTGATAACAAAAAGAAAATAAAAGGAATGCTATGTACCTAAGTTAAACATGGGTTGCCTTCTAAGAAGCACACTTGTTTAACAGCGTTGGCTCGACACTCTTCATGTTCTTTAAATAAGTCTCTAGTAGTTGGAGATCCAATTCCTCCCTGAAGACTTCCATGATTTTCTCCACCAGATCTTCAAATATGGCCAACATACATCGTTGAAACGTAGCTGGTGCATTACATAACCCAACAACATCCTCCTGTAGGCATATGTGCCATACGGGCATGTGAAAGTGGTTTTCTCTTGGTCCTCTAGAGCAATAGGTATTTGAAAGTAGCCAATCATCCCATCTAAGTAGCAATAATACATGTGTCTAGCTAACCTTTCTGACATTGATCAACGAAAGGGAGAAGAAAGTGATCTTTTTGAGTGGCGTCATTCAATTTCTAATAGTCGATGCACACCCGTCACTTAGTGATGGTCTGCATGGGAATGAGCTCACTCTTTTCATTAAGGACAACAGTAATCTTTCCCTTCTTCGGCACCACTTGTGTTGGACTAACCTAGCCGCTATCAAATATGGGGTAAATAAGTCTAACGTCAAGAAGTTTGATCACCTCTTTCTTAACTACCTCCTTCATATTAGTATTTAGCCATTTCTATGGTTGCACTATAGGCTTAAATCCTTCTTCTAATAAAATTTTGTGAATATAGAAGAAGGAGTTGATACCTTTTATATTAGATATTTTCCAAGCGATGGCTCGTTTGTGTGCTCTCAATACCGTAAGTAATTAGTCTTTCTTCTCTTGAGATAAATTTGAGGCTATAATAACTGGCAGACTGAAGTCTTTTACAAAGAAAGCATATTTTAGATAATTTGGCAATTGTTTCAATTCCAACACTAGCGGCTCTTCTATAGAAGTTTTAAGTCTCGCCTTATTTTTTGTTCTTAACTTTTCAAACCCATTCTAAGGTGTAGCACCTTTTGAAGCATCAAGCTACTTAATGAGTAGTGTAACCTCTAGGTTATCTGCATCTTTCTTCTCTTCTAATGTCAAGCTTCACTCTAACTCATCTTTGCTTAGAACTTCCTTCATATGCTCGTTTATTGAAACATCAACAATATCAATAGAGTAACAAGAGTCATCAATGCACATAGTGTGTTTCATAGCAGTAGCCATTTAGATTACCATCTCTTCATCACCGATTCTCAAAGTAAGATAGACTCCTTCTACATCAACCATTTCCTTAGTAGTGGCTAGGAATGGTCTCCCAAGTATCAGAGGGATATCCCCATCCTCATCCATTTCTAGAATTACAAAGTCGTTAGGGTAGATGAAATTCCCTACCTTTACCAAGACATCCTTGATTATCCCCTTAGGAATCTTCACAGAGCAGTCAGCAAGCTACAAACTCATCTTAGTTGGTGTTAGGTCAGAAAGTCCCAACTTCTTGAAAAAGGAGTATGGCATTAAATTAATGCTAGCCCCAAGATCAGCTAGGGCCTTATCAATTGAAGTGTCACCCACGACACATGGAATTGTGAAACTGCCTGGATCCCTTAGCTTTGGAGGAAGTTTATTCTAAATGATAGATGAGCAATTTGCATCAACTTCTACAGTAGACACATCCTCCAACTTCCGCTTGGTAAATCGAAGCTCCTTTAGGAACTTAGCATATTTCGACATTTGCAAAAGTGCTTCTACAAATGGAATGTTAATGTGCAGCTGTTTAAATAGATCAAGAAATTTACCAAACTGCTCCTTGTCTTTGCTCCGGTTGAGACGAGCTGGATAAAAGGATTTTTAGCACATATTCTTTAACAGTCGGTAGTGATCTCCTCTCAGAATGTGTTTCCTTAGGAGTTCTCTTCTCCTTTTCAAGAGGTTGATTATCTTCTTGTTTCTTTTCATGCTGCTATTCAGATGGTAACTCTTTCCCGCATCTCAAAGCAATGGCTTTCACTTGTTCTCTTAGATTGTCTTTCGTGTTCTTGGGAAGAGAGCCAGGTTGTCTCTCAGACATCATCTTTGCCAGTTGGCCAATTTTCTTCTTAAGATTATGAATCGAAGCCTCTTGATTACGATGCCTTGCATTAGAGCTCTGGATGAATTGACTCATTATATCTTAAGTTACCCTTCTTTTCTTGTTGAGATGGTTGCGCTAAAGGAAGTGGTAAAGGCTGATAAAGTGGTGGCTGTTGCTTCGAATATCTTGATGGTGGTAGATTAGCTCTCCGATAGTCCTAGTTTCCATAAGACATATTTGAATGGTTTCTCATCCCCGGATGGTAGGTGTTACCATACTAATTATATCGTTGTCTGTTTGAATTCCCAAGATAATCTACCTGCTCATATTGTTAAAAAATATTCACACCCTCCTCAAGATCTCCCATTAGATGTTGTTGTTGTGGTCCTTGAGGATTCTTGAGAGTTGCGACTTGGTGGCTCAAAGCTTCCATCTTTGCTACTAAAGCAATCATGATATCTACTTTATACATTCCTATCGCTTTCTACTTATTATTGTCATGGCCCCACTGGTAATTGTTTCTTGCATATCTGCGAATAGCTTCAATGAGTCCTCTGGAGTCTTAGTATTCAAGGTACCGCTAGCTACGACATCTACTAAGTGACGTGTAGCCGGATTTAACCCATTCAAAATTTTTTGAACTTGTATCTATGTAGGTAACTGGTGATGTGGACACTTCCTCAACTACTTTGTCCATCTCTACCAAGCATCATATATCATTTCATAATCTTGTTGAGTGAAAGAAGAGATGTCATTCTGAAGCTTGGTGATCTTGCATGGTGGAAAATAATTGTCTAGAAACTCCTTTACCGTGTCATCCCATGTAGTTAAAGCTCTGGGACCCAATGAATAAAGCCATGTCTTAGTCTTCCCTCTTAATGAAAAAGGGAACAATTTTGTATGTACCGCTTCATCTGTCACCCCATTGTTCTTGAAAGTTTCACAAATCTCTAAGAATGTTTGAATGTAAGGATAGGGGTCTTCATCAGGTAATCCATCGAACTGACAGTATTGTTGTAGAAGTTGAATCACCATACCCTTGATCTCGAAATTATTAGCCCCAATGGGAGGCTTAATAATGGTTGGACCTGTGTCGTCCAATGTGAGCCTTGCATACTCAATGTTTGCCTTTGGTGGATCCTCAACCATTACTTCTTGTATCTTTACCTCGCTCCTTGCAGATGACTCTAACTCAGAACTATCAAGAAGTTGTTTTGTTAGCTCTTCTTCTTTAACCTCTGTTGCCACTGCTATGTCACGTTCTCCCTCCTCACTAACTGACTGCCTAAAAGATTTGGTAGTTGTGTTCCTTCGAAGTCAACGGAGTGTTCTCTCAATCTCAGAATCTAGATCAAGAATGTTAGAGAGAAGATTCCTTGTCATACACTGTAAAAGGCAACTAAGTGTGAATTAGAACTTTTCAAAAGATGGAGAGAAGAGAAATAGATAAAAAAAAATAAGAAGAATGACTAAAGTAGTAGATACTATGGTTTTTCCTAATATTGCTTTACTAGATCCCTGGCAACGATACCAAAAACTTGGTGCACTCGAATTTAATCGATCATTTTAATTTTTAAATTTATAACCAATAAAATCTACTATTGAGCTAGGTAGTGTACCTATTGATTATAGTATAGATTTAACAGGTGTCATCATCCGGGATCTAGAAAACAAGTACTAGTATTACATTTCTCTACTATTTAGTCTAATTTATGATGTGGAAGTTATGAATTAAATTAACAATTAACAAATCCTAACAACCCTAGAAGTAAATGATATTATAAAAAATACATATATTCAATCACAAGATATACCCCTCATCTTGTTCCACCCATACCCATAAATTCTCAAAATAAGATATCGATTGACAAATCAATTTACACTTTGCACCGCATGAATTCTCAAGTAAAATCAATTACCCCCTCGAGTTAATCAATTCTTAATCATGCACAAGATAATGAAGACCTCTCCCTCACTACTATCATGCAAGATCTCATTAAGTTCACAAATTTCGATTAATTGTAGAAAATCAATGTTTTCCTATCTCTAGGCAAAACATGTAATCTCTCTATTCATGAAGATCTAATTTACTAGACAAAATCTCTTTTAATCTAATAATAATTAGACATACAATCAATTTGCGCGCATAAATCAATCACAAGAACAATGGAAACACATTAATAGATGTAAAGGCATAAACAATTCATTAATCAATCTATGTTTCAGCACATGAGTTAGGGTTTCACAAGATGAAAGATATAAGAATTACTCCTCCATAGAGAAGTAAAATTGATCTACGGTAGAAAGAGTAATCCATTGTGTAGTTTTGTGATCTCCAACGATGTTTGGACAATTCTCCTCTTGAAGTTCATAATAATGCTCCCTTAGGATTTTCAGAATGAAGCTAGAAGAAAAATCCCCTTCAAAAATAAAACAAAGCGTCTATTTATAGTTATGCAAAAATAGGGTTCAGCATGGGCGTTAGCACAGCCATGCTCGAGGCCATGCTGACTTCGAAACACGTTATCTTCACTGCCCAATTTAGCAGGGCCTCCATCACGGCCATGCTTGGGGTAGGGCTAAAAAAAAAAAAACTTATATTCTCATTATTGACATCAGTACGGGCTGTGCTGAACCTGAGGCACACTTTGGTATAGCTATTGGTCATTTTTTTTTTTTCATCCAGCACTAGCGTCTACATGGGTTGTGCTGAACTAAAAATCAATTTTCTTCATTTTCCTCTAAATTTCACTGCTCATATCATCCTTAAAACTTTCTTTTATCTCCATTAACACCTGAAATTAAAATTTAATCATATAAGTACCCCTTTCTTCACAAATCACATGAAATCCATAAAAAATTATAACTAATAAGTATTAGAATTAAGAGTCTTTCAACACTTGTCACAAATGCATCTTTATGGATGTGATATACCTGCTAGAATATTATGCAACTTTTGCATAGTTTACTATAAACAGCATAACGCTTTACATTCATAAAATTTTGCCTTTATATTTTGAAAAGTTATAACTATTTTTAAATGATAGATCAATATAGTTCATGGAAAATCATCCATTTGTCATTCAGAAATTTAATATATTATATTTTTCAATGACTAAGTAATAAAATTTATCCTCTCACTTTAACAAAATACAGATATATATAGTTAATATGTTAATTGTGTTTATCTTTAAAGTAAATTTATTAAGCAGTCTTCACTTGGATAATTGTATCCATATATTTAATTATGGAGATGTTTCCATTAAACTATCAATACATCTTATCGTTTGTTAAAAATCTCAGTAATATAATAATTGTTGTATTGATGGAATATTCTCATATTACTTACATTCTAATTTAACCTCTTGTACATTCAAACATTCCATGATTTGATTCTTGTTTTAAATATGATATTAGTTGCATTCTAATTTAATTCTATGTAAATATCAAAATTTTAAGGAATTAATAGAACAATAAATTTCCAAATATAAAAGAATACACAAATAACGTCCAAATATAGAAAAGGAGTATCAGAATTAACATTTTTTTTTGTATAAAATAAAACATGCAGCGATTTATTTTTTTTAATTCAAAATATTAGTAAATTTTCAAATTTAAAAGATGTAATAAGAACATTTACTTATTGAAAATAACACATGAAAATGCCAGTTTGAAAATGGATTGAAGATATTCTATACATATGAAAAACAAGGAAATCATAGCATTTTTTTTATAATGTCCATTACTAAATGAAATAAATATTTCACTAATATAAATCTGAAACAAAATTAAAGAGTAAATTATATCTATATTTTTCAATTTAATGATTATTAATGTCAATCGATGACAAAATTTAAAGCTAATTTAAGTTGACAACTATCAATATCAATCAATGGTAAAATTAGGAAATTCATAAACAAAGGTAGAATGAAGGATACGAATGATTTTAACCTATATTATCATGCATCACAAAAAAAAAAAAGAAATTTAGATATCAAAAAGTTCATGGAGATAGAAATTTTGTATTGTATTAAAGAGAGAAAAATTTATTGTAATTATTTTATGTATATTATTAGCATATATATTAGTAGAAATTTATGGAAATGAAGATATATTAACAAAAAAGTGATAATAAATGAAAATATAGAGAAGAGCTTCAATTTTAGTATGATAATACAAAAGATTTTTGTTATCAATAACATATCTATATTATTATCATTTACATTTCATTGTTAAATTTTTTTTTAATATATATATGTTTTATGTATTTAAAGGAATTTAAAGACGTTGCTTATAGATCATTTAATTTTATAGACAATGTAAGTTGAGACAATTCAATTTGTTCATTATCAAATTTAGTTTGATGATTATCAATATCAAGTAATGGGGAAATTTTAGAAAATCCAATAATAACACTGTAAGCAAAGGTAGAATAAAGGATGTTATTAATTTAGTGCTTTCCTACTAAGCACCACTAGAAAATGATGAGACATGAACAAAATTCAAATGCCAAGAGTTATTTAAGATGAAAAGTTTTTATTTCTTTGAAGAGATGTAGGAACCTATTGTAATTACTTCATGAATATTAATAGTATATGTATATATTAGCAGAAATTTATGAAAATGAAGATGTTTTATTAGAAAATATGTAATGAATGAAAGTATAGAATATGAATCAGGTTGCAGTTTTTGCATAACTTAATACAAAATAGCACAATCCTTTCAATTCATATAATATATAAACATAAATCAAAATAGCAATGGTCATATATAATTTACATATGATATATATCCATACAATTAAATAGTAATGATCAGAATATATCTTTATGGATTTGCGAGTATAAATTTTCAAACTTTTAGTATGATATGATGGAATGTAGTACCAAATATTGATATATAGTATATATTATAACCTATATGTAATCTGTAACATAATATGATTCTATTTTATATGATCATTTAATCATTTAATTCATAACATGTTTACATTTGCCATTTTGTCATTTTGAACTTTTCACTATCAAAATTTATCTTATTTTATCTTCTCCAAATTTCAAATTTAATTTTTATCATATTTATATTTTTATTTTCTAAAAATGGTTTCACAATCAAAATTTAATTTTTTTTGTTCGTCTATTGTACAGGCTTTCAACTAGTATACTTTGAAAACCAAATTTCAACATTAAGTTGGATCTATTGATCCAAGACTACAATTAATTAAATCTACAAATTCCAAACCTTATAAAGTTAAAATCCATAATTACCATCTCTTTCTGTCTAAATTCACAATTTACATTCCATGCAGCTTATATCGGGGTAATCTTGGAATGAAAAGCAGATGGCAGTTGAGGAAATGATTTGCAGGATTCATCAATGGGCTCAAGCAGATTATGGAATGATCATGCCTCTGAATGCGCGAATCTCAAATTAGGTCCAAGCGTGTAAATGGATTGGAAGATGAGCGGAGCGAGGTAAGGCATGCCTATAATTAGCTTGGAATTATCCCACTCCGGATGGGCGAGTTCTGCTCATGATAATGATAGATAAAACGAAACCAGAAACAGCACATTAAATTCTTGCTTTTCTAGGTAGCGGGCCGTGCAATCAATATATGCCGTGGATATCTCTATCTTGAACACACTGTTTCTGAACTCATGGCGTCCTTTTTGCCCGTTGATTTACCGAATGGGTCGATATATCAAATGCCTAATATTGTATACCAATGAAATCTCGTATGTGCTCTATTAAGCTCTTGAGTTAGTTGAACTAAATATCGTGAAATTTGATCACAACTCAATTAATCAATCAAGTAGCTAGAGCTCAATTTTGCTTCGATCGTTCTCGAGTCAAACTTGAGTAATTCACAGTAGTTAACTGTTTATTCTCTGAAGTGATGGTTAAAAAGACTTATTAATTACTTATTGATTTATATATTGTTTACTTTTAGTATAAGGTGTTACGGTGATCATGTTAAATAGATAAGTAAAGCTGAAGTTTAGTAAGATAAAAGGCATGGATGGTTAAAATGTAAGTATGTGTATACTTTAAATACGATATTTTTAAATGAATGTGCAGATATATTATTGAGATCCAGCATTATTCGTGTTCTTTCCGGTCAGTATTGAGAAGTAGGGCGAGGTCGAGGTCCCCAAGGGTGTCAATATCATATAATTAAATACGCCTCGTGACTCATTATTTAATATCTCTACACAAAGAAGCCGCGCATTGGTTTCCCTTACAAAACAAAGCCAAGGGAAGGGAGATGATGAGTCACAGTAACAATACTCAACATCAGCCACCAGCCAGTGTTCCTCCTCCCCAACCCCAAGGTACTCGGAACTCATACTACCTCTGCTGCTACTATCACTGATACCACTCCCTTTTTTTTCTTTTTTTTTTTTTTGCTTTAAAAAACCCGGTATTTCTTTTTTCTTTTTTTGTTTAATAATAATGGACTCTAATAGTATTTTCCCCTTCGAAACATGTGACTAGTTCACTATATGTAATACTAATACTCCTGTTTCTACATGTAATATATAACCAGCTGCTTTATATATATATTTTGCTATACAATTCTTTAATATCCATATATAGTTTCATTGGGATGTAGATTAGAATAGAATAGAACAGAATACACTTAATTTAATTATTAATTAATTTCCTAACAAAAACTGAAATCCCAACAGGCCGAGGGCACTCCACATACACATTTCATAAGCAGGAATGGGTAAGACCCAAGATAAGGTCGAGGGAGGACAGCGGCGCCCACTACAACCGCACAAATCTCTACGTTGGGTTTTCTAAGATGCCATCTTGTCGTTGGCTGGTGGTAAGTCTTGTCCCTTCTCTAATTCTCTTCTCTTTATGTCAATCGATATATCCTTAATTAATTATAACAATAGCAAATATATATATATATACCAATAAAGGAAAGTTGAAGGAGAAGGGACTACTTTATTCTACTCTACTCCACTTGCACTTTTTTATTGCTTCTAATTCTACACATACTATATATATACTGTGGATTCAGATTTGATAACCCCACTAGAATCCCATATGATTATTACAGGAAGCCAATTGGGACCTTCAAACACTTGGAAATTGAATTTTACTTGGGCCGTCACAAATAATCTTAGGAGTTTTACATACTTTATGCAACTTATTATTAATTAAAAAGCAGCTAATATCCATAATATTAAAGCGTAGGAGTTAAAAATATATCCCTCATCTTACCCAAATTTGAATATTGATTGCAATAAATCTATTTTTTTTTCACTCTAATAGTTTTTATTTTTCTATTTATCACGCTGTTCATTTTACAATAAAAAAATAAAACCGAAATTTCAACAAGAAATTGGAAAAGTTCCTGATTCAAATTCTTATCTTATATTATTTTTTATCATCTCTTAATTTAGGCTCCATCCAGTGCAAGGTAAAGGAAATGTTGATATACAAGGAAATTTTCAAGAGAAATTATCTATAATCATAGAAGATAATATTTTTTAGAGCAACTACAAAAATTAAGAATAATGGGAGTACAAAGTCAAAGTACAAAATTTGAGGAAAATAATTAGGTGTTTGATCATATGTTGCCCCATCACAATAGTAACAAATAGCACATAAAAAAAGAAAAGGAAACAAACAATAAGTAACTAATGAATCTTTTTATCTGTTTGTCCAAAAGTTTCTATCTTACATTGACTAAATACGTATTTATTAATTTAACCTTATAAACTACTAACACTTTTATTTCACAATCATATAAGACTCAAATTACAATTACATTTCGACTCCCTCTCACATCATCCTATAAGCCTCACAAGTAGCGCTTTGCCTCTCAGGGACTTCACGCCAGCAGGTTGGTGCCTTTTCCTGTGGAACTTCTACTTTCTACTCTAAAACCATAGGAATACCATATTTATTAAAAGTTCTTACATAAATAATACTGCAACAAGTTTTCATTATTTGAACGTATCACTTGAAAAAAATGTACACATAAAATATTAATAGCATTTTGTTGATAAAACTAAATAATATAAGAAAAATAGGATAGTATTGCATACAAAAAATAGTACCATATAGTTTTTTATGTAATGTTTAGTTTGTACTGTTATATATATATTTTATATGAACTAAATAAAAAATTAAAAGTTTTATTAAATCCAGCAACATAAACTAAGAATAAGAAAACGCTACTGTCCAGTCTATTGCTCTACACTAAGTTGTGCTAGGCTCCATGTGGCACATGAACATTTTAATTATTTGGGCATAAATCCACTCCTAAAAAAAAAAAAAACACCCTTCAAGGTCAAGATGAAGCCATTTGAGTAATAATACCATTTTTCATCAAGAAATTAAAAAGGACACATCTTATACTGGAACATCATAGAAATATTTTTTCGATACCCAGCTCAAAATAGTTCATTCCCAATAAATATTACATCACCAGCCACTCCTCAGTTCAACTAAAACATATTTCATATTAAATAAATCAACCGGTTCAAACCTAAATAAATTTAACGTATCGTATACTGATGTTAACATATAAACTAAACTAATGATTCGTGCTAAGATGTAAACGATTTCATATCTAAGAACGTTAAATCATAATGCAACTTATTCATAACACTAATACTAAATACTCTGTGGTTCAATTTCTTTGGTTAACTTAATCCACATAGAATTACTTGATTAACTTAAACCAAAGCTTATTAGTATTTTAATTTGATTTTTACTAAAGTTCTAAGTTGTTTCATTGATAAAGTTGGGTCTTAATAAGATATAGCTAAATGGATGTGTATGCAAAGATGAAGTTTAAAATGTACTATGCTTGTATATATATATTTTTTAATTTAAAAAGAATGTTGGAAATTAAGATATAGATAGGAATAAAAAGTTAAGAGCTTTACACTTGTAGAGCTAAAGTCAAAGAACGAGGTTGACAATTAAAGAGAGAATGGCAACAATAAATGAGGCCAATAATGAAAAGGTCAGCGGATGACGAGAGAGGTGCATAGAAGGATAAACAAAGAAGAATGGGCAAATTCACTAAGATAACACTAATTGTAAAATATAATCGAAAAGTAAGATAACCAAAAAAAATTATTTCTAAAATAAGTTATAAAAATACGGATATGAAATGAGCCTTCAATTTAACCAAAATTGGCAAAACTGAAGGTAGCAAATGCTTAATTTTTTTAATAAATTTTAAATCAATTTTTATAATTTTTAAATTTATAAAAATTATTTTTTTGCTATTCTTATGTGAAAGTTCAATTTTTTTAAATAAAAATTTTTAATTTGAGAAAATTTATCATTTAATTCTTTTAATAAAAAATCATGTAAAGAAAATTATAAATAAACTTTGTGAAAAGAATTATATAAAAATCTGAGAAACAATTATTAAAAAAATTGTAAAAGCGTAAATATAAAAATAGAAAAAAAAATAATTTATTAAACAATGTTAATAAATTTATAAAATTTAAATAGTAATTTACATGAATCACAAATATCGATGAAAGATTTACATATCAAATGAGATAAAGTAGTATCCTATCTCCTATTGATTCTTCTTCTATTAACTGTTGTGCTAACCATAAAAATGCGTTTGCGAGCTCTCTATTTGGCCTTGGATCTGGAGTAAGAGGAGCCTATGACTCTTATATTGGATGGTGCTAGGAGGCATTGTTGAAGTTACAGGGAGGCACTAGACTCCAATTTGTAGTATGTTCCGAAGATTCACCCTGGTACATTAGTTGCTTACTGATGCGTCTCTTTTGTGGAGAGTTGGTGTAGGAAAATGACCACTAATAGAATGATAATGTGGTGTGACATATGTGCTAAGCATTGGGGCCGAGCTATCGTCCATCTCATTGGCATCTGATGGGAGTTGTTGGTCCTGTACTAGATATTCCTATGCCTAAGCCTAGTTTCGGAGTTGTCTACGTCCTGCGATCCTATGCTGTGCAAGAATTGACTACTGTTGTTGTCAAATGTTAGTAGGTTACACCTTTGCCCCAACCTCTGCGCCTCGATCCTGATGAGTTTACGGCTACAACATTACCCTTCGTGATCATGTATAAACTCAAGACCATGATTAACTAAAGCAACAACCGTAACATGATCTAAAGATAAGTGGATTTGTCGTAATGTATCAACCTACATGTTACAACAAACTATAAATTGAATTAGTATTGAATATGCAATCAATCACCTAGTTCGTGTTGATATTGTATTTACCAAATGTTTAAGAATTGCTCCCGTGTATCCTATATATTGATGGCTGATAGATCTACACCATTTCTTATATCCTTGTTGCATATCATGAGAGCCCTCTACGTGTACCAATCAAGCCAGACGCTTGTCCCATAAGGTTATGTGTGGTGCATGATGTATCGGTTAATCTGGATCAACCCTTCCATGCAGGTTTATTTGATGAAGCTCTGGCTGTGTGTTTACACCTTGTGGAACATATTGGCAACCCTTAATTGCCTAGCAATACGGTTTGGGAAATATTACTCGACTATGTAGAAACATATGAGTGGCACTTTAGCAGTCCAAATGTGTTTATTTACTCTATAAAAGGGTAGTAAAATGTGAATCAAATTACTTGTATACGCCCCCACTTGATCTAAAGGGTAGTAAGTAAGATTTAAGGTTAATGATGCATATGATGAAATGGAAAATTGAAAAACAGTTGAAGAAATACTTGCTTATCATTCTACTTGTCGAGAGCAACTCGATAAGCGGCAAGAATACAAGTTGGGTGATATTGAGTGTCCAAGCTCATCTTCTAGCATGCAGCTAAGGGAACTCTAACCTCTATAATACATGCAGGTTGACAGGTGCTATGTGTGGGAATTTATCCTATACCCAAACTTGTAAAAGTTTTGTTGTCCTTCCAATCTCGTGAACTAACGCGATAGATCCAACACAAAGCTGGTGATAAAACTAAGCCAAATATGTGGACCCTTAGCTATATGTTCTTATCACATCAAATGATCCAGTAGTGGCAGAAACATGTTGTGTACAAGGGAGTTAGATTTATTAGTAAAGATAAATCTACTAAGTAGCTGCAAGATATATGCACATGTATGATGCGCAACTTGCTCTCCATTTGTGTGGTTTGGAAAGACCTAGTACATATCTTGAAGCCACGTCATACTAATATTGGCCTCTCAACCGCCAAACCCTAGGGTCACCTCGAGCAATCTCTAACATGTGGTAATCTAATTCAAGGAACTACTTCTTATCATTGCTAATCATCGATTGGGAGGCCTAGTTGGATCTCAACATCCTATAGGGTGATAGTGAACTCCTGAGCCGACATATGAAATGTGTTCAGCTCTGGCCTCCATCACTCAACCAAAACAATTATCATATGCCTATTCAATTGTACGAATGGTAGGTGGCTAACACCTTGGAATCCCACTAACTATAGAGATAGCTCCATCTGCGGGATCAACTGGGATGCTGTTCTCTACGCATCGAAGTGATAACTTGTTATGTCAAATGATGAGCCATGATTGATCCTAAAAGTAAAGAAGTGAAATGTTGTACTATTGTCCATGTAACATAAAACGATCAATTTCATAAGTTACATGTGGCTTACCTCTCCATTCCAAACAGCCTATGAACGATGTCTTTCCTATTATGTCAAAATGGATTGATCAAATGGTTTAGGCTCCATCTAATTTGCACAACGAAAAAAAAAATACTTTTTCAAAAAAGTTTTCTTCGTATGAACAAAAAAATTACTTTATTTACTTTAAATTTTAAAAAAAAATCATAAAAAAAATTGCGAGTTTACAAAATAATAGAAGAAAGAATAGTTGATAAAAAAACTTTTTAATAAATTAAAAATTTCTTAATTTTGTTTTTGAAATTAAAAAAAATTGTAATTTTGTTGAAAATACCAAAATTTTTAAATTGAAAAAATTTCAAATTATTTAATTCATACTTAAAATTGTTTTCAAATAATAAAATTTAATATTAACATTTTCATTGACATGCATTTTTAAAATTAATTTTTTAACAATTATTTAATTATAATTTCTTTAAACGATTTAAATAATAAACTAAAATTTTACACTTAAAAATAATATGAAATTTTTAGTGTGCATAATGTTGATCTTCTTCACGTATTACGTGTAACAACATTTACATAAACCATATCTAGCACACTATAAACTAATAACAATTACTGATATTTTAATAAAAACAGAAAACTATGAAGAATCACGGCTAATATTTTGTGGATTGATGAAAAAAAATAACATAATAGGGAAAAAAAATTATTTTTTAATGAAAAAATGTCTCGAAATATAGCCTAATTTAGCTTTTTCACTAAAAAAATTGGAAAGATCTCTTGTTGATACTCCTAAACTCCTTGTAGATGTATAAGCTTTTCTTTTTCTATTTGTGAAGCTTGTGTAAAAATTAAAGCAAGAAAGGAGAAAGAGCATTGGGGGAAGGAGAAAGATAGATGGAGGAAGTGTAAATCTATGTGAATTTATGATACTGAGTGTCGCTGTAATAGTTTTCTTCTACTTATGGCCACTGAAGTTCACATGTTGTGATATTGTATAAGTTTGCAGTGTTATTTTATAATAATTTTTATAGATTTGCAAGTATAGGTTTGTAAGAGTAAGGTGATGAGTAGATGGAATTATTAGACGATGGGGGAAAGTTAGATGAAATTATTGGATAGTGGGGAATGTTGGTAAGAAAAAATTACTCAAAGTATTTGGTTGAAAGCGCATACATGGTTTACAACTTTAATTTTGCTAATTTTGGCTCAACTAAAGGTGCGTTCTGGGATTACGCCTTTGCCACCTGTAAACACCACATTTTTGCCCTAGGAATGAATAATAATTGATAATAATCAACTCTTAATTTTTTCCAATTTTTCTATTTTTTCCCTAATTTAGCATAAATAATTAAAAATATTCAAAAAAATAAAAATAAATAGGAAAAAACATCAATTTTGAAAAATGATTTCAGAAATGGCAATAATAAATAATAAATAATCTTTACAAATTTTTGAAATTTCAAAAAATACAAAAAAATAAAAAAATCGCATTGCATATATGCAATTTGAGAAATTAGAAAAAATCAGGAAAGTGGGCTAGCCCAGCTGGTCCGGACGACGGGCTAAGGCGCGCGGGGGGGAGGGGGGCTCGGTCGCAGGTTCGAATCGCGGGGGAGGCAGTTTCCGCGTTTTGCATTTTCTTACTTATCCAGGACACGTGGCAGCATCTGATTGGCTGGAGGAAACGCACGCGCCGGGCGCGTGATCGTCTTCTACCTCGGGCCCGAGATCGCTGGCGGAAGAAAAAATTCGCATTTTGGCCGTTTTGATCTGATTTTTTACACAAATCCAACAGATCTTCAACAGAATTGAGATAAACATTATCCAATTGGAATCAAATCTCAACAAATCAAAGGATTTGCACGAATAGGAGTTGGTTTATTTAACCGTCGATCCGATTTGCTTCGATCGGCGGAAATCCGAGCTTATCTAGCTCGATTTTGAACGCCTATAAATAGAGGAGTAGAGGAACCCAAAACACAGATCACAATTGAGAGAAAGTGAGAAAAGAGAGCAAATCGGAGAGCATTGGAGGAGAACCAAAATCGCGATCACCGACCGGAGTTGAACCACCACCAGGAGACGATCTGGGAGCAAACCACCGCCACCATTAGATTCAGCACCCTCAAGAAGGTTGCTAGTCTGTAATAGATGTTTTCCCATAAAAATTAGTTAGCCCACAGAGACATTATCCTAAAATTCCTCTTTTTTTTTAGGGTTACTAGTCTATAATAGACGTTTTCCCATAAAACTTAGTTAGCCCACAGGGGCACTATTCTAAAATTCATCTTTTAGGGTTGCTAGTCCGTAAAGGCATTTCCTAGTGTAGGATAGTCAGCTTATAAGGCACTATCTTAAACATCTCTTACTAATTCATTAAAAATATTTTTATAGCTCTTCAGAGTACATTGATAGGCAAAAATGGTATATCTCTTTGATCTTTGTAATAAAGTTTTTCTCAAACTTTATATAAAGTGAGGCAGCTATAGACATATCATTTTTGCTTTATCTTTATTTTTTTATTTAAAAAACATTTAGGAAAAATACAATTTATTTGCATTATATGACCGAGGCATAGGCTAATGGCCTATTGGAAAACACACACATACATTTACAAGAAACCAAAGTTCGATTCCCCATTTGTGAATTTTTTTTTAAATAGAAAAGTGGAAATAAATCCAATTTAGTTGCATAATGTGTTGAGGCACAAGCTATTAGCCTAATGGAAAGTACATGCACGCAATTCCCCCTGGACATAGGTTTGAATCTTCACTTGTGCAAATGCATGAGAATTTTTTTTTCCTCAGAGAAAAAATGTAGGTTGAACCCACGATTTCTTCTTTCTGTAATTATTTTGTGACAAAGAAAAATATGAGTTGAACCCATGTTTTCACCATCTTCAACCTCCGCTGTTTGCCATGGGAGAGCACATGAAGCTTGCATTTTTTTTTTTTGACTATTCAAACTTATAGAAGATCAAACAACATGATTCAAGAAGCAAATGCTTGCAGAATCAAATTAAATAAGTGTAATAAAGACATTAAAATTACAAAAACGCATCTTCAATTGAAATTCTGATCTTCAACTTTTCTTCTCTCCCATGCAATTCAATCCATATTATTCTATAAATAGAGTTCCATTTTGCTTAAATTGGTCTGAAAAATGATTGATCCAAGTATAAGTTTTCCTATTCCATTTCAGCGAAACTCTCTCTCTCTAGAAAATTTCCAACAAAGCTCTCTCTCTCTTTCTAGAAATTTTCTAGCGAAGCTCTTTCTCTACTTTCCCACCATGAAACTCCTAAGTTCGGCCACCATTAGCTTGCTCATTCTTGCCAACAAACCACTACCAACACCACCTTCACCGAACACCATTACTACCACTTTCGTTTTTTTTTTTCACTATAAGAAACCCATTGCCGATCGCCATCTCCGACATATGCATAACCAAAAGTTGCTATATCACTAATGCCCTCAAGCCATTCTCCTCAATGCCGGTGAAGCTTCTTTCACCATTTTTGGAATCTCTACTTGTTGTCATTGAACCCAACGATCCAACCTAGGTTCGTAAAAATATATTTATTTTTAATTTTCAAAAAAAAAATTAGATTAAAATTTTTAAAATAATTTTAGTTATTTATGTATATTTTAAAGACATTTTAAAATTTAAAAAAATCTTTAAATATTTCTTTTAGTTATTTTATATTTTTTAAGACATTTAGATTTAAAAAAAATAAGTTATTATATATTTTTTTAAAGACATTTTAGATTTTTTAAAAATTATAAAAAAGAATTAGTTATTTTATATATTTTTTGAAGATATTTTAGCATAAATTTTTTTTTCTGTTTCTTCTAAAAAATATATTTTAGATATAATTTAAGAAAAAAGAATTATAACTATTCATAATTTTTTATTTTTAACAAATTTAGAAAAATAACTCGTGTGAACTATGGTTGATTTGATCTCGAATACCTAGTATATAGGCACCCTCGAGGAAACCTCATTTGTAAATAATAATTATGTTCATATTTTTTTTCTTTCCTTTTATGCTTCTTTTTTTCTCTTTCTTTCTTCCAAAAAAATAAATCTAACTTGGAAGGTTAAAAAGTGGCAACCGTAAAATTTTAATTGGGTAGCCCCTGAATTCTAAAATTTTTTGTATTTATAAAATTTCCACAAACTAGTAGTCAAATTAAGATTAATCCATTCTTAATTTAATACTTTTCTTGATTTTAATTAGATGGCGACTCTTTTTTCTCTAAAAAGATTTTTTTTTAATCTTAGTCTTAATTCAATATTTCCCAACAACAGTTGGGTGGCGACTCCAAAAAATTAAACGAAGTTCCTAACTCAAATCGAGGATCTATATTAGATGAGCAAAGGGTCTAGTCTAGATCGGATTAGGAATGGGAAAATTCAAAATTAAACTCGACACCACCTATTTTTAGAATAAATTTTCCAAGGACCCTATTTTGCAATTATTTTTCAAAATTAATATTATTTTAGTGGCTTTCTCAAGAATTTCTATATGAAAAATGTATAACTTTATTTATCAAAAAAAGAAAAAAAATGTAGAACTTTGCAAAATGTAAATTATAGAAAAATTAGTTTTTAGAAAATCAGTTATGAATTGCATATATATATATAAGAACTAAATAAAAAAAAATATGAAATGTATCATTAGGAAGAGAATAACAATAAAAGTGAAAGAAAATTACAAACATAAGAAATTGACATATATTCTAAGGAAACAAATATAGCATTTTACTAAATGTCAAACATCATATTAAATGTCCACAAATGTACATTACTCGATGAATAGTGAAAAGAATATTAAGAAATCTAACATCATCACTCTTACAAGACATAAAGACGTTATATAGATATTGTGAGCTTTTGATTCCACAGTAATGCAATGCACAGATGTGTATGTTTGTTCAAGAATGAATAAAATTGGAAAATGAAAAATAATCTTTATTCTTGTTATTTTGGAAACTTAGTTGTAGTAAAGTAGTCCCTCTACTATTTATAGTACCTAACTATATTAGCTAACTTTCTATTTCAATATTGCCACATGGCACTATCTAATCTTGCCACTTAGCACACAATATGAACTACAAATATTATATATCTTCACATCCCCCCCTCAAGATCTACCCATAGATGCAACTTGAAACACAAATGAAGGAATTAGGGCTGATAAATGGACTTTGTAAGTATATCTACAACTTGATTTGAAGAAAATACATGTTGAGGTTGCGGTAAGCTAGATTTGACATGTAACTCTACAGAGTGAATATCTATATCAACATGTTTGGTTCTTCCATGCAAACATGGATTAGGTGCAATCATTAATGTTGAACAATTGTTGCAAAATAGTTAGATAGGTAATGGAACCGGTAGTCTTAGGTCTTTCATGATGTAAGAAATCTATAGAAGTTCTTTAGTTGTCATGACCATGCTTTGATATTCTACTTCGATTGTTGAAGTTAAAATTGTCGAATGCTTCTTAGTCTTTCAAGAAACTAACGAATTGCTAAGAAAAATATAGTAATTAGAAATAGATTTTCAATCAACTATAATAAAACCCCAATCTAAATTAGAATAGCCATATAAATTCAAAGAAGATGCTGTAGAATAAAATAAACCAGTTGCAAACATTTCTTTGAGATGTCAGATGAGATGAAATAGAGAAACAAGATGTGGAGTCCTTGGTTGTGCAAGAAACTGACTTAAATAGTGGACTACAAAGCATAAATCTAGTCTAGTAAGAGTGATATACAACAATTTCCTGATGAGTCTTCTATAGAATGTTGGATTATCAAATACATCCCCATACGTATTATCAGCTTTAAAACCACTTGGAAATGGCATTCGTGCTGGTGTTGCAGCAGGTAATCCAGCTAAACTGACAACGTTTAGCATAAACTTTCATTGATTGATTAAAGTCCCTTGTTATGTTCTACGGATTTCCAGACCAAGAAAGAAGCAAGTGAGACCAAGATCTTTAAAAGAAAACTCAGAATCCATAGCTTGCTTGAGATAAAAAATGCCCTTTTCATGTGTACCTATAATAAATATATCTTCTACATACGAAAGCACTATGACAATTCCAATATCAAATGTCAACACGAATAAGGAATGATCATCTTTGGATTGATTGAAGCCTTATCCAATTAAAAAATTTGAAAGTTCAATATTCCATTGTCTAGATGCTTGCTTTAATCCATAAAGTGATTTCTTGAGCTTACGCACTTGATTTGAAGTTGCTTTTACATATCCTTCTAGAGGAGTCATATAAATTTCCTCATCGATATGTCTATGTAAGAATGCATTGTTGATATCTATTTGATGAAGTTTCCAATTTTTAGCAGTTGCAACAACTAATAGAACTCTAATAGTGCTAAGCTTGGCCATAGGAGAAAATGTTTCATTGTAATCTTATCCTTCCACTTAAGTAAATCCCTTTGCATCCAGTCTGGCTTTATACCTTTCAATACTCCCATTTGCCCTATACTTTATTTTGTAAATCCACTTAGATCCAATAGCTTTCTTACCTTTAGGCAAACACATCAATTCCCAAGTATCATTCAATTCTAATGTAGTAAGTTCATCACACATTGCATTTATCCATTCTTTATATTTAATAGCCTCTAAATAATGAGTAGGCTCTTGAATTGCTAGTACATTAGCTAATGAAGCAATATAATCATGTGGAAAAGAAGAAAATGTGTGTGTGTTTTTTTTTCAATCATGGGATAAAGAACAAAAGAAGTTTTATGATGATCGAATACACTGTTGTGGATTGTATGAACAAAATCATTAAGCCAAGAAGGAGGTTATAGACACACCATTTTTGCTCTATCTTTATTTGTTATTTTTTATTTAAAAAAATTTAGGATAAATGCAATTTATTTGCATTATATGACCAAGGCACAAGCCAACGACTTATTAGAAAACACACATATGCATTTATAGGAAACTAGAGTTCGATTCCCCATTAACACAAATTTTTTCTAAAATGGAAAAGTGGAAATAAATGCAATTTGGTTGTATAATGTGTTGAGGCATAGGCCAATGACCTAATGGAAAGTACAAGCATGCAATTCCCCCAAACACAAGTTCGAATCCTTGCTCATGCAAATGTGCAAAAGTTTTTTTTTCTTGATGAAAAATGTAAGTTAAACCCACGATTTTAATTTTTTTTCTTTTATATTGAGAAAGAGAGAAACATGGGTTGAACCCACAATTTCTTCTTTCTGCAATTATTTTGTTACAGTGAAAAATGAGAGTTGAACCCACATTTTCATTATCTTTAACTTCCATTGTTCGCTATGGGAGAGCACATGGAGCTTGAAAAAGAAATTCTTTCTTTTTTTTGATGATTCAAACTTATAGAAGATTAAATGACATGATTCAAGAAGCAAATGCTTCTAGAATCAAATTAAATAAGTGTAATAAAGATATTGAAATCACAAAAATGCATCTTCAATTAAAAATTATGACCTTCAACTTTTCTTCTCCGTCATGCATTTCAATTCGTATCAGTTTATAAATAAAGCTCCAGTCCACTTAAATTGGTCTAAAAAATCATCAATCCAAGTTTAAGTTTTCCTTTTTCATTTCAAGGAAGCTCTCTCTCTCTAGAAAATTTTTAGCAAAGCTCTCTCTCTTTACAAATTTTTCGGTGAAGCTTTGTCTCACTTTACTTTGCCACCATGAAACTCCCAAGTTTAGCCACCATTAAATTGCCCATTCCTACCAACAAACCGCTACCAACACCACCTTTGTCGAACACCACTACGGCCACTTCCGTGTTTTTCTTTTTCACCGTAACAAACCTATCGTTGACCGCCATCTCCAACATACGCACAACCAAGAGTTGCTGTATCACCAACACCCTCAAGTCATTCTCCTCGACCCTGATGAATTCCCTTCCATTGTTCATGGAATTTCTACTCATCATCACCAAACCTGACGTTCTAACCTAAGTTCATACAATTTTTTTTTAATTTTTAGAAGCAATTTAGATTTAAAAAAAAAAGTAATTTTAGTTATTATATATATATTTTTAAAGACATTTTAAAATTAAAAAAATTTCTTAAATTTTGTTTTAGTTATTTTATATTTTTTAAAGACATTTAGATTTTTTTAAAAAAAAATTAAGTTATTTTATGTATATATTTTTAAGACATTTTAGATTCATTAAAAGAAATTAAAAAATTAGTTATTTTATTTTTTTAAAGATATTTTAGCATGATTTTTTTTATCTAAAAAATATATTTTAGATTTAATTTTTTTAAAGAATTATAATTATTCATAATTTTTTATTTTTAACAAATTTAGAAAAATAACTCATGTGAATTACGATTGGTTTGATCTCGAATATCAAATATGTAGGTGCTGTAGAGGCAACCTCATTTGTAAATAATAATTATGTTCATATAATTTTTTTTCTTTCCTTTTATTCTTAATTTTTCTTCTCTTTCTTCTTTCTAAAAAAAGAAATCTAACTTGGAAGGTTAAAAAGTGGCAATCGTAAGGATTTAATGGGATAGCCCCCGAATTCCAAAACTTTTGAATTACACAAACTAGTAGTCAAATTAAGACTAATCTATTCAATTAGTCTTAATTTAACACTTTTCCCAATTTCAATCGAGTAGCAACTCTTTTTTCTCTAAAAAGAAAATTTTTTTCTAGCCTTAGTCGATGATTTATATTAAATGAGCATAGAGTTTAATGTAAATTAGATTAGGAAAAAATCGGATTAGGAACCATTAAATCCTACCTTTCTTGCATAAATGAATTTGAACCAGCAATAATTGCTAATGGTTTCACCTTTTTCGAAAAGGAGTTTTATTTGCTATTTTAGGTTAGAGTCCTAAATAATGAGAGTGGAGATAAATTTGAGCAAACTAAATTTGAAGAGTTAAAATTCTAGAATAAAAGTGAATATCACACAAGCATGGTTCGTCTAAAGATGGAAGGAGTTGATTTAAGATGGAGACAAGTAAACGGGTGTTGAACTTTAAGAAAGACTAAAATTCTTCACTATTAGAAATACAACACGCATGAGTAGTAAACTTTTAGATATGCCTTGGGATAGTCATCCTATAGGGGCACTTTCCTAAAATTTATTTTTAGGGTTGCTAGTCTATAATAGATGCTTTTTCATGTAAATTAATTAGCTCATAGGAACACTTTTCTAAAATTCATTTTTAAGCTTGCTAGTCTGTAATAGATATTTTCTCATGTAAATTAGTTAGCCCATAAGGGCACTTTCATAAAATTCATCTTTCCTTAAGGTTGCTAGTCTGTAATAGATGTTTTCCCATAAAAATTAGTTAGCCCACAGAGACATTATCCTAAAATTCCTCTTTTTTTTTAGGGTTACTAGCCTATAATAGACGTTTTCCCATAAAACTTAGTTAGCCCACATGGGCACTATTCTAAAATTCATCTTTTAGGGTTGCTAGTCCGTAAAGGCATTTCCTAGTGTAGGATAGTCAGCTTATAAGGCACTATCTTAAACATCTCTTACTAATTCATTAAAAATATTTTTATAGCTCTTCAGAGTACATTGATAGGCAAAAATGGTATATCTCTTTGATCTTTATAATAAAGTTTTTCTCAAACTTTATATAAAGTGAGGCAGCTATAGACATATCATTTTTGCTTTATCTTTATTTTTTTATTTAAAAAACATTTAGGAAAAATACAATTTATTTGCATTATATGACCGAGGCATAGGCTAATGGCCTATTGGAAAACACACACATACATTTACAAGAAACCAAAGTTCGATTCCCCATTTGTGAATTTTTTTTTTAAATAGAAAAGTGGAAATAAATCCAATTTAGTTGCATAATGTGTTGAGGCACAAGCTATTAGCCTAATGGAAAGTACATGCACGCAATTCCCCCTGGACATAGGTTTGAATCTTCACTCGTGCAAATGCATGAGAATTTTTTTTTCCTCAGAGAAAAAATGTAGGTTGAACCCACGATTTCTTCTTTCTGTAATTATTTTGTGACAAAGAAAAATATGAGTTGAACCCATGTTTTCACCATCTTCAACCTCCGCTGTTTGCCATGGGAGAGCACATGAAGCTTGCATTTTTTTTTTTTTTGACTATTCAAACTTATAGAAGATCAAACAACATGATTCAAGAAGCAAATGCTTGCAGAATCAAATTAAATAAGTGTAATAAAGACATTAAAATTACAAAAACGCATCTTCAATTGAAATTCTGATCTTCAACTTTTCTTCTCTCCCATGCAATTCAATCCATATTATTCTATAAATAGAGTTCCATTTTGCTTAAATTGGTCTGAAAAATGATTGATCCAAGTATAAGTTTTCCTATTCCATTTCAGCGAAACTCTCTCTCTCTAGAAAATTTCCAACAAAGCTCTCTCTCTCTCTCTAGAAATTTTCTAGCGAAGCTCTTTCTCTACTTTCCCACCATGAAACTCCTAAGTTCGGCCACCATTAACTTGCTCATTCTTGCCAACAAACCACTACCAACACCACCTTCACCGAACACCATTACTACCACTTTCGTTTTTTTTTTTTCACTATAAGAAACCCATTGCCGATCGCCATCTCCGACATATGCATAACCAAAAGTTGCTATATCACTAATGCCCTCAAGCCATTCTCCTCAATGCCGGTGAAGCTTCTTTCACCATTTTTGGAATCTCTACTTGTTGTCATTGAACCCAACGATCCAACCTAGGTTCGTAAAAATATATTTATTTTTAATTTTCAAAAAAAAAATTAGATTAAAATTTTTAAAATAATTTTAGTTATTTATGTATATTTTAAAGACATTTTAAAATTAAAAAAAATCTTTAAATATTTCTTTTAGTTATTTTATATTTTTTAAGACATTTAGATTTAAAAAAAATAAGTTATTATATATTTTTTTAAAGACATTTTAGATTTTTAAAAAATTATAAAAAAGAATTAGTTATTTTATATATTTTTTGAAGATATTTTAGCATAATTTTTTTTTCTGTTTCTTCTAAAAAATATATTTTAGATATAATTTAAGAAAAAAGAATTATAACTATTCATAATTTTTTATTTTTAACAAATTTAGAAAAATAACTCGTGTGAACTATGGTTGATTTGATCTCGAATACCTAGTATATAGGCACCCTCGAGGCAACCTCATTTGTAAATAATAATTATGTTCATATTTTTTTTCTTTCCTTTTATGCTTCTTTTTTTCTCTTTCTTTCTTCCAAAAAAATAAATCTAACTTAGAAGGTTAACAATTTGGACAACTAATAGGATGAGAAGTTGAAAAAGGAACATGATTAATTGGAATGATAGAATCACATGAAGCAAATTGAGAAATAAATTCTTTGTAAGGAACTATGTTTTCAAGGAATTTAACATCATGACTTATTAAAATTCATTGGGTATCTATGTCAAACATTTATATCTCTTTTGTCCAAATTCATATCCTAAGAACACACAACCAATTCCTTTGCAATCAAATTTATCTTAACTAGGTAGATTGTTGTGACCATAACAAAGACATCCTAGTACTTTCAAATTATCATACAAAGGAGGTTTGCCAAAAAAAAAAAATTCAAATGGAGTTTTCCATTTCAGATTTAACATTGGCATCCTATTTACAAGATAAGTAGCTATTAGAATACATTCATCCTAGAATTTCTTAAGCAAATTTGCATGAATCTGTAGTTCTTTAGAAATATCCAATAGATATCTATGTTTTCTTTCTACTTCCCAAATTTTTTTATGGTGTGTATACCATTCTATGCTAATGAATTACTCCTAGATCATGAAATAATCTTTGAAAAACATTTGACATAAACTCTGTTCCATTGTCTATTCTAACTTTCTTTGGAATAATGTCAAATTGATTAGAAACATATTTGAAGTATTGTGTTAGGATTGTTGGTACTTACAACTTATGATGAAGCAAATACGTCCAAGTAGATCTTGAGTAATCATTCACTATAATTAAAAAATATTTAGCTCCAATTATGGAAGGAATATTATATGGTCCCCAAACATCTAGATGAAGTAATTGAAATGGAAAAGCAGACTGATTAACACTTCTTTGAAATGGAAATCTATGGAATTTTGCTTCTTAACATGTATGACAAACGAAATTATTGAAATTTTCATGCTTACAAACATCTAGATTTTGTAGCATTGAAGTAAAAACATGTCTTAACTGAGCATGTAAGAGATCTATATGATTTTTATTAGTAGATAAAGTCTGATTACATAGTGCTAACAAACTTGAAGAATCAACTATATCTATAACAAACCTATAGCTTTCTTATTGAAGAATATATGGTTTGTTTAGCAGCTTTACTTTGGCAACTGCTCGGTTTTCATTTTGGTCCTGAAATTCACATTGGAATTGATCAATTTTAACTATTAAAGATTGATCATTGATAAGTTTACAAATTGATAAGAGATTGTGTGTAAACTGAGGTACATAGAACATATGTTGAAGCATAAGCGTTGGGGTAACATTGATAAGTCCAACTCTATCAACATGCATCATTCTTCCATTTGGTAATTTAATTGGTATAGGCTTTGCTAGATGTTTGATGTTATGTAGGTATTTCAATATTAGGACTCATATGATCTATTGCGCTAGTGTTTACAGCCTAATGAGCCGATCGATTACCTAAAATGCTATAATAAGAAGAAGAAGGAAAGGGAACAGGTGTACCTACACAATGAACCGAATTGGCATGCATGTGTCCTATTCCATCGTTATCTTTGATCATCTACATCACTTCTACACAAATGTTGCTAATCAACTCTCTATTTGCATTTCTTGGTTGTTTGGATGCAATTGTATCATCAAATGACGTTTCCATAATTTGATTTGCTTTCTCTTAGGAAGCCATGTTTGCTTGCTTCATTTTCCTAATTCTTTTTCCCTTAAACCACTCAGGATATCCTACAAGTTGAAAACAATTTTCTATTTGATGTCTTTCTTTTCTACAATACTTGCAGAAACTTTTCTTATTTTGTCTTTTATCATTAATTCCTCTATTTTTTGTTATGTTGGCTACAAACACCGAAATCTCAACATTTAGATTAAGCCCACTCGTAATTTGTCTTTGTTTCTCCACTTGTTGCACAATATAAAATGCCTTGTTAAGTGTAGGCAATGGATCTA
The DNA here is from genome assembly GCA_037954665.1 of Laguncularia racemosa. Classification (NCBI taxonomy): domain Eukaryota; kingdom Viridiplantae; phylum Streptophyta; class Magnoliopsida; order Myrtales; family Combretaceae; genus Laguncularia; species Laguncularia racemosa. The sequence continues at coordinate 723,258 of JBBMOL010000063.1, read as the reverse complement.
TGGACAAAATTTGATTTCACACTCCCTCATAGGCTTCATTTAATCCCATCAAAAAACTAAATCAATTTATTATGTGGTTCAAAATTCTAAACTCTTTTCTTGAGATTACACGTGCAATTAACCATTCTACCACACATACACAAAGGATATGCATACAATGCATTGAGTTCATCCCAGCACCGCATGAGCTTATTAAAGTATACACTCTCTAATTGATTTTCTTATTATTGATTGCTGATTTCATGTTGTAGTTGAAAAATCAATGGACCACTCGTGGTCCCATATTGTTCAATAATTTCTTTCCACAAATCTTGAGTCAATTGTGTATATAGAGAATTCTATGCAGGATCATTTGTCATGGAATCCAACATCCAACACCTAACCATATAGTCACATCCAATCTACCTTATATGATTAGGATCATTTTCTTCTGGTTTCAAGACTGTTCCATCGAGAAATCCCAATTTTAATTTTGCTTCCAACACCATCTTGATCGATTGACTCCAAGCAAGAAAATTATTTCCATTGAAGACCAAGCTTCCTATACTCATCCTTGGATTGTTTGCTACCGGAAGAAACAATAAACCTAAAATGGATTGATTGACCGAGTTCATCTTTCATGACCAGAAGAATTTCTAATCGCAAGTTATAGTATTGTAGATTTAAACCATGAAAGAAAACCTCTTATGCATAAATGAATTAGTCTTGATTTTCTTTGATACCATGTGAGCTTTTGATTCTCCAGTAATACAATGCATGAATGTGTATGTTTGTTCAAGAATGAATGAAATTGGAAAATGAAAAGTAATCTCTATTCTTGTTATTTTGGAAACTTAGTTGCAGTAAAGTAGTCCCTCTACTATTTATAGTACCCAACTATATTAACTAACTTTCTATTTTAATATTGCCACTTGGCACACAATTTGAACTACAAATATTATATATCTTCACATATATTGAGAAGAATTAAGGGAAATTCATCTCTTGTTTTCCTTTCCCTTTCTAATTTTTTTTTTCCATTTTGCTTTTGTTATTAAAAATATCCTAGTTTTTTTCAAAGCTTCTAAACAACTATAAGTTTGAGCCCCCGGTATATTAGTGGCTTCCAAGTTATAGTAGAGACAACGCATCCGAATGGATGCACTACAAACATGGATCATACAAATATAAGCTATATAGATATGATTATAACATAACACATGAAACACGGCAATTTATAAACATGCATAGTGAACCTTATGATATAAATTAGGAACGAGTAATCCTTTTAACGATATTATGTTAGAAACATATGGGTTATAATATATTTATTTTCCGACATAAAATATTGTCTTTCTTTCTTTAAAAAAAAAAGAAAAAAAATGATATAGATCAATTTTCCCTTATTTTGATTGTCTTATTGTTTATTCATTTATGTGGCTCTCGCAGTGTGTCTGGACTCTGCACTTGTTGTGTGCTGGAAGCCTGTAAGATGGGGCTCACTACAACTACAAGAATGCAAGCATTGTCTGTCTAATCCATTATTATACCCAATAAAATGGCTTGTTGGTGCATAATAAAAGATTCGTTCTTTCAGCTAATCATTCGATTCAAGGAGTTTATACTATGCGTTTTCTGTGATTGTTGGCCTTTATTTCCTATCTAGATGATTATGGTTTCATTAAAGTTCTACAGTCATCTCAGGATTGACGATTGTAAGATAATGCTTTTAAAGACTGCTATGTAAATAAGGCATTTGCAATGAGATACGCCATTTATTCTACGTTCATTCTCATTGCTTATAGCGAATTTGTCGTTTCGCTAAACAGCTTTGTTTATTTTGGTGTAATACCAATGGCAACTTTCAGCTCCCCGATGAACAGCAGAGGTACTAGCTCTTACAGCTAGGCAATTGATTAATGGGTTTCAAGGTTCTTGCAATTTTTCCTCCTTTTTTTTTTTTTTTTAATTAGACGAACCCACTTATTATTCTTCCTCTGTATATATAATCTACCTACATGTTTAACTCAACCACACATTTAGACTTATTGACAAGTTCAAACATGGTAAGTTTAAAATAATAATAATTTGAGACTTATTAACACAAGTTCAAGCACGGTAAGTTTAAAAGAATATCATATGTACGATTTCAATTGGTATTCTCATCCTAAGTAATAATTGGACGGCAAATACAGTTGCTAAACATTGTTTTAACCATTTTATCTCGTATGTGTATCGCAAATTACGACATTGGATGACTAGTCTAAAGGAGAGCATTAAGGATAATATTTACAAATATCCATGTGGAAAAACAAGATATACAATTATAAAAACCCATTAAACATTAACCAAGTTCATTTTGAGCTCCATCATAAGCCAAGGCAACTTTTAATTGTACATGATACTACACTAACAACAATTTGATAAGCAACAATAAAACTTCCTATATCTCAAAAACTTTGAAAGAGATCAAAAGATAGAAGCAAGGGTAATGCGTTACAATAAGAAATACAAGAGTTCGAAAAATACCAAGTTGGCAGAAGAATCACGTAATATGAATTGGTTTAGTTTTCAGTTAATTGTTACTTGAGGCTGTTAGTTTGACAATTATACAATTCAAAATGATGTGACCAATATTCAAGAGGGGAAAACATTTACAATGTAAAGCTACCAATTGACTTTTCTAATTAAAGAATTGAATAAAGCTACAATAAGTTTTGATGACTATTACATTTTTCAATCAAATGAAGTAGAATTAAGAAAATTTTGTTGTATTTGTTGAATGTAGTGAGGAAGACGACTTGAATAACTTAAAAAGTACTATAATATCCTATATATAATTATAAAAAATGAAAGTACATAAACAATAAAACATATATAATAGTATATAGGGAAAATATATTTTTAGTCTTCAACGTTTATTTACTATTATATTTAAGTCCTCAACTTTTTTAAAAGTTAATAAAAAAAGACTTCTATGAAATTTATTAAATTTTTTATCAATACGTAACACGTAATAACTTCAAATTGATTTATAATAATTAAATTTACAAAATGATGATATTAAATATATTTATTTACCTAATATAATAAAAATAATATTAAATATATTTAATGATATAATATAATAAAAAATTAAAAAATAATTAAAATTAAGAGAAATGGCTAAAAATATTTATGTATGCCTCTACCATCCTAGGTAACTAGCTCAAAACTAATTAGAAACCAATACATTTTTAATATGAATAGAAAAGTTAATGTATTAAATGAAAACTTATTTTTATAAGATTTTAAAAATATTGAGAACTCAAATAGAAGGGGGAAAAAGAGTTAAGAATTCAAATAGAAAAGTAGGTAAATGTTGAAGACTAAAATTATACTTTTTCCTAGTATATATTACAATTATTTATTACATGTAATACCCTAATAGTATATCATATACATACATAGCAATATGTTATATTACATCAGGACAAAACATACATAACAAGTTATATATAGTGTCACTTGCCACTTAAGTGGTAACTACTAGCCAGACGATAGGAAAGCTACCACTTGAACGGTAGTTGGGAATTGATTTTGACCTTTCTTGAGTACCCCACCATCTAGATGGTGGGTCATATTCACCATTAACGGTAGAGAAAATTTCTTCTACCATCTAGATGGTAGCACATTAGTGAGAAACATGAAATATGAAAGAGAAAATCACTTAATATTATTGATAATAATCAAATATTGTCCCCTATTATTTTATATATTAAGAATTTATATACTAGAAACCTTAGAATTAATAAAAAAATTGAATAAGAATGTAATAGAAAACTAAATTAAAGAAAATAGACTTTCCTATTCTAGATAAGTTTTTATTAGCATAATATGGGCTAAGATGAACTTCCAAAACTAAGTCTTTCTCTGATCCATTAGCTTTCGATAGCTTTAAACGTGTTTAGAAAATTGTTTTCAAACACTTGGCTTTAATGGCTTACTTCGAAGTCACTAATTCTTCTTCTTCCATTGCTTTTGATGGTCAAATTGTTGAATAACTTGCAAACTTAACTCATGCACGTTACATCCGGATGATAGATACAAAAATGAATTGTTACTATTCATTGCATCATAGAGTTTACTTTTTATTCTATGATCAATAGCCATGATAAGCCTATAAGTACATGGCTTAAGACAAATTTCAAGCATTTGAATAGAGCTCTTATTTGCTATCTTATAATTTTGTATTACTTTCATTCATTGCTTGTCTTGTATCCATTAATTTGCAAAATATTGAGTGAGAACTAATTTTAGTGCAAGTGACCTTGTATTTACAATTTTTTTGTGAGAGCACTATACTTCTATTTGAGTATGTAAAACATTTGGCACTTGCATTGTGTTTAGCACATTTTGATAAAGGAGAAATGGGCAAAAATGAGTAAAAAAGAAAAGAAAAGAGTGGAAATGAAATAAAGTGTAATTTTTATTTTTGCATTAGGTAACATGGAGGAAATGAAGGGAAATGGAATTAGTAATAAATGAAATTACTCCTATTGTTGTTTTAATGAGTACTGTTATAAAGGACAATTTTGTAATTTTATCTCATTTACACCTATTTATTTTCAATTTTAGAGAAAAAAAAAGTACACTTTAAAGTGAAAATGTTTCCACTCATTTTCTTTCTTTTTTTTTTCTTTTTTTAAAATCAATTTCTACTTTTTATTTGAATTGCGAAACATATCATTTCTATTTATTTTCATCCTTTTCTACTCATCCAAATATAATGTTAAGCCTTTTGTTGTGGTAATCAATAAAAAGTGTATGAAGGCCTCCGTTAAGATATGGTCGTGTGATCGTGGAGATAAAGGGGCTGTCTAAAACTCCACTAAATCCGACCTCGGTTTTAAATCCCTTCATCTCTTTTATTTCCAACAAGATATTTATTATTTATATTCATTCATTTATTTAGTTGCTAAGTTTGTTTAAAAATTGTCGATTTTCATTAGAGATAAATTTAGTCATCTTGACCTCACTAGAGATAGACGGTTTCTTAAAGATCATCTAAGTATTACGCATGGATAATTTTCATTTTAAAATAAAAGAAAGTTAGTGAGAATCTGGGGAAAAAAAATAGTACATGTCTCTTGTAATAGAATTATGCAAAGAGATAACATTCTAATGAATTTCACGGCATATGCTTCAAGAAGTTCTATCTATTGCAAATCAAACAAATCCAAGATGTAGTCAAATATCAAAGTAAATTAAATTAATAAAAAGTGGTGAGCATTTAAACAAATAACTCACTGCTTCCTCATCCAATTTCAGTATTATTTGATTAACAAAATCCATAACCTCGTTGTCATCAAGACGCAGAATTCAATTATAATCCAATCCATTTTTCCAAAACAAAGAACAAATAATGGATTCTTATCAAAATTTCAACTTGGTAATATATTCATGAGACATCCTCTTTCAGTATTACATTTAAAAAACCAACATAGTTACAATCATCAAAAAGACATTATGTAACACCAACACGTCAAATTACTCCAAGACAAAAAAAAAAAAAAAAGTGGGTTGTCATCAAAACCTCAACTTGGTGATAAACCCTTGCCTTGTGAATTCTTTTGGCTTTCTTTTGAGCATTAACCATTAAAGGCTTTTTTTAATAAGTCGCTTTTAGAGACCACTTGCATGTGAAACCACCAAATCTATAGAGCATTGGCAATGATGTCCATACGAGAGCATCGATTGTCTTGATGCCGTTATGGTCATCATGGATATAATTGTCAAATTTCAAATTGGAAGGAATACATATAATATGGTTTGGTTCAGTACGGTTCGTCCCTTAAATCATATATTATGGTTTGTTTGTTTTTTTTTTCTAAATAAGATTTAATCATATGGTTTGATTTGTAATTTTTTTAATTAGAAAAAAATATATATTTTAGTCTGGTTCGATTCACAGTTCAAATGATTTTTATATGTGTTATTAATTTTTTTTCTTTTTATATACAAGTCAATAAGTCATAAAAAATTGTATTTGACATAAAAAAGATTTAATTTATTATTATTATTCTAATATTACTCATTATCTTTAATATCTATTTGATATATTTAAAAAGATTTTATTATTTCTTTCAAGATAAATATGGTTTCTATATCAGTTAATAAGTAAAAATACAAAACAAAAAAAATAGTAAGTTAATTGATGAAAAGCAAATAAGAGGAAAAATTGAATAAGTAATATGGAATTCTCTTTTTCAATTATACATTTCTAGATTTTTACTGTCTTCTTTTTCTTTACTTCTCATGGTTCGATTCGGTTTAAAATAGTTCAAATCAATTCATAATTTTTCTCAAACCTAAAAAAGCAATTCGGTTTGGTTTAAATTCATAATTTTTTCAAACCTAATAAGTAGTTTAAACCTAATTTATAATTCAATTCAGTTCGATCCAGTTTGGTTTGGTTCATGGTTCAATTAGTTTTTTTGCTCAACCCTACAAGTTAACAAGTATATAAGTATTGAAAAGTAGGGGTGTATAGCCATAAAACAATTGATTATTATATTTAATCATACAAATGGCTCGTGGAGTCCAAACTTGAGGGTATTCACTTTTATATAAAGATGTGTGTGTGTGTGTGTATTGTATGAAGGGTTCTTTTAGATGGTCAATCACGTGTAGTGGACATGTCAATTGACAATGGAGATGTTTTGATCTAATGACATGTAAAATAATGATGTTAGAAAGAGGCATCGAAGGAAGAAGAGGGAATCTTGGATTCTCAAAGCACACATATAATAGTAGATTAGATATACAATTTTTTGTTTGTTCTTAACTTGTTTTGATGAAATTTGATGTTTGATATTCTATAGATCTATCTCGATAAGTTAACTATGTTTGTGCAAAACTTGCCAATACTTCAAATGAATGAAAATGAGAAGAGGAGCTTCCTACTTATAGATTTCGAAGTCTAATTTTAATTGACCACTAGATCACTCTGAGATGGAGGGCTGGGATATAATCTTCATAATGACCATTAGATAACTTCTGATAATCTCACAACTGATATTCTTCTCTTCTTTTCTTATATGGGCATAGGCTTTAGAAATGAGTTTAGACATAGCCTAAATGCTTATAAGAATATAAGAAGACCCCACTCCATTATAAACAGACTAAAAGCTTATTTAGCCCTTCTTAGGGCCTATTAAGGCCAAACAAGGTATGGAAAAACTCATAGAAACCTATTCCAGGCTTACCAAGCCACATCTCCCTAAAACATCTCTACGTAAATGTGATTTCCTAAATACTATCACCAACCTAGAACACTGAATCATAACATTAAATTAGGTTCAATTACCAAAATAACCATTATACATATATATAGTGAATTTATTCAGACTCTTGATATAATTGATTTCTCTCCTTGGAATTGTTGCCTTTTCTCTTTAGTAAAATTTTGCTTCCTCATACGATTATTATTTCTTAATCTTCTATTTGAATTTGACATTATTTGATACAAACACTTTAAATCATCTTAGGTCATAACAACATGTTATGTATAAGTACCCAAATAATATATATATATATGTAATATATGAAAAAAAAATTACTATTTATTTAATTATGTAATATAAGTATTATTATAAAGAGCTAAGGACGAGGATGGAAATTATAAAAGTTGAAAGGGCAATTTAGAAATTTCACGGCGGGGAGTATTTATTCTCAAATGACCTAACATTCCTCCTTTTCCCTCCTCATAGTAACATAGCAGACAAAAGCACTCTCTGAACAAAACCTAAGATGACAAAAGGAGATAGTGTGACCTAATTCCAATTCTAAAGGTAAGGGATCTTATGCGGATTTTAGTTGAGGATTAATGGAAATTGTGGTTATAAGTGTCGATTTTTCATGTAGAAAACAAGGTTATGAAGGGACAAAAGAGAGCGGAGAATCGATGATCCAAGAGGACTCAACTCATAAGGAATTTGAAGTAAGTAATCTAATATGTGTAATTTATTTATAATTACATGTTTTAGAAACTTAGTTAAGCTTAGGAATAGAAAGGATTAGGTTTTGAAGGAATTGAAGTAATAAAAATAGGGTTCATGGAATTTTCGAAGGTAACACAGCCTCCCAACACGGTCGGAACCCGACCGTGTTGAAATGGAAAGGTGTACCGAGAGATACACGGCCTCCCAACACGATTGTGTTTTGACCGTGTTAAGTTAAGGGCAACACCGTTGTATTTCGATCCATGTTGAAATGGAAAGGTGCACCGAGAGATACACGACCACCTAACACGGTTGTGTTTAGACCATGTTAAGCAATGGCAACACGGCCTCCAAACACGGTCGTGTTTAGACCGTGTTGAAATTAAGTTTTTCACCGAGAGATACATGACCCCTAACATGGTCATGCTTTAGCCCGTGTAGAGCAACACTGTCCCTAATATGACCGTGTTGAATAAAGTATAACATAATTATATGTTTGTTTAACTTCGATTTAAACTAATTTCTATGTAACCTAGATAACTAATAAGGTCTTAGAGAAATTATATGAATAGGATTGAGGAGATTAAGAATGATATTGATCTTAGATTGAATATTAAGAAGAGTATGTTAATGTATACAGATTTCCAATTAGGTTAAGTCCAAGATCGAGAAGTGCTTAAGGCTAGGATCCAAGGTACGTGTAACTTGTGTACTGTTCTGTGTTTGTTTAAGTTAGTACATGTATTTGAAATTGATTAAGTAAACGATTCAATTTAAGTGTTTAAGTGATATGTTGTATGTGCTTGGCTCGGCCTAGGGGCCCGTAGTGGGAGATCCTTAAGAAGTACCCCAATGATTCGTATGTGATGTTATTCCAAGAGGAGTCGTATTTGGAAATAATCTAGGTTGGATGTTATTTAAGTAGTTAAGTGTACATAGGTGTAGGGCTTGTAGTGGCAGTTCCCATCACCAAGTTTAAGTGTTTAAGTGGACATGGGTGTGGGGCCCGTAGTGGTAATTCCCATCACCAAGTTTAAGGATTAAGAGATTATGGGTGTGGGGCTCATAGTGGCAATTCCCATCATCAAGTCATGTTCCAATGTGTTAAGTGTGATAAGGGGGTTATAAGTACCCTGTTGTTTGATTGTGGATATAAATTATATTAAGAAATGATTGTCTATGTTTAACTTTTGCATGATGTGTGTGATATTCGTTTATGTTTGTTCATGCGCATGTGTTTGTATTATACATACTAGGTATTAGCTCACCCTTCGAGGAATCATTTTTATATGTATGCATTGTGGGAGATGAGAACCTAGAAGATGACTTGGGTTTAGGTGAACCATAGAGAGGGAAAGATGAAGAGTACCATTATTATTATGGTGATTAAGTTTCATGGGAAAATTTTGATATTTAACTGTAATAGACAATATCTTTTGAAATTGTTATTTTTGGTGTTTAAAGACTTCCCTTGCATTAGATATTTGTTATGGTTCAAGTTATCATTTGAATTTTGAGGTTATATAGAGTACTTTTATCATAAGAGTTATAGGTTAAAATGTATCAGAGTTGTTCAGAGCCTTAACGTGTTCTTGTGAGATAAGGACACATGGCAGGCAGTAGCATGGCCCGGGTCTTGAGGCATTACATATATATATATAATTTATATATATATATATATCAAGTCTAGTTTTTAACTATTTTTCTTAATTTTAATTGATACTAAATCCTACCCACTTAATATAGATTACTCGACTATATTAAGGAAAATCAAATTTTTAAAAGGAGTTACCACTAACTTAAGTTAGAAAATAAGATAATGTTAAGTAAGTGGATTAACCTTAACTAACTACTAATTTGTAATTTTTTCTAAAAATATTTTAGAAAAATGTTTGATAGAAAATGTGGGATTTAGGGTTAACCTATTAAAACCCAAATGGTTACCATGTAAAATTTTTAAGAATATTTATTGAAAGGCCTTTATATTCCTATCTTTATTTTTCACGTATGTGCTACTATATATTACACTATGCTATTTATTATTTTATTATTTTTTATAATATTATGAATTTATGCTAAAGAGCCTAAAGTTTGAAGTTTATTATACTAATATTTCTAAAGCTTTTATTATGTTTATATTAATAACCAAAATTATTTTAATTTTGGTTATTTTTCTTAATCTAATTTTTTTAGTTTAGTATGGTTATTTTTCCTAATATAAAGTTTTTATTTTATTATGGCTACCACAAATGTGCCTACATACTTGCTAGTTGGGATTGAACTATTCGTTGTTTGCTTTTCTTTTATAAAATCTTAGTTTGTTGATTAATTTTACTGAATGCAAAAAATGCCCAGTTTACATTAGTTAATCAAATTAATTTTGTTAAGAAAATACCTAAGATAACCTAGATTATTATATAATTATTTTTAAAAGAACCTAAGATATCCTAATTTTGGAAAAAAATCATACTAGATTTTTTATTTTTTAGAAAAAACTCTATGATAAAACCATAAGATACTAGATTTTGATAAAAGTTTTTTCTATTTTTATTACATTTGTGTCTTTTATTCTTTATTCTTATTATATTCTATTCCTAAAAATTTAACTAAAAAAACTTTATTTTTATATGTTTTTATCATTTTTACTTTTTATTATATTTTTGTTCCTAAAAAATTATTTATACTAAGATTTTTACTTACTTAAATTGGTTTTCTACATTTTTCATTTTTATATTTTTATTTTTAACATCCTAGTTTATACTAAATGTTTTTATTTTTATCTTTTTAGATTTTTATATTTTTTATTCTTATGCTAAATATTTTTATTTAATTTAATTTAATTATTTTATTCTTACATTAAATATTTTATTTATTTTATTATTATTTATGTGCCCTATCGAGTGATGGTATACACTACAATAACCCGACGAGTACTAAAAAATTAAACTTTATATTATATTATTGCTATTATTCTTTTTATTATTTTTTCTAATCTTAAAATTTTATAATTTTACCCATACTATTCATAAGATAAATAAATAAAATAATAAAATAAAGAAAGGAGAAGTACACTAACCAAGGATGTTCGAGTCAGATATGGGTTGGGCAAGTCAGTTATGTGCGGGTTAGGTCTAGGTTGGATCGCGAGTTTGCTAGGTTAAATCGTAGGTCTATATGTAGATGAACAGCGATGGTCTTCCTAAGCGCTTCGGCAGTCATTGAGAGTGGTTGGGGAGTTGATCCTGGGGTTTTTAAGGGTATAGAGTACAATGATGGTGATAGTTTTGCGAGGAAAGACACCTAAGGTAGTGGTCCAGGAGTGGTAAACGAGGTAGGGTTGATGGTTTTCAATCCACTCCATTAAGATGAAATCGAACAAAAAGCTTAAACTTTTATGAATCTATGGACCTCTAAAACACTAGGATACCATTGGCTTACTTTGAGATTATGCATCATGTGACAAATCTTAGAGAGAATGTGGAGTTGCAGTGGGTGTTTTAGAGAAAGAAAGGGCTCGGATGAAGTGATTAGGAGCTTCTAAAACATGAATCCAATTGACCTCAACTTAAGATGTTTCCTATGTATTTATAGGTGTGTTTAATTGATTTAGATAAGCTTCATTTTGATTCAAACAATAAAAAAGAAAACATGTTTATCTTAAGCAGATTGAAGATAATCTTTAAGGTAAGCTCGTTTTTCTATTAAATATGGTAGGATTACGTGAAGTTTGTGATAAGAATCAGGGTAATTTGATCTTAATCTACATGGTGGAGTTTTTTTCTTCTTCTTCTTCTTCTTTTTTCTATTTTTCGAGCCTCGACATTGCTATTTGAAGCTAGGAGATGATCATGTGTCTTGCACATGACTTGTCCCAACCAACTAGATGCTACCACATGGTAGCGATTTACAATATAAGAAGGTAATGAGAGCCTCCATCTTATTTGAACCCATGACCTCAATCTTCGCTAGCACACACAAGGACAACACATGGACCAACTGGGTTGGCCCTTTTTGCAATTAAGTTACACTTTAACCAACTGTCTTGATTTATTTTTGTCATTTTAAGATTCCCAAGTTTAATTTAGAGACCCATATTTCCTTACTTTTATTAGGAATATTCACATTTTTAATTAATTTTTGTTATTTGTTATTTTTTTTACCCATTTATAATAATTTTTCATTTTATTTTTGTTTATTTCTTTTATTATTTATATATTTTTTTATTTTTTATTATTCCATAACCCGACTTTTTTTTCTTTTCTTTTTCTTAATAAACGAGGGACAAAAATGAGGTGTCTACAACAACCCCTCCTTATAGTAGAGTTTGAATACAACTTGACTACAATGACCAAAAAAACATAATTTTTTCCCTAAGTCTTGAATGATATGCCTACTACTAATGAGATAGGACTTTAATGGTTACCACCTACTAACAAGAATAGACTTATAAAAGGTCGCTAACTATTAACAAGACTAGACTTAAAAATAGAGTACCACTTACTAACGAGAATGGACTTGAAGAAAATGCCAGCTACTAACGAGCTTAGGCTTAAAAAAGATGTTAGCTATTGACAAGTCTAAGCTTAGAAATATATACCATCTAATGATGAGAATAGACTTAAATATGATTACATCTACTAACGATAATGAGCTAAAATAGGTGCCATCTACTTACGAGAATGGACTTAAATGGATGTCAGCTATTAACAAGCTTAGACTTAAAATAGGGTTGCTAGCTACTAATAAGACTAGACTTATTGGGTTGTCACCTACTAAAGAGGATGGACTTATATAAGATGCCAGCTACTGATAAGCTTGGACTTAAAATTGGTGCCATCTACTAACAGGAATGGATTTAACTAGGATTCTAACTAGCTTGGACTTAAAATAAATGCCATCTACTAACGATAATGGGCTTATAAGGGTTGCTAGCTACTAAGGAGACTAGACTTATTAGGCTACCACCTTCTAATGAGGATGGAATTATATAAGATGCTAGCTATTGACAAGCTTAGACTTAGAATTGGTGCCATCTACTAACGAGAATGGACTTGTAAAGGTTGCTAACTACTAACAAGATTAGACTTATTAGGTTGCCACCTACTAACGAGGATGGACGTTAAATGTGTTGCTAGCTACTAATGAGACTAGACTTAAATACGATGTCATCTACTAACAAGAATGGGCATAAATAGGATGCCAACTATTGACAAGCTTAGACTTATAATATGGTTGCTAGCTACTAATCAGGCTGGACTTATTAGGTTGCTACCTACATACGAGGATGGGTTTAAATAGGTTTGCTATCTACTAATGAGAATAGACTTTAAAGGTTGCTACCTACTAATGAGAATGGACTTTAAAGGTTGCTACCTACTAATGAGAATGGACTTTAATATGATGCCAACTATTGACAAGCTTAGGCTTAAAATAGGTGCCATCTACTTACAAGAATAGGCTTAAAGAAGGTGCTATCTACTTACTAGAATTGACTTAAATGGGATTGCTAGCTACTAACGAGACTAAACTTATTATGTTGCCACCTATTGACAAGGATGGGCTTAAAATAGATGTCATCTATTAACGAAAATGGACTTATTAAATTGCCATCCCTTAATGAGAATGAACTTAAGTAGGTGCTAGCCATTAACAAGGCTAGACTTAAGATAGAGTACCATCTACTGAAGGGCTTTATAAGGTTTTGCCATCTTCTAACGAGAATGGACTTTAAAAAGTTGTCATCTACTAATGAGGATGGACTTAATTTCACCAAGGATTGATTGTTTTTGAAAAACTTTTTTTCAAGGATTTCCTTTTTTTTTTTTTTTGAAACATTAAAAAAAAAAATTTTGTTAATCATTTTATTTTAAAACATTGCTAACAAGAAAAAGAATCTTCATTGACTTTGAAAATTGTAAATAAGAGGCAAATTTTCCCCAGCACTTAGTAACCATTCGCTCACCTTTGTGAAAAGCTGGTGTCTAAACTTAGGCCATGGTTCTTGGAATCAAGTGATTGCATTATGAATCGTATGATCATCTCCTAGGTATTTAAGGATTCAATGACTTCAAATATTCTTGCTTGGGGAATAAGTATCCTACCATTTGAATTGTTTAATCAAAGAGAACTTCCTTACGCTCTTATTTTCATGCTTGACTTCTATTCCAAGAATTATGGTCTAACTTGTAGGTTAATCATCTTGATCAATTTATTGAGTCTTTTTAGGGATTATAATGTAGGCTTTTGGTCAACGGTTTAACAAAGAGGATATGATGCATAAGCTAGTTTTTTTTAAAAAAGGTGATATTCATTTCATTTCAGGTTTACAAATCAAGAACCTTAAGGACAAAGCTAAAATGGACTTGCCTCAATTTATTGCTTGAGCAATTATAAAATATATCCTTTAATTAGGAGAGTCTCGTGAGTGATGGTATTCTGGATGGGGTAGATTCTATTTCATAAACTACTTAGCTCACATTTTTTTTCTTTTCTCTCTCTCTCTCTTTTGAAAAATTTCAGCATTTTTTCTAATTCATCTTTCTTTAGCCCCCTTTTTTAAGCGAGCTTTTGAGGGAATGGAGATGATTTCCCCCTTTATTTTCAACTTAAAGTTAAGTGTGATATGTGCATGAGATGTTCATGGAGACTTTCCTTCACCTTAAAGGAAATAAAGTATCTATGACAATGGTCACTTTTAAATTGATGTGATTAAGGCAAGCATAAGTTAGCTTCATCCCTTTCTTCTAATTGATGCCCCTAACCTCCTGATTGCCCCAGTGTAGGGTGGTTCTTAATAAGGTTAATCTTTTTAAAGAATGCTTCTCAAAAAGGCTCAATGGGGTTACCGAAGGATAGTAGTGTTTAGGATAGGAAAATGAATGCCTAGCATCACTTTGACCAATGTACCAAATTCAAGATAGACCTCCTTCAAGGAACAAGTCCAAATTCTTACTATGATGTTACTCAACTCTCAAATGTGTTTAGGGTTAGTGTTTGGGACATGGTTTGCCTCTTTTCATTTTAAACTTCCAAATGATGACATATTTTTCCCTCATGCAAATTTTTTTTTTATCATCTCTGCACAGCTTTCACCCGGTTTACCTTATATGAGATTAGTTAGGTTAAACAAATGCCCCATTGGCTATTTTAAAAAATGCCCCTAATTAGTCACTTGATGAGTCAATTGCCTTAGACTCAATTGGATGGTTTAGTCCTTTGGGTGCCCCATTATTTGCTCAAAGTAGATTGCCCCTTTCAAAGTCGGCTTGTTGACTTTAATATGATCTGGTTAAGCCTAGTTAGGTAGAAAACTAAACAGTAGTAGGGACAAACTTTGTGTTTAGTTTGGAATGGATAGGAGGATTGTGTGTTATGCATGGTGTCTTATGTTTTGGACCTTCTTGGTGTGTTGGTAGATGAACAAATTACATCTCTAACTCTTTTTGGGAATCAAGTTCTTTCCTAATTACCTTTTGGAGTTAGATCGTAGTGGTCTCCTAGAGTGATCAATTTCATACATCAAGGTTTTGGTTATTAATATGTGGCTCATTGCAAGATTTTAGGGTTCAAAGCAATTGATTTCGAGCTTTGGGTTAAGCAAGTCTACCTAAGTAATTTTGTAATTTTCCAAAGCTTTATGAAAATCTCCTCTTATTAGCAATGTTCCATTTTTTTTAACAATATATTTTTGAGAAATGAAGAATTGCCCTTGGTTCAAGGACACTTAAGATTATAGAAAAGATAGCAACTTGGATAGGGATAATATAGGAATTGGCACATTTTGTAACCTAAGAGCAATAATAATTTACAAGCTTATAGAAATTTGCTATATATATATTTTTAATAGAAAAACTATTATCTTTTCTTTTTCTTTTCTTTTGAAATTTTCTTTTTGTTTTCTTTAAATTTTCTTCACTTTTTTCTATAAGGAAAACCTATATGGTAAATAAATAATGCTACAAGTAGCAATTGAATAGTAATGTGGCATCTGATCCGAGTCATAAAACTGCAGTCTTTTATTAATATTTAAATGGTTACATGGCTTAAAAACTGTAGCTTTATGTTGCAGTGCCACATTACTTTTCATTTGCAAACCAAAGTATAAAATAGTAAAATAAAATACACATGCATAGTAATCAGGGTGTGTTCTAAAGGTTCTCCCGCTTTGTAACTAGTGGCTACATCGAAGCCTAGAGTGGAATCATCTAATCACCGCTAAGCGGTGGTATACACAACTACAAACTGACGAGTACATAATGGCGTTCCATTCTAGTTTTCTAAATGCCCTAAGTCCGGCCATATCTAAACATGCATTTCATAAAATTTTCCCTATTAGGCCATTTCTCCCTTTTTTTTTTTTATTTCGCTACATTACTAAAAACTCAATTAGTATTACTATTTATAAAATAATTCATAAGATAAACAATAAAAACATAATGCAAGAAAATAAAGGCCTTTTAGACATATTTATGAAAACTAGTACATGGTTAGCTCACTTTGAAATATTATGGTCCCTAGTAGAGTTACCATCCTATTGAGTCTAGTTTTTAACTATTTTCCTTAAATTTAATCTATACTAAATCTTACCCACTCAATATAAATTACTTGACTAGATTAAGGAAAATTAAATTTTTAAAAGGAATCGCCACCAACTTATGTTAGAAAATAAGTTAAGGTTAAGTGGGTAAATTAACCTTAACTAATTACTAGTTTGCAAATTTTGCTAAAAATATTTTAGAAAAACATCTAACAAAAAATGCTAGATTCAGAGGCTAACATATTAAATCCAAAATGGTTACCATATAAACTTTTTAAGAATATTTACTAAAAGGCCTTTATTTTCTTATATTTATTTTTCATGTATTTGCTACTATATATTACACTATGCTATTATTATTATTATTTTTATGTTTTTTTTTTCTTTTATAAGATTAGGAATTTATGTTTTAAAAAAAACCTAAAGTCTAAAGTTTATTATGCTAATATTTCTAATGCTTTTATTATGTTTATGTTAATAACCTAAAGTTTTTATTCATCTAATTTTTCTAAAGATTTTTTTTATTATTTTTGGTTATTTTTCTTAACTTAAAGTTTTTAGTTTATTATGGTTATTTTTCCTAACCTAAAGTTCTTATTTTATTATGGTTGCTCTAAAGGTGCCTATGTACCTACTAGCCATGATCAAATCACCTATAGTTCGCTAGTCTTTTATAAAATATTAGTTTGTTGATTAATTTTATTTAATGCAAAAATGTTGAGTTCACATTATTTAATCAAATTAATTTCATTAAGAAAATACCTAAGATAGCCTGGATTATTATATGATGATTTTTAAAAGAACCTAAGATATCCTAAGTTTAGAAAAAGCATCATATTAGACTTTTATTTTTTAGGAAAAACTCTATATGATAAAACCTTAAGATACTAGATTTTGATAAGAATTTTTTTCCATTTTTATTAAATTTTTTTCTTTTATTCTTTATTCTTATTCATATTCTATTCTATTCCTAAAAATTTAACTAAAAACTTTAAACTAAAAAAGAAACTTTTTTTATATATATTTTTATCATTTTTACTATTTATCATATTCTTGTTCCTAAAATTTTATTTATACTAAGATTTTTACTTATTTAATTTGGTTTTCTACATTTTTCATTTTTATATTTTTACTTCAAAGATCCTAGCTTATACTAAAGGTTTTTATTTTTAGATTTTTATATTTTTTATTCTTATAGTAAAGATTTTTATTTAATTTTTTATTTTTTATTCTTACACTAACGATTTTTATTTTACTTTATTTTTTATTTTTATTATTATTTTATTGTTTACTAACGAGTGATAGTATACACCACAATGACCCAATAGGTACTAAAAAATTAAAGTTTATATTATATTATTGCTATTATTATTATTTTTTATTTTTTCTAATCTTAAAATTTTATAATTTTACCTTATAGTATTCATAAGATAAAAAAATAAAATAATAAAATAAAGGAAGGAGAAATACACTAACCAAGCACATCCAAATCGGATACAAGTTAGGCGGGTCAACTGTACACTAGTCGGATTGCAAGTGGGTTTGGGTTGGATCATAGTTCTGGACGTGGATGAATAGTGGCAGTCTTCCTGAGTACTCTAGCAATCGTTGAGAGTGATTGAGGAGTCAGTCTTGATGTTTTTGAAGGTGTAGAGTACAATGATGGTGGCAGTTTTGCAAGGAATGACACCTAAGGTAGTGGTCTAAGAGTAGCTGACGAGGAGGGGTTAATGGTTTTTTATCCACTCCATTAAGATGAAATCAAACAAAAAGCTTAGGCTTTTATGAATCTATGGACCTCCAAAAATGTTAGGATGCCATTGGCTTGCTTCAAGATTGTGTGTTGTGTGAGAAATCCGAGAGAGAAGGTAAAGCTGCGTCTGGTATTTTAGAGAAAGAAAGGGCTTGGATGAAGTGATTAGGAGCTTCTAAAACATGAATCTGATCGACCTCAACTTGAGATGGGAATAGGTGTGTTTAATTGATTCAGATAAGCTTCATTTGATTCGAAAAAAAGAAAAAGAAAACCATGTTAAACTTAAGTAAATTGAAGATAATCTTTGAGATAAACTCTTTTTTTGTTAAATATGATAAGATTGCATGAAGCTTCTGATAAGAATCAAGGTAATTTGATCTTAATCCACACGGTGGAGTTTTTTTTTCTTTTTTGTGTTTTTTAGCCTCGGCATTGCTATCTAAAGCTTGGAGACGATCATGTGCCTCTCACATGACTCATCCCAACCAACCAGATGCTGTCACATGGTAGTGCTGTGTAAAAATTAAGAAGGCATTGAGAGCTTTCTATCGAATTTAAACCTATGACATCAGTCTTCACACATGGACAACATACGGACCAACCGAGTTAGCCTTTTTCTCGGTTTTTCATTGCAATTAACTTGCACTTTAACCAATTGTCTTGATTTTTTTTTTTTGGTCATTTTGAGATTCTCAAGTTTAATTTAGAAACTCATATCTCCTTGATTTTATTGATAGTATTCACATCTTTTAATTAATTTTTTTATTTGTTATTTTTTTCTCCTTTATAATAATTTTTTATTTTATTTTTGTTTAGTTCTTTTACTTTTTTAAAAAAATATTTTTCTTTCTTTTTTTTCTTTTTTTATTTTTTATTATTTCATAAACTCGATTTTGTTTTTTGTTTTTTTTTTCATTTTTTCTAGATGAGGGCAAAAATGAGGTATCTACAATATATATATTTGTTATATTACAATATAACAAAGTACACACAAATACATACACGTGAGTGTGTACATATATAAATGCATATGGTAAAAGTATGTTTAGTCATAACTGAGAATGATTGCAATATATGTTAATTTCAATGTCTATGGTAAAAGTATGTTTAGTCATAATTGCGTATGATTGTAATATACGTTAATTTCAATGGATAATTTTGGAAAAACAAAAGAAATATTACTCATTAACAGCTAAACTTGGTTCTTATATAAGAATTTCTATTCATTATTTTAAGTAATGGATATCATTTTTGAAATTACTATTATAAGTCTTAAATGCAACTACATATAATAATAGTTTTTTCATTAAAAAATAAGGGAAATAGTAAAAGGTCCTTGAATTGAAGTCATTTAGCTTTTCCAATATTCTAAAATGCTTGGTTATTCTCTCCACCTAGGGTTTCTATAAGATCTATATCACTATAGTGCAAGACATTTTTTTGGAGGAATGCTCTTAAATAATATCTTTTAAAAAATATTTGCAAAATAGTATACCTAGAAAAATTATTCCAAAAATAGGTCGGAAAGGTATGAACTTGGAACGCGCCTTTAGTTTTACCAATTTTTACAAGGTCTAAATTACTCTGACAAATATTTTTAGCATCATCCCCAATCGTCTAATAATTTTACAGGATGTTGCAAGCCTATAAAAATTATTATAAAGTCACATTGCAAATTTGCACAGTATCACAACTTGTGAACCAAAATGTGCAGAAAAAAATTTTTGCACTGAAAGTTTATATTATAAATACAAATCCTCAGTTCATCAATTTATTATTCTACTATCTCTATTTCTTCTTTCATTCTTCTTCTTCCTCCCCAATTGTGCTTTTTGTTTTCTTGATTTCTATTTTACGCAAGTTTAACTTGTATATTTACGAGTGTAGGAATATCAATTGGATATATTTTGGTATGTTTAGCTTCTTGTAGTTTGTACATTTTTTCCTATTATGTTACTTTCCATCAATCCATATAAAATTAAATGCAATTATTCGTAGTCTACTGTTTTTATTAAAATACTAGTAGTTTTTAATTAATTGTTTATATGCCATTAATTAGTTGTTAACATCTTATTGATTAACATTAGAAAATTAATTAATAAAATTTTTGTATTAATTGTAAATGGCATGTCATGGGTTGTTATTGTGAAAATTGTTGTTAATTAATTATTAATTAGTAAATAATTAGTCATTAATATGTCATTAATTAGTAAAAAAAAATTCTATTGATTATCAATGTAATATCTTGGTGTATTATTGTGAAAATTATCGTGAAATTAAGTTTTTTTTTAATTAATCGTTAATTTATCATTAATTAACATTAAAAAATCAATTAGTAAAAAATTTTGCATTAATTGTAAATGACATGTCTTCAGTTGTTGTTGTGAAAGCTATTGTTAATTAATCATTAATTAGTAAATTCTTAGTTATTAATATGTCATTAATTAGTCATTAAAAAATTAATTATTAAAAAAATTCAGTATTGGTTGTAAATGTAATATCTTGATGTATTATTGTAAAAATTGATGTGAAATAAGTTGTTATTAATTAATCATTAATTAGTAGATAATTAGTCATTAATATATGATTAATTAATTGTTAGAAAATTAATTGGTAAAAAAATTACGTATTGATTGTAAATGTAATATGACATGCCTTCATGATATGTACTAGATCCTTCTAACCCATACTGATGGAGAGCAAGTTCAACACCATACGCATGTGTACATATTGTAGCTGCTAGGAGGGTTTATTTTTGCTGATATCTGCTCTTTCATCTATACGATGTTTTTGCCTCTATTGGAACATTTCGACATTGCAGGGATGTATAGTTGGAGGTTTGCATGTCTGGCTTGGTTATATTATTAGCTTTATGTCACATCATCCTTGTCGGCTCACAAGATTGGAAGGGCTGCAATACTCTTACAGATTTAGGCATGGGATAAATTCCCACACATAATGCTCTTTAGCCGACACAAGCTAATTATAAAGGTTAAAGCTCCCTTGGCTGCCCATTGGAGAATGCGGAAGGACACTTAACATCACTCGACCCATGTAGTTGGCGCATATCGAGATACTCTTGATAGGCAGAAGAATGAGCAGATACTTCGATAACCCCCCTTTTTTCTTTTTTCTTTTTTTTTTTTTAAAAAAACATTTTATCTTATGCATCGTTAACAATGGATCTTATTTGCTACCCTTTAAGTCAAGTGGGAGTTGTATACTAGGAGTTTAATTCACATCCTGCCATATTTCTACAGAGGTGGTATGCATATTTGGATTGCTTAGATACTACTCATATGTTTCCACATAATCAAGTGGCATTATCCTGATCGTTTTACAAGGTAGTCTGAGGAGTTTCGATATGTTCCACAAGATGTGAACACGTAGCCAGAGCTCCATTAGATTGACTTGTGTGAAGGGTTAATGTTAATTGGTTGATGTAGCATGCAACATACATATACTTATGGGAAGAGCATATGGCTCGGGTGGTGTATATGGAGCACTCTTGTGGCATTCAAGAGGAATACATAAGGTGGCACAAATTTATCAACTATTGATATATAAGATACACATGAGTAGTTATTGGATATTTGGTAAGTACAAAATCAATACTCACTGGGTGATTCATTACATATTTGTCATTAATTATTCAACTTATGATTTGTTCTAACATGTAAGCTGATACATTAAGACAAATTTAACTATCTTTAAATTTTGACATAGTTGTTAGTATAGCTAGTTATGGTCTTGAATTCATACATGACCACCTGAGGGGAAGGAGGGGTAATGTTGTGCCTTTAAGCTCACCTACGGCATAGCACGAAGGTTAAGGTTGAGTTCCAACCCATTAACATGTTCTAACGGTAGCTGATTTCTTCGCACCATAGAATTGCGCCCAAAATTGACTTGGGGCAAGTAAATATCCATCACAGGACCAAAAATTTCCATTGGATTCTAGTGCGATGTACGATAACTCAACCCCAATGCCTAGCACATAAATCACACCACATTGTCATTCCATTAGTGGTCCCGTCTCTACATCGCCTACTACGCATAAGAGATGCTCTGGTAAACAACCAATGTATCATGGTGAATCTTTGTAGTTTGCTATAAAGTAGAGCTTAATGTCTCCTCGAGACTTTGATGACACCCCCCAGCACCATCCAACACATGAGTCACAAGCTCCTCCTACTCTACGTCCAAAGCTATCAAGAGAGCACATAAATGCATTTGCTCGACTGATTAAATAATTCACTAGGGAAGAAATAATAAGGGATATGATTCTATTTTTTCTTATTTATTTTATATGTATATCTTTCATCAAATTCTTTAGTTGATGTAAATTAATATGTGAAATTGATAAATTTATTAATATTGTTTAATAAATTATTTATGGAAATTAACATTATCTAATAAATTAGCATAAGTTTTTTTCTTCTTTTTTTTTCATATGTTATAAAATAAAACATAAAGGGGTGCCAATTTTTTTAATAAATTTTAATAATTTTTAAATTTATAAAAATTATTTTTTTGTTATTCTTCATGTAAAATTTTAATTTTTTTTTAAAATTTAATTTGAGAAAATTTATTTTTTTACATGATTTTTCAATAACAAAATTTCAATAAAAAGAATTTACCAAAGGCACATATTGTGTCTATCCCTTTAATTTTGCAAAAGTTGGCAAAACAGAAGATGAGTTCCCTGTTTAATATGCTATTCGACAATTTTTTTTTTAAAAAAACATATATTCATTTAAGAGCATTTCTCCAATTTGTTGTCATACATCTTTGAATAAGTATGTTAAACGGATAAAAGAAATATGAGTTAAGTTATAAGTGTGAGTGGGATTAAGAGAAATTACCGGTCATGTTCTTAATAACTATCTTATAGAATATATATATATATATATATATATATATCCTCTTACAAAATTAGGATTAGATATCTCTGTCCTAATGGTCCTTAGAGATGCAAGGGAACTGGAATATGAAAGATCGATCCATGCATCGATTGAAACCAGTCTCAGTACTGGTCCAGTCCAGTTTGAATGTCATCCAAACGTCACTTTAGGTCTTAGGGATCAAACCATAATGAAATCCCTAACCCTTCAAATTAAAACCCACAATTATAAAATGATTCAAGGTGCTCTGCCTATGGTAGTCATCTATCGAATCTATTTCAAACTAATGAAAACAGCCTTCGGATCAAAAGCGTATAAAATTGACAAAAGAGGTCAAACGCTTCTGATTCAAACAGATCTAAACAGATCTAATGTGACTATCCCTAGGATAATCAAATGGGATCAGGTTAGCTTACCTGACCACTAGGTAATTTTTCTTCTTTATTCATAAGTGTTATGTACGTAATCTAATTATGTAACCAATTACACAGTATAGGTATATTGGTCACTAGTAATCTTCTATATATTTTTTTTCTTGGCTTCCTATCCAACTAATTTAGATAATTTAATTTGTAATACAAATTGCTTTCCAACCGTAATTAGTTTTTTTTTTTTTTTTTAGAAATTGTTTCATTCCAGCCAATGTCTTCAATGACATGCGAGAAGTGAGAATAAAGTGAATCAAGTTAAATTAAAAGAGAAGATGTTTTTGTGAAAGTATATCTCCGGTTTATTTTATCCTTGATTTGGTTGGTATGCAAATTTTAGCATCTTTTTGGTTTAAATGAATGTCGAACATTTAAAATGCACTCGTCTTCTCTAGAGATTGGGATAAAGACAAGGTGGGGGAAAGGTCTCACATTGATCCAAAATGTACACATGGGAAATGTACATCCCATCCAACCAAGTCTGAAGGACCCCACCCATTCCAGTCCAATATACAAGTGTCCCCCGATTTCGCTTATTTCTCTTCTTCTTTGGTTTTAGCTTATTAATCATTTGGGAAATATATATATATATATATGTAAGCACTTCCCTTCCGTATCGCCTCATCGCATTTCGCTTTCTCTCTTTTCTTTGTATTTAATCCTTTTCCTTCTTTGACTTTGATACAAAGCATACCATATTTAACAGCTTATAATTAAAATTAAAAACAAGCATGGAGAGTTCTAAATCAGGCTCATGGATTTTCCAGTGTGGATGCAAGCAGCAACTTTTTGATTATTATGGGGAAGTTGGAGTGGGAGTGAGGCCGAGGCTGAGGCCAATGCCATGTCGGATAAGCATGAGCATGGGGCCGAAAGGAGGAGCGGGAAAAGCAAGTGGGTTGTGGGCAGCCAAGGCCAAGGCCAAGAGTAGTGGGTGTCCGCCGCCACCGCCGGCGGAGATGACCATGAGTTCTTGGATTTCGGAGGAAGATAGGCGGTTTGTGGAGGGTTTAAGGGAGGCTCAGTCCTATATTCACGCACATAAGGGAAATACGTTTGTGGTGGTTTTTTCCGCGGAAATCGCAAGTAGCCCATGCTTCTTGGATGTGCTTCTTCAGGTATTCTTTATTTTATTAGACTTTGCTTCTTTTTCATTTTTACTTTATTTATTTATTTTTATTTCCATATAATCGCTTATATATTTTTGTCTTGAAAAAGTTTTTAAATTCTTTTAGCTGAAATTATAAGATAATTAATGATTAAGATTAAAATTAATGTACATGAGTTCACTTGGGTACTATTATTGATAGGAACAATAGCTATACACACACACAAACACGTAGACAAACTCCACCATTATAAACGTAATACCTGTACAACGTTTGATGAGAAGATTCATACCTTTTATGTTACGATTTAAAGTGAGGGAATCTCCAAATTGAAGCGAGTGATACTATGTATGATTCTAATAATATACAAAAACAACACCCCAAATTAATTAAGAATTGATGATGACAAGTTCATTCAAAAAATAAATCCTAATCGTTTTCTACATGCATAATTGCATATGCATCATGCATGCGCGTGATTCCGCCGTTTTTAACCATTTTAACGTTGGTCTGTCGCCGTCGCCGGTGGCCCAGAAGCTTTTGTTTTATATTATTTTTCACTTTTAAGGATACGGCTGTTTTAAAGAAGCTGACTTTTTCTTTCTTTTTTTCCTCGGCGGAAATAATCATTTTTAGTTTTCTTAGTATTTCGCTTTTGTATAAAAAAGGAAGCTAGCTTAGTATAGAAGAAGTAGAGGCCAATAATTGCACACGCCACGTTTTCAAAACCTGGAGTCCGCTTTGCACAGATGGAAAGGACACAACAGGTCCTTCACGGAACTCACTATTAAAGGGTTATTTTTAAATGAAATTATAAATATAGTCGTAGCTTGATAGAATTATAAATAAAGATTAATTAAAAGATCTAAGATACAAGAGAATAATAATATAAATATGGACAGACATGCCATTTTAATGTGTTCACGTGTATTAAAACATTTTAAAATTTAAGTGGCATATTTTTAATTTTCCTCAGAACCTAACTGGGCCGAGACACTTCGCTTGCACAATGATCCTCACAATCAACCTCTCAACTCATCCAGCTTGTCATGTAGACAAATAGTAGGACCAAAGAAGCTTATGTGGTGAATAGACCCTCCTTGGAATTTCTTGATCTTTATGCTTTTGTTTGCAATTTTTCAATTTATTTTATTTTATAAACGGATTACTATACATCACAACTATCATAACGAAAAATTGAATCCATTATATCCTTTTTAGCAGAACAATATACTTGTATACTGAGCCACTATCATTTCCACGTAATCCGCTATCTGAACCTTCCCTTAGGTAAATTTTCCACCTAACCCAATCGGAAATTTGAGTCTACAAGCAGACCTTTTTTCGTTATCCTACAACGAAAACCTGATCAGCTAAACCTCACAGCATTCGCTCTACAAAATGTTGACTTAATATCTTTCAAACTAAATTCTCCATTTGTTTAATTCTTATAATGCCTTCATTTTATTAAATGGAATAAAACTATAATAAAATAAATATTACAAAGAAATAGAATATCACCATATAAATAGTTATTATTTTATTCAATTGGCTTCATGAAATTATCATTACTTTGCTCATGAGCGCGTATAAACTTTCCCTTACATGCAATTACTAGTTATATCATTATAATCATTAGAATCATGACGGTATGATTATATTTTATTACTTAATGTTTATAATACATTAAATACATAATAATTATTAATTTTTATATTGATATAATATGCAATACATTTCTATATCACTAAATATGATATAACTGTTTATATTTGTTACTGAATATGATATAACTATTTTTATTTGTTATACAGGATTATAGTTTCAAAATAGTAAATATTTATAATTAATATAACAAATAGTTATGTTATGCTATATTGTTTGGTTGATTATAATTAATTATATTATAAAATACCTTAACTATGTGATTAATATTTCATATATTAATAAATATCATGTAATTGCTTTAGTATAATATTTCCTAATAGTTACATTTTGTATATCATATTGAGTTCTAAGAAAACATTAATTTTATTTAGTAGTATAAAGACTTTAATTTTAACAAAATAATTATAATGAGTTATAAATATATATGATATCGTAAAAAGAGTATTACAATGTAATATAAATTTGAGTTGTATATTATTTATGTTTATTATCTTATATAATAATATAATATAGTGTTGTTCATATTTATTACTCATATTTCCATTTAAACATAGTAAGAATTTTATTTATTATGTTATTGATATCTGTTTATATAATATTGTAACATATCATATATCTATCACACAAGTTATTATGATTCATATGATATAAAGATAGTGAGTCCAATGTGATGGTGGTGGTAAGAAAGGCAGTAGGAGTAAGATTAATTTGGTTTGTACTTTCGAAGACAATCATGGAAAGATCTTATGATCGACCAAGTTAGATTACTCATGGAATGTGATCATGAGTCTCTATTTAACATTTTAATAAAAAGGACAACAATAAAACCGACGAGGCTGATTCATCAATGTATTGGGAAAATTTTCCTTTTGACCCCATGTCTAACTACTTTATTTAATTTAGCCAATTTTACTAAGCTTTATGCATAAACATATGGACAAAAAATGAAAAAGCAACCTTGTAAAATGGTGCGGTAACTTCGTGATAGGTATTACCGACTATAGAACTGGATATAATGAGGTTCCATACCAGCCAGTCAACCAATTTTAGAACCAAAATCAACATGTGCTTCCCATTCTCGATTCGTCAGATCCATGGTTCTCAAGTGGCCTGTTGCTTAGAATCGTGGACCTAGGGTCCACAATGATTTATGGATAAAAATTGATTATATATAAAAAAGAAATTACAAAAATAAAATGTAAAATTAAAATATAATAAAAAATTGAGTTACTATTTTATGATTTGAAAGAAATTCTTTTCATTTACAGTATTTAATGTGTTATCAATAATCACATAAATAGGTTTTTATAAATGATGCATTTGATATGCATGAATTGATTTAAAATGTAATTGCAACTCTAATAACTATTCCTAAAAGTGGAATTATTGATTTCTCAAAAACTTTTGAGTAGGATTTTAATTCCTAAACCTGAGAAAGAATCATTATTCCATCGAACTTCATTCAATTCCTTTCCATTATGTACTATTACGGTCTAGAATACCAAACCTAACAGAAAGAAAGCTCCTACTACTTAACAATATAGGATTAATTTTTGGCTTTTAATCTTTTAACTAATTTTTAGACTTTTGTTCTTATTATTAATGTTATAAATAATATTGAATATAATTCTATATAAATAAATAAAAACGTTTCGCTACTGGCTTAAGACTATAAGGTTATTATGCTAATTTTTTAAAATAAAATTTAGTTTCGGACTGAGTCAGAATCGCGCCGAGGTCTCTCGCTAAGAAATAAACCCTTTCAGTTTTCACCATGTACTTGATTTTGGTGCGAAATCTGGTTTTTTATTTTCTCGTAGGATCTCTTTTAATTAAGATGCAGAAAAAAAAAAAGGAAAAGAAAAACAAAAAGAAACACACGTAATCAGGTATTGAGCTAAAGAAAATGAATAACTCCTCCAGAGCACAATGGTCTCCAACAAATAATAGGGGCGACGGCGGCTGCGTATCTCTCCATTTCTGGCCTTCTCACCTCTCCGCCACATTCACACAATACAATATACATAACATATGGCAGTGGCAACATCTTCCTCCTCCCTAAACAACCGCCTCTATTTCCCCCAACCTCTCTGGCTTCCTCCTAAATCATCCCCTACTATCTCTTTCTCTCTCCGCTCCCTCCTCCCTACTCCTTACTCTTTTTCTCTGAACCCGACTCCCAAGGCCTGTCGAAGAGGATTCCTCTTTAAACGCACCTCTTTTGAGGCCGACTCCGATGACAGCTCTGGTGAGAACGGCGAAGAGAGGAACGAGCGCTTCGTGCAGTGGTTTCGCGAAGCCTGGCCCTATTTCCGTGCACATAGAGGAGGGACCTTTGTCGTCGTTATTTCCGGTGAAATTGTAGACAGTCCCTTGTTGGGTTCAATTTTGAAGGCATGCATTTTATTTTAATTCAGTTTTTTTTTTTTTTTTAATTTGCATACACATTTTAGGAATCTTTCCATTTTCATTAAGTTGCAATTTGTGATTATCAATTTTGATATCTTATCAAATATATATTTATATATGAATATTAGTAGATGTTAGTGTTAGGTCGGAGATTTTTGAGGCTCTTGCATTGAAGCAGCAGGATCGATCCCTGATCGTGTGGAATATAGTTAGTCCAGTTGCTACTCTAAGTTGCCAAATAAGATATGGATTCAGATTTTATTCGCAATCTTCTTTACACGCCAATTGAGATATTATACAAATCCATTGCATTGAACTAATTTAGCCAAAAGAAATTGAAATGACGTTTAGCTGATGATGCATAATGCTGCAAATAAATAAGTATCAGCTGCTCTGATATCATTTTTAACTATCACAGCCAAGTTAGCTTGTATAAAAGTTGGAGATTTCAAATCTTATATACATATATAAAAGAGAGAGAGAGAGTAGATATACTTTGAAATTTGAATCAATATGCCATGAAAGCACTTTTTGTTTGTTTTGCAGCTCGATGATTGAAAGCACAGGTGAATTAATAATGTTTGTCATTTGCTCAAGCCCTGTTTACGGCTAGGGGAAGGATCATATATATTCAAGTTTCTTCTTTTGATTATGCACCTAAGTGACTAGTAGTTTTAATTAGACTGGGTGGAGCTGTTACTAGCCAGCTCATCAATGGCATCATGCTGCTGGTCAGCACAGCATATAATCAAAAGCTGGTGGTTATTGATTTGCCCCACTCTTTTTTTTTTTTGGGAAACTGACTCGTTGATTTCCACCTTATCTGTTCTAATTGTTGCTGAGATTTTCTGCCATATTGCATATGTTTGAGGCATTCTCTATGTTCCCTACTTATCTCATTCAAACCCCAAGTAATTCCAGGTATAGGAGATATTATAGGTGATTTTAATCTCTCTCTTCCAATTTTAAGAAGGGGAATCCCTAGAAGTCCATCAGTAAGTGGTGAAACCTATTATAAGAATGATATGGCAGGGTATTTAAGACAGTAATATGATAGAGATTAGCATGATCTTTGATGAAAGGAAGAATTAAAGCAGACATTTTCACTGGTGAAGCCACAGCTTCTAAATAGGAAGATGAGGAGATAAGAGATGAAGCATATTCTCCTTAGTCATTCTAAATATAAAGCAGCATATGAACAAGGGGAAAAAGAATGAAAGAAAAGAATAGGAATACTACTCACTAAGAGTCTTACATGCTATTATTGTTGAGGCTAATATAGGCATATGTCCCTGGGAATTTTCATGGTCTATTTCTTACTGCCCCAATCCGTTTGCACAGTTCAGCTATCTCCATGTTAGGGGAAATATCATGATGAAAGCCCAAAATAAGTATAGATGCTTTATCAAAGGCCTGAGTGGAACTGGTTCTTCTCCATCACAGCAGCCCTTTCTGCAATGGCATTTAAATTGAAATGAGAAAAAGGAAGTTCTTTGAGAAGCCTATTGCTTTGATGTGCTCAATTCGGATCTCAATACCACTTAACAAAACAACACAATTGATTCCAATTTCCAATTAAAATGGCGTGAACAAGATTGATGATAGAATTCCCAAATGGCGTGAAAACAAGAACCAATAACCCTAAATGACGTGAACCAAATTAAGAAGTACTACGATTGGATTCCAATACCAACCAAATACAATTGGAACAATTCAATTCCAATTCCCACAATTGGCATGAAAACCTAGCAATACAAGAACCCTAATTTAGTGTGAATGGAACAAACAAAATCAACTAATTATAAACTATATATAATTCACTAGTAGTAATCGGATGGCAAGTTAGAATAAATACGGTGGCTAGGAAGTGTATGTGGTTGGCTTGAAATCCTAGAGATTGGATTGTTAGCGTGGAATTGGAACACTCTCAATTTATGCATTGCAAAATCATAAACACGAGATCTAACTCCACTTTTTTTGCTACTTTCATCTATGCTTCCAACAATGGTAGGGAAAGAAGATCCCTTTGGTGCAACATTGAGAATATAGCACTATCCATACACCTACAACCGTGGATAGTTCTTGGGGATTTAAACACAACCAAATCTCCTTCTAAGAAATTGGGTAGGAGAGTGCACCTTACGAATGAGATGGTTGAACTATAAAGTTGCATTACACACTCGGAATTGGAGGACTTGAGTTATGTGGGGGACTTCTTTACTTAGTCTAATTGTCAAGAGAACAACCCTATACTACGCAAGTTGGATAGGATCATGGTGAATCAACAATGGCTTCGGTTGCTGCCCAGGACACAAGCAAAGTTCGTTTCCCCAACTCTTTCAGACCATTCACTTGCTATCACTGTATGGACGTTAATTTGGGAACTAGGAAAACTCCTTTCAAGTTCTTCAACTTTTGGGTGGACCACAAGAGCTTCAAAGATATTATGAACAGCACTTGGAGAATGGATATTGCAGGTTCCAAGATATTCCAAGTTGTGAGGAAACTCAGCTACTCAAGCAAGAAGTTAGGCAATTAAACAAGAATGAATACTCCTACCTCCTTGATAAGGTAGAAATGGCAAAGTCTAGATTACAATCTCTATAAGCCTCTGTCCATGGGTGTGGAAATACGTCCATTATGGAGGAGGAAAAGAAAGCATATAAGGAATATTATTTGCTGAGAGGAGTTGAGGAAAGTTTCTACAAACAGAAATCAAGGGCATATTAGTTGAAGCTGGGGGATAGGAATACTTCTTTTTTTCACAAAATCATGAGGAACTTGCATAACCGTAGCTTCATACATCGGTTAATTAGAGATGATGGGAATGAGGTATTTGGGGATGCAGAAGTCAAAGCACTCGCAGTGGAGCACTTTCAGAAACTCTATGATTGTCTTTCTCCTAACCCTACAATGGAGGATGTCAGTAACCTGGTCACTTAGAGGTTGAGTAATCAACAACAACTCGAGCTAGCTCTTCCCTTTACAGAAGACGAGATCAAGTGGGGGTTCTTCTCACAAGCCAATGATAAAGCTCTAAGGCTTGATGGGTACACTGCTAAGTTCTTCAAGGACACTTGGGGTATTATTGGTAAGGACATTCTGGAGGCATCCAAGGAATTCTTGGCATCTGGACACTAACTCAAGGAGATCAACTCATCCATCATCTCCCTGGTTCCTAAGATTGCCAACCCGTTAAGGCTAGGAGAATTTCACCTTATTGCTTGTTGCAACGTTATTTATAAGGCCATCTCTAAAGTCATTGTAGATCGCATAAAGAGGGTTCTCCCAACCCTAGTTGGCGGAGAACAAGCGACTTTCATCCTTGAGTGAAGAATTACTGACATCTTCCTTGCTCAAGAATTGATGGCGGGCTACCATGTACAAATATGTTTAACCCGATGCACCCTTAAGGTGGACTTACAAAAGGCATATGACACGATTAGCTGGGATTTCTTGATGGCTACTCTCCAAGCTATGAACTTTCCTCCCCATTTATGTACCCTTATACAACAGTGCATTTCCACCTCAAAGTTTCCATCAACATAAACGGGGAATTAGTGGATTATTTTCCTAGTAAGAGGGAGTTAAGACAGGGTAATCCGATATCTCCTTACCTCTTTGTATTGGGGATGGAGGTCCTATCTACTCAGTTGAGGAGACTGACGGTGAACCCCCAATTCACCCTTCACTGGAGATATAAGACTGAAAAACTAACACACTTATGCTTTGCAGATAATCTTTTCATTTTCTCCAAGGGAAACCTTCAGTTAGTATCATTAATCAAATAGACGCTTCATTGGTTCCACACTATTTCAGGCTTGGAGGTCAATAATAGCAAAAGCAATATCTTCTTCTCTCATGTTCTCAGGGGGGAGAAGGAGGCTATTCTATCATTTACCTAGTTTTAGGAAGGTAAGCTGCTAGTGCATTACTTAAGGGTTCCCATTTCTTCTACTAAACTTAGAAAAGAAGACTATGATGCCTTGCTTGAGAGAATGTTGTCTAGGGTCACTTCTTGGACGTCCAGATACCTCTCCTATACGGGAAGATTACAGTTGATCAAGTCGGTCCTCATCTCCTTACAAGTCTATTGGAGTAATGCATTCTCACTTCCTAAATATGTTATTAGGAAGATGGATAGCCTGCTTAGGAACTTTCTTTGGAGTGGAAACCCTTACACTTACTCTAAGGCTAAGGTTAGATGGAGTGAAATTTGTAAACCACTCAAGTGTGGGGGTCTAGGGATACCGGATCTGCACCAATGGAATAAGGCCATCAAGATAAAACACGTTTGGTATCTATGTAAGGATGGTTCGAGAACCTTATGGCCTGAATGGGTTCACTTTACACTCTTGAAATGTAAAAGCTTCTAGGCAAAGAAAGCACCTGCATTATGCTCCTAGACTTGGAAGAAATTGCTGAAACTTAGATGCCTGGTTCGTCCTTGCTTTCTTTGGGAACCTAATAACGGTCTTATAATAGCTCTCCGGTTAGACTATTGGCTTCCAGTAGCTCATTGGATATGATATTCAGTGCCCGGGAGATGGGTAGTACCGGTTTCCCTTCTATCACCAAACTCTGTTCTCTCATGGAAGATAATGAATGGTACATACTGGAGGGCGTGCTACGGAATAATATTCAGATCCCCACCTTGCTCCATCCTAATGCATCAATTAATGACCGCCTCTAATGGATCCATTCTAACATGGGTGAATACACAACTAAGAGTGGGTATGACTTCCTCATCCCTCCAACCTGGGTGGTGCCCTGGTTTAAGGTAATTTGGAACAAACACTCAATCCCTAGACACTTGTTTATTCTATGGTTAGCTTGGTTACATAAGCTATCCACATTAGATAAGCTGGAATCATGGGATGTGACTTCTACTACTACTTACTTCTTGTGTTAACAGGGATTGGAAAACTACTCCCATCTCTTCTTCAATTATAGCTATTCCTGCGTGATCTGGAGTGCGGTTTGTGACTACCTTCACTGCCCTGTGCTCTTCAAAAGCTGGCAAGGGGCTACATCTCTATCGCTGGCCTCAGGTGACTCCAATTCTCCCGATTTCCACAGAAAGTGTGCTGCACTTCCAGCGACAGTATATTGTATATGGAGAGTGCGAAACAATGTACGTCTAGAGAACTGTATTTCCAACAGGGGCTTTGTTGTAAACCAGATTAGAGCTTACTCTTTACTATTGTAATGCTCATATAGTAGTTTCTTTATCTTTACAATTGTTTTCTTTGTCCTCGGGACTATGATATAAGTTTACCCGTCTTCACGGTTGTACATCTTTGGATATTAATAAAATTAACTTATCCAAAAAAAAAAAAGAAATCTTGATATGACTCACAAGGATTTCTTAATCCAACTTGCCACAATTTCACAAATGAAATTGATAAGAGTAAGGTAGCGTGAAGATGAGCACTCTCACGCAACAATTTTTAAATGTATAATGTTCAAAAAGTCTCTTTCTAACCCTACTTTGCAAGTATTTATACTTGCTCTAAATAGGGCAAATTTAACAAAGAAAATTACAAGTGAAAAGCAACAAGTATGGCCGGTTTCGCACTAAAGAAAATTACAAGTAAACCCTCATAAGTAGCCGGCTTCTTTCACCTCTATGGAACAATATTGGACCGGTTCTTCTTTAATTGATGTAAGTCAATGAATGACCCACAATTGAGTCTTACTGAATTTTATCCACCGTCCTATAAAAATCGATAAATTTACTTGCTACAATGTAGAGACAAATTATTAAGAAATAAATAAAGATAACATGTGGATGTCTGAAATCATTAGTTCAAATTGGCTTCTCCACCATCGGATTCAGAGGTTTGATTCCCATCATCACCTTGGCTGTCTGAAAGATTTGTCCAGGAGGCTAGAGTTTGCTCAGGAGGCTCGACTGACTCACATCTGATCATCAGTGTCTCAAGCTCCTGTACATAATCGTCAACTGTTTTGCCTCCCTGTCTTAGTGTTTGGAGATGCATAAACAGTTCTTGTCTATAATGCTCAGGTATAAACTTTTTCCTCAATACTCGTTTCATGTTCCGCAAGGTATGTATATCAGCCTCACCATCTTTTCGTCTGTTAACCACAAGATTTATCCATCATAAGGCAGCATAGCCTATGAATTCCATAGCTGCAAGATGAACCCGGGTGCTATCATCAATCTCATAGCACTTAAACAAACCCTTATCCTTGTCCTCCCAATCCAAATAATCATCTATAGAACCATTGCTATTGAATGAAGGCATTTGCAATTTCACATACTTTAATCCTCGAGGTGGTTTAAACTCCCTGTTTGGGTAAGGTTCATTCTCAAAATTATCATTCTCAATTTTTTTTTTTTCAAAAAAAAAAAGCAACGAGGTGCGCTGAACTAAATAATTGTTCTGATGGAACCTTTTCTTCTACTGCCGAAGATTGACCGTGTCGATACACAATCCAAATTGCTACCTTCTATTTGGTATTATCTTTATTTCAATTACCACATTACCCCCATCAAATGACCATAGAGAATTTTTATTAATATTAAATAAAAAAAAGTATGAATCCACTTTTAGGAATCATTAAATCCTTTAAATAATTGTTCTCGTGTATCATGGAAATTCTTTGAAATACAAGAATTAAAAATTATCATCTTTTTCCTCCCTAAGAGTATGATAATCTCCCTCCATTCTCTTGCCCCTATTACCTCCAATAGTTCCCTCCCCTGTGAACAATTTGAGGGACTACTCTAGGTGGGGGTGCCTAAGGATTTTCCGTTGGTGGTTGTGGCATCGTCATTTGATCTATCCGTGTTGTTAATGTAGCAATAATGGTGGTGAGATCCTGCAACTGCTCCTTCAATGTTTTTCCACCTGCAGTACGATGACCCTGACCGCCACCAACTTGACTATTGGCCTCATTGCCAATTCCCCCATTCACACTATCATTCGACATGGTTGATGAATTGATATGTTAAAACACAAAAACAATTCAAGACAACTACAATATACTTCACGTCATATGCAATACACACAACACCTTTTTTCTTTATTTTTTACAACAATACTCCACACACACTCTTCCACGGTTCACAAACCATTAAAGCAACACACACACCACAACTTCACACACACTTCCACACTTCAACACACAACCACTACTACACACCCAACGCACAAATTCACTCCAAGGCACACACACACACTGATGGTGCAGCACCCTTCAAACCACAACACACACTTTTACTCCACACACACACACACCTCACTCACGGTGCAACAACCTTCAAACCACAACACACACTTTACGCCACACACACACACACACTCACGGTGCAACACACACTCCACGGCTCCACTTCCAATCACGGCAACAATTATAGACACTTCTCTAAATGTAATAAATAATTCCAACTAGTCAAAGTGTATTATGATGATCAATACACAATAACTCCCTCAACTTAATGATTGATTTTGAAAATCAAAATGTTTCCTAATCCTCCATGCAAGAAGAGCAAATCTGGAAATGAAAATGCACTTCTAATTTCGAATCCTCAAGAAAATGCACTTCCCCTTCTTCAACAAACGATCAACTCACAGCAGATGAAGATTACAAAGATTAATTCGGAAGTTCCACTTCTAATTCCGCAACAACAAGGTATCACAATACAATGACTTACAATTACTTCAATTAAGAAATGGAAGAATAAGAACCCTAAATCCCAAATTGAAGATCACACAAATCCCTTCTCAAAACCTTTGTTCTGATACTAAAAATTATGATGTACTCAATTCAGATCTCAATACCACTTAACAAAACAACACACAATTGATTCCAATTTCCAATTAAAATGGCATGAACAAGATTGATGATAGAATCCCCAAATGGCATGAAAACAAGAACCAACAACCCTAAATGGTGTGAACCAAATTAAGAAGTACTAAAATTGGATTCCAGTACCAACCAAATATAATTGGAACAATTCAATTCCAATTCTCACAATTGGCGTGAAAACCCAGCAATACAAGAACCCTAATTTGATGTGAATGGAACAAACAAAATCAACCAATTATAAACTAGCTATAACTCACTAGCAATAATTGGATGCAACTTAAGAAATCTTGATATGACTCACAAGGATTCCTTAAGCCAACTCGCCACAATTTCACAAATGAAATTAATAAAAGTACGGTGGCGTGAAGAGGAGCACTCCTACGGCAACAATTTTCAGATGTATAATGTTCAAAAAGTCCCCTTCTAACCCTACTTTGCAAGTATTTTTTATTTTTTTTTTGGGTAATTACTTTGCAAGTATTTATACTTTGTTATGGTTCTCAGTTTGTGATCGAGTCACCGGACGAAGAATCGAAAATTCTCCTTCCAACAAAGGGTTCTTACACTAGTTCTTCCTCCTTGAAGCACCTATCCTTAATAATCAACGCAGCTCTTGAAGGGAGCTGCTACCTTGAAACTCATTAAGAGAGAAAGTTTCCAATCTCTTGAATTTTTAAAAGAATTCTTTGCTTTTGTTTATTGCTCAATAACTCCCTATGTATAGGGAAGTTTTCTTACAATACTAAAGATAATAAAAAGACTACGATTCCTAATTAGCAAAGATTAGGATTCCTCAATATTCTTAGTTTCCTAAAATAACTCCTACTATAAATAAGGAAAGAGTAAAACTGGAAAGTAAGAAAAATATAACTACGAAAGAACAAAAACTGGAAAGTAAAAATATTCCTAGGATTCCTTATTTTGCATTATCCCTTTTACTTGTGCGTCTTGCATATTGTTTGCCTAAGAATGCATCCGCAACATTACTCCCCTCCTCTACAAACAGCTTGTCCTCAAGCTGAAAGTCTGGAAATGCTAGTTTGAATTCCAATACATCTTCCCAAGTAGCATCCTTTAGCGTATCTCTACTCCATTGTACCAAGATTTCCCAACGACCTCGATTCAATCGAGTTGGCAAAATGGCCATAGGACTGATTACAACCTGATCATCTTCCAGTGGAGGCAGCTTCGTTGGCTCCCTAGGTAGCTCGCCCTTGAAAGGCTTCAACAAGGACACAGGAAAGACATTGTGCAGCTTGTTGCAGTCTAAAGGAAGCTCAAGTTGGTATGCTACGGTACCAATGCGTTTCGCCACAAGAAAAGGCCCATAGAACTTAGGAGCAAGCTTATGTGAAAGGTGGCTAGCAAGTGTCTTTTGACGATAAGGCTGTAATCGCAACCATACATAAGTACCAGGAGAGAATTCCACATCATGATGTCCTTTATCATAGAAGGTTTTCATTCGTTGCTGCGCTTGGTGGAGTTTGGTGCGAATGTCCGCTAAAGCTTCATCTTGAGCAAGAAATGCTTGATCCACTGCATCGACTCTAGAAGTGTGAGCAACGTAAGATGTTAAACTCGGAGGCGCTCGCCCATAAACAACTTGGAATGGAGATGTTTTAAGGGCCGTGTGGAATGAAGTGTTGTAACAAAATTCAGCCCAAGGAAGCCATTCTACCCACTTTTTAGGGCAAACTCCAGCAAGGCAACGCAAGTACATCTCAATGGTGTGGTTCACCACCTCAGTCTGCCCATCAGATTGTGGATGATATGCGGAAGAGAAATGAAGATTGGTTCCACATAAACGAAACAACTCCTTCCAAAAGATACTAGTAAAAAGGGGATCGCGATCACTAACAATAGAATCAAGAATGCCATGTAATCGAACAATATTGTCAAGGAATACCCTTGCAATGGGCAAGCATTGTAAGGATGTGCCAATGGAATAAAGTGAGCATATTTTGATAACCTATCTACCACCACGAATAAGACACTTTTATCCAATGATTTGGGTAATCCGTCAATAAAGTCCATTGATATATTCGACCAAACCTGGTGCGGTAATTGCAACGGTTATAGCAACTCGGCTGGGCTTAAATGTTCAACTTTATTCCTTTGACAAACGAGACATGTGGCAATGTAAGCTTTGATGGTGGTCTTCATTCTAGACCAATAAAAATCCTTGCGAATGCGTTGCAAGGTTTTCTCAACACCTTCATGAGTGTTGTCATGGATTCCGGATAATATAGCATTGATCAAGGAAGATATTGGTAATAGGTAAATTGGATCTTTAAATAATATCATCTCATCATGCAAAAACCAACCCAAGCCAGCTGTTCCTTGCTCAATCCTTGATTTAAGGGCCCCTAAAGTAGCTAAATTCTATATTTCTGCTCGAATTTCATCGAACAAGAGAACCTGCGGTTGGGATATTGCATATAACAACGCACCATCTTCCTCACGGCGTGACAAGAAATCTGCAGCAACATTCAATCGGCTAGCCTTGTATTCCACGCGAAAAGTAAAACCCATTAACTTGCTAAACCAGTGCTGTTGGGGAGATGTGGACAACCGTTGTTCAAGTAAATACTTAAGACTATAGTGATCTGTTCGAATAATGAAAGAACATCCCAAAGATATGGTCTCCAATGTTGGACTACCTTCACTAGACCTATTAATTCCCGCTCATAAGCTGCAAGTTTCAAATAACGTTCAGCTAGCTTCTTGCTAAAAAATGCAATGGGATGTCCATTTTGCTGCAAGACTGTGCCTATCCCTATACCAGACACATCACATTCAACTACAAATTCTTCCTGAAAATTAGGCGAACTCAGTACTGGGGCATCTATTAAGGCTTTCTTTAGCGCTTCAAAGGATGCGTGAGTTGTCTCATTCCATTGAAAAGCTTGTTTCTTCAACATATTTGTCAAGGGGGCAGCAGTTTGTCCATAATCCTTAATGAATTTGCGGTAATACCCTATCAATCCTAAGAATCCACGCAAGGCTTTGATAGTTTGAGGTTGAGGCCAATCCGTGATCGCTTGAATTTTACTTGTGTCAGTGGAAACACCTCCTGCTGATATCACATGACCTAAATAGGAGACTTGTGGTTCTCCAAATGAGCATTTAGACTTCTTAAGATTGAGATAATGGGCCCTCAATAACTCAAAGACAGTTTGGAGGTGCAATAAATGATTCTCTCAGGAGTTGCTGTACACAAGGATATCGTCAAAAAAAACAAGCACAAATTGACATAAATGTGGTCGAAATACCTTGTTCATTAATGCTTGAAAGGTGGAAGGGGCATTGGTTAGCCCAAAGGGCATGACAAGGAACTTAAAATGGCTATGGTGCGTTCGAAAGGCTGTCTTCTCCACATCTTGAGGATCCATTTGAAGTTGATGATAACCGGATCGGAGGTCAAGCTTGGTAAAAAATTTTGCGCCATGTAACTCATCCAACAATTCATCCACTACTGGAATGGGAAATTTATCCTTGATAGTCTTATTATTCAGCTCCCTGTAATTAACACAATATCGCCATATGCCATCGTGTTTGCGAACTAGCAGTACCGAAGAGGAGAATGGCGAGCGACTCGGCCTAATAATGCCTTGCTGTAACATTTGTTGGCATTGTTTTTCAATCTCATCTTTTTGAAGATGCGGGTATCGATAGGGTCGAACTACTACTGGAGCAGCATCTGGCTGTAAATTAATGCGATGATCGCATGGTCGGATGGGTGGCAGTCCTATGGGCTCTTGAAATACTTCCTCGAAAGCTGCCAGTATTTTCTCCAAGTCCCTCTCTTGCGGTTGTGATGCTTGCAGATGGTTTAGTGTCGAGTGTGAAGTCTGCAGCTGTCCTTGTAACACAATTGGGTTGCTTGCCTTCTCAAAGCGCATGGTGAGGGAGGAAAAATCCCATAGGATTTGTCCCAATGTTTGAAGCCACTGTATACCTAATACCAAGTCAAACCCAGCTAAAGGAATCACGTAAAAATCTGCTTGGAAAGGATGATTGTTGATTGAAAATTGTAAGTTGGTGCACTTTCCTAATCCCACCACCTGCTCCCCATTTGCTACCGCCACTTGCAGGTTTGTTTAGGGTTGAATATGAATTCCTAATCTTCGAGCCGCTGTCGAACTCATGAAGTTGTGAGTACTACCGGAATCTACCAAACTATTCAAGGGCTGCTCATAAACCATTGCCGTTAATTGCATGGTTCTAGCATTTTATTCCCCGGTGATGGCATGTAAGGATATCGCCGGAGTATTTTCTTCTTCAGTTGGGTCTTCCTTCTCTGTTTCATCCATTTCCAACCAGAATAGTTTCTTGCATTGATGTCCAGGGACGTATTGTTCATCACAATTATAACACAATCCTTGCATTCGACGAGTGGTCATCTTAGCTCTTGTTAATCTCTTCACAAATGGCGTTGCAGCACTGACTGAAGAAGGAGATGCACTACCCGCCACGGTGCCTAATTTGGAGTTGATTGGAGTTCCCTTTGAACCGAAATTGTTGCTGTGATTTACACCTTTCTTTACGTTTTGGGTGAGTTGCAATTTTCTTTGAAAAGCTCTCGCAAAATTCATGGCATGTAACAAACTTGGTGGGCTGTGTAATTCTACATCAATGCAAATATTCTCCCTCAAACCTGCCGTGAACATGTTGACTTGTTGATCAGATCGTGCCGAGCTTGCCCTTGCTAATAAGGTTTAAAACTCTCGCTGGTACTCTTCCATAGAACTGGTTTGTTTGAGGTTGATTAACTCTCCTAAAGGGTTGCTTCGCAAGGGAGGCCCAAAGCGAAGGGTACAATACTCCTGGAATGTCTTCCAGGTCATATTTGGTTCTTCCTTTTCCATTTTGTAAAACCATAATTGTGCCTCTCCTATCATGTGGAAGGCAGCTAAACCCACCTTGTCTCCCTCAACCGTTCTCTGGTTAGCAAAGAATTTATCGCACCTATAGATCCACATTAATGGGTCACTCGCTCCATCATAGGTGGGAAAATCCAACTTCGTATACTGCGGCACCTAACCCCCTGATCCTCTGCCACTCATGTCCCCTTTGCTGCTACTGTTATCTTCATCCGTGTGAGATCCTTGGTTTTGGTTGGAGCCTACATTACTTCTGTCCCCAATCTCCACTCCTTTGCCATGGTTGCTTGCACAAATCAAGGCTTCAATTTGTTGTGATAATTGTTGAAGTTAAGCTGCCATCCTTGCCTCTGAAGCGGCCCTCCTTGATTCCGCTGCTACAATTTTGGCATCCGTTTGTGATTGGTTCTCATGCAAAAGATAACGTAGCCGTTCTTCAATGATGTTCTCGTCCATAGTGAGAGGCTCTGATATCAAATTGTTACGGTTCCCAATTTGTGATCGAGTCACCGGACGAAGAATTGAAAATTCTCTTTCCAACAAAGGGTTCTTACCCTTGTTCTTCCTCCTTGAAGCACTTATTCTTAATAATCAATGCAACTCTTGAAGGGAGCTGTCACCTTAAAACTCGTTAAGAGAGAAAGTTTTCAATCTCTTGAATTTTTAAAAGAATTCTTTGCTTTTGTTTATTGCTCAATAACTCCCTATGTATAGGGAAGCTTCCTTACAATACTAAAGATAATAAAAAGGATTCCAAATTAACAAAGATTAGGATTCCTCAATATTCTTAGTTTCTTAAAATAACTCCTACTATAAATAAGGAAAGAGTAAAACTGGAAAGTAAGAAAAATATAACTAGGAAAGAACAAAAACTGGAAAGTAAAAATATTCATAGGATTCCTTATTTTGCATTATCCCTTTTACTTGTGCGTCTTGCATGTTGTTTGCCCAAGAATGCATCCGCAACATACTTGCTTTAAATAGGGCAAATTTAACAAAGAAAATTACAAGTGAAAAGTAACAAGTGTAGTCGGTTTTGCACTAAAAGAAATTATAAGTAAACCCTCATAAGTAGCCAGCTTCTTACACCTCCATAGAACAATATTAGACTGTTTTTTTTTATTGATGTAAGTCTATGAATGACCCACAATTAAGCCTTAGTAAATTTTATCCACTTTCCTATAAAAATCGATAAATTTACTTGCTACAATGTAGGGACAAATTGTTATGAAATAAATAAAAATAACATGTGGAC
Source organism: Laguncularia racemosa (assembly GCA_037954665.1). Lineage (NCBI taxonomy): Eukaryota > Viridiplantae > Streptophyta > Magnoliopsida > Myrtales > Combretaceae > Laguncularia > Laguncularia racemosa. Next base: position 680,513 of record JBBMOL010000063.1, on the reverse strand, counting down.
GTCTGGAATCATTAGTTTAAATTGGCTTCCCCACTGCTGGATGTGGATCCAGAGGTTTGATTCCCATCATGCATCCTCATGCAATGCCCTGATCCAACATGGCAACACATTGCATTATGTACCATGATGAGTGAGGTGATTTTGATAGGAGAAAAATAACATCTTACCACACAGTAAGTTGCCTATTTTTATTTTTTATTTTTTAAATAATAATAAAAGAAAAAAAAAAAAACATAATCATCTTGGCTAAATCTTAATGCTTCTTCTCTTTTTCACACTTCAACTCATTATATTGAGAATCCTTCTTAGCCACTATCAACCTTTATTGTTTCCCTTCCCTCCTCGCTTGCTCACTTCACCGTGAAATATTTCATTAACATTTCTCGGATAATGGCTTGGTGCTATAATGTTTTTCGATGTGTTTTGTACAGTATATCATTCTTGGTTTATTGTTGTGAGCTACGTCAAGTTTTGAAAAATTTTATTAATTATGGTCTACTGTTAAATCAAATTTAAATCTATTTGAAATTAGAAAAGAAAATACATATACATACCAGGCAATGCACAGCCATTGCGTTGGCCAGGGAATGATTGCAGTTGATACCTAGCTTTGACTACCATGAGAAAATGATCCTAATGCAGGAGATTTGTCTTAACCATCCTACTTAGAGAATTCTAGTAGGTTGTAAGTACTTTAACTAGTAATATCTGGCAACATTAGCATGTTTGCATCCTGGTGGAGCCATATGTATTTTTAAGATAGATGAGTGGGCATAAATTGCTGCAAAGTTACATGAGGTAATGGAACTTCTACCAGAATTTGGCTTGTTCTATAAGTGCAAGTGGGTGCGTGCAATTGGTGATTTTAAAGTGCTAGTTTGTGGATGTGCAGATTTGTTGGATGTGACCTCTAAAATGATAGTTTATGTGTGCAGGATATTGCACTTCTTCATGGATTGGGGATTAGGTTTATTCTTGTTCCCGGGACCCATGTTCAGATTGACAATCTTTTGATGGAAAGAGGTGTGTGAAATTTCTTTATTTTTTGACATTGGCAGTTTCTTCCATGTATGTGACTTTCTCCGGTACAAGGGGGCAGAGATATATCTATAGAGAGAGAGAGAGAGCATGCAGGATGGGCTTGGAACACGGGGCATGATTATAAGTAGAAATGTCAAAGATAGCTATCTTTTTTCTTCTATTTAAAGCACATTCGTTTTGGTATAGCTTTGATGATATTGTGATAAGGGATCATTAACCTTCGTTTGTGGGATTTGCTAATTTTTTGGTAATAGTTTAAATTTTAACATAAGATGAGAGTGGAGGAGACCAAAGAAAGACAAGGGAAGAAACAATAAAGAATGATAGGACATATTTAGGTTTTAATGAAAATATAGATCACATGGCAAAACAGGATCCACATAGCCGACTTCAGCTTGTGGGAAGACCAAAAAGAATTTATCTGTTGTGGTACATTCGAGGATATGCAAAATAGGCACATACCATGTGGAAAGTATGAGCTTACGATATGTCTTATATTCATCTCATTAATTAGTCCAGTAGAATCAGTGGATCATGTGAATCCTAATATTTTACTTGAAAAATAAAAAATAGAGAAAACTCCAGTTGCTTCGCATGTATCATAAAAGCCCCTATACCTAGCTCCTTTAGGAACAAATGATACTCAATGCCAAGAGATGTAGAACAGCAGATTATTCTCCTGCAGCATGCTGAAATACTTAATAATGTTCTTTTCCCTCTGCATGTTCCTGCTTGAATATCTAGTGGAAAGCACATTTTGTCATCGAAGCTTCTTTGGTTGAAGCTGTATTGATTTTTTATGTATCAAGTAGACACTGTTTTTCTTCACTATTTTGTTTTCTAGTTGTCATTCTAATTGCCTTCAGTCATCTTTTAGTTGATTAATGACCGGCCAATCTTTTCCAGGATGTAAGCCTAAATATGTTGGAAGATATAGGATAACTGATCGGGAATCACTGGCAGCGGCGATGGAAGCAGCTGGAGGTACTCGTTTAATGATAGAAGCAAAGCTTTCTCCAGGACCCCCAATAAGTAGTATACGTCGTCATGGTGATAGTAGCCGGTGGCATGAAGTCGGTGTAAGTGTTGCAAGTGGCAACTTCCTTGCAGCCAAGGTAGAATCTTACTTGCATCTTGTGTCTAGAGGTTTCCTATTTTGCTCTTGTGGATAAAGTAGCTGTAGTGAAACTTGTGCATCTTATATATAGAGAAGAGGAGTTGTTGAAGGTGTTGATTATGGAGCAACGGGTGAAGTAAAGAAAATTGATGTTACCCGCATGCGGGAAAGGCTTGATAGTGGATGTATTGTTATACTAAGCAACCTGGGCTACTCCAGTACAGGAGAAGTTCTTAATTGCAAGTATGTCATCTGGAACTCTATATCACAGTACCTAACCCTCCCTTTTACATGATTATCCTTGTAATGATACATTTTTCATGTATCCTTTAGATTGAGTATGACAGTAAGATTTGAAGGATAATATCCTAAAAGGTAGAACAATATTGTACATCGTGTTACAAGTTTGACAGTACTCCAATTAACAAAAGAAAAAAAAAAATGTTTGTATATCCTTAGAAACCATGTCAGAGCACAAAATAGTTCAGCATATGATCCATATCCTTAACAAAAGAAAAACAAATGTTTGAATATCCTTAGAAACCATATGTCAGAGCACAAAATAGTTTAGCATATGATCCTTATCCTTTATGATTTTATGATCTAAATTTTGAGAAGTATGAACCATCATAATATTCTGAAAGACTAAGGAGAGCATACATGGCAAATGATGTCACTTCGAAGCACCTGGTGATTTTATTTAGTTGCAAATAAGAAAGGGATTTTTTTTTTATTTAATTTTTGTTTTCTGACAGCCTATTGCACACCCTTTATATTATAATTTATTGCAGCACATATGAAGTTGCTACGGCTTGTGCATTAGCTATTGGGGCAGAGAAACTTATATGTATCATAGATGGTCCAATTTTGGATGAGAGTGGACACCTTATTCGATTTTTGACTCTTGGGGAAGCAGACATATTAATCCGAAAAAGAGCTAAACAAAGTGAAGCGGCTGCAACTTATGTGAAAGCTGTTGGTAAAGAAGATATTTCCTTAGCAGGACATAAAGATTTCAATGGAGCTCTCCCTTCTTCAAACAATGGGAAGATTTTCAGGGAGAAGAGTAGTGCCACTTTTCAAAATGGTGTTGGTTTTGACAATGGGAATGGAATGTGGGAAAATGAACAAGGTTTTGCAATTGGGGGCACAGAAAGACTAAGTCGTACCTTTGGATACATCTCAGAACTTGCTGCAGCAGCATTTGTTTGCAGAGTAAGTAGATAAAATTTTTATGTGTATTGACTTGACTGTATTGTATATACTCTTCCAATAGCGCATGCCGTTGCCCTTTTTGTTAGTAACTTCTTCACTAAACCTTTTAGAGATACCATCCAAGCAATGAGCTTTCTGTCCTCTATTTATGCAGCCTGGAAGATTTTGCTTCTGTTGATATTTTCTTATCCCTTTCTTCATCTTGAAAGTAAAAATTCATTTTTATTAGTTTAGGTTTTATTTAGTTTGGGTACAACTTGCCTGTCCTAGATTTCTATGGTGATTTTCTTTTTCCTGGTGAAATAAATAGGTAGTAACATATTAGGCGAACACTCTGAACAAGTCTGTCTGATTTCTTGATCAATTAGTAGGATGGTGTTGGGTGGAAATCATGACTCTGGAAGAAAACCTTTTAGCATAATAATAGTCAATTTCATCTTCAAAAATTTCTAGCTAGAGCATTGCTCTATTTTGGAGTTCTTTGGTCATTGATCAGATTCTTATGAAAATCATTCTTATAGGTATCATTTTGCCGATCATTTGATCCAAAAGCATGCTAGCCTTGGTCCTCCAAGAATAGCTCAGGTGATAGTGTTTGGAAGTTCACTTGTATCTTATATCAACCTTAAATTATTGGATTTGCTACTGCAAACTGACTAAATCTGAATCCTTTCTGATAAATAATACACACCTGTCCCCACTTGCCACTGCAGAGGACAAAATAGTCCAGAACTGCTAACATGAGATCTTGGAGTTCATGGGTGAAGTAAACTAGTTCACCCCTAAATCATTTTCTGGTCCTGCCTTCACCACATTTATCTAGCCCATGGCCAGGAGGTACATGGTTGAAGTAGTTGTGTAAAAAGGAATTTCACTGTCATCTATCATCAGATATCATTCAAGTTGATTTCTTTTGGGTTTTAGGTGAGACGTTATTGCAAAAGCAGAGAATTCTCTTCTTGTGCAATGATTTGCGTACCTTTGAATCTCAATAATTTAGTCTATCATGCTTGGCTGGTCCAATACTTGTGATGCCATTACTGGCAGTGGTAACATGGCTAGCTTATGAAATATTAATCCTCCACTTGAATTAAAACTAATTTATCATGTGAAAGATACGTAAAACCATCCAACTGAATATTCCACTGGATGAGATCATGTGCTTATATGTCTTTACACAAATCATCTAATGAAGGCAAAATACACTCTGATATATGATTCCTTTAAACTTCTTTTTTCCTTGTAATTGTTCAACTGCTGGAATCTCTTCTCATGGTGTCCTTTGCTTTTAACAGGGAGGTGTTCAGAGGGTGCATTTGTTAGATGGCACTATTGGTGGGGCACTCTTGCTGGAATTGTTTCAGCGAGATGGAATAGGAACTATGGTTGCTAGGTATGAAACTATAATAGAAACTGTCATGATTTTTCCACTTTCAACGGTGACTCTCTCCACTTGTTTTGGGTTGTTGAGTTGATATGTTAGTGTCTAAAGATTTTGAGAAATCATATCTATTTGTTGCCAAGGCTTTTATAGTTTAGTGGTATGAACATTAGTCTCCTAATAGGATGGATTGGATTTGTTTCCTCATCCTCACATATTATAATGTATAATGTAGTTAGCACCCAAAAGAAAAGGTATATTCTATTTGTTGTAATTGGTCTATTTCCAAATGTTATTCTTCTGCAGTGGATTTGATGTAATGGTATGACAAGTACTATGTCCACTTGTTTGTCTTGATATGTGATTTGGCTCATTTGCCCCACTGAATTCCACTTATGAGTATACTTCTCAGGCCTTAGTCTGTCTTTTCTTTCTTAACCTTTGTGAGATTCTGCATTTCTGATTTGGAGGCAAGATTGTTAATGTGGCCAATGACACTCATAAATTCATCGGCTTATCTATTATCACCTAGTTCTTGGTTTTCTAATGTTCTATAATATGTTAGACCAACAGTCTAATTAAAAATAGAAAGGAAAACACACCTAGAATTGTGATCTTCAATGGATGCTTTGCAAAATGGGTGGTTTTATGATATTTGTTTGAGGAACTGAAATCCAATCATTTTAAATGACATGGATTCCTCCATAAGTGGCACACAACAGATTTTGGCTTGACAGTAAAGCTGAAATGGTTGAGAATGAAGCTGCTGAGTGAACTCTTTTTTCTGTACCAACCAAAGCCCATGTAGACAGAGAAACTGACTTGTAAAACTTTCCAGAGTATAAACAAAAGGAATATCTGTGTAAATAAAGGTCTAGGGTGTTATCTTTACTTTTACTAGGAAGCTCTGATCATATTGAGCCATGCTTGTAGTTGCCACATATGCCATTCCTGCCCAGAATCTCAAGCAAAGTGATTCAAAGAAAACTAATGCAAGTTATCTAGTTGATGCTCCACAATAACAGGGAGAGTGCAACTTTATGAAGGTTGCTGACAAAGATTCTTCACAATTTAGGAGCTTTACAAAGTCGATGATGGCACTTAAAAATAAAAAAGTAGTCATCTGTATGGTTTTCAAAGCAATGATGCTAAAGATCAAAGAAATTGTTTTCTTCATTTTAAGTTTTTGAGATTCTAAAAATTTTGTAATGATGTATGCAGATCAATTCCTTTTAGCCTTGGTTGCATTTGAGTTTGCACTTTTTAGACTTTTTTCTCTATTTGCAGTGATCTTTATGAAGGAACCCGGATGGCTACTGAGACAGACATTAGTGGAATTAGACAGATAATAAAACCTCTGGAAGATAATGGCACTTTGATTCGAAGAACTGATGAAGAGGTTTACTCTCTTCTTTTAGAAGTTTGCTTGAATAGATTATTGATTTTCAGCAAATTTGTAATCAAGCAATTGTTCACCAATATTGATCTGGTGAGTTTCTACTTATTCTTTTGTCTAGTTGCTGAAGGCATTGAATTCATTCATTGTTATGGAGAGAGAAGGCCAGATCATTGCATGCGCTGCTCTTTTTCCTTACTTTGAGGAAAAGTGTGGCGAGGTTGCCGCAATTGCTGTATCTCCAGAGTGTCGTGGCCAAGGACAGGGAGATAAGCTACTTGGTAAGTCATCAGTCAACTCCATTAACATTCAGCAATGGCATTCTGGTGTCCTCGTTTTTGCTGTATGGCCTTTTATGCTGAGTTAACTAACATTCAAAATGCATTGCGAGTATTCCTGTGCATAATGGTGAAATGATAAGAAGATTATATGAGGTTTTTCTTTGTTGTGGAATTTTCCGTATTTACTGTTGTTTAAAATGAGCTGGCTTCATATGTAGATGAAAGTGATGTTCTTCTTTTGTACTATTACCATGGTTAGTAACAGAATTTTGGAAACTTACAAATTCTTTGTCCATAGAGAGTATGTAAATTGATAGATCCAAAAATATAAGCCAACTGAAAGGTTTTTAGGGCTAGTTACCTGTCATCCTCAAACTTACAGAATATAAGAGCAACTCTTTATATATTCTGAAGATTGCGTTTAGTTGATAGTCCAGCACCAGGTCTTATTTTTCCATTAACTTGACTCTGATCAGTTACTCTAAAGAGCATACAAATTGAAGAAAAAGGAGAGAACAAGTTTCTAGGGGTGTACTAACTACTAGTCCAACTATTATTGTTTATTTTTCTGGAATTTATCCTGCCTCTCTTCTCCTCTTTCTTTTGGTACATTATGTTTCTTTACAATGTCTGTTGCTTATTCCATTTTTAAACTTCTGTATAATTGTTGTTTGATACATGATACATTATACCAAACTTGTCTCTGTGCCTTCTTTTAAGGTCAAGACTAACAGTGGCCCCATTCAATTTTTTGTACACTGGTTATAGTGAATATTTTCTGAAATCGCGACATGTTTGTTGTTCCTGCAGCAAGTAGGAAAGTGCATATATTTGTAATAGTTGAACTTTTCTTGGTTGCCTCTCTGGTTATAATTGGTTATTTAAAGTTAGGACAACTTCAGCAGCATGCTTTGGTCCATCGAGCCTAGAGAATTAGTGCAGTGGCAGTTGTTGTCTGCATAGCTTCATTTTCTTCCCTTCTTTTTTTTTTTTTAATTTTTTAATTTTTTTTATTTTTTGGGTTGGGGGTTGTGGGGGGTAGGGCAACCATTAGGATGAATGTTTAATTGCCAAAATTTTGGCAACTTGTGGCGTCATCTTAGGCAATATGAAAATTCATTCCACCGATGACGACTGAACTTGCAGATTTTATCGAGAAGAAAGCATCGTCTCTTGGACTGGAGATGCTTTTTCTGCTTACGACCCGCACTGCTGACTGGTTTGTCTCCAATCTCTGCTTCTACTTTGCATGCTAATGCACTCTCACAAGCAGACTAAACCTCCCCTCGCAAGATCTCTTCCACCTTCCCCTTCCCCTATCCATTTTCCTTTCCCTTTTCTTTCAAGCATAGATGCCAGTGTATGACATGAAGACTTGCCTGATATGCTTATATTATTCTATAATTTGCTTGATTTCCCCCTTATAACTTATACGTATTATTATTCTACAGTCCATGCACTTATTATGTTAATGAATCTACCTAGGTTTGTGAGGCGTGGCTTCTCACAGTGCTCCATCGATTTGATACCAGAGAAGAGGAGAAAACGGATCAATTTATCAAGAAAGTCCAAGTACTACACAAAGAAACTAGCACCTGATACAAGCGGTATTTCTGTCAATAGGGTCCTCAATGACGTTCATCAAAGCAATTTAGCTGCGTAGGATAGATGGAATGGATGGGTAGTGTTGTTTTATTGCATGATTGTATTTTCCTCTGCTTTCTATGGTTGTGGGCGATCATAATTAAAACAATCAGCCATTTTCTCTTTTTCCCCCTCTAATTATTTTCACGCGATATTGCAATTTGACCCCGCACAGTTATATCATATGCAGATATATCCCCAAAGTTAGAAAACGTGATTTTATCGACCCAAAACTTGTAGGAAGTCATTTGTCTTTCTAAACTGCTATTAAGACTCTAGGACATGCATAACGTAATTTTTAGACCAGTTACATTATTTACATAATTTAATATAAAATGATATAGTATTTTTGTTATTTCACTTATATATTTTGAATTAGTACAAAAAATTTTTCAATAAAGTATTCTCTCATAGAAAACCATCCAATAGTCACATATGTTATACTTTCAAAGATCTTTTAATTAAGTTTATTATTTTAAAAGAATGCATGTAAGGTTGGCTTTGCCTAGTTATTTAAATTCCATGTGTTATACTTTGAAATGCTTTTGGATTGTGACAACCAAATTAATAAGCGGTCTGGTTGCCTGGTTGAAACATTTAGGCACTTTCTTACTCAACCAATCATCACAGTTCGAGATGTGCATCGAGGCCCTTTCCAATTAAATAGGGATGTCATTTGGTAGAACTCTTCTACTTGACTTCATGTCAGATGATTTACGACCCACTTTTTTGCTCATGCCCAGTAATGGATAAGGGGAGCCTAATTCTTTGGTGTCAGTGGTATGTATGGGACATTGGATTCCGATCCGAGGGGGATAGGTATGGGTGGGCATCTATCAGTATTGAATCTCGTGCAAGATAGGCTATAGTCGTATTGGCTGCAAGCAGAACGTGGGTACTTTAGTTGTGTAGTGACCATGCATTCTCATGCATGTAATGTCATATGTATGATAGAGGTAAGTGTTACATAGGTGATTACAGAGTGACACGGGCTTAAATCATCCACTCAAAAAGTGGGGTTTTGCAAATGAGTGTGATAGGTACACTAATTAAGTTAATTGTCATGGGATGGGAGGTTCACCATTCTTGGAGATCTCGTGCAGCATTCGACCATCATTTGTTTTATACTTTTGTCTTTTTTCCGGATGGTAGGTCAGTTTTTCCTTCTTGTTTTCCCAAAGCTTATTTTGTACCCATCTCTCATCAAGAGAGCCTTCATTTGATTCTACCATGATTCCCTTTATAATTATGGAGGCTAACTTTTTCAATTGGCTTCAACCTACCATGGCTATTATTAGGAGAGAAGCATCGACTTCTAACCAGTTTATTCATGAGAGACCAAATCTACCTTTAGAGAAGCCAACCTCCTAAAATAAACTATTCTATTAATATCACTTACTATACTCTATACCCGAGTTGATCTCTCTATATCTATACTCGTTTTAAACTCTCGAATCGTGATACTCTCCTTCACCTAAATTCATAAAGCCTTCATCATGAAGCTAATGTCTTGCCACTACCTACTCCTCAAGATTGCTAGCCCTTCTCAACCCATTGTTAGACTCCACCCAAGATCATCTATGTCAGGACTTTAGGTTTCCATAGGTTTCCTCTCACTATAACCCTTCTCTTTGTCCTCCCAAATCTCCTTTTGATAAGTCATCCAGCTGTAGGGAGGCTCACACTTACTCTTCATAGACTTTGGGTAAATATTGTTATAACTAATTTACAACACAACTGTCCTCTAGCAACAATGTCCTTCCTTTGGTGGCCACTCCTCTTAAGCTTTTCCTACATGGGTCCTTTGACTCACGACATAGCTACCCTCTAGCAACGATGTCCTTCCTCTAGTAATCGCTCTTCTTGAGCTTTTCCCATGAAGTTCTTTGACTCATGACATAGCTATCCTCTAGCAACACTGTCCTCCTTCTAGTGACTACTCCTCTTGAGCTTTTCTCACATGAGCCCTCTAAATTACAACATAGTTACCCTCTAGCAATGATGTCCTTCATCCGGTTGCTACTTTAAGCTTAACCTACACGAGCCTTTCTATCCACAAGAACTACCCGCATAATTGATACTCTATGTAGCATTTAGGCAGCTTAATGTAGTTGGAACATTAGCTCTGATACCACTTGTCATAGGATGAGAGGTTCACAACTCCTAGAGATCCTATACAGTGTTCGACTATCTTTTGTTTTATGCTTTTGCCTAATTTCTAGATGGGGAGTTAGTCTTCCTTTCCTATTTTCCCAAGACTTGTTTTGTGTTCATCCCTAATTAGGAGAGCCTTCATCTAGCTCTATGATGATCCCTCTTATGATTGTAGGGACCAACTGTCTCAAGTGGTTTTAGCCCATCATGGTCATCATTAGGAGAGCGGCATTAACTTTTGACTAGTATGTTTACAGAACGCCAAAATTACCTTTAAAGAACCTAAACCCCTAGAACAAACTACCCTATCGATGCCACTCACTACAATCTATACCCAAGTTGATTCTTTCATACTTGCTCTAAACTCTTGGATCGTGACACTAATCAAATAACAAAAAACATGATTTTTGGGCTTTGATTTCTTAAGTGTAAATTAATTATATTGAAATGTTTAAAGTTTTATTTATGAAATATAATAAGGGCATAAGAGGAATTAATGAAATTATAGAATGATTAAACCCGTTTACTTATCTCATAATTTAAAACTTAGGTCATTTTCTGTAGTAAACTTTTATTTGCCAATATTGGGTAAATGGTTGAATTGATCACAAGAAATAATTTTTAAAATCCTTTTATGGGACCCTTCTTAGTAAAATGTAAGGAAGGTGAGGTAATAGTAAAAGTTCAAGTAGTGGAAGGAGCTTAAGCTCCTCAAGAGGGAAAAAGAAGAAAATTTTCAAGTAAAAGCATAGGTTTATCTAGCTTTCTAGTGTGCTATCTTTACTTTTTGTCTTCATAATAAATTTTGGTACATGTAATGCAAGAGGGCTAAGTGACCCAATCAAGGCAAAAGATGTAAAGAAGATACTGATTCAACATGATATTTCCCTATTGGGGTTGCTAGAAACTAGAGTTAACTCTCAAAATGAGCAACAAATTATGTAAATTATCAAACCATGGTTAGATTTTTCTATAAACCAATTAGCAAGATCCAAAATCTAGTTGGGATGGGATACAAGGATTTGGAGATAAGTGGTGAAAGAACACCTATTACTCTTTCTCTATGTTTATACAAATTTAAGGACAAATATTGCCTTTGAGGCTTCTTTGTCTATGCCTCAAACTTTAATAGGAAATGGTTGTAGAATTACCTTGCTTGTCATGTTAGGAATCTTGTTGTTAACCTTCCGTTGTTTTAGGAGATTTTAATGTAACAAAGGAGGTGAAAGAAAGGCTTAGAGGGAATATGCACCGCACTGAAGCTATGAAGGATTTCCACTCTTTTTTAGATGCCTTTGAGTTAGAAGACTCAAACTTTTTTGGGAATTTTTGCTTTTGGTCAAATAAGCAAATTTCAAACCCTATCCTTCAGAAACTTAATTGTATTTTGTTGAACTGGTTTAGATGGAAGTTTTCATACGGTCTCATGTAAAATTGTTGTCCACTTTTCTTTCATGCTATCCCCTTGGTCTTGTTTTCTTTGACACGAGGTTGCCTAAACATAATTTACCTTTTAAATTCTTTGATTTTTGGGCACAAGATGAGGATTTTAAACCCACTATTGCACAAGTATAGAATGAAGAAGTAGTTTGCTCTAATTTTTTCGAAATGGTCACTAAGCTAAAGTCTTTCAAGGAATTGAGAGCTTAAATGTAGCAAAATTTTTTAGATATCATTAAAAGGGCTCAAATTGCTAAGACCAAGCTAAAAACATTGCTTTTTTTTTTAACAAAGCTCTTCTTCAATGACACAACAAAAGCTCGATCCATACACTAACTAAGGAGGATGGTGTGAAAGCTAAAGGGGATATGGAAATACATCTTAAGGCACAATCATTCTTCTCAAATTTGTTCAAGAAAACTTGTTAACTTAACTTAGACATGGTAGAAGACATTGTTACTTAGAGGCTTAGTGAAAACCAAGTAACCTCTTTGAATGCACCTTTTACAAATGATGAAATTAAGTTAGCTTTATGCTCTCAAGTGAGCAACAAGGCCCCAAGCTTTGATGGGTATATAACAAGCTTTCTTAAACAAACTTGGGATATTGTAGGTGATTACCTCTACTTTGCCCTTCAAGAATTCTTATATATAGGGCATCTTCTCAAGCAAATTAACCACACCTTTCTCACTTTAGTACCAAAGGTGGTAAATTCAATGAAAATGACGAACTTGCAACCGATTGCTTACTATAATGTTATTTATAAAGCCATTTCAAAATGCTTGTAATGAGATCGAAGCAAGTCCTTTCCTCCCCTGCTGGTAAGGAGCAAGCTGCTTTCATACAAGGAAAGTAAACCACTAATAACATCTTTATGATTTAAGAACTCATCCATGGTTATCACCTACATAGTGGGCCTCTTAGGTATGCTTCAAAGGTAAATTTACAAAAGGCTTTTGACACCGTTAATTGGAAATTTATTCTTAAAGCCCTTAGATGTATGGGTTTTCCCCTTCACTTTCATAAACTTATACTGCAATACCTAACCTCCTCCATTTTCTCCTTGAACATCAATGGTGGATTAGTAGGTTTTTGTTGTAGCAAAAGAGGTCTCCAGTAAGGTGATCCCATCTCACCATATCTCTTCATTCTTGGCATGGAAATTTCATCCTCTATACTTAGAAAGCTAATCCTCTCTCCTTCTTTCTTGCACTGTTAGAGATATAAGAAAGAGTGCATCACTCACCTCTATTTTGCCAACGATCTCTTCATTTTTTATAAATACAAATTTTCCTTTGTCAAGGAAATTCATGATGTTTTGAATTGCTTTGAAGGCATTTCAAGTTTCGGTGTAAACATAAGCAAGGGTTTTGTATTTTTTGCAATTTTCCAAATAATGAAAAGGCCCCATCCTTAACTCAATGCACTTTGAAGAAGGTTCTCTTTGTATCCTTTACTTGAAGGTACCTCACATTCTTTCAAAAGTAAGGCAAGAGGACCATAACCTCTTTATAGAGAAGATTATGGCCAAAATCAACTCTTAGACCTCCAAATTTCTCTCTTATGTAGGTCAGCTCTAACTAATTAAATCTATCATGTTCTGCATTTACATTTATTAGGCTACCATATTCCTTCTCCCCAAATACATTATCAATAAGATTGAGTAACAATTACAACATTTTTTCTATAAAGGTTGACCCAACAAATCTACTAAAGCCAAAAAGGAATTGGAATCAATAAATAACTCCATGGTTGAGGGTGGCCTCATAATCACCAAGCTGAAATGGTGGAAGGAGGCAGCCTAGTTCAGATATACATGGCATGTTATCAAGAGAACACAAGTGGTTCTTGGATAGATTTGGTATAGCCAACTTATATTAAAGAAGGTAGATTTAGACCATCAGACCAACCACTTCTTACTTGTAGACATAAAGAAAAGTTTTTGCGCTTGAGGATGCTTGCACATCAACACTTCAAGTGGAAAGTGGGGCATGGACTATCAATTGCCCTTTGGCATAATTTCTAGTCCCTTTTAGCCTTTTTAACAACACTGACACATGGTAAATTCGACTCTCCAAATGAATGTACGACTCTACTCCACAACATAAGGTAACAATTGGAGCTTTCTTGCAATCAGCTTCTAGGAAAATTAGCCATCATTAGGCTAAATCCTCAACCTTAAATTCTCTCACTTAGAACATTTCGAAAACAAGAGTCTTCTCCACTAAAAGTGCCTATTAGACATTAGCATGGGCCCATTGCCAAAAGCACCACGAGTAGCCTTTATTTGGTGCAAAGGACATGTTAATAGATCATTTCGGCTAAGGGTCCGAGCCTAACTCAAGCCTATATCTAGCTTGACATAAAAGGCTTAACTATAGGCTTGAGTGAAGCCTAGCCTTTCTCTCCATAACCCTTAGACCTAGTTAACTATAGATAAGACTTGCTATAAATCATTAGTTCCTATAAACTGCCTATTCTCTCACTACTTAAACACTTTGGATGTGCAGTTATGGACATACTCCACGTTCTCTACAACCAATTGCACCTCGGCACATTCTATAAATACCTAGAATTGTCTATGGGTAAAAGGGAGAACAAAAACTCTTAGCCTTCTCGCTCTCTTTATATTAGTTTCATTACTCCCATTAACCTTCTAACTTGGGTATTGGAGTGTTAATGCTAAATAGCTTTGATACCTTCATAGCTCACTATTTCTTTGTGTTCTACAAGTTTACACACCTCTCCATCGAACCTACAAACAACAAGACATTTTTCATAAATGCTTTTATTCCTTGGTTGGCATGGCAAGCAAAACTTCAAAATCTTGATAGGCTTATCCTTTGGGGTATTGTGATAGCACCTACATGTTTTCTTTGTAATTTCGAAGCTAAGAGCCATGAGCATTTATTCTATGATTTTCCCTTCTCCACCCAAATGTGAACATAAGTTTGCAATAAGATTGATTGCCCTTTTATTACTTGAAGTACTTGTAGCTCTCATTTGATAGCCTTTGTATTTTTAAGCCTTCTATAAATTAGGCAGGCTTATAACATTTTTTTTTTTAAATTCGTAAAATAGCATACTCAAAAAAATTATTTCATAAATAGGTTTTGAAGTCGTAGATTAGGTTTGCACCTTTAATTTTGCTATTTTTTAAATTTAAAATCAATGTTGATAATTTTTAAAATTATGATTTTTTTTCTATTCATATGTGAACCTTCAATTTATTTATTAAAAAAAATAAATTTGAGAAATTTTATCATTGTAAAAAAAATTAATGAAAAATCATGTAAAGAAAATCATAAATAAAATTTGTGAAAAGAATTATAAATCAATATTAAAATGGGAAAAAATAATTTATTAGACATTGTTAATAAATTGATTAATTTCAAATATTAATTTACATCAATAAAAAAATTTGATGAAAAATTTACAAATGAAATAAATAAGAAAAAATAGAATTATATCCCCTATTATTCTTTCTCTTAGTGAACTGTCTTGCTAGCCGAGTAAATGAGTTCGTGGGCTCTCTTGACAGCCTTGAATGTAGAGCAAAAGGAGCGTATGACTTTTATGTTGGAAGGTGCTAGGGGGTAGCATCGAAGTCTTGAGGAGGCACTAGAGTCTATTCTGTAGCACGCTGCGAAAATTCACCCTGATACATTGATTGTTTACCAAAGCATCTTTTTTGTGGAGCACGTGGTGTAGAGATAAGACCACTAATGGAATGATGATATGGTGTAATGCATGTGCTAAGCATTAGGGTCGAGCCATCATACATCACATCGAAATCCAATGGGAACTGTTGGTCCTCTATACGATATTCATGTGCCTCAACCCAATTTTGAGGTTGCCAACGTCCTGCGGTCCTATAGCACATGGGAATCGACTGTTGTTGCCACATGTCAACAAGTTGTACCTTAGCTTCAACTTCCACGCCATGCTACTAGTGAGCCTAAGTGATCCCCTTGAGTGGTTGTGTATGAATTCAAGACCATAAATAGCTAGACTAATCACCATGTCATGATCTGGAGATAGGTAGAGTTGTCTTAATATATTAACCTATATGTTAGAACAGATTGTAAATGGAATAAGCAACGGATATGTCATGAATCACCTAGTTAGTGTTGATGTTGTACTTATTAATATCTAAGAACTACTTTTGTGCATCCTATATATCGATGGCTAATAGATCCGTACCACCTCATATATTCCTCATACACACTACGAGGGCCCTCTATGTACACCAACCGGGTCATACACTCTTCCTATAAGGATATGTATATTACATGCTACACCAGCCAATCCACATCAACCTTCTTACGCAGGTCAATTTGATGGAGCTGTAGTTGCATATTCACATCCTGTGGAATATACTGAAACCCCCTAAACTGCCTAGCAACACAATTGAGGTAATACCACTTGATTATGTGGAAACATATGAGTGGCATCCGAGTGGTCTAAATATGCATGTCGCTTCTACAAAAAGGTGGTAGGATGTGAATTAGATTCCCAGCGTACGACTCCCACTTGACCTAAAGGGTGGCAGGTAAGATTCATGGTTAATGGTGCGTATGATGAAATGAAAAAAAAAAATGGTTACTGAAATAACTGCTCATCATTTTGCTTGTTAAGAGCATCCCACTATGCGCTAACTACATGAGTCGGGTGATGCTAAGTGTCCTTTCAGGTCTTCCAATGTGCTGTTAAGGGAGCTCTAACCTCTATAATCAGTTTATGCTAACTAAAGGGTGCTATGTATGAGAATCTATCCTTTGCCCAAATCTATAGGAGCATTGCAACCCTTCCAATTTTGCAAGCTGACGGAGATGATGCGACACAAAACTGGTGATACAACTAGGCCAAACATGTAGACCCTTCGCTATATGTTCCTGTAATATCGAAATGCTCTAATAGAGGCAAAAACATCGTGTGGACGAGATAGCTGGATTTATTAGCAAATATAAATCTCCCTAGTAGCTACAATATATACGTATGTGTATGGCGCTAAACTTGCTCTCCATCGGCATGTGTTGGAAGGACCCAGTACATATTATGAAGCCATATTAAGTTAATGCAACCCCTCTTACTATTACTCCTTAGCCTTGCCCCTAGCAATCACTTACATATTGCACCCCAATATGGGCAACTACTCCTTGTAATTGCTTGACCATCAATTGGGAAGCCTAGCCGAACCTTAACATCTTACAGGGTGATAGTGAACTCCCTAGTCGGTATGTGAAATGTGTGCGTTTCTAGCCTCCACTACCTAACTAGAGTAGTTATCACATGCTAATGCAATTGTATGAATAGTAGGTGGCTTGCACCTTAGAATCCCGCTAACTGCAAGAATGGCTTCATTCAAGGATTGATGGGGATGATGTTCTCATTATAGCAAAGTGATAACTCGCGCCGTCAAATGGCATACCATGATTGATCCTAAAATTTAAGAAGTTAAATATTGTACTATTGGTAATAGAATATAAAATAATCAACAAGTTAAATGTGATTTACCTTTTTATCTTAGATAGCCTATAATTAATGTCTTTCCTGTTGTGTCAAAACTGAAGGATCAAAAGGTTTAGGATCCATCTATTATGCACAAAAAAAAATTGATAGCATTAATTTCAAAATAATTTTATGATAGATATAATAATAAACCAAACTATTACATTTACAATTAATATAAAAATTTTACTAATTAATTTTTTAGTGATTAATTAATCAAATATTAACGACTAATTAATGATTAATCAACAACAGAATGATATTAAGATAATTTTTACAATAAAAAACCAAGATATTACATTTATAATTAATATGAAATATTTACAAATTAATTTTTTAATGATTAATTAATCACATATTAATGACTAATTAATAATAAATTAACAATTAATTAAGAACAAAATTACATTCACGACAATTTTCACAACAACAAACCAAGATATTTCATTTATATTCAATATAAAATTTCTTACTAATTAATTTTCTAACAATTAATTAATGACAAATTAGCGGCTATTTAATGATTAAGTAACAATAACTGAATTTTACAACAATTTTCACAATACATTTCATTTACATTCAATATGAATTTTCTTACTAATTAATTTTTTAATGATTAATTAATGACATATTAACGATTAATTAATGAAAAATTAACGATTAAGTAACAAGAACTTAATTTTATGACAATTTTCATAACAATAAACCAAGACATTTCATTTATAGAGCAAAAAAAATTGCTAGAGTAAATTATCAGAGTAATTTTTTGAAGGTGCATACACAGTCTATGCCTTGAATACAAATTGTACTAAATGCATGTTCTGAGTACGTGATTTCAAAACTTATTTTTGGAATAATTTTTTTAAGTATACTATTTCATAAATTTATTTTAAAAATAATATCGAAAGCCTGGATTAAGCCTTGCTACTGCAGTATACTACATTTGGAGACATAGGATCTCCATTCGACCTCGGACACCTCTCCTTTCCCCATTGTTGCTCGCAAGCTAGATTGTTGCCTATGCTAAGATTGATTGTAACCAATTTGCAGATAGTTGCTTTTGAGAGTGGTCTCCGGTTTCCTTTATTCTTGCACGCTTTATACATTAGTGGTGTCTTCTCCCTATCTTTTTGACATTTCTGTATACGTATCTTACTCTAATGAATGAAAATTTACATTTACCCAAAAAAAAAAAAAAGGAAAGAAAGTATTACCAAATGAATAAAGAGGCACCCAATAACATCACAAAAAAGAAGATTAAACCATTTATATTTACCATGGTTCAAAACTTTGTCTTATGACATTTTCTTTATTTAGCTCTTTCTATTACCAGTGACAATAGATATAGGCATGGATGATAAAATTGACTGCAAGAAATAATTTATGATAGAAATAAAAGGAACAATGAACGTAAAGTCCGATAATTGTTTTTTTTTTTTTTCAATCGAATATTAAAACCTTGGGAGTAATCAAATTCTAAAATTTAAAAAATAAAATAAAATAAATAGATTGTTGAATTGAATATTGTCTTGTAGTGCCAATACAGTATAATTTAGTATTTTATATGTTGCTTATCAAATAATTTTTTTTTATCAATTATTGATAGTATAATCTAAAAATTAGAAAAACAATAAAAAAAAATATTCAAGAAATATAAACATGACAATTGTTCTCAACAACCCATCATTTAGTAAAAGTTGATTCAACCCATTGGATGAATTCTACTACCCATTCATAAAGTTAGCTACTGTTACACTTACCTTAAGTGGGGGCATTATCCATTTAGACTAGCTGATTGTCATCCTCCATCCTCAATTTAAAGGGAGAGAGAGAGATTTTTGCCGATCTCCACCTGAACTATTAGAAACCACTTGAAATGTTTTTTCTTTTCAATTTAAAAGTAGTCCACATCAATGCACCACTCCATACTCCATGGGGTTCACACCATCCAACACTCTCCTCTTCTAGTGGGCCGGTGACTAATGGGGCCAGATGATGTCGAAAAGGGTCAGGCACACAGTGACCATAAAACATAATTCAATTTTTTTTCACTTTGAGCTAAAAGAAAGGTTCAATTTAGGAATTTTTTCAAATTATAAAATTTTGATTTTATTTTATTCAATTTACGGGTTAAATTTATAGTTTATTATATAAAAATGTTCATATGTATAACATGTAATCTTATATGATGATTATTAACTTCATTTGATATTACATGCATTGATACCAAATAAAAAGTTAGCAAAATAATGTAAGGAATTTTTTATATATCTTAATAGCTGATTTTATTTATAAAGTTAATATATATTATAATTTTGATATAATATACATATAATGTATATAAATCTAATGACTGTAATCATAAAAATTAAATATATATTATTTTAATAAATATATTAAACTAATTTTTTTTCAGTTTCTTCAAACCAAATTGAAATATATATATATATATTATAGTTTGATTTGATTCAAGTTTTGGTTTGGTTAATTTTTTTACTTAATCCCAGATGCTAGCCTATGGTGGCCAACTGCAGCATTTCCTCATTTCACATCTACAAAAGGTCAAAAGTGGGGAAAACGATAGAAGCCGTCATCAAACAGCTTTTTAGGGAAAGAAAAGTTCATCTAAAACTGAACAAAACGTTAATAGTTTCAATACCAAAGGTGAAATGGCGGATAACCTTAATGATACTTGTCCCACTAGTCGTCGAACCACAATTTATATAAGTCATTTAGAAAAAAAAAAAAAAAAAAGGAAGTAGAACAGACTAAGGCCTTACGATTGTCACTCTTGGAAGGTGTACAGCGGATGGAGTTGTTATCCTACAGGAGTTAATGCATTCCTTCCGTCACAATAGAGGGCGAAAACGGATGATGGTAAAGTTCGATCGATCTTCAATACTATGAATTTCCCCACATGGTGGATTGAGCTAATAAGTTCCTAGTTTTCTACAAAAACTGTTGAATAGGTGTATTATGAAAGAGTTTGCTGCTGCTTGCAAGCTAAGGCAAAGCGATCCTGTGTCCCCCCACTTATTCATCCCTTCATAGAAATCCTTAGCAGGCTAATATTGCATAGAGATTAGGTGGTGGAAACCAAACAAAATGAAAGGTGTCAACATTTTGATCCCCCATTCACTTTTTACTTATGATCTGCTACTCATGGGAGAAGTTTCAGCACAAAATGCTAAGACTATGATAGATCTCATGAAATATATCCATAGTTTATCTAGGCTGAAAGTCAATCATGAGAAATCTAAAATAATTTTCTCCTAAAAAGTGTTGTAATTCACAAATAATTAGATACACCACCTCAAGTAATTCTATTGTCCCTTTTTTTTTTTTTAACATCTATCGTTAAGGTAAAAAGCAACTCATAAAACAATATTATAGAAAATTAAAAATATAAATATAAAAATAGAAGACATTTATTTTAATTTTCCATCTATAAACTTGATTTGTTTTTTTTTTTTTCCTCTTGTTTGCAGGAAGAAGAAGAAGTGTTTGTGCAAAGAGAAAAGAGGAATTTAAACTAATACACTGAGAACTAAGCATTTCCTTAACGATTAATCGATTGCGATATGTATTTTTAGAAAAAGTTGAAGTTTTTTTTTTAACTGTGTTTGATGTTATTATTTGAGAAAAATATTGCTATAATGTTATATTTTGTAAAAAATATTACTGCTTATTGTTAGTTTGTAGTGTGTTAGATATGATTTATGTAGATCTTGTAATACATAACATGTGATATTAATTTTTGCGTTAGTATGAGAATAATTTGTTATGAAGAAAATTTTAATATTATTTGTAAATATTAAATTGAAGATATTATCAATGTTGTTATAAAAAAATATTGTGACGGAAATTTGTAATATTTGGCATGCGAAATAATTTTGATAGTGTTGTTAATTAAATTTACAAATTTTTGTTGGGAAAAAATTAAAATTAAAAATGATACGGAATTTTTTAATTTTTTTAGTGCTAATTTTTACAATGTTGTTATTAAAAATTGTCATATTTTTTTAAAAGCTCACAATTTATATATACTGTGGATAGAGAAACAACGGTTGACTACGTAAAATTAATGATCTATGCATTTGGAAATATTGTAGTTGGTGATTAGGGGCTGGAATATGACAGGGATCTGGTGAAGAAGTTGAAAATGAAGAAAAATGTTAATTACAACCAATTCTTATACAGAATATGCCAGAGCATCGAAGTTGATCCAACTGAAGTGGGGATTAAGATAATTCATAGGTATCCTATGTTAAACGAGGTAATACATGTTATGCGTTGATGGAAATTAGAGATAACGAATATGTTGAAAATTTCATTAAAATAGTTGAATCATATGGAGATCGTGGCATACAACAATTGTACATCTAATTTTTGACGATTTGGGAGGCCCCTCCATAAGGTAGACATTCAATACAAGAAATTAGCCACATTCATCACATGACATTGTAGAAATGTAGCTCGAATTGTCGACATTTGAACTCTCAATTCTAACCCTAATGGAAGTTAATGATGGAGATGAAATAGATAGAGCAGTTACTCCAATATTACAACAACCATATATGCGTGATCCGTACATGGCTCATTTGAGAGCGGAGGTTACAACTGACATTGATATAGGAATGGGTGTTAAGGAGGAGAGTGCCGGTAATGAGGAGAGTTCGATGAGGATAATGAGGAAAGTGAAAATGATAGAGATAAAGTACTTGAAGAAGACTCTCCAACCATACGTACTTACTCAAGATAGTTAATATATCAATTAGAGCGAGTTGAACCACCAAGCATAGCGGTTAGAGATCTTGTTCCGTACTACAACGTTGGTGCTGATGATGGTTGCATTTATTTTAAGGAAGACTAATATTTACAATGGTTCAAGTAGTAATGATGATTTCTATAGGGGCATGAGATTCAAAACGAAAGTAGATGTGATTCAAACAGTGAAGGCTTACCATGTAAAGAACCATTGTAACTTCACTATTATAGAGTTTGGTCCATTGTTGTGGTTTGTTTATTGTTTGAGAAGAGACAACGATTGTAAATAGAGGCTTTGAGCCTGAAATAAGAAGTTGGAGGGCATGTTCATAATGATAAGATTCAAAGGTTCACACACATGCAATAACTTGCTGATTAGTTAAGATCACCTACAGTTAGATTGTAATCTTCTTGCTAACTAATTTGTAAATCTTGTTAAGGACAATCTTGATATGAAAGTAGTTGAGCTGGCTTCTATTGTCTAATAGGCATTTGGCTATAGGATCAGCAGGAGAAGAGTTTGGAAGGGAAAGAAACGGGGCTATCGACAATGTGTATGGGAATTAGGAGAAGTGATGCGAACCCTAAGTTACGATTGTCCTAGAACCCAATCGGATGGAAAAGTAGCTTTAGAATATTCCTTGGAGCTAAGCAACAACTTGACCCTAACTTAAAGAACGAATTAAAACCAAAGTTATAAAGAATTACGATCAAAACAAGTTAACTTGATTTGATCGAAATGCGTTCTTGATGAAGAACAATAAAGGGGTTTTCCTGAGGAGAAAAAAAAAATGCATCCAAAAGTTCCCAAATTTGAAACCCTAAAGGACTATATATAGTCTTTACAATTAAAGGAACAAATGACAAAGAAATTTCAAGACGGACAATTAAAAGCTGGTGGCTTATGTTCAATTCCAGCTTAAGCTGGTGGCTTACAACGTCAAGGCCCACTCTAATAAGCCAGCGGCTTATAAGGACAAAGCCCGTAGCCTAAAGTGCTAGGTCGGCATCACAAAGCCGGCAGTCTTTTTCCACTTCCAAGCGATCTTCAATATCAATAGTGGAGATGCTTGATAGATGAAAAATGATCTTTTCCTCTATTAGCGCAAGTATTCGCAAAGCGTAGTCCAGGTGTTTTGGAATAAGTACATTTAAGGCTTGTTCCAAGCGTCTTGCTCTTGCCCTTATCATCGGTCCTCTAATTTCTTCTAATAGGTCATAGGAAGGAGTTAGTGCAAATTAATTCCCATCAAGAAGTCTTATAATAAACTGCTTAAACTTCTAAATGCGATAGAAAATATAAATCTCGAAACACAAATTAATTGGGGGTAGAGCAAATCAACTACCCCTGGTGTCTTTACTTTAAAGTGGGTATTCTAGGCATTTGGGCCATACATTGCAGCGTGGAGATTCCTTAGAATAGTTGTTACCATCGACGCAACTTTTCTGTATGAGAAGTACACTGACAAGTTGCTAGTTGCTTATGGCGTTGATGACAACAACCATATACTTTCGCTAGTATTTGCTCTGGTTGATCAAGAAACGGTTAAGATATAGGGCTAGTTTTTGAGGAAATTGAAGGAATATGTTTTCGGCGACTATGTAGGTCATGAAACCATTTGCCTCATATCAGATAAACACATGGGCATCATGTTAATAGTTGAAGAAGAAGCCAATGGATAGCGCCCTCCATTTGTGATGTGGTGGTTCTGTCTACGACACCTTGCAAGCAACTTCAACACGGCATATAAAAACATGCAATGTAAGAGGTTGGTCACATACACCCAGTTGCAAGCACAATCTTGCAAGTTAAACTATGTGATGGAGTGGGTGGGGATTATTAAGTCTGATGTGTTAGATTGGTTTGATGATGGTTGGATATGTGGACACTGGCTCATGACGGTTGTTACTGGTTTAGGTATATGACCTCTAACAATGTGGAAAGCTACAATTCCGTATTGAATGGGGCTCATGGGTTACCTATGATTGCTTTGGTGAAGAAGAAGTTCTACAATTGCATAGGGTACTTCATCAAGAAGCATTCAAAGACTTCTAAGAATATGGCTAATGGTAGAATTTTCACTAAATATGCAATCGAAAAAATTGATAGATGAAGTTCACAATCTAGCAATCATAGGGTCATCGACTATAGCAGGTAAGACAAACTTTTCAAAGTCCTCATCAATAGTTGCCGCATTGCGAGTGGTTTCAAGGGAAGGGGCCAAACGCACATTGTTGACTTTGCCCGTAGCACATGCAGTTGCTAAAAGTAGCAAATATACAAAATTCCATGCTCCCATGCCTATGCAGTAGCTGCCTTACTAAGGCTTGATATTACACACTCTATACTTGAGTCGTATAGATGGACGCATTAAGAACTCACATATAGGATGTACTTCATACCTATAGGCGATGAGTTGGATCGGGAACCGATACACTTTCTATCACTTTGCCCAAGGGGAGACCTCACATGGAAGAAGGGAAAGCCGAAGTAGAAAAGATATCACATGGAAATGGACATGACGGAGCATTCAGATCAAATTACATGTGAACTTTGCCAAGCAGGGGGCATAATAGAAGAATGTGCCCACATTAATGCGATAATGGTAAATGATGAATACCAATACACATTTCATGACATTACATATTGCATTTGTGATGCTAAAATTACTTTTTTCCCTTTTGTAGCTTTGTGAAGCCTCGACCACTTTATCGACTTTGTTTTGACGTTATAGAAGGGAGATCCTTCATGGAGGTTGATGATTCTTTTGTATTTATACTTACAGTTTTGTAATTTATTGAAAAGTTATATTAAATGTTAATTTCTTTAGACCTTTGTTAATTTGTTTTCACATATTTGAAGTTGTAATATTGTATATGTATACATTGCATGTGTAACGGGAAAATGCTAACATTATCTGTTAGACATAATATGAAGAAATTCATTACAAAATGTTAAAATACATATGAAATAAATAACAAATTATTGATTCTTATCCTATCATATCTCCTTCCCTTGGTGAATTGTTTAACTAGTTGAGTAAAGGTGTTGATTAGTTCTCGAGATGGCCTTGGATGTGGAGCAAGAGGAGCTTTAGACTCTTGTGTTGGATGTTGCTAGGGAGTATTGTCGAATGCTGCCAAGGCACGGGACTTCACTTTGTAGGCTGATTTAATGATTTACCTTAGTAAATAGGTTGTTTTCTAGAGCATTTCTTCTATGGAGCTAGCGGTGTTGGAATAGGACCACTTACAGAATACCGATGTGATATCTCGTATGTGCTAAAAATCGACCCCGAGCTATCGTACGTCACATCGGAATCTATTGGGAACTGCTGGTCCTATATTGGATTCTGTAGTGTCTCACACCAATTTCAGAGTCGTCAACATCCCGCCATCCCTCGCCGCGTAGAAATCGGTTGTGCCTCCTCCTCTACCTCTTGGGTATTCCGCTATTGCACCTATGGGGTATAGCGTTATCCCTTAATGGTGAAGCATGAAACGAAGACCCTGAGTAGCTATTCTCACGATCGTGTCTAGATTCGACAATAAGCGAATTTGTCTTAATGTTTCACCCTGCAAATATGAACAAAACGTAAATTAAATAAGAAACAGTCATGCAATTATTCACTTACGGAGTGTTGATATAAATTGTACTTGCCAGAAATCTAAGAACAACCCTTGTGCATCCAATATATCTTCGGTTGATTGATCCATACCATTGCATGTAATTGTCATGCATATCACTAGGGCCCTCCATGTGAACCACTCAATCAACCTACTGTTCTTACATGTGTATATACACTACATGATAGACCGGCCAATCAACATCAATCCTCTCCTATAGGCTGATTTAATGGAGCTTTGGCTACGTGTTCACTGGTTGTGGGATATATTGGAGCCCACCAAACTACCTGGCCACTTGGTTTGAGAAATGTTACTCAATAATGTGAAAACATATTAGTGGCACCTAAGCTATCCAAATGTGCATGCCACCTTTACAGAAACCAGGTAGGAGATTAATTACATTCCCATTGCACGACTTCTATTCCACCTAAAGGATAAGAAATTATATTTAGCATAAATGATCAATATGATGAATTGGAAGGAAAATAAATAAATGTGTTACTAAAATACTTGTGACATGTTCTACTTATCAAGTGCATCCCAATATGTGTCGACAACATGGGTTGGGTGATACTGAGTGTCCCTCCTCATACTATAACGTGCTGCTAATAGACAGCCAAATTCTATATATAGTCTATGCCGGCTAAGGGATGCTGTGTGGGAAAATCTATCCCAGACCCACACTTGTAGGAGAATGGTAGCCTCTCTAATCTTGTGTGTTGACGGCAATGACGCGACATAAAGTTGGTGACATAACCATGTTAGACATGCGAACCCTAAACTATATGTCCCAGCAATGTCGAAATGCTCCAACAGAGGTAACAACATTACATAAACTAGGGCACTAGATTTATCGACAAAGATAAATCCTCCCAGCACCTGCATTATGTACGTATGCATATATTGATAGATTTGCTCAGCATCGGCGTCAGGTGGGAGTATCTAGAACAAATCATGTAGCCACGTCATGCTAATATGGTCCCCCTACTACTAGGCCCCAACCTCGCCCCTAGCACAGTTCTTCACATATCGCACCCTAATCCAAGCAACTACTCCCTGTAACTACTCGAACATCAACGGGGAGTCTTAACTGGATCTCTGCATCCTGCAGGGTGATAGTAAACTCTCCGTTGGCATGTGGAATGTGTGCATCTTTAGCATCCATCGCTCCACCAATGTTATAATCATGTGCCAATCCAATGAAATGAACGGCAGGCGGGTCGCACCTTCGAATCCCACTAAATGCAATTATGGCTCCATTTGAGGATCGAGGGGTATGGTGCGCTCGTCGTGATGGAGTGACAACTTGCAGCGTTGAACAACGAAAGTTGATTGATCCTATAATAATAACAAGTGAAATGTTATACTATTACTATTTGTAATGCAACATAAACTAATCGGCAAGTAAAAGGTCGTTTACATCTTTGTCCTAGATAGCTTGTGATCGATGTCCCTTTTGCTACTTAAAAATTGAAGGACCGAAGGGTCCAGTCTCCATCTATTATACAAAAATAAATATATATTAAAGAAAATTAGTATATGTTACCATTAATATCAAAATATTAATTAATGACTTATTAGCAACTATTTACTGTCTAATTAACAAATAATTAACAACAATTAAAGTTTACACCTACTTTTATAATAACAGACAAAGATATTACATGTACAATCAATACCAAATTTTTTTAGTAATTAATTTTATGATGATTAATTAATGACATATTGGTGACAAATTACTATTAATTAACTTTTAATTAATAACAACTTAATTTTATAACTACTTTCACAAAAAACACAAACATAAACATATTACATTTACAATTAACAGAAAATTTCTCACTAATTGTACTTAATGATGTATTAACGACTAATTACTCTTAGTTAATAGTTAATTAACAACGACTTAATTTTATAACAACTTCTACAATAACAAACAAACATATTATATTTACAATTAACACAAAATTTTTTCGCTACTTAATTTTCTAACAATTAATTAATAACATATTAACAATTAATTACTATTAAGTAAGGATTAATTAACAACAATGTAATTTTACAACTACTTGTACAAAAACACAAAAACATATTACATTTACAATCAACACAAAATTTTTTACTAATTAATTTTATAACAATTAATTAATGACTAATCACCTTTAATTAACTGATCATTAATAACTATTTAATTTTATAACTAATTGTACAAAAATATACAAATATTTTACATTTGCAATCAATACAAAAATTTTCACTAATTAATTTTCTAACAATTAATTACTTACATATAAATGACTAATTACTGCTAATTGATAGTTAATTAACAACATAATTTAACAACTGCTTTTACAAAAATGCATTATAATAACACATAAAGATAATTTGTTATAATCAATACAAAGGTTTTTCCTAATTATTTTTCTAATGACTAAATAATGACTAATTACTTCATTATTAACGATTACTTTTACAATAATTTTCATAACTAAAAATTAAGACATTTTATTTACGAAAATTACCAACTTTTTTACTAATTCATTTGCTAATGTTAATTAATGATATATTAACAACTAATTAATCACTAATTAACAATTACTGCTATTTCAATAAAAATAGTGGAGTACAAATAATTACACTTACTTTTTTATGCATTCATATGAAGTAGTATAATAGCAAAAAAAAAATCTAAAAAAAAGAAACCGAAACCTTGCTTCGTCAAAGAAGTTGAAAAATGTCTTGTAGATTTTTTACACATGTACTTCAACAAGCTAAAACCTACATAAAATAGAAATTAAGAAAAAAAAAATTTCAAGCTATGTGAGATAAAACGAAACTTGCAAAGGAAATTTAAAGATATAAAAATGAACATATGAACTAAGGATTCGTATTTATATTATAAACTGTTGGTGCAAATTTTTTTCTATGCATTAGAAATCACATATTGTGATATTATGTAAATTTACTATATTACTTTATCATAATTTTTATAGGTTTACAATGTCACTTTGTAATAACTTTTATAGGTTTGTAGAATTCCATCATAGTAAAAATAAACATTCCTTAGTACAATTGCACTGAAGGCGTGAACGAGGTCTGTGCCTTCAATACAAATTGTACTGAAGGCATAGATCTAGTATGTGTCTTTAGTTTAAATTTTTTTTTAACACTAAAGTCACAAACCGCATCTACGCCTTCGAAACCTATTTTTGGAATAATTATTTGGTACAATATTTGCAATTTTTTTTCAAAAATTGCAATATTTAAGAGTGTTTTCCCTTAGTAAATACTATATTATAGGTTCCAATCACAAAGAATAGTGTGATTAAAGGGAATGACTTTAGCTTTTGTGCTGGAGAAAATGAGGTACAAGCTTATGGGAGGATGGAAGGCCAAATTACTTGGCAAAGCTAGTAGGAAAGTTTTTGATCAATTCTAATCTAGAAAGTACTCTAAGTTATCGCTTGCAGCTTTGTCAATCTCAAAGGCTATTATTCTTGCCAAGGTTGATAGAATAAATAGGGATTTTCTTTAGGTTCCTCCAAGGATTGAAGGAAAATTTCATTGGGTGCCATGAGATAAAGGTCAAGAAATCAAAGAGAAATAGTAAGCCTAGATCTGTAGAAGCTATGTAAAGAGATAAGAGCCTGTATAGTTGATAAGTGTTAAAAGAACCTTATTTATAGTATTTTTTTAATATGTTTTTTTTTATGAATTTTGTGTGAATTTATTAAGAAAAAGATACTTAGGTGCTTAATATTTGATTTCAGGATTTAAAGAGTGCAAATTAAAGATTTAAAGAAGATTCGAGTGAAAATGAGGCAAAATCTAGCAAAATATGAGAAAAGGTGATTTTCACGTATGCACAACCTTCAGCATGGCCATGCTGATGCTAGTGTTGGAGAGCAAAAAGTGATTAAAATGTATAGTGAAATTGTGCCTTGGCTATTGTACAAGTGGTGCAGAAAGTCATGGTAAAGTAAGAAAATTGCCTAGAGAAGAAAATGTAGGAATTTCGGAGTGCCCAACCTCATGCACGGCCATGCAGGTGGCTATGTAGAACCCGGAATGTCAAAATTTTATGTTTTTCTAGAGTACACTACCCCAAGCATGAGCATGCACCAAGCTGTGCGTGCTACAATATTTCCTAAATTATAAATATTCACTTTATTACGAAAATTAAGGATCTAGTTTATTTTTTCTTATAGCCACTCTAAAAGCCCTAAAAGAGAAAAATCATGCATTTGAAGAGCAAAATCGTTGGAGCAACATCAAAAATCACAAAAAGATTACGGGAGTTTATTCTTTTCATCATAAATTATTATTACTTCTCTAGATTTCTCGTGATTACTGTAGATTCTATGGAGGAGTAGATTTATATGTTTTGCATCTTGTAAAACTCTAAACCATATGATTGAATTACTTAATGATTAATTAAAAGTTTATGTCTTTATATCTATTCATGTGTTTTATTACTGTGTAATTAATTTATATGTGCGAATTAATTACATGTATGATTGTTAGATAGAGAAATGTCTCATCTAATAGTAATCTTCATTAATAGAAATATTGCATGTTTTACTTAGGAATAGGAATACTTCAATTTTCTACATAAAGATTTAGTTTTTAATTGGGAATTGTGAGCTTAATGAAATCTTATAAGGCGATAGTGAGGGAGAGGTCTCCATTATTTTGCATAAGGTTATTAATTAATTAAGTCGATGGAGTAATTAGTTTAATTAAGAATTCCTGTAGTGCAAAGCATAAACAATTAATTAATCAATTTCTTATTATAATAAAGTTAGGGTTTAAAGTGGATCAAGATGAAGGATATTTCTTTTTGATCGAATTCATTTATTACAAAAATTATAATTAATCTTAGGGTTACTAGATTAGTTAATTAGTAATTTAATTTATTAATATCACATTAAAATTTAGACTAACTAGTAGAAAAATGGTAATACTAGTACTTTTTTCTAAGATCCTTGAGGACGATACCCGTTGAGATCTATACTACATTAGATTGGTGCACTTACCTAGCTAGGTCGTTAGATTTCTTTGGGTTAATAAATTTATAATTTGATACGATCGGATAAATGACTCATCAAGTTTGTAGCGTCGTTGTCGAGGATTTAACTAAACAATATTAAGAAAAATCTTATTATCTACTACTTTAGTCATTTATTTTATTTGTTTTACTTCTTTCTACTCTCCTTATCTTTGGAACTCTAACTTGTGGTTGTTGCTTTTGTAGTGCATGACAAGGATTGTCCCTTCCAACATTCTTGATTTAGACCTTGAGATTGAGAGAATACTCTATAAAATTCACAAGATTATAACTACTGAATCTTCTAGACAATTGGAAATCAAGAGAAGAAGTCTCTTATAAAAGTTGCAATAGTAATGAAGGACATGGAATCAATTATAGAATTCTTGAATAGTGGGATAGGATTACTAGAGAATATTAAAGAGGAAACATAACAGACCATGGTTGAGGATCCACTTAAGAATAACCTAGATAATATAAGGCCAACCTTAGATGGAACGGGGCCAACCATTATGAAGCGCCCCATTAGAGCTAACAATTTCGAAAATAAGCGCGTAGCGATTCAACTCTTGCAACAATACTGTCAATTCAATGGATTACCTGATGAGGACCCTCATGCTCACATTCAAATGTTCTTAGAAATCTATGAGACTTTCAAGAATAATTGGGTGATAGAGGAAACTGTACACATTAGATTATTCCCTTTCTCACTAAGAGGGAAGGCTAAAAACTAGCTTCAATTATTGGGTCTTGAAGCTTTAATTACATGGGATGATACAGTCAAGTAATTTCTAGATAACTACTTCCCTTCATGCAAGACTGCCAAGCTCCGAAATGACATCGCTTCATTCATGCAACAAGATGGTGAGACCATGTACAATGCTTGGCAAAGATGGACAAAGTTGTTAAGAAAGTGCTTACACCATTAACTACCTATATGGATGCAAGTTTAGACCTTTTAAAATGGGCTTAACCAACCACTTGTCAATTGGTAGACACCATAGCTGGTGATACATTGAATTCCAAGACCTTAGAAGAATCTTTGAAACTTTTCATTGATATGGCTAAAAATAATTATCATGGGGCAACAATAGGGGCAAGCAAAAAGTAGCAAGAAAGTATGAAGTAGATCTCATGACTACTTTGGTGGCAAAGATGGAAACTCTCAACTACTAGGTTTCTACCCTTAAGAATTCTTAAGGGTTACAACACCAAGAAGGCAAAGCTAGCGAAAATATGGACCACCATGAGTAATATGAGCAAGTAGACTATCTTGGGAATCAGAATAGGCAACAGTATAAACCATACAATAACATTTACAACCTTGGCATGAGAAACCATCCCAATCTCTCTTATGGCAATCAAACACCTAGAGATCTAACTTCCCACCACCAGGATTTCAAAAGCGACAAATGCTACCTTACCAGCCTATGCCCCATCCATTAGTCCAACTGCCTCAGTAGTAAAAGAAAACCAATTTAGAGGATTTGATGACCAATTCATTTAAGGCTCTGAGGCAAGACATCGGAACCAAGAGGCTTCCATTCACGACCTTGAGAAGTAAATTGGCCAATTAGCCAAGATGATGTCTAAAAGGCAATCGGGTTCACTTCTTAGTACCATTGAGAATAATCAAAAGGAGTAGGCAAACACCATAACCTTAAGGAGTGGGAAGGAACTACGAATTGAAAAGGAACCTGATAAGAAAGAACTTGAAAAGAAATCACCACCAGTTATCAGGAGTATGTCCCAAAAATTCTATATCCAGCTTGCCTTAATCAAAGCAAAGACAAGAAGAAGTTTTGTAAATTTCTTGAACTTTTTAAATAGCTATATATTAATATTCCATTTGTTGAGGCGCTTTCGCAGATGCCAAAATATTCCAAGTTCCTAAAGGAACTTCTATCCAATAAGCGGAAGTTGGAAGATGAGTTTACGATAGAAGTCGGAGCAAATTGCTCATCCATCATTCAGAATAAACTCCCTCCAAAGTTAAAGTATCTAGGTAGCTTCACTATTTCGTGTTTGGTTGGTGACATCTCAATGGATGAAGCCCTAGCGATCTTGAGGCAAGTGTCAATCTAATGCCATGCTCTTTTTTCAAGAAATTAGGGTTAGCTGACCTAAAGCCTATTAGAATGAGTTTGTAGCTTGTTAACCAATCCATGAAAATCCCCAAAGGGATCATTGAGGATGTCCTGGTAAAGGTAGGAAACTTCATATACCCTATTGATTTTATGATTTTGGACATAGATGAGGACAAGGATATGCCCTTAATCCTCGAAAGACCATTCCTTGCCACTACTAGGGCAGTGATTGATGTGGAAGAAGGCAAACTTATACTAAAAATAAGAGATGAAGAATTGGTAATTAAGATGGTTGCAATCATAGAACACTCCATGTGTGTTGATGATTCATGCTATTCTATCAATGTTGTTAATTTCTCAATAGACGAGCATATTGAAGAGATCTTATGTAAGAATAAGTTAGAACTAAGCTTGACATAAGGAGAGGAGAAAGATATAGACAACCCAAAGGTTGAGGCATTCATTGAGCAGCTTAATGCTACAGAAAAAGTTACACCTTAAGGAGATAAGTGAAGAAGGCAAGCATATGAGAATATGAAGAAATATCATGATATGCAAATCTGCCATCCAAGGGAGCTTATGGAAGGGGATAAAGTTTTTTTGTTTAATTCTTGGTTAAAACGTTTTTTCCAAAAAATGAAATCAAGATGGTCTGGTCCTTTTGTAGTCAAGAAAGACTTTTGACATGGTGCAATGGAGCTCGAGTACCTAAATCATGATGATTTCAATGTAAATGGCCATAGACTGAAGCCATACATGGGAGATGGAAGAGGACATGAATATTGAGAGGAGTCTATACTCCAAGTACTAGATATTTAACCAAATAAAGTGAAGGATGTCGAGCCAACGACATTTAAAAAGTGCACTTCTTGGGAGGCAACCTATGACTAATCTAGGTATGTTAAGTTCTTTTTGTTTCATTTTTATTTCACTATCCTAAGTCTTTCTTACTAAAAAATTGCAGATTTGTGGGGGAGTAAGTGAGCTTACTTGAGGACAATGAGAGTTAATCCTTAAGTGTGGGGAAACATAAATTACAAGTAAGAAAATTCAAGCTTTACTTCTCAAGTGTACTGGTAAGTTATTTTCCTACTCTTTCACTTATGTCAAGGTG
Organism: Laguncularia racemosa; assembly: GCA_037954665.1. Taxonomy (NCBI): domain Eukaryota; kingdom Viridiplantae; phylum Streptophyta; class Magnoliopsida; order Myrtales; family Combretaceae; genus Laguncularia; species Laguncularia racemosa. The sequence continues at coordinate 646,691 of JBBMOL010000063.1, read as the reverse complement.
CACACTAAACAAACACATAGATCTAATAACTTGGAAAGTTTTTACTTAACTTCTATGCACTTTTTAAGCATCTGTACAACCTTGAGCACAAGCAATGCTTAAAGTATTTTACACATAAAGAGGAGCTTCTAGACACTTTTTGGAGCCCTGCACGGCCCGAGCATGGCCGTGCAAAAGACGAGGTAGAGTTTCCATGTATATATATTTATGTTTTCCTTCCTCCCTCATTCTTTCTTTTATTTCTCTCCTTATTCTATTTTCTACATATGATTTGTAATTAATTGAGCTCCTTTATGGGAAGACTCTTTATCTGAATTGGCTGCATGTTTATTCTCTCGACAATGATAGGCTAACTTTTATTTTATTTTTTAGTTGGTGTTTTCATTTTTTTTTTTAGGTTTGATGATGCATGGCTTTTGCTTTGCTGGAATTCAAACTTGCACATGCTGACAATCGGGGAATTCCTTATTGTCCTTTTTCTTTTATTTCTTAATTTTTCTTTTATCTCTTTCCTTTCTCCTATGTGTGCTTACTTTGGAAAGACATTGGGGACAATGTCTTAATTAAGTGTGGGGAAGGGATATAAAGATAGAAGCAATTAGGTTTTGAATTATTTATGTATTGTATGCTCTTATTGATCAAATTTTTCTCATTTACAAGGTTGCAATTGAACTTTAATCTTGATTATCTATTATTGAGAAGTAGAAACCTTAAAATTATACTCATTAAAATTTAGACATAGCATTCATGTACACACGTATGTAAAAGTAGTGACTTCATGTGCCTTACTTACCTATTGTTGAGCTTAGTATACTTAGCTAGAGTTTTAGGATGAAATCCAAGTGGGGTAAATCTAATTGCTATTTAATAGGTGAATTTAGAATTATGAAGTAAATGGAAATCCTTAATTTCAAGTGAATTAATTGTGTTTTTAAGTTAACTAGCTAGTATATTTAATATTCGATCATTTTGAGAGCTCTTTCAACTTTTTGTGAAAGGGCATGTGAAATTGTTAACTTGGTAATTTTTCTTGAAACGGTCTTTTTGAAAATAATAAATATCAATATTGAGTCCCTATGTGTTAAGGTAAGGGAGGTTCAATAGGGTCCCTTTAAAACTTGGTCATCTAAGGTCGTCTGTCCTAAGATCAACGACCTAGGATCGACCAATCAATGAAATTACTATAAATTTAAGGGATATAAAAAAGACAAGTTTATCGAGTCTTGTAGCTCAAGTAAATAAGCTCGTAGGGATGCCCTCCATTAAGGGAGTAACGTCTGTTAACTTGGGTGATGAACTCAAAATTATCGGTTGAAAGCTCGCTACATGGGTTACTTGGTTCTATCTAATTTCAAAAAAAAAAAAAGAAAACTTTTAAAGAGACTTGAAAAAAAGAGAGGAAAATAATCCAGAGGAATAATAGATGCCATATACTTTCACTTTTTGTTGTTGTGCTTTGAAAAATAATTGAATGGTTTAGTTTATATACTTTTTGGTACGTGGCGAAATGCAACTAAGCAACTTGGATTTTGTTTGATTTGTTATTTCCTTCTTAACTTTGAAAGTGGTTGCTAAATAGTGAGCATATTGGTTTAACTTACTTGTATTAAAATGAAAAGTCTAACTATTGTATGCCAAGTACATGTATAATTATGGTAGGTCTGAGCAATAGGTACTAACGAGTCATTAAGAATTGATTGTGATTTGAAGATTATAATGAATATAATTTATGATAGATTTTTTCTCTTATTCTTTTTTTGTTTATTTGAGGACAAGCAAACATTTAAGTGTGAGGAAGTTCGATAAGTGTTAAAAAAACCTTATTTATAGTATTTATTGAATATGGCTTTTTATGAATTTTGTGTGAAGTTATTAAGAAGAAGATACTTAAGTGCTTAATATTTGATTTCAGGGTTTAAAGAGTGCAAATTAAAGATTTAAAGAAGATTCGAGCGAAAACGAGGCAAAATCTAGCAAAATATGAGAAAAGGTGATTTTCACGTATGCATAAACTTCAGCATGGCCGTGCTTATGCTAATGTTGGAGAGCAAAAAGTGATTAGAATGCATCGTAAAATCATGCCATGGCTGCTACATAAGTGGTGCATAAAGTCATGCTAAAGTAAGAAATCTACATAGAGAAGAAAATGCAAGAATTTCGGAGTGCACAACCTCGAGCACGGTCATGGTCATGTAGGAGGTCGTGCAAAACCCAGAACGTCAAAATTTTACATTTTTCTAGAGTACATGGCCTTAAGCACGAGTGTACGCCAGGCCATGCATGCTACAATATTTCCTAGACTGTAAATACTTGCTTTATTACGAAAATTAGGGATTTTTTTTTTCTCATAGCCACTCTAAAAACCTTAGTAGAGCAAAATCACGCATTTGGAGAGCAAAATCACTAAAGCATCATCGAAAATCACAAAACGATTACGAGAGTTTATTCTTTTCATCATAAATTATTATTACTTATCTAGATTTCTTGTGATTACTGTAGATTCTATGGAGTGGATTTATATGCCTTATATCTTGTAAAACTTTAAACCATGTGATTGAATTACTTATTGATTAATTAAAAGTTTATGTCTTTGTATCTATTCATGTGTTTTACTGCTATGTAATTAATTTATGTGCACGAATTGATTACATGTATGATTCTTGTTGGATAGAGAGATGTCTTATTTAATAGGATAGATCTTCATGAATAGAAAAATTGCATGTTTTACCTAAAGGTAGGAAGACTTTAATTTTCTACATAAAGATTTAGTCTTTAATTGAAAATTGTGAGCTTAATGAAATCTTATAAGACAATAGTGAAGGAGAGGTCTCCATTATTCTGTAAAAGGTTATTAATTAATTAAGTCGAGGGAGTAATTAGTTTAATTGAGAATTCATGCAATGCAAAGCATAAACAATTAATTAATCAATACATTATTATAATAAGGTTAGGGTTTATAGTGGATCAAGATGAAGGATATGTATTTGTGATTGAATCCATTTATTACAACGATTATAATTAGTTTTAAGGTTATTAAATTAGTTAATTAGTAATTTAATTTATTAATATCACATTAAAATTTAGATTAGATAGCAGAAAAACGGTAATACTAGTACTTGTTTCTAAAATCCTTAAAGATGATACTCATTGTGATCTATATTACATTAGATATGTGCACTTGCTTAATTAGATTTTTTTGAATTAATAAATTTATAATTTGATACGATCGAATGAATGACCCATCAATAATGTAGCCAAGACTATCATAAGGCTAGACCAAATGACTTGGCTAACAACTCATTTACTTCGAAATAGGCATTCGTATTTGAATCTAAGTTACACAAAATGCTGAATCCCCATTCCATTTTAAAACTCCTGAATCCCAATTCCACAAAAATTGCCTCTTTTTTCCCAAATTATCCTCATCTGGACATCACAGCACACATCCTTCACAAGGCCACTGAATAAGAGGAAGAGAAAAGGGGAAACTTCTAAACCACGTATCCACAATTTCTAGACCTGTCGTCGGAGCACCGGAATCCTGTCTTCCTCCGTGTGCTATCCACATCGCCACCGTTGTTGGGACGTCAGACCCCATCATCACAACCTGTAGGCAGCTGGAATGAGCGTTCGGATCTCTAATCGATGGGGCCTGTAGCAGCCTTTCGTTGTCTGGTGGTGTATGCCGAAGCTCGAAGCCTCGCCACTGTCTTCTTCGACGTCCAGTCTAGTATAGCGCTTCCTTTTTCCAGATTTCAGGTGGCATTGGAGCCGTGTTCCGTGTGTAATCGTCTGTGTCTACCTGTCTAAGCAAGTTGTTCCCTATTCCGTGTTCCGTGTTATGTGTGTAATCCGCCAGATTCCGGATTTCAGCATTTCAAGATGTTCGTCGTGTTTGTTTGAGCAAGTTGATTAAGGTTTTATTTGTGGGATAAAGGTATTTTCATAAATCCGATTATTATTCAAGTCTTATTTCTTTTTTTATTTCCTCAACTAAACAATATAGTTTGAATTTTATTACATCTAACCAAACAGTATTATACCAATTCATTATCTATTATATTCTCTAATAATATCCGTTCCATTACAGTGTTATTCTATTCAACGAAGTAAATGAGCCGTAACTGAAGAGAAAAAGGAAAAAAAGCAGCTCTAGTCAAAAGAGGTGATGAAGGAAATGAATTTGGATTGAGAACGATTACGCAGAGACTTTTGATTTAGTGAATCGAGGGGGAAAGGTGGCTAGGGCCTCCAGGATCGATCCAATCCATAAGATGAGTGGGATTTAAAAAATTAACCTAAGTCTGGTATGGGCTTTTAACTTTGGCTTGGGGAGAGGATATACAATTGTCTTTCCAATCAATAAGCAGGTTTAAGAATCTCTCTGGTAATGTGATTATTCTGCTACAATCTAACTTCAAACCTTACCTACTAATTTGGAAGTGGGACTATAGTGGGGACTAAGGAGGAAACTACCACTACCAAGTCTACATATTAAACCTGAATTAAGTTAATGGGGACCAAGAGCACGAAACTATGTTACAACACAGAGAGGTTGACATACGAAGACCCTAAAATAGCATGAAGACTACTTAGTAACATAAAGGACTAAGTAGCAAAATATTGTACTAAGAACAAGATAACTCGGTATAAAGTAGCATCAACATAGTATAGACACGATATAATAGTATAGAACAGATACAACAAACTTCTAGATAGTATAGTAACAAAATAATAGAATAGAGAGGGAAATATAATTGTACAATCAAAGAATTATAAATACAAGAAAGAGATAGGAACTGAGTATCTGGTTCTCCACGATTTTCTTGTTTCAAGAGTTAGGACTCGCTAAAAAGTAGTCCAATACATTTTCTTAACAACATTCACAAATCAAAACAGTCATTAGTAACAAGATAATTGCAAACCCTAAGTCTAAAGAAAAATAGTATCAAAAGGTAGATAAAGAGGGGCAAACTGACCATGTGGAATTAGGGCTAGCAAAGAAAGGTAGAGAGGAGTTTATATACTTTGAGGAAAGGATTTGGCTTAGAGACGCGTGGGTGGACTTGGGCTAAGTTCTTAGTAAGGCCCTAACAATTTGGTGCTCATTTTTGTTTGATTCTATGGTGCCAGAACTGCGATCTTCTTTTGAACCAATAGACATGGATGCTATAAAAAGCATGTTCATCATAATGCAACAGAGTGCTCAAAGGGTAGAGCACTCTTTGATAGCCATTACTACCCAATTACAATCTTTGCCCCCTTGAGTTCATAATATGGAATTATCACATCATCAACCTTCGAATTCTTCTTCTTTGTTAGCGGGTTCTGCTACGATAGGTGATCCTCCTTTATCCATGGATTCTTCCGTATCATTTAATAATCATATCTTGAAGGGCATCAAACTGGAAATTCCAAAATTCTCAAGCCAAGATCCTCTTGAATGGATTTTTCAATCTCAATAGCTCTTTGATTTCCACAAGATTCCTTATTGCCAAAGATTAACCATTACTTCTTTTGCCTTAAAAGGACTAGCATTACAATGGTATAAATGGATGTTTTGTAATAATTAGCTCTTGTCTTGGATAGCTTTTACTAGAGCTTTGGAAATTTGCTTTGGTCCAATAAAGTATGAGGATGTGCAGGGTTTGCTTTCAAAATTGGTGCAATGTCATTGTGTGTCAAACTATCAAACCAAGTTTAAAGCACTTTCAAACTGTATTGTTGGGGTTTCTGAATCTTTCTTTATGAGTTGCTTTGTTTTTAGGCTAAAAACAAATATTCGCTGTGATGTTCAAATTGTCGAACCGACTTCTCTCATGCATGCGGTATGGCTAGCAAACAATACCAAGCTAAACTTTAAGAGCAATTTCTGCTACGATCCAGCGTTTTACCTCCTTTTCCTACTAAACCTTCCACTTTGCAAATTTCTAAACCAAATATTTCTTCTCTTCCTTCTCATTCTTCTTCTTCTTCTCTTCTTTCTTCTCAAATTCCTATTTCGCAAACTTACAACCCAGGAAATGCAACTCTGTAGAGAAAAGGGTTTATGTTTCAATTACAATGAAAAATTCCATCGCAATCACAAATGTAAAGCCAAATTCTTGATTTTTCTTTGTGAAGACCATGAGATTTCAGGTGACAAGATAAGGGCTAGTATTGATCTTTCCTTGGATTCTTTTGATTATGTGGATGAGGATTTAGTAGCTATTAGCTACCATACTTTGTCAAGAGCCTCTCTACCATGAACCATTCGTATTCATGGAATTATTAATAATCAAGAGGTACCAATTTTGGTTGACTCGGGGAGCACACAAAATTTTGTTCGAGAAAGATTAGTTAAATATCTTAGTTTAACTATATCACCCTCTTCTAGCTTTCAAGTGATGATTGGAAATGGTAGCAAACTTCTATATGACAAGCATTGCTCTGATGTTTCATTCTTAATCTAAGGGGTAGAATTTAAAGACACGTTTAATGTCCTACCTTTTCAAGGCTTGGAGATGGTAATAGGCGTTCAATGGTTATAGCATTTGGGACCCATTACTATTGATTATTCTACTCTATGGATGAAGTTTTTGCACAATGGAATTGAGGTTACATTCATCTTATTCATCTAGCCAAATTTCTAATCATTAGTTGAGAAGATTGGTTAGGATAGATGCAATTGCCTCTTTCTATCACTTGGTGGTTCAAGAAGTGAGCCCCAATTCTTGCATTAAGGAAACTGCCATCAATCCTCTTATATCAGAGGTCTTGGGTAGATTCCATCAGATTTTTGAATCTCCATCATCTTGACACCTCATTATGACATTGTGCATTGCATCTATCTTGCACCAGGTGCTTCCCCAATTAATGTAAAACCTTATCGATATCCTCATTTTCAAAAAAATGAGATTAAGCAACAAGTCAAGGACATGATGAATCAAGGTATTAATCGGCATAGCACAAGTCCATTTTCTTCTCTAGTTTTACTAGTTAAGAAAAAAGATGGGAGCTAGCATTTTTATATTGATTATTGGGCACTAAATTAGATTACCATCAAGGACAAATTCCCTATTCCCACTATTGATGAACTTTTGGACTAGTTATTTAGTGCTTGTGTATTTTCCAAACTTGACTTACATTATGGGTATCACTAAATACGCATGCATCCGAATGACATAGTGAAGAGTGCTTTTCAGACGTACAAGGGCATTATGAATTTTTAGTCATGCCCTTCGGACTGAGTAATGCCCCGGCTACATTTCAGGCCATTATGTTTAATCCTTTTCTACGATGGTTTGTTATTGTATTTTTTGATGACATATTGGTTTATAGTTAATCCATGACATCTCATATTGAGCATCTTACTCAAGTACTACAAGTTCTCGCTAATAAAACATTTTTTTTCTAAAAGAATCTAAGTGTTCTTTTGGATAGGACTCAATTGATTATTTGGGACATGTTGTCTCTAAGGATGGGGTAAGATCGGATCCATCTAAAGTTGTTACTGTGTTGACTTGGCCCATTCCATCAACATTGAAGTAGTTGAAGGGATTTTTAGGTTTGTTAGGTTACTATTGCCGCTTTATTAAGGGGTATACCTCTATTGCTACACCCCTTACTAATCTTTTTAAAAGGGAAATTTTTATTTGGTCTAAGGTGGCTATGGAAGCATTTGAGAAACTTAAGACGACTTTAATTTTAGCCCTTATTCTTGTCTTGCCTAATTTTTCCAAATAGTTTATTGTTGAAATTGATGCTTCAAGGTTTGGATTAGGAGCAGTACTGCTACAAGGGACTCGCCCTATTGCTTTCTTTAGTAAGAAATTTTCTCATCATTTGTCTCGAGCTCACTTATGTTCAGGAATTACACGCTATTGTAAAAGTAGTATAGAAGTGGAGACAGTATCTTTTGGGATCACATTTCCTTATTCACATGGATCACCATAGTATTAAGGAATTACTCACTCAAGTAATCCAAACACCTAAACAACAAAAGTATTTAGCTAAACTTTTGGGTTATAGCTATACTCTTGTTTATAAGAAAGGGGTTGATAATGTTGTTATGATTCTCTATCTAGACAACATGAGAATATTTCTCAAAGTATGGCTTTTTCATCTCTCTATTTCTCTTATTGATTCATTGAAATATGAATATCTACATTTACCTATGTTCCAGACTATTATTAAGGATATAAATGAGGGAAGACCTTTGAAATGGCAACTATGTTAGAAAAATGATTTGTTGTATTTTCATTCAAGGCTCTTTTTGGTCCCTCAATCATCCCTTATTCCAGCTATCCTCAAGGAAGTTCATAATGCTCCATGGGTAGGACATTTTGGTGTATTGAAAACTTACAAGAGGATTGCAGCAAAATGTTTTTTGAGATGGTATGCGAACACAAGTTGAGGAGTTTGTAAGAACTTGTGTCCAATGCCAGTAGCTCAAGTACTTGACTAGAACACTTGTAGGATTACTAGCTCCATTACCTATCCTAGATTGTATTTAAGAAGATGTTTCCATGGATTTCATTATGAGCTACCACCATCTCAAAGGTATACAGTTATACTAGTTATGGTAGATCGATTATCTAAGTATTGTCATTTGGGGGCATTAGATACTAACTTTATAGCTACTAAAGTAGCTTCTCTCTTTTACACATAGCGGTAAAATTACATGATTTCCCTAGCACTATTATTTCAAATAAGGACACTATTTTTGTCAACAAATTTTAGAAGGAACTGTTTCGACTCAGTGGGACTCATTTGCACTATATAGTGCTTATCATCCTTAAATGGATGGACAAATAGAGGTGTTGATTAAAAGGATTCAACAATACTTAAGATGCATGCTATGTGATGGACAAATCGACGGACTGGGTCAAATTCTTGCCTTGGGCAGAATTTGTCTATAATACTTCTTTTCATGCTAGAGTTCAAACTACTCCTTTTGTAGTTTATGGACAGTCACCTCTGACAATAGCTTCCTACATGCAGGGTCATCACAAGTGTACGCAGTGGATAAAGATTTATAGGAGAGAGATGAAGCCTTAACTATATTAAAGGAGCATTTATTAGGAGCACATCAAAGGATGAAGGCACTTTTGTGAAATTATGTCCTTAACGACAAAGTTCTTTATCTTGTACTAATTTTCACAAATTATCTCAAAGATTCTATGGACCTTATAAAGTTTTGAGGAAGATTGGGGCTATTACGTATGAAGTAGAGTTACCTCCATGCAAAATCCAGAACATATTTCATGTTTCTATCCTTAAAAAAGTATATGGGTCCTTCATTCCTACTTTAGACTTGCCTACAGATGTTAAAGGAAGTCATTCCATTCTTGAACCCCTTTCTATTTTGGATACTAGGGTTATCATTCGAATGGGGAAATCGGTTTGATAGGTTTTGGTTCAATGGAGGGGTTTACAACCAAAGGACACCTCTTGGGAGGATTGGGATTTTTTCCTCCGACAATACCCTCATCTCAACCTTGAGGACAAGGTTGCTTTTTCACTCGATAGGGAAATTGTTACAACAAGAAGGTCGACAAACAAAGACCCCAAAATGGCATGAAGACTACTTAGTAACATAAAGGACTAAGTAACAAAATATCATATGAAGAGTAGGATAACTCAGTACCAAGGAGCATCGGCATAGTATAGCCACAATAAAATAGTATAGAACAAATACAACAAACTTCCGGATAGTATAGTAACAAAATAATAGAATAGAGATGGAAATATAGTTGTATGATCAAAAATTATAAGTACAAGAAAGAGATAGGAATGGAGTATCTAGTTTTCCACAATTTTCTTGATTCAGAAGTTGGGACTCACTCGAAGTAGTCTAGTACATTTTCCTAGCAACATTTACAAATCAAAACAATCATTAGTAACAAGATAATTGCAAACCCTAGGTCTAAAGAGAAATAGTATCGAAAGGCAGATTAAAAGGAGCAAACCGACCGTGTGGAAATAGGGCTAGCAGAGAAAGGGAGAGAGGAGTTGGAAAGGACTAGGCTTAGAGACATGTGGGTGGACTTGGGCCAAGTTTACTAGCAAGGTCCTAACAAACTAATTTTAGCTGGATATGAGAAACTCCATCAATTCGAAAAAAAAAAATACTTTTTTTTTTCTTTTTATAATGGACATTCGTCAACAACACCTTACCTACAAGAGAGAATCTAGTAAATAAGGGATTAAATCGGGAGCCGAGGATCGATAATACACTTGCTATGGGAGTGCTTGTGCCTAGGAACCCACTGACTGTAATTCTAAGATCAGATTGTGATTGGAGTAGAAATATCTATGGGCGAAAGTAAATCATTCCCAGGATATTTTCTCATCCTATTCCTGCAACTACTTGTGTGATTGGTTGAGCAGCAACAGCTCCTTGAATAAGAATCTATAAAAGAAGCTTAACTCATGCCATCCTTATAGCGTGCATACTTATGTGCTTCATCGGACTTACGGAAGGAAAGAAACTATAGGTTGCTTGACCTTAGTAGCGTCAAAACCAAGATGGCTTGAGTAGAGCCTATGCCTAATAGAGGAAGCACACATTAGACTTTTTAAGGAGCTAGGAACAATCTGCTAACCAAACTCAGCATCTTAGACACCACCCTCCAGTCGGGTGGCTGATTGGCTCAACTCAATTCAATCTATTCATCTGCTAACCAAGCACATCCCTGATGATGCTTTTGTATCTAATGTAATCTTCCTTCTACTGGGAAAGGATCCAGAGCTTTAAGCAGGTTATCGTCCATTGGACTCCCACCCCAATAAAGACGGCAATGTTGATACTTGCTGCTGACGTTGACAGATTGGCTGCTGTTAGAATGACAAGAATTGAAAGATCTAAACTTCCTGTCCAGTTCGCCTGAGGATGTTTGTTTCTTTTATGCTTCTGATTTAGCTAGACTCCACCTCCATCGGAGCGGGCTTGGCCCACCAGTTGTTTGTAGCCAAGCTTGATGTATCAGGTGCACATGGAAGACTTCTCCTATTGTTTATTTTATTTTATTTTGTTTGAATAAAGTTTAAAAAAATAAATAAAAAAGGCTGAGTTAATAGCAATAAATAAATTTATGGAAGAAATAAATCTTAAATATTCTAGTTGGAATGGATCTAATTAGTGCTATTTAGCAAAGATAATCGCTTCAAATAATTAATTTCAGTAGAAGGTCATTGGTCACCAATTTGCATGTTTAAAAAGCAGCCACAGCAATGATATAACTATTTGAAGCATACCTTAAAGTGTCAATCCTTTTTATCTGACACGACAAAACATGATGACTTGCTGACCGGATAATAATTATTTCTGCAATATATTAAATAGTACCAGAATTTCTTAATGACTTGGTTAAAGGTTGGTAACATTTATTTTAAGAGATATCATAATTTAACATATGGGCTATCATAATATGAGAAATTATATCAAAATAGGGAGAAAATATATACTACAATCTCATATGGATTACCACAATGTGAATGTGCACCAGACTCTCATGTGTTATCATAATACAAAAAGGTGTATTAGAATAATGACAAAAGTTTGTAAGGCTATCATAATACATACAATGGTACCAGAATTGTAATGACTTAGTTAGAAGGTTGATACCAAATATTAGAAAATGATATCATAATTCAATATAATGTACTAATATTATAGTAAAAGGAGATGTGAAAATGTGCAGGTAGATAAAAGAAGAAGAGAAGAAGAGTGTGAAAAAAAAAATGAATGATTCTAGAAGCTTATACAATAGAAAATATTCCTTCTAATCAATTGCACCTATTGGAATGTCACACCTCACCATGATCATGTGAATACATGCGTTTTTCATTCTTGAAATGTGGCTTCTATCCACTATGAGCTGGCACCAAATGGTAGACCCCACAATACAACATTTTGGATATTGCTTCCTCTATGCTTTATGCGATCACGACGACTTGGAGATGCTGTTGTTGCAACAAAACATTGAGCACGGAGACGCACCATCGATGCCGTAGCACTTAGAAAGAGCACCTGCTTTTGAAGAAAACCTATAGATGCAAATAAGTGCTCCTACACTAAATAGGAATCAAACATGCAACCTTGTAATTTAGAGTTAAACACGCAATCCACTTCACTTAAAAAGAAAAATAATTTTAAAAAAAAGGAGAAGGAGCCTTGTGGGGATCGAACCCAAGACATTGTTGCCTCATAAGTGTGTGCTTTCCAAACAAGCTATTAGCCTATGCTTTGTTTTTTAGGAGTAGTTGTCATGCCCCAAAAGGGGTCTAGAAGTTTCCACTAAGATCATTATGGCACGTATGCATCCGTTACATGATAACCGTCTTACGAGTCAAAAATCGTAAGACTCTAACAAGTTAATTATATTTATAACTAATCATATTGCATATAATTATATAATAAAATACAACCATGGATCTCGTATCCCATGGTCAACCATGATCGTAGAGAATCGGTATCCCCTACCAATTAGTAAAATAGGATAAATCCTACGTTTCTCAATTTCAAATTCTATTTACATGGGGGTCCTAACATTTCATCTGAGTAAATATATCCTTCACAGTTCTCACTTTGTTGTTCTGGTCTTCCAAAACTCTCAACACTTCACATCTTATCCCATCTCGAGCTTTTGTTATCACTACCTGCAAAAGAGTTTGTAAGGGGGTGAGCACACTATGGCTCAATGAATAGGATGGTAACACTTTCAATGCTACATACACATAAGTAATATCAAATTAAGTTATCAAAACATATGCTATGCATAAATAACTATATGAATGCAGCATCTCACGTGGTCTTCCGGTAACCGACATGAAGTCTAGGGTTTATGCCCCCCTTAACTTTGGGTTAGGGATTCTGAAGCCAACATCAGTGCCTAAGTCATTACTCGGTTTATTTATCTTATCACTTTGTTAATTATAATATCTTTTTAACTCAACAGTGAATGCTCTCGTGCCTCTCTACACCAGACGAAGCAAAACCTTAAGGATCGATCGGCTCAGAACAGTCAAGGCGCGACAATCCCCTAATCACTTAGTTTGCACTTGGCGGAACAATAATCCTCTTGATTACCTTGGCGAGCCCTGTAGCAGTGATGGCTTTCAATCTCATGCAATGTCTCATGGAAATGCATGTCCAATTTTAATCAGGTCCACTTCTTTAATTAATTAATTTAAGGTGATCAAACAACATATACAATCACAATCAATTCTCATTCAAACAATGAAGCAACTACCAAGCATTTCATTTCACACTCATCACAACAAGCACAGATCATGCCTTTCTTATCACTCAAGACAGACACTGAACCTAGACCCCGTGAATGTAGACTTATTCAGTTTTACAACAAATTAAATTAACTCGGCACCTCTCTGTGCCATTTCCTTTAAATGACAAACCAACCACTCAGGTTGATATACAATCATCATATCTGACACCTCTGTGTCATTTGTCTTAAATGTCAAACCAATCACTCGGGGTTGATTTACAACCATTGTCTCTGACACCTTTATGTCACTACACTTCTCAAGTGCCCTATTATTCATACTTTCGAGAGCCAGCAAGGTCGTCTCGTATTTTCCTTTTGATGTCCTCAAGACATTTATATGTTCGAGACACATCTTTAATTAAGGACAATTCACTAGATACCTTCTCTTATGTACTTAAGAGGGCAAGAAAATACGACCATTGAGTTGTAAAATCAAGATTTCACTCATGATTTGTATGATTAGGTTCACAAGTGTATTGTGTAGATATAATAGGAAAATAAGTTTTCCTAGGTATATGTACACATTTAGGAACTGACTCTGACATGTATACATAATGACATCTATAGACCCCATTCCAACTAAGCACACATAGTCTGTAGCTTTAGAAGGAAAAGCTAGGTTTCTATGTTCTGGTTTGATTTGGAAGAAAACAATTTTAAATCATGGGTTAGGCTTATGGTTATAACACTAGCAATATGGCACTAAGTGCTATCATTAAGGTAACGACATCTAAACCTTCAGACTTTACCATCCTCTATACTCTTTATGACTTCTTTCCTAACTCATTAATCCCCACCATAACTCAACTCAACAATAATCACAATCAATTGCAAATACAACAAACAGCAATTTCTCATACATAGCAATCAACATACAACACAACATGGTAACATATTATTAAGTTTCCCACTCACTTGTTTAGGGTCGTCATAGTCCTAGCCGGAGTCGAGCAATTCAAGCAGGTAACCCCTTTGTGTTCCTCTTGAAATCAGCGTCCTTCTACGATGCTTCCTCAACCCAATCATAGAAAGCCGCATCTCCACTTGACTTTAGTAGCCTTCCTGCTCCTAATATGTGTACTCTGCTTATCTTGCGTTTAATGGCAAAGCGTGAAGTCTCCTCCTTAAGGAACTTTGGGTGAACAAGATTCGAACGTTGAATACTTCTTCAACATGATTTTGATACAGGGTTCCAGAAGGAACGATCTTCCTACGAATCATTGCTTCCAATACCCCAAGTTGCTGTGATCGACTGTCTGCTTTCTTTGTGTAGAAGTCGAGCAATGGAATGTCTTCGATCTGCCAAATTTGGAATTCCTTCTTCCATGTATGTAAGATACCTTTAGAAAGGACAACTAAAGGTCTTGCATTAGGGTATTTAGCCAAGAATGATCTTTCTCAATATCCTTTGAACATTCCATTGTGAAATCCATTTCATTTCAAATATGCCCCGGGCCATCATCTTGAATGTTGTTTGAATCATTCCCTTCTCCCTCAACACTGCCATAAACCCTTCTCCTTTCCATGAAGCATCTTTGAACCTTTCGCTTCTCTAATATCTTCCAACGATCTACTTGTAGGATAATCCGCATGATTTA